>CM075975.1:8848768-9482001 GCA_038048745.1 Coluber constrictor foxii
GCCTTGGCACCTTCCGTCTTAAGGGCGAAGCCGTGCATGCCAGCCTGGATGCAGCTCTGGCGAACGGCTACCGCTTGGTGGATACAGCCGCCGTCTACAGCAACGAGGCCGCACTCGGACGAGCCCTTAAGGATTTCCTGCCTCGCCACCGTCTCGCCCGCGAGGACGTTTTTCTGACCAGCAAGCTGAGCCCAAGAGACCACGGAGAGGAAGCTGCTTACACAGCTTGCCTTCGTAGCTTGCAAGAACTAGACTGCGGTTACTTGGACCTCTACCTGATCCATTGGCCGGGGACTCAAGGCCGGCCTCAGGACGACGCTGGGAACCCGGAACGTCGGCTGCGAAGTTGGCGCGCCCTGGAGAGGCTGCACGAAGCTGGGAAGCTCCGAGCTATCGGCGTTTCCAACTACACCGTCCGTCACCTTCAGGAACTGTTGGCCGGCTGCAAGGTGCCACCTGCCGTCCTGCAAGTGGAATGCCACCCCGAACTCGCCCAGACGGAGCTGCTCGAATTTTGCACCCGCAACGGCATCCATTTGCAAGCTTATTCCTCGCTGGGGACCGGTCCGTTGGTAGAGCACGCCGTAGTACGGGCCGTAGCCCAGCGGCAAGGTCGCACACCCGCCCAGGTCTTGCTCCGTTGGGCTCTGCACCGAGGCGTCAGCGTGATTCCCAAGTCGGCGTCTCCACACCGCGTGGCTGAAAACGGGCAGCTGTGGTCGTGGGACTTGAGCCAAGCTGACATGGAAGAGCTACGACGCCTGGATTGCGGGAAACGGTACTGCTGGGACCCCACCGGGGTGGCGTAAGAGGGCTGGCACGAATTCCCTCCAGCTGAAAGCGGGAGTCTTCCAAATCTTTGAGAAGGTCACCCCGCTTCGTGAAGCCGATTTCCTATTTCAACACTTGTCGTCTTGCGAGGTGCCAACACTGGTTGCTAATTGTTAGTTTAGCGCCCTTCCGTAACTGAGTCATGTATGGCTGAGTCAACCCCAAATTAGCCAGGTTTCTAAAATGCCAGGCTATTTTAGTCGCTCGTTTTGGCGGGGTGAGATCTGAGCCTCCCACCCAGCTGCGAGGTTGCGGGGTGAAGAAACGGGCACGAGGCCGATACGAGAAGCCAGAAATAACAACCTTTATATACATTTTTTGTTTCTTTAGGAATTAAGACAAATAAACAGCAACAATACACAGGGGGAAGGTGAGAAAAAAATTACGGATTTTTTTGTTTTTGTTTCCTTGTTAAAAAACGGGTATTCGCCTTGATTTTCTGGAGAGGATGGGGGACCGTGGAAAATTAGGGATGTTGGATATTGGGGAAAGGGGGAAAAATATCCCCTGAATTTAATGAAGGATTGAGGGTAAAAATCTGGACGGTGCCATAATGTCAGATCCGGTGTAAACTTCTTGTAAGTGGCGTATAGAATGGGAATGTTAGGGAACGAATTCGGCACCCGGAATAATTTTGAGATACCACAGAGGAAAAAGCGTACGGTCGAAACCCCACCAAGTTTCTCCCTCCCGCCCCACCCCACCCTCCCATCCCCGTAACAGGTAGCAGCAGCAAAACCCGGTTAAGAACCGGAAGGTCCGTTCTCCGGGCAACTTCGGCGCCACCACGACCGCAGAGTGTCCTTCCAGCTGGATGGGTGGTGGTCCATGTGGGAACAAGTCCCGGCGCTTTTCGGCCGCGGAAGCTTCTGAAAAAGAGGGGAGAAAGCATGAGGGTGAAGCACCGGTGAACCGATACGCTACACCAATCAGTAAAATGTCGCTGTTGCCCCAATCGGTTGGCATCTTTCTTAAACCGTTTCTCGTTTTGGCCAAAGTGGAAAGAAGGATGTTTTTCTCTTTTTGAGATGTGTTAAACCAAAGATTTGAATTAAAATTACATTTAGAATTACAATTAGAATACAGGTATCAACTCCCTGCTTTCGGGTTGCCATAAGCAGAAAGGGGAGGGGGGAGAACTGACGGGGCTGTTCGGCTGCCTCGACCAAAAACACATCCTACACATGCCTTTCTCCAGATTGTATCCCAGGTCATAGGAGGGCCGTAAATTACGCGGGGGCAGAGCTGACTCCGCTTGGGTAATTGCCGAAAGGCTGCTCCTAATAAATATCTGGATTTCTTTTGAAACTTGGCTTGAGGCTCACAAATTCATTAGGGCTTCCTTCAGAAACTTGACAACAGGTACCGTGTTTTCCCGAAAATAAGACCCGGTCTTATGTTAATTTTTGCTCCAAAAGACTCATTAGGTCTTATTTTGGGGGGGAAATACGGTACTAAATGCATCCATCTGGCTGACAATCTTAACTGGGGATTATTTGAGGTGTAAGGTTCATATTACGAGCATCCTGAAAAAATCATGCTACGACTTATTTTCGGGGAAACAGCGACCGCCGGCAAGAAAAGTCGTAAAACGGGTCAAAATTCCCTCATGTATCTCTGAGCGACAGAAATTTGGGTCTCCGTTGTTGTAAGTCGAGGATTTACCTGTAGGTTACTCCCTTAGTAATGCTCCCATGGAAGACTTCCCGTAAAGGTAAGGGTCGCTCGTCGGTTAGCGAAGTTTGCGTCCCCTGCACTGCGCCAGAACTTACCTGCAGGGCGCCGTGAAATTCATCGCTCATCCTGCGTAATTCTCGGCCGTATCGCTGCGCGGCCCACAAAATGGGAGGGGCGGAGCGTGAGCGGGCCCGGAAAGCCCCCACCTCATCGGAGGTCTCCGAATCGAGTTGGTCGGACCCAATGCGGCGTCTCAGTTCTGCAAAGCGAGACATCTCAAGTTAAAAGAAAGCGGCGGTGCGACGGACGAGCAGCTTTTCCAGGCAGTCCTCAATTTATGACCGCGACGGAGCTCAGAATTTTCTGTCCCAAGGGAATTCTGCCACAGTCGTCAGTGTGAGGATTCGTCATAAGTCAATTTTTTTTTCTCAAGCGCTGTTATAACTTAAGTAAAACAATATTTGTAGCTCAGGGTTGAAATGAGGGCTTCCTCGGCACCTCTCCGAGCTTGATTTCTTATGGACGTCTCATGACCCAACTAGGTAACACCATCAGTGGGAAAAAGGAGTGGGATTTGATCTCTGCAAGGAAGCACATAAAGAGAACAGACCCCTCTCCCTTCATTCAGCACTGATGAAGTTACCTTTCCCACTAAATGGAATTTAGTCTATTCTGTTCTCTATTCTAAATCTGTTCTCCTCTTCTGTATTCTATTATCCTCTTCTTATTTTCTTTCTCTTCTTATTCAACTTCTAATCTTATTCCTATTTTTTTTCTTTTTCTAATTCTGTTCTAATTTTATTCTATTCTCTTTTTTCTATTTTCTATTCTTTCTGTTCTATCTTCTGTTCTACTGTATTCCATTTTTTTTTTAAATATGATTTATATCCCGCCCTTCTCGGGAGACTCAGGGTGGCTTACAATGCGTTAAGCAATAGCCTTCATACTTTTGTATATTTTATACAAAGTCAGCTTATTGCCCCCACAAACTGGGTCCTCAATTTACCTACCTTAGAAAGGATGGAAGGCTGAGTCAACCTTGAGCCTGGTGAGATTCGAACTTACAGTAATTGCAGACAGCTGGTGTTTAATTACAATGCTTTAGTTTGCTGAGCTATCCATTCCATATTTTCTATTCTATTTCTATTCCATTCCTTCTATTCTATTCCTTATTCTATTCTATTCCATTCCATTCCATTCTTCTATTCTATTCTATTCTATTCTTATTCTATTCTATTCTATTCTATTCCTTATTCTATTCTATTCTCTTCTATTTCTCTTCTCTTCTATTCCTTATTCCATTCCATTCCATTCCATTCTTTATTTTATTCTATTCCTATTCCTATTCCAATTCCTATTCTATTGATCGTTTAAGTTGGTAGTTCCTTGATTGTCCCACCAACACATCAAACCACTTGTCTAGAAACGGAAGCAAACCCCACTCCCTTCTAACCCTGATGAGGTTACCCAGCTGGGCCACAAAACGTTTGCAAGAAAGCCACCAAGCTCAGGGAGCACCGAGGAAGCCCTCCTTCCAGCCGTCACTAAACAAATGGTCGTAGGTCTAGGAATAACCTGTACGAGGCCATCATATGAACCATCTGGCGTGATCTGATAGGGATTTCCTTCGGTGGAATCCAGAGGGTGTGGATTTAAGATCGCAGCTGAACAGGGCGAGGTCCCCATGGTACGCTCAGCTAGACCAGAGCAATTTTCACGTCACGTAACGGGGCTTTTAAGCTTGTCAGAAGACGGCTCGTATCAATTTTGTCATCGTGATTTCAACTGAACGGCTCAGATTTTGGATAAAACAACCGTCTTGTACGGAAGGCAACTTTGGGGGTGAGGGGCGCACAGACAAGAAATCCCCCTAAATTCCTTCCTACGTTCCTCTTCCCCTGTCCAGCAACCTTAAAATTAGCCCGAGCTAAAATGAAATCAAAGATCACACACTCTCGAAGTTCCCCGACTTCTGGCTGTTCGGTTCAGCAAACTGTTCAAAGTTGGCAAAAAGCGACAACCGATCCTCGCATTTACGACCGTCGCTACGTCCCTACAGTCACGTGATGAAAACTCAAAAACTGCTGGGCCACTGGCATCTATTTATTAAGACGGTTGCCACATCCCTTGGGGGCACCTGATCATCGTTTGTGGCTTCTTCTGACAAGGAGGGAAGCTGGATTTGATTTGTTACGACCTAACAGCCAAGTCAAAAAAAAAGATTGTAAATTTGGAGTGGGGAGGTGAGTGGGGAGATGGCTCACTGAAGGACCGCATCGCTTAGCGATGGACGTTCCGATCCTAATTGGTCATAAGTCGAGAACCGCTTGCGTTTGGCATCTTTTCAAACTCCCCTGCATTTCACAATAGGTTGCTATTTGCAACTAGTGCGAATCCGTCAGACTGTGGTTTAACAGAGAGACCATGATCAAGCTAAGCCAGGTTTTAACCAGGGCTGTTTTCACACCTGACTGTCTAAAAATCTACCTGAGAGCTGAGAGATTGTGGGTAATAATCTCACCTGGGTTTTCATGAGATGGGCTGTTCAGATCCTTCGCCCCTCCGACACTCAGCTTGAGATCCGTGGAGTCCTTTTCACTCGTGGAGAAAGTTTCATCTTGAAATTCGGAAATCTGGAACATGGTCAGGGGGCTAGCATCGCCCCTGCCTCTTGACTCTGTGATTTTCCAGAAGGCTTGGAGGTCGTAGACTTGCCTGTGAGGGAAGAGAGCGAGGGAAGGAAGGAAGGAAAATTGGAGAAGGGAAAGGAGAGAAAGAGGGAGGGAGGGAAAGAAAGAAGGTGAATTAGAGGGGAAGGGAAGAAAGGGAGAGAGGGAGGAAGGAAGGAAAATTGGAGGAGGAGGGAGGGAGGGAAAGAAGAGATATAGGGAGGGAAAGAAGGAAGGTGAATTAGAGGGGAAGGGAAAAAGGGAGGAAGGAAGGAAAATTGGAGAAAGGGAAGGAGGAAAAGAAGAGAAATAGGGAAAGAAGAAAGGTGAATTAGAGGGGGAGGAAGGAAAGGAAAATTGGAGAAGGAGGAAGGGAGGAAAAGAATAGAAATAGGGAAAGAAGTAAGGTGAATTAGAGGGGAAGGAAGAAAGGGAGAGGGAGGAAGGAAGGAAAATTGGAGAAGGAGGAAGGGAGGAAAAGAATAGAAAGAAGGAGGATGAATTAGAGGGGAAGGGAACAAAGGGAGGAAGGAAGGAAGGAAAATTGGAGGAGAAGGGAGGGAGGAAAAGAAGAGAAATAGGGAAAGAAGGAAGGTGAATTAGAGGGGAAGGGGAAAAGGGAGGAAGGAAGGAAAATTGGAGAAAGGGAAGGAGGAAAAGAAGAGAAATAGGGAAGGAAAGAAGGAAGGTGAATTAGAGGGGAAGGGAAGAAGAGGAAGCAAGGAAATTGGAGGAGAAGGAAGGAGGGAGGGAGGAAAAGAAGAGAAATAGGGAGGAAAGAAGGAAGGTGAATTAGAGGGGAAGGGAAGAAGGAGAGGGAGGAAGAAAGGAAAATTGGAGGAGAAGGAAGGAGGGAGGGTGAATTCAAGGAGAAGACGAAGGAAAATTGGTGGAGAAGGGAAGGAAGGAAAAAGAAATAGGGAAGGAAGGAAAGGGGAATTTGAGGAAAAGGGGAGAGAAGACGGGAAGGAAGGAAGATTGGAGAAAGGAAAGAAAAGAAAAAGGGGGAAGGAAAAGGGAAGGAAAGAGAATTGGAGAAGGAAAGACGAAGTGGAGAGCGGAAATGAAATAGGGAGGGAGAGAAGGAAGGAAGGAAAAAGGCATTATATATGTGTATGTCTATAATAAATTAATTAAATATATCTATCACGCCACCATCTCAATATCCAAGCTGACTTTTGACGGCCCAGCGATCAAAAGCAAACTAGACCATATAATACCCCAACTTTCAGAGTCTGATTGTTACCTTGTCCTTGTCCGATGTGTCGCTTTTGACACAAATCAGTTGCATCTTCCCAAGTTTTTGGCAGGACATTTTTTTTTTACACATTGTGTTCCCCTTTCCTTGCTGGCTGGGGAATTCTGGGAATTGAAGCCCACCCCTCTTAATAGTGGCCGAGATGGAGAAAAGATGCTCCCGGAAACTCTGCCAGGGTTTATCGGACACCCTAAACCTGGTTAACACCACACGACAAACGTAATATTCGTCCCAACAACACAAGCATTTCCTGGCACAACAGTTGGGCAAACTCACACCACAAAAGTGTACGCTTCCCACGACACACCGAATCTCCCTTATGCAATCTTAACTTTAAGACTAGTTGTTGTGTGAACCCAACTTCCCGGTCAGCAAAGCTAGGATTACAATCGAAGGGGCCGGGTTACACACACACCAGGAAACTGTGTCCAGCTCAAAAAAAACTTCACCATCCTGACTCACAAAAACTTCCAGCTCAAAAAACTTCACCATCCTGACTCACGTATCTTGCTCACATACGAGCGGCCACTCCTCTAGCTGTAGGAAACCCCAGAGTGGTTGGGTGCTGCCATCGAAAGAAAGAGAAAGAGATGTAACAATAACAAAGAGTTGGAAGGGACCTGGGGGGTCATCTAGTCGAACCCCACATTTGCCCAGACTCAGGTTTGCAAAAGATGCTCCCGGGGATTGCTAGATTCGAACTTGGCTCACTTCAACAAACCACTTGCCCCCCACCCCTCCAAAAAACAACACCACCACAACCCTTTGGCTATCCAGAGGCTTTGGGCAAGCCCCCCCCCTTTATCAACACCTGGCACCCCCAGATTCTCTCCTTTTTGCCTCCTTTGCCCAGCTGCTCACTTCCCTGCAATTCTTTTTTTTTAAAAATCTAGTGGTAGGGAGTTCCGCAAGGCTTTGGGCAAGCCCTCCCCCTTACTAAGACCTGGCATCCCAGATTTTCTCCTTTTTGCCTCCTTTGCCCAGCTGCTCACTTCCCTGCCATTCTTTTTTTTTTTTTTACAAAAATCTAGTGGCAGGGAGTCCCGCAAGCACATCGCAACCCCTTTCCCAGCTCCCTGGGGCTAAGCCTTTTTCTCTCTCTCTCCCTTTTCCCTTTCTTCTCCCCTGTGTAGCTGGGCACCCCCTTTTCCATCCACCCACCGCAGCTTGAAGCCCCCGAGATGCGTGCGCAAGGTTGCAGATCCAAGCCCACTCCCCTTTTTTTCCCCACCCCTCCTTTTTTTTTGCAAATCCCCCTCCCACCCCACCCCAGGTGTTGCAGGCTGCTGCACCCCCACTCACCCCCCAATTTTTTTCCAAACTGCAAAGAGGGGAGGTGCAATGCAATGCACCCCCAAAGCGCCCCCACCCCCCAATTTTTTCTCTTTTTTTGCATTCGTTTCCTGATCTGGGGGATGCATGCAAAGCCCCCTCCCCAGGTTTTTCCACCGCCCCGCCCAGATTGCAGCCCCCCAGCATTAAATCCGGCTCCTCCTGTCTCCACCCCCCCCCCCCCGGCCGGGGCTGTCCGATGCGCTCACCTGCGGGGACGGAGCGCTGCCTCTGCGCCCTTCCTCCTGTTTACCGCGAGCCGCCAGCCCAGCCGGAGTCGCCAAGGCGATAAAGAACTGCCACCGGCGGGGACCAATCAGGAGCGGCGGCGTCAGAGGGGGGGCGGAGAGGAGGGGGAAAGGCTCCGCCCTTTTGGGGGGGGCAGCATCAACCCACCTCCCTCCCCCCGTCCTATTTCCCCAGGATTGAGTGGGGGGAGTTTGCAAGGGCGGCTTTGCAGTTTTTTTTCTCTCTCTTTCTTCTTTTCTTCTTTTTTCTCTGCCCCCTCCCATCTCCTTCCGTTCTTTCCCCTTTTTTCCTTTTCCTTTTCTCTTTTTTCTCTCCCCGTTCTTTCCTTTTCCCCCTTTTGCTTTTCTTCTACTGCTTCCTCCCATCTTCTTCTGCTTTCCCGTCCTCTCCTTCCTTCCTTCCTCCCCCTCTTTTTCTCCTTTTTCTTCCTTCTTTCCCTTTCCTCTCCTCCCTTCCTTCCTCCCCCTCTTTTTCTCCTTTTTCCTCCTTCTTTCCCTTTCCTCTCCTCCCTCTCTTTTTCTCCTTTTTCTTCCTTCTTTCCCTTTCCTCTCCTCCCTTCCTTCCTCCCCCTCTTTTTCTCCTTTTTCTTCCTTCTTTCCCTTTCCTCTCCTCCCTCTCTTTTTCTCCTTTTTCTTCCTTCTTTCCCTTTCCTCTCCTCCCTTCCTTCCTCCCCCTCTTTTTCTCCTTTTTCTTCCTTCTTTCCCTTTCCTCTTCTCCCGCCCTTCCTCCCCTTCTTTCCCTTCCTTTCCTTCCCATTCTTTTCTTTCCTTCCCTCACTGCCTTCCTCCCTTCTCTTTTGCTCCCTCCCTCCCTTCTTTCCTTTTCTACTCTCTTCTTCCCTTTCCTCTTCCTTTCTCTTCTCCCTCCCTCCCCTCCCCCCTTTTCTTCCCTTCCTTCCTTTCTCTCTCTTTCTGTCCCTTCCCCTTCCTTTCCGTTCTCTTCCTATGCCATTCTTTTTCTTTCCTACCTTCCTTCACTGTCTCCCTCCCTTCTCTTTTCCTCCCTCCCTCCCTTCTTTCCTCTTCTCCTCTCTTCTCCCCTTTCCTCTTCCTTTCTCTTCTTCCTTTCTCCCTTCCTCCCCTCTCCTCCTTTTCTTCTTCCTTTCTTTTTCTCTCTTTCTGTCCCTTCCCTTCCTTTCCGTTCTCTTCCTATCCCATTCTTCCTTCCTTCACTGCCTCCTTCCCTTCTCTTTTCCTCCCTCCCTCCCTTCTTCCCCTCTCTTCTCCCCTTTCCTCTTCCTTATTCTTCCTTCCCTCCTCCCCTCCCCTCCTTTTCTTTTTCCTTCCTTCCTTCTTTCCTTCCTTCCTACCTTTCTTTCGCTTTCTCTTCTCTTCTCTTCTCTTCTCATCCCATCCCATCCCATCCCATCCCATTCTTTTTTCCCTTCCTTCCTCCACTACATCCCTCCTTCTCTTTCCTATCTTCTTCCCTTCTCCTTCCCCTCCTCCCTCCTCCTCTATTCTTCAGCGTCCCACCTCTTCTTTCTTTCTTTCTTTCTTTCTTTCTTTCTTTCTTTCTTTCTTTCTTTCTTTCTTTCTTTCTTTCTTTCTGTCTGTCTGTCTGTCTGTCTGTCTGTCTTTCTTCCTTTCTTTCTTTCTTTCTTCCTTTCTTTCTGCCTTCCTTCCTTCTGTGGCTACATTTGCCTCTTGCCCTTTAAAAAAAAAAGTGCATTAAAAACTTTGGTTAGGCAGGTTTCATTTTGACTCTTTGGTCCCATCATATTTTATGCCACAATTTCTAAATATTAAAGGACGCTTTGGTTTTTTGCTGCCATCTCAACTGTGGCGATTTTAAGCTGCGTGGACCACAATTCCCAGAATTCCCCAACTCATTGCTGGCTGGGGAATTCTGGGAGTTGCAAGTCCACACAGCTTGATGTTAAAATGACTGGCTCGCCTTAATAATCCTTAATCTTTTACTGCTGGACTGGAGGCTGAATCTCTTGCATCTGCAGAGTAAATTTTTCTCCTTTTTTAAAAAATATTTATTTATTTATTTATTTATATTTATTTATTTATTTATATTTATTTATTTATTTATTTATTATTCAAATTTATATATTATATTCATGTTAAAAAGGAGGAGTGTATAAATATACAAGTGGAAAACGGACGAAGCGGAACGAAGGATCCGAGAGAAGAGTTGCACTTCGGAAGCAAAGAGGACAGAACCCAGGGGGGGGGGAAATCTTTTAGCGTGAGGCACTTCCGGCCTGTGGTTTGTTGTTTGTTTGTTTTTTTTCCCCCCTCCCTCCCTCCCTTCCTCCCACCTTTTCCATTACTAAGCGACCCCAAATGCCCGGCGTTAAGATGGCGAACCGGAAAAGAGCGCCCGCCGCTCTAGTCAGGCCATTTCAGAAACGCGCTCTACGCCCTTTGGCGCAAGTCAAAAAGCCAGACGGGCGCCGTGCGCTGACGTCACTTCCGGGCCGCCGAGCCGGTGCGGGCCAGGAAAAGTGGGCGGGGCCAAGGCCCTTGGCGCAGCTGGGAGGTCGCGCGGTTGCGGCTGGCCTGGATTTGTGGGGAGGGGGCGTCTCCTCTCCGCTCCCCCACCCCAGATTTGAGGCAGTGGGGCCGGGGACTCGGGGGGCCCGAGAGAGCAGGGGAGGGGTTAAGGGAACCAGGTATCTGGGGAGGCGACGAGGGTCCCAGGTGTCCGAGGGGGGGGGCGAAAGTGGGGGGGGGGCAGAGCATTTAAGCCTCAGGCTCAAGATTAAGGCTGGGGGGGGGCGGAGGGGGCAGGGGCAGAAAGGGGCGGGGCTCCAATGAAAATGGGGGGGGCTCCTAAGAGACCCAAGTATTGCATTGCAAGGGTGGGAGGATGGGGGGGGGTTCCAGACCCCTGAGGATGGGGGGGGAGTGCAGGGGTGAAAGAGGGGCAGCAGGGAGATAGGGGTGGGGGTGGGTTTCTTAGGATCCCAGATATTGCAAGAGTGGGAGGATGGGGTTTCCAGACCTCTGAGGATTGGGGGGGGGACTGCAGGGGTGAAAGAGGGGGGGGCTTGCAGGGAGATAGGGGTGGGGGGGCCGAGGTAGTCTTTAAGGAGAATGGGGGAGGCTTCAAAGGGTCCCAGATATTGTAAGGATGGGGGGGGGGTTTCCAGACCTCTGAGGATTGGGGGGGGGACTGCAGGGGTGAAAGAGGGGGGGGCTGCAGGGAGATAGGGGTGGGGGGGCCGAGGTAGTCTTTAAGGAGAATGGGGGAGGCTTCAAAGGGTCTCAGATATTGCAAGGATGGGGTGGGGGTTTCCAGACCTCTGAGGATTGGGGGGGAGGAGTGCAGGGGTGAAAGAGGGGGGGGGGCTGCAGGGAGATAGGGGTGGGGGGGCTCGAGGTAGTCTTTAAGGAGAATGGGGGGGCTTCAAAGTGTCCCAGATATTGTAAGGATGGGGGTGGGTGGGTTTCCAGACCTCTGAGGATTGGGGGGGAGTGCAGGGCTGAAAGGGGGGGCAGCAGGGAGATAGGGGTGGGAGGGCTTGAGGTAGTCTTTAAGGAGAAGGGGGAGGCTTCAAAGGGTCTCAGATATTGCAAGGATGGGGTGGGGGTTTCCAGACCTCTGAGGATTGGGGGAGGGGAGTGCAGGGGTGAAAGAGGGGGGGGGGGCTGCAGGGAGATAGGGGTGGGGGGGCTCGAGGTAGTCTTTAAGGAGAATGGGGGGGCTTCAAAGTGTCCCAGATATTGTAAGGATGGGGGTGGGTGGGTTTCCAGACCTCTGAGGATTGGGGGGGAGTGCAGGGCTGAAAGGGGGGGCAGCAGGGAGATAGGGGTGGGAGGGCTTGAGGTAGTCTTTAAGGAGAAGGGGGAGGCTTCAAAGGGTCTCAGATATTGCAAGGATGGGGTGGGGGTTTCCAGACCTCTGAGGATTGGGGGGGAGGAGTGCAGGGGTGAAAGAGGGGCAGCAGGGAGATGGGGTGGGGGTGGGTTCCTTAGAGTCCCAGATATTGCAAGAGTGGGAGGATGGGGTTTCCAGACATCTGAGGATTGGGGAGGGGAGTGCAGGGGTGAAAGGGGGGCAGCAGGGAGATAGGGATGGGGAGGGAGCTCCTTAGGGTCTCAGATATTGCAAGGATGGGGTGGAGGTTTCCAGACCTCTGAGCTCAAGGTAGTCTTTAAGGAGAATGGGGCGGGATTCAAAAGGGTCCCAGATATTGTAAGGATGGGGGGGGGGGTTCCAGACCTCTGAGGATTGGGGGGGGGAGTGCAGGGGTGAAAGGGGGTTAGCAGGGAAATGGGGGGGCAGCTCTATGTAGGCTTCAAGGAGAAGGGAGTGGGGGCTCCAAAGGATCCCAGATATTGCAAGGGTGGGATGATGGAGGGGAGGGTCCCAGACCTCTGAGGATTGGGGAGGGGGATCCAGAAGTGAAAATGGGGCAGCAGGGAAATGGGGGGAGGGCGAGGAAGCAGGGCTTCAATGAGAATTGGGGGGGGGGGACTACTAAAGGTCCCAGATATTGCAAGGGTGGGAAAATGGAGGATGGGGAAGGTCCCAGAAGTGAGGATTTATAGGGGCCCAGGTGAAAATGGGAGAGCTGGGAGATAGGGGGATGGCTTGAGGAGGTAAGGCTTCAATTGGGGAGAATTGGGGTACTCCTAAGAGACCCTGATATTGCAAAGGTGGGAGTAGGGAGAAAAGGGGGATGCCAGACGTCTTGAGGATTGGGGAGGGGGTCCCAGAAGTGGGGCAGCAGGGAAATAGGGGTGGGGAGTCCAAGGGAGGCAGGGACCCAAGGGGAATGCGGCAGGGGTGGGGGGTGCGGGCTTTAAGGGGCCCAAACACTGGAAGGCTGTGAGTAGGGTGAATTGTCCAGGATTCTGGACCTGCAGGGTGAGAGTCTCAGACCTCTGAGGATTTAGGGAGTGGGGTGGCAGGGAGAAAGGGGTGGCAGCTTGAAAAGCACCCCAATTTCTTGTCTCCTTTCCCTTTGCAGCTCCTGCCAAACTCCGCATCGGACCAAGAGGGTAGGGCTGCTCCCTTCTTCACGCCCTCCGCGAGGAAATCCGGAGAGAACAATCTCTGACTCTCGGCCCACCTCCCCCCGCCACCCCCAGCCAGGATCTCCCATGGAACAGGCAGGCGTCCTTTGATTCGGCCGCTGGAGGGGCCAGCTCCCTCTCCCCCCCACACACACACCCCACCAAAGGATGTGACACGCCCTTCGTGTGTGCGGGGGCACAAAGAGAGGAGGCTACGGTGGTGGTGCGACACCCCCTCCCTCCCTCCTCTCTCTCTCTGCGGTCTGTGGGATGAGGAGGAGGATGAGGAGGAGGAGGGCTTCCTAGCCGGCGAAGATGGAGAAGGCCGTGAGCAACCTGAGCTCCATCGTGCCGGCCTCGCGGCTCACGCCGGCTTTCCCGCCCGCCGTCAAGGTGGGCCTGACGACGCTGTACACGGCCTTGTACGCCTTGCTTTTCTTCTCGGTTTACGCCCAGCTCTGGCTGGTGCTTTTGTACCGCCACAAAAAATTCAGCTACCAGACCGTCTTCCTTTTCCTCTGCCTCTTCTGGGCCGCCCTGCGTACCACGCTTTTCTCCTTCTACTTCCGGAACACCCTCAAGGCCAATCACCTGCACCCTTTCTTCTTCTGGCTGCTGTACTGCTGCCCTGTTTGCCTCCAGTTCTTCACCCTGACCCTCATGAATCTCTATTTTGCCCAGGTAAATGCAGTTCGGGTCCAAAGGTGGTGGGTAAATGCCGAGGTGGAGGCAGTGGCCTTTAGGCCTTCTGGGGAAATGCTGACCTGAACCACAGGGCAGCTGGGGGCTTATGGGTAAAGAGGAAAGCAAAAAAAAGGGGAATATTGGTAGCTCAGGGTTGAAATAAGGGATCCTTGGTGCTCTCTGAGCTTGGTGCTTTTCTTGGAGACGTTTTATGACCCAACTAGGGAACATCATCAGTGCTAAAAGGGAGTGAGATTTGCAGAGGGGAAGAAGAAGAGGAGCAGGAAGAGAACTTGGCTTCTTTAGTTTATTCAAATGAGGCTCTCGTAAGTTTGGTGCTTTTCTTACAGACATCTCACAACCCAACTAGGGAACATCATCAGGGCAAGAAAACCACCAAGCTCAAGAGAGCACCTTGCAAAGAGGATAACTTGACTGATCTTCCACGAATTATGTTTTAGTTCTATCTGCTGGGTGCATGTTTTGGCTTAAAAGAGATCTTAAATATCTGACTTATTTTTGAACTTATTCTGTTTTTCCCTCCGAACCAGTGTTTCTCAACCTTGGGGACTTTTAAAATGAGTGAACTCCCAGAATTCCCCAGCCGGCATATTGTCTTGATATGCCGGTTCTTTCTTGCAGATGAGTTTTCTTTAATGGAGTGCTATCTGTTCATTTGGGGATAAAAATTCGCAGTACTTATCAGCAGCGTGTTGATAGAATACCCTGTTTCCCCCAAAATAAGACATTATCCCCTGATAATAAGCCCAATCGGGCTTTTGAGCCGCATGGCAATAAGGCAAAGCGCTTATTTCAGGGTTTAAAAAAATATAAGACAGGGTCTTAATTTCGGGGAAACACGCTATCTTATCTATCTGTCTATCTGTCTATCTGTCTATCAATTTATATAGCTCATCTCATCAAAGCAACCTTCCTTCCCTCCCTCTTCTATTTCTTTCTTTCTTTCTTTTTTCTATCTATCTATCTATCTATCTTTCTATCTATCTATCTATTTATCTTACATAGCCCATCTCATCAGAAACAACCTTCCTTCCTCCTTTCATTCCTTCCTTTCCTTCCCTCCACTCATATCTACCTACCTACCTATCTATCTGTCCATCTATCTATCAATTTATATAGCTCATCTCTTCAAAAGCAATTTTCCTTCCTTCCTATCTATCTATCTATCTATCTATCTATCTATCTATCTATCTATCTATCATATAGCTCATCTCATCAAAAGCAGCCTTCCTTCCTTCCCTCCCACCTCCCTCCCCTCCTCCCTCTTCTATTTCTTTCTTTCTCTCTTTCTCTCTCTCTCTTTTCTATCTATCTATCATCTATCTATCTATCTATCTATCTATCTATCTATCTATCTATCTATCTATCTATCTATCTATCTATCTATCTATCTATCTTATATAGCCCATCTCATCAAAAACAACCTTCCTTCCTTCCTCCTTTCATTCCTTCCTTTTCTTCCCTCCGCTCATATCTATCTACCTACCTACCTACTTACCTACCTATCTATCTATCTAGCTCATCTCATCAAAAGCAATTTTCCTTCCTTCCACACTTACCTACCTACCTATCTATCTATCCTGTTTCCCCAAAAATAAGAGATCGCCTGATAATAAACCGAATTGAGCTTTTGAGCACATGGCAATAAGGCCAAGCGCTTATTTCAGGCTTCAAAAAAAAATATAAGATAGGGTTTTATTTTCGGGGAAACACGGTAGAATAGGATTCTTCATTGGCCAAGTGTGATTGGACACACAAGGAATTCGTCTTAGGCGTGTACGGTCTCAGTGAACATAAAGAAAAATAAAATACATTCATCAAGAATAAAAAGCTACAACACTTAGTGATAGTCAAGGTTACTAATAAGCTATCAAATCGTACCAAGAAACAAATAAAAACAATATAAATTGAAGGATACAAGCAAAATGGTTATAGTCTTAAGTGGGAAGAGATAGATACTAGGAATGAAGAGAAGAATAATAGTAATACAATCTTGGTAAATTATTTGACAGTGTTGAGGGAATTATTTATTTAGCAGAGTGTCTAGTTGTGACACACTATCTTGTGTCTAGTTGTTCTGGTGTGCAGTGCTCTATGGCGTCGTTTTGAGGGTGGGAGTTGAAAGAGTTGATGTCCAGGATGCGAGGGGTCTGTCGATATTTTCCCAGCCCTCTTTTTGACTCCTGCAGTAAACAGATAGTTATCCCAATTCGCAGCAAAAGTCTGCAAACTTGTATGGATGCCTCCAATGTAAATGGATGATTAAAAATAACAGAATTAGCTTCTTTTCCACCCAGGATGCAAATTTTTTAAAACCAAACCGCGGGGGGTGGGGGAAAAAAAAAACTCCACAACATCATGTTAATATTTTGCATTGTTAGCATCTCTGCGTTTAGAAAAAGGGCAAAACCTACGGACTCCCCACCATATCAAAACCACAGGAAGCCTTATCAGTACATTAAGATAGCAGAATAGCTAGTGGTTGAAAAATGCTTACTCCGGGTTGCAGAATTTCCCTCCCCTCCCCTTTCTCTCTCTGTGCGTGTATCCCGTTGATGTCGGTGGCTGCGATAGTGCAGCCGAGGAGCAATTCTAGCACTTTTGATATCTCTTAGCTACTTATAAGCGTGTGATCAAGGGGAGGGCTCCCAAAGCAGATAAGGAGAGAGAGTGTGTGTGTGTGCAAAATGATGCTGGTTTAGCAGAATGTTGGTTTGCAATCACGACTTTTCGTAACCTAAGAACAGCATTGATGCATCTGTGAATTGTGCATGAGACAGGAGTCTTCGTTCTAAGGAGTCACATTCAAGGTCATTCGGTGGCTTCGGCAATGCAATGAATTGGCTCTGTTCCTCCCCTCATTCGCGACAGGAAGCTAAGATTTCCCACCCCACCCTGAGCCTTAATAGAATCGCGTTTCCCCGAAAATAAGACCCTGTCTTATTTTTTATTTTATTTTATTTTTTTGAACCCTGAAGCCACGCACTCAAAAGCCCAATTGGCTTATTATCAGGGGAATGTCTTATTTTGGGGAAAAACAGGGTACCTTCTCTTGCCCTAGTTCCCATCGTCCCCAGCCACGGGATGGGCTTGGGTGATAGGGATGTAAGCTTTCAGAAGCTTGAGAAAAACCAGTTACCCTGGCCCTTGGAATGCTTCTGATAGAATAGCAATAGCACTTAGACTTATATACCGCTTCACAGCCCTCTCTAAGCGGTTTACAGAGTCGGCCTCTTACCTCCCTCAACAATCTGGGTCCTCATTTTAACCGACCTCGGAAGGACGGAAGGCTGAGTCAATCTTGAGCCGGTCAAGATCAAACTCCTGGCTGTGAGCAAGCCTACAATACTAGCTAGCTAACTAGGAAGGAAGGGAGGATTTATATACCGCTTCACAGCCTCTCTAAGCAGTTTACAGAGTCAGCCTATTGCCCCGAACGATCTGGGTCCTCATTTTACCGACCTCGGAAGGACGGAAGGCTGAGTCAATCTTGAGCCGGTCAAGATCAAACTCCTGGCTGTGAGCAAGCCTGCAATACTGGGAGGAAGGGAAGGGAAGGGAAGGGAAGGGAAAGGAGAAAGGAAAGGAAAGGAAAGGAAAGGAAAGGAAAGGAAAGGAAAGGAAAGGAAGGAAGGAAGGAAGGAAGGAAGGAAGGAAGGAAGGAAGGAAGGAAGGAAGGAAGGAAGGAAAAAAATGGGAAGGGAGTGAGAAAGGAAAATGGAAAGGGAGTGGGAAGGAAAGAAAAAGAAAGAGAGGCAATAGCAATGGCACTTAGACTTATATACCGCTTCACAGTGCTTTCCAGCCCTCTCTAAGCAGTTTACAGAGTCAGCCTATTGCCCCGAACGATCTGAGTCCTCATTTTACTGACTTCGGAAGGACGGAAAGGCTGAGTCAACCTTGAGCCCGGTGAGATTCGAACGGCCAAATTGGAGGCAGGCAGCAGAAGTAGTCTGCAGTACCGCACTCTAAGCACTTTAAAACATAGCATTTAATTGTATCCCCCTTGTAGCAAATGCAGGCAGAGCCTGTCCCCTCCAAATAGAATCGAAGCGGGCCACTGAAAACCCCCTCCACCTCCCACCCACCCCAAAATAAATCCAACGGTCCATTTTATTCTCCTTTCCAGGTGGTTTTTAAAGCCAAAGCGAAATATCGTCCCGAGCTGATCAAAGGCCTGTGAGTATCCTTTATTTCTCCAGCGTCTTCATGGGGTTTTATTGTGCAAAAATACAGGTTGTCCTTCACTTACGACCATCCGTTTAGTGACCGTTCGGTCACAACGGCGCTGAAAAAAAGTGACTTATGAAAAAAACGGTTTTTCACACTTAACGCCCATTCAAGCATTCTCCCTACCCCCTCAGCCGGCAGGGACTCATTTCACCAATGTGAAGACCGCGAGAACGGTCGTAAATCAGAGCCAAAGCTCATTTGAGAGCGGTCTTGTTTAGTGGCATAAAATTTGAGCCTCGCTTGTGGTCGCAAGTGGAGGGCTCCCTGTATCGTAAATGTTGTAGCCTCTCTTTTCAACACGAGAGGGTTTGCTGGCGGGCACAGCAGCCCCAGATTAGGAGGGGCTTTCGTTGGTCCAGAAGAAATATGTTTCTGCGGGGGGGGTCTTGGGTTTTTTCCTCCAGGTTGCTGGTGCGAGGGGCGTGCTTCGGGGCCAGCGTCCTCTTCCTGGCGGTGAACGTGGCGTGCGCCGTGCTGGTGCGGGCACGCCAGGCTGAGCCCTGGGCGGTGGTCCTCGCTCGAGTCCTCATCAGCGACTCGCTGTTCGTGCTGGGAGCCGTCTCGCTCGCCCTCTGCCTCTTCCTCGTGGCCCGCGGCTCTCCCTCGACACGCATCTACCTGGAAGCCAAGGTGCGCCTTTTGGTTTCTGCCCTGTTGCAGAATAGTCTGTTATTCCATTCCGGTTCATTCCATTTTGTTCTTCCTTCCAATATTCCTTTCCTATTCTATTCCTATTCTTCTATTCTGAATCCTATTCTACTCTACTCTATTCTCTATTCTATTTTCTATTCTCTTTCTATTCTATTCCTATTCTGAATCCTATTCTGAATCCTATTCTATCTACTCTATTCTATATTCTCTATTCTATTTTCTATTCTCATTCTATTCTATTCCTGTTCCTATTCTATTCTATTCTATTCTATTCTATTCTATTCTATTCTATTCTATTCTATTCTATTCTATTCTATTCTATTCTATTCTATTCTATTCTATTCTTCTATTCTATTCTATTCTATTCTTTATTCTATTTTCAATTCTCTTTCTATTCTTCTATTCCTATTCTGAATCCTATTCTATCTACTCTATTCTCTATTCTGTTTCCTATTCTATTCTATTCCTGTTCCTATTCCTATTCTGAATCCTATTTTACTCTGCTCTATTCTCTATTCTATTTTCAATTCTCTTTCTATTCTTCTATTCCTATTCTGAATCCTATTCTATCTACTCTATTCTATATTCTATTTTCTATTCTATTCTATTCCTGTTCCTATTCCTATTCTGAATCCTATTCTACTCTACTCTATTCTATATTCTATTTTCTATTCTCTTTCTATTCTTCTATTCTATTCCTATTCCTATTCTGAATCCTATTCTATCTACTCTATTCTCTATTCTATTTTCTATTCTATTCTATTCCTCTTCCTATTCTGAATCCTATTCTACTCTACTCTACTTTATATTCTATTTTCTATTTTCTATTCTCTTTCTATTCTATTCCTATTCCTACTGTGTTTCCCCAAAAATAAAACTGGGTCTTATATTAATTTTTGTTCCAAAAGACGCATTAGGTTTTTTACTTTCATTTTCATGTACAGTATATATATATTACCCTGTTTCCCTGAAAACAAGAAAATAAATCCTAGCATGATTTTTTTAGGATGCTCATAATATAAGCCCTATGCCCCCAAATAAGCCCCAGTTAAGATTGTCAGCCAGATGGATGCATTTAATATTGTATTTCCCCCCCCCCCCCCCAAATAAGATCTAACCAGAAAATAAGACCTAATGCGTCTTTTGGAGCAAAAATTAATATAAGACTTGGCCTTATTTTTGGGGAAACACGGTATATATTTTAAGTTTGCGTATTTTATGTGTTTCCAGCTTTTAAAATTATTCCCCCCTTTCCATTTCACCCTTCCGGTGCTGCTTGGAGACCGTAACAAAAATGTATTACGATGCTCCCAACCAGGCCTCGTGTTTCAATCAGCAAACCCGTCTGCAGACTAATCGCCCTCTCTCCAAAACAGGGCACCACACTGTGCCAGACGGCGGCCATGGGAGGCACCATCGTCCTGCTCTACGCCAGCCGCGCTTGCTACAATCTGGCTGCCTTGGCCCTCTCATCCCGCACCCGGCTCGACTCCTTCGATTACGACTGGTACAACGTCTCTGACCAGGTAAATCCTCAGGGGGGAGGGAACTGAAGAGCAGTTGGGGGAGTTAATCTACAAAGTCTTGGACTACAGTTCCCATCCTCCCCTCCCCTGAGCAGCATGGGGCAGTTTCCCCCAAGATCCAAAAAGAGGAATACTCAAAAACCCAAGTTCATACTGTCCAACTCTGGTAGAGCTGGATGGCACACTTTGTAGCCATTTATATGCTGTCCTTGAATTGTGACCATTAAGGAGCTTGCCCATCATGGTCCTAAATTGGAACCGACCTGATTTTATGATATTGTTGTGGTCTGCCAGCAGAGCTGGCAGCATATTTGGACAGATTCGGACAGTGAGGAGGTTGGGGAGGAACGTGGGCTAGTCCTGGAGTCTGGGGAAGGCTCGGACAAGGGCTCTGCGTCGGAGGCAGAGAGAGGGCCAGGGCCATCTGGGAGTTATGTGCTGCCTCCAGAGCCTCCAGAATCTGACATCAGCGATGCAGAAGAACAGGGGGAGCCTGTTCCCAGGGCGCGCATGCGCAGGGCTGCCAAGAGGCAAGAACAGTTAAGACAAAAGGGGCGACTCAGGAGTAAGGCTTGGAGATGATTGGCCCCTCCTATAAGACATAAGAGAGGAGCAAATGGACGTGAGCCTTTGCAGGAAGCAACTTTGTTCATTCTGGTCAGCTCAAACTCTGAGAAGCTCCGTTTGATTCTGTGCTCCGTTTGGTCCTGCAAAACTAATTGGCAATTAGGTCTCAAGGGAGATAAAGGTGGGTGCTTATCAGCATTACCTTGAAAGACTGACATCTGTCGGACTCTTCACAGAATGTTTGTGAATTCCTACGGGCTGTGCTTTCTCAGGGAGCCCAAGTCAGAACAGGTATTTCGACTGTGGGACGCTGCCAACAGATGTAACTCTGCCCCAGAGTAACCCCCAGGGAAGTCCGTCGTAACTTTGAATATTTGCTAAGTGACTAGTCATAAGCGGAGGACTTTCTATAAAGATTTGGGAGTAAAGGGGTGTGTTTTACTACCTGGTCTCTTCCCCACCCTCCCCTTCCAGGCCGACCTAATAACCGATCTCGGGGATCAAGGTTATATCGTCTTTGGACTCATCCTTTTTGTTTGGGAGTTACTGCCCACCACGCTGCTGGTGGGATTTTTCCGGGTGCATCGGCCGGCTCAGGATATGGTGAGTGGGACGTTCGGAAGGGATCGGACTCTGGAGTTTTTAATGGTGGCGCTGATACCAGGCGCGCGAAGGAGCAGGTCTCCAAGTGACGGTTCAATGAACCCGCTTCATTGCTTAAAGCCTGCGTGCAGGAATTCTCCCAGCTAACAAGTCAGCGCCTGGTTAGAGTTCGTATAAGAGCCAACAGGGATGCAGTGGCTCAGCAGCTAAGACGCTGAGCTTGTCGATCGAAAGGGTCGGCAGTTCAGCGGTTCGAATCCCAAGTGCCGCGTGACGGGGTGAGCTCCCGTGACTTGTCCCAGCCTCTGCCAACCTAGCAGTTCGTTAAAAATGCAAGTAGAAAAAGAAGGACCACCTTTGGTGGGGAGGGAACAACGTTTTCCGTGCGTCTTTGGCGTTGAGTCGTGCCGGCCACATGACCACGGAGACGTCTTCGGACAGCGCTGGCTCTTCGGCTTTGAAACGGAGATGAGCAGCGCCCCCTAGAGTCGGGAACGACTAGCACATATGCGCAAGGGGAACCTTTACCTAAGATCCAACAGCACTCAGAGATTGCTTATGGCTACGTAGGGATGCTAGGCTGATGCGTCTTTTGGACTCCACCCTACGTTCCACCACTCCTCTCCTACAAGCTGAGAACGGCCACGTTTATTTGTTTGTCTATTTATTTATTAAATTTATTGGCCTGCCCATCTTACCATGGCCTAGAGGTGGCGCTGTCACCTCACAATCCAGAGGCCGTGAAAAGGTTTTACTTTTTTTTTTTTTTAATTTGATTTATATGCCGCCCTTCTCCGGAGACTCAGGGCGGCTTACAATGCGTTAAGCAACAGCCTTCATACTTTTGTATATATTTTATACAAAGTCAGCTTATTGCCCCCACAAACTGGGTCCTCCATTGACCCACCTTAGAAAGGATGGAAAGCTGAGTCAGCCTTGAGCCTGGGGAGATTCGAACTTCCAGTAATTGCAGACATCTGGTGTTAATCAGAATGCTTTTAGCCTGCTGAGCTATCCAGGCTCCTGATTAACAGGGTGGATAAAAAAAATCAAAGATTTAAAAAAAAAATTAAAAATCAGATTTTTTAAAAATTTAAATTGGATTTTTTTTTAATTTAAATCGGATTTTTTTAAAAATCAAATTTATTTTAATCAAATGCTTTTGGAGTCCAATCTAAAGAGAGTTTTCTATGTAAGGTAATGTTAAAAATTTTAGTTTATTCGGCATGAAATGGAGCTTAGTTACGTTGCAGGAGGCTGTATATTCTGCAATATTGGGATTGTTGGTGACAGTCCCAACAGTGGGTCAAAAGTGGAGCCGCCGTGGGACAGAGATGACAGTTGCTCTTTAAAAAATTATGATTTAAATTGAGTTGATTTAAATCAAGCCTTTTTACTAGTGATTTAAATCGGGAGTCAAATTGGGATTTAAATCGGGAGTCAAATTGGGATTTAAATCGGGAGTCAAATCGGGATTTAAATCGGGAGTCAAATCGGGAGTCAAATCGGGATTTAAATCGGGAGTCAAATCGGGATTTAAATCGGGAGTCAAATCGGGATTTAAATCGGGAGTCAAATCGGGATTTAAATCGGGAGTCAAATTGGGATTTAAATCGGGAGTCAAATCGGGATTTAAATCGGGATTTAAATCGGGAGTCAAATCGGGATTTAAATCGGGAGTCAAATCGGGATTTAAATCGGGAGTCAAATCGGGATTTAAATCGGGAGTCAAATCGGGAGTCAAATCGGGATTTAAATCGGGAGTCAAATCGGGATTTAAATCGGGAGTCAAATCGGGATTTAAATCGGGAGTCAAATCGGGAGTCAAATCGGGATTTAAATCGGGAGTCAAATCGGGATTTAAATCGGGAGTCAAATCGGGATTTAAATCGACTTGATTTAAATCAAATCCACCCTGTTACTTAGGGACTAGGAACTTAGATCTGCTGAAAGCGATTGCCGTGCAAGGGAAAACAAGCCGGCCGAAGAAGCAAAACGTCCAGCCGGCAAGGCAAGGGGAAGGAAAGCTTAAAATGGTCTTTTTCCCTTCCGACAGAGTGCCAGCCGTGTCTTCAACCGGCAACTGGGTGTCTCCCGTTCTTATTTCTTTGACTATCCTGGGCAGCGCGAAAACGAAGGACTGACTAGCAGGTAAATCTTTTTTTTTTTTTTTTATCCTTCAAATATCCAGCAAAACCTTCCTGGTAACACAGACACTGCCCTGCCGGGGTGGGGGTGGGAGAGACAAAGAGAGAGAGAGAGAGAGAGAGAGAGAGAGAGAGGAGAAAGAATGGAGAGATAGAGAAGGAGAGGGAGAGAGAGAAAGGAGGGGGAGAGAAAGGAAAGTGGGGAAGAGAGAGAATGAAGGAGAGAGAGGTGAGAGGAGAGAGAAAAAGAGAAAGGAAAAAGAAAAGAAAGGGAGAGAGAAAGAAAGAGAGGAGAGATAAAAGAGGGAGAGAAAGGAGAGAGAGAAGGAGAGAGAAAAAGAGAAAGAGGAGAGAGAAAAGAGGGAGAAAGAGAAGGAGAGGGGGAGAGAGAATGAAGGAGACAGGAGAGAGAAAAAGGAAAAGGAGACAGGAAAAAGAAGAGAAAGAAGAGGGAGAGAAAAAGAGAAGGAGAGAGAGAGGAAAAAGGAGAGAGAAAAGAGAAAGAAGAGAGGGAGAGAGAAAGAAGGAGAGAGAAAGGAGAGGGAGAAAAAGAAGGAGAGGAAGAGGAGAGAGAGAGTAAAAGAGAGAGACACACACACAAGGAAAAGAGAGCGAGGAGGGAGAAGGAAAACTTCACGCAAGTCCGAATCCGTCAATCCTCCGTTCGTTTCTCCTCCCTCTTTTTTTTTTTGGCAGCCTGACGGGACGAACCAACAGCGGGAGCTACTACGGCTCGATCAACCGCAGCGGGGAGCACGACTGGTTTGGGGGCCACCCGCCCACCGCCCCCCTCCTGTTCTCGCAGGTGGCGGCCTCCGGCAGCCATCATCATCACAGCCTTTACTCCACCCCGCAGAACTGAGACACAGTTGGACTGGAAGACGACCTCCCTCCCCCCCCCCCCCCCCCCACACACAGACACACTCACTTGATGCTGTTGAACTTCTCCGTGTGTAAATGAGTGCCGGGTTTTTGGGGGGGGGCATGCAAACAGGGTACTAGATCCACACAAACCTCCTCCCCCCCCCTTTTATATCCCACCCCCTTCTCTGAATTTTAGCCCAAAAACCTCCGCTCTGTCCTTTAATTCTGGAGCTGGTGGTTGATTTTTTTGCTGGAACCTCAATTCCCCCCCCCCCCCTTTGAAATATTCCTTAAATATTTAACTCATAGTATATCGAGAACACTAGCACTTTAAATGACATTTTGGGGAGGGGGGGGCAGTTTCCTGCGCGTTTTATCTTCGATGTTGTTGAAAAACAGATTCTGTGAAATGGGTAGAGGGGCACACTCTCTCCCTCCCTCTCCCCCTCCCTCTCCCCCCTCCCCTGCCCTCCCCCCAAAAGCCGGTAGCTGCCGTATAATTCGGAATAAGCTTCTGTGTTCCTCCGCTAGACACTTTTCGCCGTTATTGGTGCTATATCATCGCTTGCCCCTTTCAATAAATGGATTTTGTGTTAGCGACAGGATGCCTGAGCCGATTTTTCCCAGATAGATAGATAGATAGATAGATAGATAGATAGATAGATAGACAGACAGATAGATAGAGATAGATAGATAGATAGATAGATAGATAGATAGATAGATAGATAGATAGATAGATAGATAGATAGATAGATGATAGATAGATAGATAGATAGATAGATAGATAGATAGATAGATAGACAGACAGACAGAGAAAGAGATGGATGGATGGATGGATGGATGGGGGAGAAAAAGAAAGAAAGATCGATAGAAGATAGATGGATAAATTGGATAGATAGATAGATAGATAGATAGATAGATAGATAGATAGATATAGAGATAGATTGATAGATGATAGATAGATGATGGATAGGTAGGTAGATAGATGGAGGGATGAGGGAGAGAAAGATAGATGATAGATAGATAGATAGATAGATAGATAGATAGATAGATAAATAGATAGATAGATAGATATAGATAGATAGATAGATGGATGATAGGTAGGTAGACAGACAGACAGAGAAAGAGATGGATCGATGGATGGGGGACAGAAAGAAAGATTGATAGAAGATAATCGATAGGTAGGTAGGTAGGTAGGTAGGTAGGTAGATAGATAGATAGATAGATAGATAGATAGACAGATAGATAGATAGAGACAGATTGATAGATGATAGATGATGGATAGGTAGGTAGGTAGGTAGATGGGATGAGGGAGGGAAAGATGATAGAGACATAGCTAGAGACACTAATAGATGATAGGTAGATAGACAGAAAGATGGATCGATGGATGGGGGAGAGAAAAAGATTGATAGATAGATAGATTGATTGATTGATTGATTGATAGATTGATAGATTGATAGATGATGGATAGATAGGTAGATAGATGGAGGGATGAGGGAAAAAGATAGATAGATAGATAGATAGATAGATAGATAGATAGATAGATAGATAGATAGATAGATAGATAGATAGATAGATAGAGACATTGATAGATGATAGGTAGGTAGGTAGGTAGATGGATAAGGGAGAGAAAGAAAGATAGATGATAGATAGAGGTAGATAGAGATACATAGATGGATAGATGATGAATAGTTTATTTTCCGGAGATTCTGTCCTGCCACGGGTGAAAATTTAGATGAATTAAAGGAAGCGAGCTGTTTGGTGTTTTAAGAAAAATTTCCTGTTAGAATATTGAAATCAATATTATGTATTGATTATTCGTTATCTTATTCTTTCT
Source organism: Coluber constrictor foxii (assembly GCA_038048745.1). Lineage (NCBI taxonomy): Eukaryota > Metazoa > Chordata > Lepidosauria > Squamata > Colubridae > Coluber > Coluber constrictor. Next base: position 8,874,891 of record CM075975.1, read on the forward strand.
GAGCTCAAGGAGTAATTCTCAGTATCCCGCCTTCATTATTTTTACAAATATCTCAAAAGCCGGTGAACATCTTCAACACACCTCCCTCCTTCTCTTTCCCCCCCCCATCACAACAACCCTGTGAGGTGGGGTTGGGCTGAGATACCAGTGGCTCAAAGTCACCCAGATGGCTTTCATGCCTAAAACTGAACTAGAACTCCCCGTCTCCTGGCTATTGGTCCAAAGTCACCCAACCAGCATTTGTGCCTAAAACAGGACTAGAACTCGCCGTCTCCCGGTTTCTAGGCCAGCAACTTCGCCACTACATCAAAGCAACTCTACAGAGTACCTGCTATTTTTTTCCACAACAGCCCTCTGAGGTAGCTCAGGCTGAGAGAGAGAAAGAGGCAGGACTCTGGGAGCTTCCCTGGTTGAAGAAGGATTTGAACCCGGGTCTCTTCACTCCTATCATAGTGCTTTAACTACTGGTACTCTACTGGCTCTCTTAAAATGTGGGGACTGTCTCCCCTTTATTTTTTTTAGGGTAAGAGGAGAAGCAAAATTTCTGGTAGTGTTTCACTTAGTGTTGTCATTTAGTGACAACAGCACTGAAAATAGTGACTTAGAACCATGCTGGTTAGGGAATTCTGGGAGTCGAAGTCCACCCATCTAGCATACGGACAGGAATTCTGGGAGTTGAAGTCCACCCTTCTTAAAACACGCTGGCTGGGGAATTCTGGGAGTTGAAGTCCATCTTAAAGCACCCTGGCTGGGGAATTCTGGGAGTCGAAGTCCATCCATCCAAAAGCTACCAAGGTAACCTCGATCCAGGTAAATTGCAACATGCAATTTCATATCATCAGGAAACCGTTATGAAATAAAGATAGGAGGAAGATTTATCTAATCAATTTAGAAGCAGTTCCATCATCCCTTTTGGAATCCAGATGAAATCAAAGCTATCAACAGGGCATTGAAAACTCTGCATGGGGGACACCGAATTTGTACCCTCTGAAGATTGGGGGTGTCAGGTGGGATAATTCATGGTCTGGATCAGTTGGATCAAACCAGATTTGGAGAATTCTTCAAGCTGCCTGTTCAGAATCACACCAATTGCTTCCCATCTTTGATTGATGCCCGATTGATCGATCAGCTGCGTGTGTCATCCAGTCGTTGACATCTCTTGGCAACCCCATCAATAGATTTTCTCCCAGTGAGGATTCCCAATCCATCCATCACTATAACAATACAAACTTGGGAATTGCCCTCTGCAAACAACCCTGCGAGGTAGGCCCTTCGAATCCCAAGCCCGCCAGAAGAAACAATTTGACATCTCTGGGGTTTGCCTGTCTGTCTGCCTGCCTGCCTCTTTAAGCTTTGAGCCAATCTTATTCACATGCGGATGAATGTCATTGAATTAATTAAAATGCAGACGGCTCCCTGACTTGAGATTCCATTTCTTCAGAGAAAAAGCAATTTTTTGCTTTTAATTTTATTTTTAATTCTATCTAGCTGGTAAGCAGTGATCAGCCTCTTTCATATCTAAAGGTAATAAAAATCAAGCAAAATAATAATAATAATAATCTAAGCAGAGTCAGTAAACCGACGCATATCAAACCTCGTTAGTGCAAAGTGGGCCTGCCAGAAAACTTGGCTGCAAGTTGTAAAAGGAAGATATAGATACAAGCCAAGATTGTAAGGTACGAATTCAACTACGGTTCCATCGTGGCTACGATTCAACCGTGTCCAGCTGTTCTGTGCAACGTGGTAAACGCGGAGGGCAAACGGATTTGCACCGAGGTGTTGATAACAGATCAAAAAGCTGTTCAAAGTAAAGCCTCTCATTCCTGCCCAGGGTGCTAGTCCACATTGAGGGCAGCAAATATGGCAGGTCTGCAGAATAATAGTCATTCAAGGAGCCAAAGCAGTGATGGGTTCTAACTAGCTTTACTATTGGTTCTTTTTGTGCACAGGATTGCTACTTCGGTCTCTTTTTCCCTTCCTCTCTCTGCTTTTCTTTTTCCTTTCCTTTTCCTCCTTCCTTCCCCTTTAATTCCTCCCTTCCTCCCTCCCCCCTTCCTTCTTTCCTTCCTCTTTCTTTTCTTTCTTTCCTTTCTTCCCCCCTTTTCCCTCCCTTGTTTTTCCTTCCTTCCTTCCTCTCTCTCTCTTTCCTTTTCTTTCCTTTCTTCCCTCCCTCCCTTCCTCTTTTTCTGCAAAATCCTTCCTTCCCTTGTTTTTCCTTCCTTCCTTCCTTCCTTCCTTCCTTTCCTCTCTCTCTCTCTTTCCTTTCTTTCTTTCCTTTCTTCCCTCCCTCCCTTCCTCTTTTTCTGCAAAATCCTTCCTTCCCTTGATTTCCTTCCTTCCTTCCTTTCCTCTCTCTCTCTCTTTCCTTTCTTTCCTTTCTTCCCTCCCTCCTTTCTTCTTTTTCTGCAAAATCCTTCCCTTGTTTTTCCTTCCTTCCTTCCTTCGTTCCTTCCTTCCTTCCTTCCTTCCTTCCTTCCTTCCTTCCTTTCCTCTCTCTCTCTCTTTCCTTTCTTCCCTCCCTCCCTTCTTCTTTTTCTGCAAAATCCTTCCCTTGTTTTTCCTTCCTTCCTTCCTTCCTTCCTTCCTTCCTTCCTTCCTTCCTTCCTTCCTTCCTTCCTTCCTTCCTTCCTTCCTTTCCTCTCTCTCTTTCCTTTCTTTCCTTCCTTCCCTCCCTCCCTCTTTTTGTCTTCCTTTCTTCCCTCTCTTTCTTTTCCCTCCCTCTCTCTCTCTCTCTGCATTTTACCCAAACCCAGCTCCCTCAGAGGTCCATCCCTCCAACAGAGCGGAGCGGTTGTGTGAACAGATCCTGTGTCCTTCTCTTTATTTATTTATTTATTTATTTTTGCAAGGGTGAGGGGGGGCGGTGGTGGGGCTTTTAAATAGCTGGAACAACATTCAGCCTGCCTTTTTCTGGAGCTCAGAGACTCAACCCGGCCCTTTCAGCACCCATAACCCTGGCACCTCTGTGCTTCGCCCGCCTTCCTGGGGTTTCCTGCGAACCCCCTACTCCCTATCAACAAATCCCTTACTCCACGGTCTCCCTGCAAAATCCCTCTGCCACCGAAGATGCTGTTTTCCTACTCTCCCTTCCCTGACTCCCCCTCCCTTCAAACCCCCCAGCACCACCTTATCCCAAGTCTTTGGTTGAGGAAGGGGCTGAGAAAACCCCTTGGGGGGAAGAATGCATAGTGCGTCCATTGTGTAGTTATGTGGCTTTCCGCTGATTTTTATTTTTCCCCATGTCATTCCTGGCTCGGCGTCACCCAAAGAGTTAACCCACAAAGCCTCGCTCGCCTCCACCCGGTGGGGCTGGATCTGGGGGCTGGCCAGGCTGGGGGGTGATGGGTGAGACGGTCCCAGCAGAAGGGGAAGAGGGGGGGCGAAGGCAGATAAAGGAGGCTCCCCCGCCCGAGGCCAACGAGACCATCCATCCATCCATCCATCCATCCCCGGACCTACTGCATCCGAAGCGAGTGAGTACATCCAAAGGGAGGGGGTGCCTGTCTGGGCTCTCTCCCCACCCGCTAGGCATCACTGCCCCCCCCCTCCCAGGGCTCTTTGGAAAGGGGGCTCCTGTGTGATCTTGAGGATTGGGAGGATGAAAAGAGTTAGGAGCCCCAGACTATGAGATGGTGAAACAGCATTAAATGTGTAAAAAAGGCATTAAATGTTCATCACTCACTCACCCACACAGCTTCTTCTTTTTTTTCTCCCCCTCCCTTTCCAGGTAAGTGTGCTGCTCCTTTGTTGTTATTGTCAGATTTTCTCTTCTCTCTCTCTTTTTTTTTTTGGGTGGAGGGTGGGGTAGCATAAGGAGGTTTGGGAGGAGCAGAGAAGGTAGGGCAAGGTGTGCACACCTGGGGCGAGAGACAAGGCAAGGGGCTTGCACGCCAAAATAACTCGAGGGGTTTGGGAAGCGAAGGCGTGCATGATTTGACTTGTGTTTGTGTGTGTGTGAGAGAGAGAGGATAGGGCGGCACACCTGTGTGGCTTCATGTGCCTGCAAATGTGGCCTGGGAGCGAGAAACACACACAGGTGAGGGTGAATGATTGGCGTGCCAGTCCCAAAGCACATGGCTTCTTGGTATGTGTGTGTGTTAACACAATTTGTATGTGTGTGTGTGTTAACACAATTTGTGGGCCAGCAGGATAAAATCCAGGATCTGTAAGTAAATATTTTGGGTGTTTTTTTTTAAAAGGCAGGCCGCCAGCCCCCAGAAGAGACAAACTGTTTATAAGTGTGCAAATGAGTTTGAAAATCAAAAAACCTTTGCTTTGCACGCAGATAAAGTTAGTGCAAGCTTGTGAGGGAGGCTTGGAAAGCACAAGAAGGGGATTAAGGTGTAAAACAGGCTGCTGAGCCAGTATGTTGTGTGAATATTCGGTCTATAATGTTGTCTTTATTTTGAGTTTAGAAATGTTTATTTTAATTTCCACACCCCTCTCGCCTGCATTTCAGCGGCTTTCCAAGGAAATTGACCCCGGTCTCTAGAAATATGTGAAAAATTCATCCTGCGAATTTCCCCTATAACGACAACTCTGCGAGGTAGGCTGGGCCAAGAGGGGACGATTGAGCCAAATTCATCCTGAGGGGCAATAAGAACTGGCTTTCCCCCAATGCCGGCCAATCCCGAGACACCCCCCCCCCAAGACTATCCGAGTGGCCCGTGGATGGGAGAGAAATGGGTGTGCATTAGCGTGCGTGCGACTGAAGAAGTAAAAAAAAGGGCAGATTTATCGGTGTGCAAACTGATGGCACAGAGAGCCAGGATGGCACAAGCGGAGAGCAAGGTGAACAGCCGTGCACGCCTCTTGCTTGTGGAAATTGGTGTCACTGATTGGGGATCAAAATTAGGGGCTCTGAACAGGGATGCTGTCGGATAAGGAAAAGAGCAACGATCCCAAGGCTAGATCGGGTCTGTGGGACCCAACTGAGCAAGCTTTTGGCTCACACAGAACGCTGCTTCGCCCCTAGAAGAGACAGCCTCGCAGGTTTCCAATTTAAATCAGATTAAATCTTTGTAAGGGACATGCGCCAGCATAAGGAAGGTGGAACGCAAATGATAATTTTAAAAGCGAGGGAGAGATGGATAGAGACAGAGAGAAAGGAAAAAGGAAAAGAAAAAGAAAAAAGGAAGGAAGGAAGGAAGGAGAAAGAAAGAAAGAAAAAGGAAGGAAGGAAGGAAGGAAAGAGAAAGAAAAGAAAAGAGAAAGAAAAGAAAGGGGAAGGAAGGAAGAAGAAAGAAAGAGAAAGAAAAAAGAAGGAAGGAAGGAAAGAGAAAAAGAGAAAGAAAGAAAAAGGAAGGAAGGAAAGAGAAAGAAAAGAAAGAGGAAAAGGAAGAAAAGAAAGAAAGAAAAGGAAGGAAGGAAGGAAAGAAAGAAAAAACGAAGGAAGAAAAAAGAAAGAAAAGGGGAAGGAAGGAAGAAAAAGAAAGAAGAAAGAAAGAAAGAAAGAAAGAAAGAAAGAAAGAAAGAAAGAAAGAAAGAAAGAAAGAAAGAGAAAGAGACATGGACGGAGGGACGGAGGGATAGACAGAAGGAGGAATGTGTGGATGGATGGATGGAACGATGGATGAGAGAAAGAGGTTTTTTAACGGCGTATTTCAGATATTTGTCTTTCAAAATTATTCACCTTTCTTACGCTGGTCTAAAAGCTTTGATTTGATTGACAATTCAACGTCCCTCTTCCAGGCTGCCCGTTCTGAGCAGCACTTTCCTTCCAGCCGAAGCGTTCTGTCTGATCCAGAAGCTGGCTGCACTGATGCCCGTTTTGAGGCTCGGGAGCCAGCTTTTTCCTTTTTTTTCTTTTTTTTGGCTCGGGTGTGCGCCAAGCTGCCATCCTCAGCTCTAGAGAGAGAAAAGCCCCCTTCCCCTATTGAACTCCTGCCTGCTCGGTCCAGGCACCGGCTGCTGGGTTTAAGATCTCCAGCTCACCCAAAGGGAAAATGTGAAATATTTTTAATTCACTCATCGGGAGCCAGCGAGAAAAACCGGATGGCACTTAATTACATCCTCTTTGGTTGATCGGAGCTGGGTTTTTGGTTTGGGGCATCTGGCAGCTTGCCCCAAAATTCTCCTCGCTGTTGGCAACGGCGGTGAATGTCCTCAAAGACTACTTTTTACTTATCAGAAAAACAACTCTTTCCTTTAATTCTTGAACTCTGAACCGGCACAGATTTGGAAGTAAGGAGACATTGGTGGGGTGATAGTCCTCGACTTACAACCATTCATTTAGTTCCTTTTTAAAAAAAAAAATAATTCATAAACATTTTGGGACACCATGTATTGTCAGGTGTAACATTTACAAAAGAAAAACTAAGAAGAAACATTAAAAAAATAAAATCTATTTACGCATATACTGGTCACAAGAGTAATGACGTCACCGAATAGTTTGGGCTAAATTTCTTATTATATGAGCTTGTTTATAATTCCGTTAAATATATTGGCAGATTTATAGTCATAAACCATCTTTATGTTTAATTCATACGTCGCAATAATCTTCCTTCGTCTAATTTCTAGACCACTTATAAAATCTATTCCATATCAAGTAATACTCTGTGTCTTCTTTATCTTTGATTTTTAAAGCCATTCTATCCATCTCAGCACAATCTAACATTTTCCGACTTATATCCTCCCGTTCGAAGTTACAACGACCCTGGAAAAAAGTGACTTACGACCGTTTTACACCCTTATGACCGTGACAGCATCCCCAGGGTCATGTGATCAGAATTACACAGCCAATGACTCATATTTACGACCGTTGCAGTTTGCTGGGCTCATGGGATCGTCATTGGCAGCCTTTGACACTGAAGGTCAAAGAGGGGGGGGGGATCTGGGTTCACTTAATGACTATCTGATTTGCTTAACTGAGGCAGTGATTCGTTTAACGGCCGCGGCAAAATTTGTTAAATTTGGGGGGAAATTCACTTCACAGTCGCCTTGCTTAGCCACGGAAATTCTGGTCCCAATTCTGGTTGTAGGTTGAGGACTACTTGCTTACTGTTTTGGGGTGGGGGTCCTGGCTTTATTGATTGTCCACACGGGTAACTTGATACAAAGAGTTTGGGATCCACAGCTGGAAAGGAATATTTTTTGGGGGGGCTCAATGAGAAAGGATAGGAGGCTGTCTCAAAATTCCCCCATTCTGGCGTCTTTGAGTTTTAAAGGTAGACTGCTCCTGAATAGGGAAGCTCCGTGCAGCCCCAAAAACCAGATTTGTCCTTTTTCGAGACTGGTGGCTTTGCTTTTCGGCCAACCTTTTTGGGGGGGGGTCTTGTTGTCAGTCCTGCTTACCCCGTCTTCTTTGCCCATCCTCTGGCAGTGAGTTATCCGCCAGCCGTTGACCTCCATGGCTCTCTGCCCATAGTCTGCTACGTCTCCAAGGACTCCATCTTGAGCCAGCCGCCCGCGAAAGCCGGTACGGTGATGCGCCGGACGACGGTTTTGGCCCTGGTCTCCATCGTCGCGCTTTACCTGGTGATGGGCGCCGTCGTCTTCCGGCTGCTCGAGCAGCCCCACGAAGCTGTCCAACAGGTGAAGATCCAGGCCTACCTGGAGCACTTCTTGAAGGCCCACCAGTGCGTGGCGGTGGAAGACCTGGAGGAGTTGATCCAGGTAAGCGACTGCTTCCAGGTGGGCGGACTTCAATTCCCAGAATTCCCCATCTTGCAGATCAGTGTTTTTCTCAACCTCAGACTTCAACTCCCAGAATTCTCCACTTTGTTTCTAAGTTTCTCAAACTTAGAAACTTCCAGATAGGTGGACTTCAATTCCCAGAATTCCCCTAGCCTGTAGATCAGCATTTTTCTCAACCCTCAGCCATTTTTAGATGGGTGGACTTCAACCCCCAGAATCCCCCAGTCTTAGATCAGTGTTTCTCAACCTTAGAAACTCCCAGATGGATAAACTTCAACTCCCAGTATCCCCCAGCCTGTAGAGTGGAATTTTTCTCAATCTTTGCCATTTTTAAATTTGGTGGACTTCAACTCCCAAAATCTCCCATTCTCTAGATCGGTGTTTCTAAACCTTAGAAGCTTCCAGGCGGATGGACTTCAACTCCCAGTATCCCCCAGCCTTAGATCAGCGTTTTTCTCAACCTCAGCCATTTTTAGATGGGTGGACTTCAAGTCCCAGAATCCCCCAGCCTCTAAATCAGAGTTTCTCAACCATAGAAACTTCAAGATGGATGGACTTCAACTCCCAGAATTCCCCATCTTGTTTCTCAACCTTAGAAACTCCCAGATAGGTGGACTTCAACTCCCAGAATTCCCTTAGCCTCTAGATCAGCGTTTTTCTCAACCTCAGCCATTTTTAGATGGGTGGACTTCAACTCCCAGAATCCCCCAGCCTCTAGATCAGGGTTTCTCAACCTTAGAAGCTTCCAGATCGATGGACTTCAAGTCCCAGAATCCCCCACCCAGGGAATCATTAGCAAGACCCCTCCCATCCACCCCCAGCTTGGGTTATTATACAGATAGTCCCTCACTTCTCTTTTCAGTGCCTTCGTAACTTCGAACGGGTCATTAAACAAATGATCATAAGTCAAGAAGTACCTGTATTATCCTCCCTAACTTTGGCTGAGCTCAAAACGTAAAATTTGACCTGCTTAATTGTTGGATGGGGCACCACCAGGAAACCTGTTAACTGAACCGTAGGAAGTTGTGGGGAGAGAGAGGGAGAAACTCGGTGGAAGGAAGCAACTGAGTTACGTTGCATTGCTGGGACATTGGCACTATAAAGCGTCCGTAATTCCTCTTTTTCCGTCCTTCTTCCTAGCAAGTAAACGAGGCGACGGGGGCCGGCGTGGATCCAGCGGTCAACAGTAGCAACGCCAACGTCTCTCGCTGGGATATGGACAGTGCATTTTTCTTCGCCGGCACTGTCATCACCACCATTGGTACCCAAGGGGTGGATGGAAAGTTTTGGCTGCTCGAGTAAAGATGCTGGGCGGATGATTTGATGAATGGGTGGCCTCAGTTTCACGGTCTGTGCAATGGGTCTAATTGTGGGAACAAATTCAGCAAATGTGGCTTAGTTTATAGTTTAAGAACTTGGCTTGGCTTATGTTGTGCATACTTGAATTTTTTTTTTTTTTATGATTCTTTTTTTCCCCCACGGCTGTTGTGAATCACGGCAGTTCTTAAGTGGATCGTGCGGTCATTAAATGAATTTAGCTTTTCCTCCACGGGTTTTCCTTGTTCCGAAGCCGGCTGGCGAGATCAAAAAAATGACAATGGCGGGACGCAGTGAAATTTTGATACCCCCTGACCGTGGGAATTCTGGCAACAGTTGCGTGGTGGCGACAACCGGTCCTACATTTTCCTGCGCCCGTTGTAATTGGGAACGGTCGCTAAACAGACAGTTCTAACTCGAGGACTGCCTGAAAAATTCCCCCCAATCCCCTATCCCGGTAGAGTATCGCATTACGTGGCACGAACAAATCAAGCCGTTTTGATCGGTTCCAATGGCAGTGTTTGGAACGGGGGATCCACAAAAATCGTTTGAGGTAGACTGCTGCTGTAGCTGGAGGCTCCATTGAAACCGTTCTTTGGGACGGGACTCAAAGATTCTTGGTGGGGCGGGGGGGGTTGGTTTTCTTCTCCTCTTTTTTTTTTTTTTTTTTTTGGACATCTCTGCTTTTCTCTTCATGGTCCAACAGGGTTTGGAAACATCTCTCCAAAGACGAAATACGGGCAGCTTTTCTGCATTTTTTACGCCCTGGTGGGAATTCCTCTTTTTGGGATGCTGCTTGCTGGGGTTGGAGATCAGCTGGGATCCTCTCTCAGAAAAGGCATCGGAAAAGTGGAAGATATTTTCCTGGTGAGTTCCGTTTACGTTTTTCTACGTTTTTAACAGCACCTCATTAAAAGCATGATATATAGGCAGTCCTCGGCCAACATCCATGATCGAGCCCAAGCGAGTTGTTGTGAGTTTTGTCCCATTTTACAAACCATTTTTGCCACAGTCGGGGGTTGCAACAAAGAAGAGGGAATTTAGCTATTCTCCAAAGCACCCAAAGGCAGGACAAGAAGCAACAGATGGAAACGAACCAAGGAGAGAAGCAAGCTAGAAAATAAGGAGAAATTTCCTGACGCTGAGGACGATTCGCCAGTGGAACGGCTTGCCACTCCATCACTGGAGGTTTTTCTTTTTCTTTTTTTTATTATTATTATTAAATATAAACAAAGATATAAAGACAATACAAAGAGAGACAAAACCCCCACCACCTACAAAGCCCACACAGCATTTTACATATATACTTTTTGTCATCAACAGAATATACAGTATTTTACTTTACAGTGATTTAAAACACCCAGGGATTTAAAATAAGAAATGGAATCGATGAAATCTATAGAGCCTTCACAAATTATGCAAGAAGAAACAAACTCCCCCAAAGAAGTACATATTAGATTTACAAAGAAAACAATGAAAGAAGAAATATATAGAAAAATGAGGGAGGAGACAGTAATGTATAAAGGAAGGGAAGTTCTAACATTAAAACAAGTACCGAGAAGGGCCAGGGATAGGAGAAGAGATTACAATGTCTTAACTGGACAATTAAACAAGCTCAAGATAAAATTCAGGTGGCTCATACCAGAAGGGGTACTTATCTCATGGGAAGGAAGAAAATTTCGAGTAGATACTATAGAAAAAGCTCAAGACTTTGTCGACCAACACCTAGGATATGAAGGAGAACAGGAAAGCAGAGAAAATAGAGAAGAACAAAACTCTAGCGATCAAGAGGTACAAATAACAAACAAGGAGGACGAGGAACAGAGGAAGGGAAGGTTAGGGAAAGAGGAAACGACGGGGATCACACAAAGAGTTACAAGAAACACAACAAAACTCAAAAACTACGGATAAATAAACACTAGCAGAAATGGAAAGTGAACTAAAGCTCATTTCCATCAATAGAAATGGTCTAAAGTCATCACTTTTTCAAGAAGCGATTAGACAGGCGTGTGTCTGAAACGGGATAGGGTTTCCTGCCTGAGAAGGGGTTGGACTAGAGGACCTCCAGGGTCCCTTCCAGCTCTGTTATTCGGCTATTAAGTGAATCATTGCAGCGGTTAAATTAGGTGGTTGTGAATCTGGCTTCCCCCCGTTGGCTTGGCTTGTCAGTAGGCCGCAAAAGGGAATGACGTGACCCCTGGGACACTATACGAATCAGCGGCCAAACTGCAACGGTCGTAAGGGTGAAAAATGGTAAGTCACTTTTTTCGGTGCCGTTAAACTTCGAACGTCATGGTTTTTAAGTCGAGGACTACCTCTAGAGGGCTGCATCATCTCTTTTTGGGGGGTTTTCCCCCCACACACACACTTTCTCTTCGGCAGAAATGGCAAGTCAGTCCCACCATCGTCCGCATCCTTTCGGCCTTGCTGTTCATCCTGATCGGCTGCCTGCTCTTCGTCTCACTGCCCACCCTCATTTTCCAATACGTGGAAGGATGGAGCCTCCTGGAGAGCATTTACTTCGTGGTCATCACCTTGACCACGGTGGGCTTTGGTGACTACGTGGCAGGTGAGCCCCTGGAGGAGGGGGTTCGGGGAGGGAGGGAGGAAGGAAAGAAGGAAGGAAGGAAGGAAGGAGAAAGGGAGGGAGGGAGGAGAGAGGGAGAGAGGAAGAGAAGAAAGGAAGAAAGGAAGGTGAGGAAGGGAGGAAGGAAAGGAAGGAGATAAGGAGGTCAGAAGGAAAGAGAGAGGGAGGGAGGAAGACGAGGGTGAGAAGGAGGGAGGGAAAGAAGAAAAGGTGAGAGGAAAAGAGGGAGGAAGGGAGAAAGGAAATGAGAATGAGAGGAAGGAAGGACATGGGAATGAGAAGAAGGAGGGAGGGAAAGAAGGGAAAGAAGGGAGGGAGGGAGGGAGGGAGGGAGGAAAGAAGGAAGAAAGGAAGTGGGAATGAGAAGAAGGAAGGAAGGAGAGAGAGAGGAAGGGAAGGAAGAAAGGAAGGTGAGAGGGAGGGAGGGGGGAAGGAAATGAGAAAGAAGGAAAGAAGGAAATGGGAATGAGAAGAAAGAAAGAAGGAGGGAGGGAGGGAGGAAGGAAGGAAATGAGAATGAGAAAGAGAAGGAAGGAAGGAAATGGGAATGAGAAGAAGGAAGGAGGGATGGGTGGATGCTGGGAGTTGTGGTTTGGATTGCAGATGGACCCATTCTGGCGGGTTGGGCAAAGGTTGCGAACCTCCAGCTTCCACTTCATTCTACCTGCCAGGTAACACGGGAAGCAGCGCTTATTTCTGGTACCAACCGCTGGTGATTGTCTGGATTCTCCTGGGACTGGCCTACTTCGCTTCCATTCTGACCATGATTGGCAACTGGTTGCGGGCTTTGTCCAGACGCACGAGAGCTGAGGTGAGCCTGCCACAAGCAATTACAACCCGCCCCCCCCGCCTCCCGTTATTTAAAAGTGAGAGAGGGGTTTTCAGCCTGGCTGTGTTGGAAATGACCCTCTAGCCCCCATATTTCCAACCAAAGGGAGGATTGCGGAGGAATAACGTGGTCTCCTTGATGCTCTCTGAGCTTGGTTGATTTCCTGAAGATGTTTTATGACGCAACTAGGTAACATCCTCAGTGCTAGTCAATCTAACACTCAGGATGTTGCCTCATGAAATTTTAGCCAAGGTAAACCAAGTAGATTTTTCCATCCAGTCTAATCTTCCCCGCTCCCCACCCGCCGCCCCAGAAAAGGTGAATCTTTACAAGGCCGAAAAGCATCTCCTTTTCAAAAATGGGATCTTTCTGGGATCGGCCCCAACATTGTACTCCAAATGTTTTATGACCCAACTAGGTAACATCGTCAGTGCTAGAAGGGAGTTGGACTGAGAAGGAGGAGGAGGAGGGGGGGAGGAGGAAGCGGTGGGGTGGGGAGGAGAAGGATGAGGAGGAAGAGGGCAACTATGTGGACCTTGGTGCTCTCTGAGCTTGGTTGATTTCGTGCAGATGTTTTATGACCCAACTAGGTAACATCCTGAGTGCTAGTCAGTCTAACACTCAGGATGTTGCGTCATGAAATTTTAGCCAAGGTAAATCAAGTAGATTTTTCCATCCAGTCTCATCTTCCCCGCTCCCCACCTGCCGCCCCAGAAAAGGTAAATCTTTACAAGGCGGAAAAGCATCTCCTTTTGAAAAATGGGATCTTTCTGGGAATCGGCCCCGACATTGCACTCCCAAAAGAAGATGCCTTCGGAAGGATCGTAAAACTCCTTATAAAACCCGAAGGCCACATTAAAGCCTCTCCGTTTTAATCCCGGAAAATTGGAAAAACCCGGGACGCCAAATTCGATGGGCAACTCCCAGAAGAAATCAATTGCATTTGGCCACCAAAGCGGAACAAACCGAAACCGACCTCGGTCTCTCTAAAATTTTTATTAAGTCAATAGTTTCATTAAGACGATGGAAGCTTTTTTTTTTTATTATTGCCTCGTTAAAATGTTCCCGAGCAAAACCTCGGGCCAAATTCAGCAAAATTCTGCTTGTCTCCTCCCACTGTTAAACAAAACATCCGGGGTAAAAAAAAAACGGAAAGATAGAAAATGGCAAATCCGGAGGAGTCCTCGGTAGGGAACGTCATCAGGGCGAACTAGCGCTGATGACGTTCCCTCGTTGGGTCATGAAACGCCTAGAAGAAAAGCACCAAGCTCAAAAAGCATCAAGGACCCAATATTCCTTTTCCTCCTCTTCCTTTTTGTAACGCCATTTCCTTCTAGCACTGATGGTGTTACTTGGTCAGGTAATGTAACTTGTGCAACAAAACTCAGAGAGCACCACTGTTCCAGTTCTCCTCCTCCTCCTCCTCCTCCTCCTCTTCCTCCTCCTCCTCCTCTTCTCCACAATCCTCACTTCCTTCTACCACTGATGACGTTCTCTAGTTGGGTCATGAAATGCCTGCCAGAAAAGGAACAAGCTCAGAGAGCATCAAGAACCTCACAGTTCTCCTCCTTTTCCTCCTCCTCCTCCTCCTCCTCCTCCTCCTCCTCCTCCTCCTCCTCCTCCTCCTCCTTCTCTTCTCACAGTTCTCCTCCTTTTCCTCCTCCTCTTCCTCCTCCACAATCCTCACTCCCTTCTACCACTGATGACGTTCTCTAGTTGGGTCATGAAATGCCTGCCAGAAAAGGAACAAGCTCAGAGAGCACCAAGAATCTCACAGTTCTCCTCCTTTTCCTCCTCCTCCTCCTCCTCCTTTCCTTCTCCACAATCCTCACTCCCTTCTACCACTGATGACGTTCCCTAGTTGGGTCATGAGACGTCGGCAAGAAAAACACCAAGCTCAGAGACCATCACCGACCCTTCCTTTCATCCCCGAGCTACAAATATTCTCTTCTATTGGAATTGCAAATCCTTTTTGTGTGTGTGTATGTTTGTTAAAAAAAAATGTTTTGTTTTCTCGCGTTTTATGCTTCGATTACGGCTCTAATGGCTGCGTTCGGCCCCCTTAACGGCCATGAGCGTTAGTTTTAATCTGCCCGATATCCCAAATTGGTTGCAGAAGGAGGAATTAATTTTAAACGGCAGCTGGCAATTTTCTAGCTGCAGAATTGACACGGAGACGAACATAGACGCTTCGAAGGGCTGCAGGCTGGGCACGGGGCCATTTTGCCACTCCAAAAAAAAAAACAAAAAACCAGATGGTGTTAATTTTGTTCCCACACTCGCTCATTCATCAGCGGGCTTAATTGAAAGCTGTTTCTCTCCCGCTGACTCCCGCCTGATGGGCGAAGGGGAGGCAGAGAGATAAACCCGGTTAGAACCTCGGAAAGCTGGCTCTAGTTTCCTTGCCAGCCCCTTTCGGATGGCTTGGACTGTAAATTCAGGGCTAGCTGGATGTTTCTAACTAGCAGAGTGTTTAGAATAGAAAATAGAGCAGAATAGAAAGCATAGAATGTAGAACAGAATGTAGAATAGAACAGAACAGAACAGAATAATAAGTAGAATGGAGTGGAGTGGAGTGGAGTGGAGTGGAGTGGAGTGGAGTGGAGTGGAGTGGAGTGGAGAATAGAATAGAATAGAATAGAATAGAATAGAATAGAATAGAATAGAATAGAATAGAATAGAATAGAATAGAATAGAATAGAATAGAATAGAATAGAATAGAAGAATGAAAGAATGGAATGAAATAGAAATAGAAATAGAAATAGGAATAGGAATAGGAATAGGAATAGGAATAGGAATAGAAGAATAGAATAGAATAGAATAGAATAGAATAGAATAGAATAGAATAGAATAGAATAGAATAGAATAGAATAGAATAGAATAGAATAGAATAGAAGAATGAAAGAATGGAATGAAATAGAAATAGAAATAGAAATAGAAATAGAAATAGGAATAGGAATAGGAATAGGAATAGGAATAGGAATAGGAATAGGAATAGAAGAATAGAATAGAATAGAATAGAATAGAATAGAATAGAATAGAATAGAGTAGAATAGAGTAGAATAGAAGTAAGAGCAGAATAGTATTAGAAGAGAAGAGAAGAGAATGGAAGAGAATAGAATAGAATGAGAGCAGAATAGAATAGAATAGAATAGAATAGAATAGAATAGAATAGAATAGAATAGAATAGAATAGAATAGAATAGAATAGGAGCAGAATAGAATATAGAATTTAGAATAGAATAGAATAGAATAGAATAGAATAGAATAGAATAGAATAGAATAGAATAGAATAGAATAGAATAGAATAGAATAGAATAGAATACAGGAAATAACAGGAAATAGAATGCATAGAGTAGAGTAGAGTAGAGTAGAATAGAATAAGATAATAAAATAGATAATAGAATAAATAATAGAATAAATAAGAATAGAATAAATAAGAAGTAGAGAATAGAATAGAATAGAATAGAATAGAATAGAATAGAATAGAATAGAATAGAATAAATAAGAATAGAATAAATAAGAAGTAGAGAATAGAATAGAATAGAATAGAATAGAATAGAATAGAATAGAATAGAATAGAATAGAATAGATAACAGGAAATAGAGAATGCATAGAGTGGAGTGGAGTAGAGTAGAATAGAAAATAGGAATAGAATATAGGAAATAACAGGAAATGAATAGAATAGGAATAGAATAGAATAGAAACTAGGTATAGAATATAGGAAATAACAGGAAATAGAATGCATAGAGTAGAGTAGAGTAGAGTAGAGTAGAGTAGAGTAGAGTAGAGTACAGTAGAGTAGAGTAGAATAGAATAAATAAGAATAGAATAAATGAGAATACAATAGAATAAGTAGGTAATAAAATAGATAACAGAATAGAATGGAATGGAATGGAATAGAATAACAGAGTTGGAAGGGGCCTTGGCCGCTCAACGAACTTCATAAGTCGAGGACTACCTGTAACCGTGGGGTTCAGGCTTCCCTTTGGCCCCAAACTTCCCATTTTGAGCTCAAGCATTCGAGATTTCTTAGGATTAATTTTATTTTTTTGTAAAAACCCAGCCTGGAAAATTCTGGGAATTATAGTTCGCAGAGGCTTGGGTGCTTCTTGATTTTCCTATTTTTCCACAGATGGGAGATCTCACGGCTCACGCCGCCTCCTGGACCGGCAACGTGGCATCGCAGCTCCGTGTCCCGAACGTGGCATTCCCGGACAAATTGCCCCGCATACCTTCCTTGAAAGGAAAGCCGCTGTCTCCTTCCGCCATCTTGCCACAAGGGGAAAACCCCCTGTCTTCTCCGCCACCTCCCTTCCTCTTGCAGCATCCGACTCTGATGCCCCCCGCTCCCATGCTGTGCCCGGGACATTCCTCGCCCCCGCCACAAAACACGTCCCCGCTCAACGCCTGCAACGCCGTTTCCCCTCGGCCGATAGACTACACGGGAGAAAATCTAGCTTTCATCGACGAGAGCTCCGACACGCTCAGCGAAGGAGGGCCCCCTTCCACCCGTCTGCCCCGCCGCTGGTGCCTGCAGGCCCGGCACCGCACTGATCCCGCCGTGCCCCCGGGATTACCCTTGATTCTTCTCAGCCGGACCCGGGACAAAGGCGAATCGGTGTAAAGACGGGACTGGGTCCGGGCTTAACACAGAAGAATTGTCCGATCCATGGTGCCGATTCATCCATTCCTTGCCCCCTTCATGCTCTGGGAGAAGTGAAATCCTAAACCCGTGATGGCGAACCTATAGCACGCCTGCCGGAAGTGGCACTCAGAGCCAGTTCTCCGGGCACGTGAGCCGTTGCCGGGTTCTGGTGTGCAAGCCAGCTGGTTTTTACACGCTCGGGAGCACCGGAAACTGAAACAGCAGCTGCCTGCTGCACATGCGCAAGCTGGGAGAATGAACTTCCTGTTTCCAGCATGCGCATGCACGCACATCAGGCAGTTTGTCTTCGCACATGCAAGTGGCACTCAGAGCCAGTTCTCCGGGCACGTGAGCCATTGCCGGGTTCTGGTGTGCAAGCCAGCTGGTTTTTACACACTCGGGAGCACCGGAAACTAGAACAGCAGCTGCCTGTTGCACATGCGCAAGCTGGGACAATGAACTTCCTGTTTCCAGCACGCACATGCACGCACATCAGGCAGTTTGTCTTCGCATATGCATGCGTGCCAGAAATTGGAAGACCAGGTGGCCGGTGTGCATGCATGTGCTGGAAAGCGGAAGATCATCTTCCCGGTGAGCACACATGCGCCGAGCGGCTGCCCTTCCAGTTTCTGGCGTGCATATGCACACCGGCCAGCTGGTCTTCGGGTGCACATGTGTGCCAAAAACCAAAAGACCAGGTGGCCGGAGGAGGAGCAGCCACCCAGCACACGCATGCACACCGGGCAGCTGCTCTTCCATTTCCGGCACCTGCGTGCACATGTGTGAGTACGCACTCCCGTTTCGGCACTTGGGGCCGAAAAGATTCGCCAACACTGTCCTAAGCCCTTCTCTTCTTGTCTGCACGAGATGCTGAGTTTATGCTCCGGCATGTGTCTATGCTGTTTGCGGCGGTAACGGGGCTCTCGGAAGCCACCGGGCTGTGTCCCCACGTTCTTGGCATCCCCCCCTCTCTGGAATGGCAGGCGGGAAAGAAGCCCGGGAGATGGAGCGAAGAAATGCTGCCTAGGGAACGGTTAGATAAGAGGCAGTCTAGCCCTCGGCTGTGCAATGGTTCAGGCTCAGAAGGGACTCTCCCTAGTTTCTCCGGCTGTAAAAGAGACGACGATGATATGATATCTGTTCGGTCGAGTTCAGACTCAGTCTATCAAAATAGAACTGGAAGGGGCCTTTGAGATCTTCTAATCCAACCCGGGGTGAAATCGAGCCGGTTCTATCTGGCTCGGGCAAGCCAGTAGTGGCGGCCGCGGGAGGCTCTGCCCACCTGCGCAGACGTCATGATGTCACTTTTCTTGCCACATTTTAAGCCTCTGTGCATGCGCAGACGATGGCGTGAGCACATTTGCGAACCGGTAAGGAACGTAAGTAAATTTCACCCCTGGTCCAACCTCCTCTTAGGTGGAAAACCCTATAGAGATAGTCCTCAACTTACAACCACAATTGAGCCCAAACGATACGTTGCTCGGTGAGAAATTTGTTCAGTGAGTTTTGCCCCATTGTACAATTTTCTCTTGCCGCCTTGGTTAAGTTGAATCGCTGACGTTGTTAAATCGGAATCTGGCTTTCCCCGTTCTCTTGGCGTGTCAAATGATTTCAGATTTCGGTCATTTTGTCCAACCTCAAGCAGGAGACTCTACACTCCTGGCTCTCTAACCTTTTTGCCATCGTGTGCCAGGAGTGCCAGAAGTGGGGGGGGGGGAGTCAGGTGCGTGAGTGCCCACACCCATAATTCCATGCGTGCATGCATACCCATCGTGTATGCATGCACGAAGCCCTAACGCTCTCCCCACTTCTGGCACGCGACGTCACAGTAGGCCCGTTTTTTGCTCTCCTCAGCCTCCAGAGCCTTTCTAGGAGTCTGGGGAGGGCGAAAACGGCCTTTCCTATCCCCCCTCGAAGGCCCTCCCGAGCCGAAAACTGGAGGTTTTTGACCTCCAGAGGGCCGCCAGAGGGGATAGGGAAAGCCGTTTTTGCCCTCCCCAGACTCCTAGAAAGGCTCTAGAGGCTGGGGAAAGAGAAAAAAACAGGCCTTCCCCACCCACCCACCCCCGAGGTCCTCCAGAGGCAGGAAACAGTCCGTTTCCCTACTTCTGATAAACCCGCCAGAGCTGAGCTCGTGTGCCCACCGATATGGCTACGCCGTCACGGCCCTAAACCGTTCCCAACAAGTGGCTGTCCAGTCCCTTCTTAAAAACCTCCATTGATGGACCACCCTCAGCACCAGTTTTCTGGTGGCAAACTGTTCCACTGGTTAATGGTCCTCAGTGTTAGGAAGTATCTCCTTAATTGCTTCTCTCTTTGATTAATTTCCATCCGTTGCTTCTTGTTCTTCCTTCAGGGGCTTTGGAGAACAGCTTGACTCCCTCTTCTTTGGGGCCGCCCCTGAGATACTGGAAGACAGCTATCCTGTCTCCCCTAGTCCTTTTTTTTTTTTCCTAGTCTAGTCAAACCCAAATCCTGCAACCGTTCTTCATACGTTTTAGTCTCCTTTAATCATTCTTGTTGCTCATCTCTGCACTTTTTCCCCAAATCTCAACGTCTTTTTTGTAATGGGGTGACCAAAGTATTCCAGGTGTGGTCTTACTAAGGGTTTATAAAGCGGTATTAAGACTTCACGTGGTTTTGATTCTATGCCTCTGTTTATTCCACCGAGGATTATATCAGTTTTTTTGGCTGCCGCCGCACACACCTGGCTCATATTTAAGCGATCATTCACTAGGACTGCAAGGCCCCTTTTCCAGTTACTGTTTTTAAGCCAAGTTTTACCTTTTCGTACTTATACCTTTTGATTTTTCCTGCCTAAGTGGAAAACTTTGGCGATTCTCTGGGCCGGGGGTCTCTCCACATTTTCTAACCTTGTGCTGCTTCGTTGAGTTGTTCTATGCTCTGGTTAGTGCTGGGATGCAGTGGCTCAGAGGCTAAGATGCTGAGCTTGTCGATCGAAAGTTCAGCGGTTCGAATCCCTAGCGCCGCGTAACGGGGTGAGCTCCCATGACTTGTCCCAGCTTCTGCCAACCTAGCAGTTCGAAAGCACTTAAAAAAATGCAAGTAGAAAAATAGGGACCACCTTTGGTGGGAAGGAAAGAGCGTTCTGTGCGACTTTGGCGTTGAGTCATGCCGGCCACATGACCACGGAGACGTCTTCGGACAGCGCTGGCTCTTCGGCTTTGAAACGGATGTGAGCACCGCCCCCTAGAGTCGGGAACGACTAGCACGTAGGTGCGAGGGGAACTTTTACCTTTACCTGGTTGGTGCTGGTTTTGATGCTGTCCAGCCACCGTGTTCCTTGATGTCCTTGTTTCCTTTTACCGCTCACTCTTCCCAACATAACAGCTTTCTCCAGTGAATCCCCCCACACACAACATGCCCAAAATACGTGAGACGCAATTTCGTATAATTTTGCCTCCTAGCAACGGGTCTCTGTAAAAAGGGGACGGTGGGAGTTTTGCACCTTCAGACTTCTGAAATACAGATATTTAGCCTTCTCGAGTAGACCAGGCAGGAAAGCTGATCGGATCAGCTCATTCTACTTTCTTGCAAACAAGAACAATTCACCAGGGGAACAATTTGCCTCCAGAAGTTTTGAATGCTCCAACCCTGGAAGGTTTTAAGAAGAGGCTGGACAACCATTTGGTGTGGAGTTTCCTGCCTAAGAGGGGGTTGGACTAGAAGACCTCCAAGGTCCCTTCCAACTCATTCTATTCTATTCTATTCTATTCTATTCTATTCTATTCTATTCTATTCTATTCTATTCTATTCTATTCTATTCTATTCTATTTTCTATTCTATTCTATTCTATTCTATTCTATTCTATTCTATTCTATTCTATTCTATTCTATTCTATTCTATTCTGCCGGATTCATTTTACAACCGTGTTACTAACTGAACAACTGCACTTAACAAACGTAGCGAGGAAGTTCGTAAAATGAGGCAAAATTCCCTTACTGAGGAATTCTGGGAGTTGAAGTCCACGAGGCTAAAAATCCTGAGGTCAGACGGAAGCCCCTGTCTTATCTAACTGTTCCCTTGGCAGCGTCCTTCCTTTCATCCTTCCCCCAAGGTCTTTCCCGCATACCATTACGAGAATCTTTCTGCACAATGGCTACTCTTTCTCAGACCCCCCCCCAGGAACCCTTCCTTGTAATTCTAAAATTACAGGGAGCCTGCACCCCCCCCCCACTCCACCTATGTGCCTGTGGCGGCTGTGTAATCTTTTTATTCCAAAGATCTTTTTAATCTTGGCATGGCTGCCAAGTAAGCCGACATTCAGCTCTGAATGTTGGCTTGGTCTCTTTTTGCATGTTCTTCACCAATTCTGGTGCACACACAACCCTTTTCTCTCTCCGCTGTCGAGTTCAGGAGCATAGTTACACCACAGGAATAAGGGGTGGGGGTGGGGGTTCAGTCCTTGGTCCCTCTCCATCCCTCCCCAAGGAATTCTGGGTCATGTAGGAAGAAATGGCCACTGGGAAACTGATGTCTCTTTACACTTTTCAGTATTTGGAGGAAAAGAGGCTCATTCAAAGGAGAAGAGAAGGAGGACTTCTTTATAGCCAGAAACAAAAATAATACAGCAAACCATAAAATTGCATCCTACATCTGAAGAGGCTCACCGTTGCTGGAGTTCTAGATTTTGGCTGTAACTGTACATTGCAGAGAGAGAGAGAGAAAGAGAAAGAGAGAAGAGAGAAAGTGTGAGAGAAAGAAAAAAGAGCAAAAGAGAAAGAAAGAAAAGGAGAATAAGGGGGAGAGAAAGAACGAGAGAGAAAGAGAAAAAGCAAGAGAGAGAAAGCAAGACAGAAAGAAAGAAAGGAAGAGCAAAAGAATGAAAGAAAAAAGTAAGGGGGAGAGAAAGAACAAAGAGAAAGAAAAAGCAAGGAAGAGAAAGAGAAAGAGAGTAAGAAAGAAAAAGAATAAGGGGGAGAGAAAAAGAGAGAAAGAAAAAGCAAGCAAGAGAAAGAAGGAGAGAAAGAAAGAGACAGAGAAAGTGAAAAAGAAAGTGAGAGAAAGAACAGAGAGAAAGAAAAAGCAAGGAAGAGAAAGAGAGAAAGAGAAAGAAAGAAAGAAAGAAAGAAGAATAAGGGGGAGAGAAAAAGAGAGAGAAAGAAAAAGCAAGCAAGAGAAAGAAGGAGAGAAAGAAAGAGACAGAGAAAGAGAAAAAGAAAGTGAGAGAAAGAACGAGAGAGAGAAAGCAATAGAGAAAGATGTACGATGTATTTTTATCTTGTGGCTGTATTTTTATCTTGTGGCTGTTCACCGCCCTGAGTCCTTCGGGAGTAGGGCGGTATATAAATTTAATAAAAGAAATAAAAGAAAGTGAGAGAAAGAACAATGAAAGAGTAAGGGGGAGAGAAAGAGAGAAAGAAAGAGAAAGAGAAAAAAAGAAAGAGAAAAAGCAAAGAGAAAGTGAGAGAAAGAAAGAGAATAAGGGGGGAGAGAGCGAGAGAGAAAGAGAGAGTGGGAGAGAAAGAAACAAAGAGAAAAAGAAAGAAAGAGAAAGCAAAAGAGAAAGAAAGGAAGAGAAAGAACGAAAGAAAGAAAGAAAAAGAATAAGAGAGGGGGGGAGAGAGAGATGAATGCCCTTTTCATTCCTGTCTTCCATTCTTCACTTCACAAATGTGCCTGTTCTTATCTTGTGTATTTTAATCACCTGGGGTTGTGATGGTAATTAAAGAAATTAAAACAACTCAACAGCTACTCTGGTGTGTGTTTGTGTCCAGCCAGGCTCACTTCCTTTGCTCAAGTCCAGCCCGAACCCTACAAATGGCATTTTAAATCCTCTTGGCCTTCAAAACCTCCTTTTAAAAATTTGATCTTTTTATTTTATTATTTCTTCTCCCTTCCCTGCAAGAGCTGAACGGATCGATAGACTCCATTATGATTATTACATTATCCCTGCCATTATGATCCATTCCATTCCCATATTTTCTGTATCTGTGGGGTACAAACGCTTCCCGTTCCCCATTCTTACTCATCTTTTCTCTCCCTTTGGGGCTTGTATCTTTGGACAAGAATTAAAAACCAGAGATTTTTTAGCAGGGATTTCTTGCTTCTCCCAAGAAATCTTTATTGTATTATGAATATTTTAATGTGATTTGCAGCTGTTTGTAAAGATTATATTCTGCTTTGGATGTGGAATCTTAAACCATCTTAAATTGATAAATATCAACATTTAAAAGAGTTATTAACCCTAATATAATCCTTCCTCCTGTCCTTCTTTCCTTCTTTCTTTCTTTTCTTCCTTCCTTCTTTCCTTCTTCCTTCCTTCCATCTTCCTCCCACCCTCCCTCCCTCCTTCCTCTTTTCTTTTTTCTCTTTCATTGTTTTCATTCCTCTTTCATTTCTTTCCTTCCTCTGCCCTTCCTTCCTTCCTTCCTCCTTCCTTCCTTCTTCCTCCCTCCCTCCTCCCTCCCTTCCTCTTTTCTTTTTTCTCTTTCATTTCTTTCATTCCTCTTTCATTTATTTCCTTTCCTTCCTCTGCCCTTCTTTCTTTTTTCCTTCCTTCCTTTTTGTCTTTCATTTCTCTTTCATTCCTCTTTTGTTTATTTTCCTTTGTCCTTCCTTCCTTCCTGTTTTCTTTTTTCTCTTTCATTTCTTTCATTCCTCTTTTATTTTCTTTCCTTCATCTGCTTTTCCTTCCTTCCTTCCTTCTTTCTTTTTCCTTCTCTTTCATTTCTTTCCTACCTCTTTTGCTTATTTTCCTTCATTGTCCTTCCTTCCTTCCCTAATACTCTCTATTCCACATCCTGTAAATATAATAATATGGTAATAATAAGGAGGAGAAGGAGAAGATGGGAAAGGCAGCAGAATAGGAAGATTAAGAGAAAAAGAAGTTGGAAACCGCAGCAGAAAACAGAGAGAAAAAAACCCCAGAATTCCAGATTCTGTGGATTTCTGTTGCCATGGCACTTTCTGTGGTTGAGCTATTGATTAGCTGCCCGCCTCTTCAGCCTGTCCTACTCCACAGGGGTGGCGTTGAAAGAGCCATTCAAAGTGCGGGGCACCCAGAGGTTAATAATAATTCTTTGTTATTACGGTGACAAACCAGCATTAGAAATAAGAGGCATTAAAAAAATAACGCACAATAGTCCACAACGTACAACCGGAACTGGCCCCCAAATTTCTCTTGCTTTTCTCTTTCTCTTGAGACCGTCGTTATGTGAATTTTGCCCCGTTTTACGACCTTTCTGGCTGCGGTTGTTAAGTCCGTAACACGGTTGGGAAGTGCATCTGACTCCTCCACCCCCACCCACACCCGCCCTTGATTTTGCTTGTCGGAAGGTCGCAAAAAGGGAATCAATCAGGGGAACCCGAGACACTGCGGCCGTCATAAATATGAGTCAGTTGTCGAGAATCCAGATGGAAATCACGTGATCGCACAGGATCGGGGGGAGCGGGTGGTCACAAGAGTCTGTGGGAAAATTTTTCGTGGAAACCGTCCAGTTGAGAAACTGGAGGCGAGAGATCCAGCCTGACACATAGGACTACA
Organism: Coluber constrictor foxii; assembly: GCA_038048745.1. Lineage (NCBI taxonomy): Eukaryota > Metazoa > Chordata > Lepidosauria > Squamata > Colubridae > Coluber > Coluber constrictor. The sequence goes on from CM075975.1 coordinate 8,899,413, forward strand.
AATCCCATGTGCTGTGGCCATGCTGGCTGAGCTAGCTGAGCCGAACAGAGGTAAGGTAGCCTCCCGCCCACGAAACAACGGGTAGTGTAGTCCCAAACAGGAGTACCAAAGACACGGCTTCAATAGCAGCATGAAATAGGTCGCAACGTTCACCAAAATATCAGCGGGGTGATATACCAAATTGTTGCTCTTTGTGGAAAGAGCACCACTCAGTGAAGCCAGGGGCTGAATTTTTTTTTTTTTAATTTGATTTATATGCCGCTCTTCTCCGGAGACTCACGGCAGCTTACAATGTGTTAAGCAATAGCCTTCATACTTTTGTATATTTTACAAAGTCAGCTTACTGCCCCCACAAACTGGGTCCTCAATTGACCTACCTTAGAAAGGATGGAAGGCTGAGTCAACCTGGAGCCTGGTGAGATTCGAACTTGCTAATTGCAGACAGTTGGAGTTAAATTACAATGCATTAGTCTGCTGAGCTATCCAGGTTCCTATTGGTGTAGTAGCTTCAAGGTAGGAATATTATGTTGGAAAATAACGGCAAACTCCCTTTTCCTGTCTCCCCTCAGGTGATTTCTAAATGGAGAAAGACGAGAGTAGAGGAAGACTCCCTTCTACCTCCGATGGGATCAAAAGTCAGGTAAGGGATGGAGTTCCATATCTGGGCTGCCAGATTCCAATTAACGGAAGGGACCCTGGAGGTCTTCTAGACCAACCCCTTGCTTAGGCAGGAAACCCTACACCACTTCAGACAAATGGTTATCCAATCTCTTCTTAAAAACTTCCAGGGTTGGAGCATTCACAACTTCTGGTGGCAAACTGTTCCACTGATGAATTGTTCTGTCAGGAAATCCCTCCTTAGTTCTAGGTTGATGAGTTTCCACCCATTGTCTCTTATCCGGTGCTTTTTTTCAAGAGGCAACTGGACTTTCTGTTTTACCTACTTGGGCCGAGCTCAGAAATTCCATTTTTCTCTTCCCCCTCCCACTCCTCCTCCTCTTCCCCCCTCTCTTCCTCCTCCTCCTCCCTGTTGTCTTCCTCCTCCTCCTCCCTGTTGTCTTCCTCCTCCTCCTCTTCCTCTCTCTCCTCCTCCTCCTCCTTTCTGCAAACCCCTTTCCCGTCTAGCACTGATGACGTTCTCCAGTTGGGTGAGGAAACATCTCCAAGGAAGGCATCATACTCATCACCACGGGCCCCACAGCCTTCCTCCCCCTCCTTTTCCTCCTCTTCCTCTCTGCAAACCCCTTCCCCTTCTAGCACTGATGACGTCCCTCAGTTGGGTCATGAAACATCTGGAAGAAAAACCACCAAACTCAAGAGAGGCCCAAAGAACCCCTTCGCCCAACCCTGAGCTACAAAATATTTATGTCCAGTCAAATTCTCCGGATATAACTTTGAGCTCTCGTCATCCTTGTAGGAGGAAGCGGATCGCCTGGTTGAGGAAGAGACAACCATGAGGAAGGAAGTTGACCTTTTCCTTCAGGAAGAATTAGATAAACTCTTAGCCGAAAAAGAAACCAAGGAACTTCCGAGGAAAACCAGCCAGGAATTCCAGCTGAGTGAGAAACTCAGGGCTCAACCCAAGAAGTCCAAAGCTGGTGTGGAGCAACTGACGAGGTTTGAGAAAACCAAGGTGGAGGAAGACCTCCTGACTCTGCTGGATGAACCATGGGACATCCCCAAGGACCCATCCAGGGGTGAGATGGAAGATCCGTGGGACAAATTATCCTTGTTGGATGAATCGATGCTCAATCTAAAGCCACGAGAGAGAAAAAAGGGTTCCTGGATTCAAGAAGAAGATGAGAAGAGTTCGGAGGACGAAGAGAAGAAGGGAGGAGGACGCCAGCTGGTGGCGAACAAGGACAACCGACTTGTCGAGATGTCAGCCAAGGGGGGACAACATCTCATAAAACCCGTCTTCCCAGATTACGTCGAGGAAGAGGACAGCGTGAAAGAAGGATCCAAGCATAGTTTATGGTGAGAAGAAGAAGGAAGGGGGAAAAAAAATATACAGGTAGACTTTCAACAATTCATTTAGTCATCGCCATCAGTGATTTACTGGCCAGATGCCCTTCCTGTTGCCAGAGCGGAGTTTTGTTCAGGAGATATGTTATACAACGGCACTGAAAAAACGTGACTTGTGACCGTTTTTCACACTTACGGCCGTTTGCGGCATCTGCATGGTCACCTGATTAAAATTCAGGCGCTTGGCAACTGACTCGTATTTATGACGGTCGCAATGTCCTCCCAGGGTTAAGTGATCCCCCTTTTGCGACCTTCTGGCAAGCAACGTCAATTGGGGAAGCCAGGATTGGTTAACAACCGTGTTTTAATTTAACAACTGCACTGATTCATTGAACAGCTGTGATCAGGAAGGGGCAAAATTCACTTAACAACCGGTGCAATTTCCTTTCTGATTGACCTGAGCAATTCTGCTTATTTTAAATTCTCCTTTTCTCTCTCTCTCTCTCTCTGCTTTTGCTGTTTTTCTAGGTCCATGCGAAGCAGCATCGGAGCAGTCTTCGAGCAGAAATTTCAGGTAAAAGAGGGAAAGGAGGGAGGGAGGAAAAGAAAGAGATGGGAAAGGAGGGTGGGAGGAAAAGAGGGATGAAAGGAAGGAAAAAATAAGGGCAAAAAAAAGGGAGGGGGGGGAAGGAAGGAAAAGGAAGCGATGAAAGGAAGGAAAAATAGGATGGGATGGAGAGGGAGGGAGAGGAAAGGAGGAAACAAGGGAGAAAGAGGGAAGGGAAGAGAAGGGAAGGGAAGGGAAGGGAAGGGAAGGGAAGGGAAGGGAAGGGAAGGGAAGGGAAGGGAAGGGAAGGGAAGGGAAGAAGGAAAGGGGAGTAGAGGGGAGGAAAGGGAAGGGAGGGAAGAGGAGAGGAAAGAAGGAAAAGAAAAGAAAGGTAAGGTAAGGAAAAAAGGAAAGAAGGAAAGGAAAGGAAAGCAGGAAAGGAATGGAGAGGAGGGGAAAGGAAAGGAAAGGAAGAAAGAAGGTAAGAAAAGGAAAGCAGGAAAGGAAAGGAAAGGAAAGGAGAGGAGGGGAGGGGAGGGAAGAGGAGAGGAGAGGAGAGAAAAGAAGGAAAGGAAAGAAGAGGGGAGGAGAGGAGAGGAGAAGGGGAAGGGAGGGGAGGAGGGAAGAGGGGAGGAGAGGAAAGAAGGAAAGGAAAGAAGGAAAGGAAAGGAAAGCAGGAAAGAAAGGAGAGGAGCTGAGGGAAGAGGAGAGGAGAGGAAAAGGAAAGAAGGAAAAGAAAAGAAAAGAAAGGAAAGGAAAGGGAAAAAAGGAAAGAAGGTATGGAAAGGAAAGGGAAGCAGGAAAGAAAGGAGAGGAGCGGAGGGAAGAGGAGAGGAGAGGAAAAGGAAAGAAGGAAAAGAAAAGAAAAGAAAGGAAAGGGAAAAAAGGAAAGAAGGTAAGGAAAGGAAAGGAAAGGAAAGCAGGAAAGAAAGGAGAGGAGCGGAGGGAAGAGGAGAGGAGAGGAAAAGGAAAGAAGGAAATGAAAAGAAAGGAAAGGGAAAAAAGGAAAGAAGGAAAAGAAAGGAAAGGGAAGCAGGAAAGAAATGAGGGGAGGGGAGGGGAGAGAAGAGAAGAGGAGAAGAGAGGAGAGGAAAGGAAAGGAAAGGAACCCAACAACCATGGATCCTCACCAAATATCTTTTCTTTTTCCTCAGCATTTGCAAAACCTGAAGGGTGCCATGCACAAGAGAAACATCTCCTCACTGCCCTTTGGTTATTTCAGCAAGTAAGAGCCTCTTCCTTTCCACTCCACAGCCCGGACAAGCATCTTGCCATCTTTTTTATTATTATTTTTTTTTCGTTTTTTGGTCAAATGACAATATTCCTTAAAAACAACCACCACCACCTGCCCTGACTTAATATTCCACCCGAGACGACCGACTCCAGGGCGCTCCTTCTACCTGGGCCATGGAGTAAAACCCACGAGGCGCTTGGCACCTGAGCCCAAATAAATGCTCTATAAAGTTAACTCTGGGAGAAAATCCAGTTTGCAGGGAAGCTTGTCCCGTTCTGCTAGCTGGTTTCCTTTCTCGTGTTCTTTTTCGGGTTTCTTCCCGCTCGCTAAACACCAAACCAGCAATTGGGGTTTGATACGGCAAGCCAGGATCCCTAAACCAAGATGGGCCCCGCTTTTACAGGCTACCATGTCCGGGTTAAGGCAGTGGTGAAATTCAATTATTTTTTTTTACTACTGGTTCTGTGGGCGGGGCTTGGTGGGTGTGGCAGGGGAAGGATACTGCAAAATCCCCATTCCCTCCCCACTCCTGGGGAAGGATACTGCAAAATCCCCATTCCCTCCCCACTCCAGGGGGAAGGATAATGCAAAATCCCCATTCCCTCCCCCCACTCCTAGGAAAGGATACTGCAAAATCCCCATTCCCTCCCCACTCCAGGGGAAGGATAATGCAAAATCCCCATTCCCACCCCACTCCTGGGGAAGGATAGTGCAAAATCCCCATTCCCACCCCACTCCTGGGGAAGGATAGTGCAAAATCCCCATTCCTACCCTACTCCTGGGGAAGGATACTGCAAAATCCCCATTCCCTCCCCATTCCAGGAGAAGGATACTGCAAAATCCCCATTCCTTCCCTACTCCTGGGGAAGGATACTGCAAAATCCCCATTCCCTCCCCACTCCTGAGGAAGGATACTGCAAAATCCCCATTCCCACCCCACTCCTGGGAAAGGATACTGCAAAATCCCCATTCCCACTCCACTCCAGGGGAAGGATAATGCAAAATCCCCATTCCCACCCCACTCCTGGGGCCAGCCAGAGGTGGTATTTGCCGGTTCTCCAAACTATTCAAAATGTCCGCTACCAGTTCTCCAGAACCTTCCAGAACCTGCTGGTTGATGGGTTGTTGTAAGGAGAAGGAAGAGAGGAAATGCTGCTGGTATTCCTTGATTTACAACTCTTCATTTAGTGACCGTCCAAAGTTACAACAGGGGGAAAAAAAAGAAACCTAGGGCCCTTTTCCACACTTACGACCGTTGCCCAATCCCCGTGGTCATGTGACCCTGCCTGGCAATGGACTCGTATTTACGACGGTCAAAATTCAAACACTTGGCCACTGACTCAGATTTATGATGGTCGCAGCGTCCCGGGGTCACGCGCGCGATCCCCGTTTTGCGACCTTCCAACAAGCCAAGTCAACGGGGAAGCCAGATTCGTTTAACGACGGTGTGATTCACTTAACAACTGCGGGGGGGTTCGTTGAATGATGGCGGTAAGGCAGGTGGTGTAAAACGGGGCGCTTCAGGACTGTCTCGCTTAGCAGCATAAAGTTGGGGCTCCATTGCGGTCGTAAGTCGAGGACAATCTGTATTACGTGAGCTAATTTAGCAACTTCTCTCTCGCTGTTATTCTGCAAGAGAAAAATGTCCAAAGACAGAACCTTGAATTTATTATATAAACAGGTTTTATATCTGGCAGGGATTTTTTTTTTTCTTTCCTGGCTCTTGTCCGGCTTTGATATCCTTGAACCGTTGCCCACTCAACGTCCGGTTCCAGGCAAGAGGAGATGGACAGCTCCCAAGTTCTCCGTTGAGTGGGGAAGTCAAGGCAGGATGTCAAATGGACGAGAGAAAGGCCCAGCAAAATCCTTGCACGTTAATTGACTTGGTTGAGTTTCTCTCTTTCTCTCTTTCTCCCTCTTTCTCCCTTTCTCTCTCTCTCTTACTCTCTTTCTCTCTCTTTCTCTCTTGCTCTTTCTCTCCTTTTCTTTCTCTCTCGCTTTCTCTCTTTCTCTCACTCTTTCTCTCTCTCACTTTCTCTCTTTCTCTCTCACAATCCCTTTCTCTTTCTCTCTCTCTTGCTCTCTCTCTCTTGCTCTTTCTCTCCCTTTCTTTCTCCCTCTCTTTCTCTCTTTCTCTCACTCTCTTTCTCTCTCTCACTTTCTCACTTTCTCTCACAATCCCTTTCTCTCTTTCTCTCTCTCTTGCTCTTTCTCTCTGTCTCTCTCTCACACTCTCTCTTTCTCTCTCTGTCTCTCTCTCTTGTTCTTTCTCCCCCTCTCCCCCCCCTCTCTTTCTCTCGTTCAAAGGTCTAAACACCTTCCCAGCAGTGCAGTTACTGAAAAAGAAGAGGTAGGCTAAGAAATTATATTGATTGTAATGCTCAGTTTGTTTTCAACATGATTCATTTTTCTTCCTATTTCCTCCTCCTCCTCCTCCACCATCCCTCTTTCCCCTTCCCTTTCCCCTTCTCCTCCTTCTCTTTTTCCTAACCCCTCTTCTCATCCACCATCCTTCCTTCTCCTTTCCCTTCTCCTTCTCCTCTTTTTCCTAGCCCCTCATCCACCATCCCTCCTTCTCCTTCTCCTCCTTCTCTTTTTCCTAGCCCCTCTTCTCATCTACCATCCCTCCTTCTCTTTCTCCTCCTCCTCCTTCCCTTTTTCCTAGCTCCTGTTCCCATCCACCATCCCTCCTTCTCCTTCCCCTTCTCCTTCTCCTCCTCCTCTTTTTCCTAGCCCCTCTTCTCATCCACCATCCTTCCTTCTCCTTCTCCTTCCCCTTCTCCTTCTCCTCCTTCTCTTTTTCCTAGCCCCTCTTCTCATCCACCATCCCTCCTTCTCCTTTCCCTTCTCCTTCTCCTCTTTTTCCTAGCCCCTCATCCACCATCCCTCCTTCTCCTTCTCCTCCTTCTCTTTTTCCTAGACCCTCTTCTCATCCACCATCCCTCCTTCTCCTCCTCCTCCTCCTCCTCCTCTTTCCCCTTCCCCTTCCATCCTCCTCCTCCTCCTCCTTCCCTGCGCACAACAACCGTTGCAAACCGAACCCAAGGCTGGGACATTGGGTGACCAGACCACCCAAGCCCTTCTGAGTTTGCAGTGGGGTTGGGAGTGGGGTGGAAACATCCCAGCACACCTGGATGCTTGGCTTAGAGACCCACAGCTGTGGGCAGTTTATGCTCCCAGACGGCCAGGTGGGAGGAAAGCAGGTGGGTTAACACCATCCCTTCTCACTGTCCCATCTTCCTTTGCAGCAATCTCCTGAGGAGACAGAGCCACGGCATTGGATTCCATGGTACGTGGGGCTATTTATTTATTTATATATTAATTATAAATAAATAAATAGTATATTTATTTATTCGACCACGGGGCGTGCTGAGGTTTTCACGTGGGAAAAGTGCCCTGTGCAAATTTCATCCTTCTTTGCGAATATATTTACGGCTGGGAGGACGGGGGAGCTGTGTGTGTGTGTGTGTGTGTGGAATAATGGGGAGGGGTTCAGAAGCCTTTTCCCCAAATTTAGAAATTATAGGCAGTCCTCGTTTGAGATCTCCTTGACATCTAGAAAATATTTGCATATATGAAAACCAGTCCATCTTACATCCCTGATCTTCTAGTTCCCGTTTTAATTTAAGTTCACCCTTTTCATCCAATAATTCACCATATCTAATAATTTGTTCCCTTTTATTTATTTATTTTTTAAAATTAGATTTCTATGCCGCCCTTCTCCGGAGACTCAGGGCGGCTTACAATGCGTTAAGCAACAGCCTTCATACTTTTGTATATTTTATACAAAGTCAGCTTATTGCCCCCACAAACTGGGTCCTCAATTGACCTCCCTTAGAAAGGATGGAAGGCTGAGCCAACCTTGAGCCTGGTGAAACCCGAACTCGTGCAATTGCAGACAGCTGGATGTTAATAACAGGCTTTTAGTCTGTTGAGCTATCCAAGGCTCTTTTTATTTATTTGTTTGATTACATGTTTATACCCGCCCTTCTCTCGAAGGACTCAGGGCGGTGAACAGCCGTAATACAAACAATAAAGACACAAAAGTTAAAAGCAATGAAAACAATGAAATAATTAGGCCATGCTTAAAACCCCAAAACTAAAATACCCATTAAAACCTATTAAAAAACTCATCGCTCCCTCAGACCAGCGTGATGAGATAGCAAAGTCTTAAGGGCACGACGGAAGGCACGGATATTAAATATTACTGGATATCAGAAAAAGCTTCAATTGTAGATACCCAAACTGGAATTTTCAGATAGTGATATTTTTTAACTTTCTCCCAATTCAACCATAAAGCTTCCCGTATCGAAAGGACCCCTGTATTTTAGTTCCTTTATACCATAGAAAGGCATGCCATCCCATCAACAAATCCTGTCCCTCCAAATTCAATAATCCAGTATAACATGTGTCATATACTGATATTTTGAAGAGTTTGTGAGCACGAAAAGATTTTAACCGATCGAAACACTGTCTGTAATTGTTTGAAAGGATGATGCTTTTATGTTGTTGTTTTTTGGTTTGAAAAAAAAAAAAAAAAAACTTTGGAAAAAAAAAGAAATTACAGGGAGTGCTTGACTTACAACAGGCCGTTTAGTGACCGCTTCAAATGACAACAGGGGACTTATGACCCTTTTTCACACATACAACCGTGGCAGCATCCATACTTAGCCACTGACTCAGATTTATGACGGTCGCAGTGTCCCGGGGTCACGGCGACCTTCCAGCGAGCAAAGTCAACGAGGAAACTCAATTCACATAGCATCCGTATGCCTAACTTAAAAACGGCGGGGATTCGCTTAACAACGGTAGCCAGAAAGGGGTTAAAACGGGTCAAAACTCCCTTAGCAACGGCCTTGTTGAGGAATAGAAATTTGGGGCTCAATTGGGGTCGCAGGTCGAGGACCGCCTGTATAACTTCAACATCGGGCTGAAATGAAGTCTTAAATTCTTTTTTGTTTTCTCCTCAAGGTTTCTGAAGAAATCCAAACCGAAGAGAATTGCCAGCTTCCGCAGAGTAAATATTTGGGAATATTTTTTTTCTTTTGGTTTAGTTTTTTTGGGGGGGTTTCTTGAAACTTTCTGGATGACGGAATTATATTTGTAAATCTCTATGTTACTATTCAACCGTTCACGTGATTTTCCCCAATCTATATATATGAAAGCGAAAACCACACACGCGTTAATCACGAAATCTCCAGAACCGTAAAGCCTACAAACTTGAAATTTGCCACCTACGTTCCTCTTGATTTCTAGGTGCTCACTAAGAAAGGATTTTTCGAAATCACCATCAGAGCATTAGTATTTCCTGTATTATTATTAACACGCTCTGATGCTAAGGAGTTGCACTCCCTCTCCGCAACTGAAAAGAAATCTGTTCCAAATGCAAAACACAAGCAGAGGAGAGGAGTTTCACTTTCAGTTTTATTTTTACAGCAGCAAGCAGCTTTACTACAGAACAGTTGAGCTAAGCCATGCCCAGCCTCCTTCCTTTCTCCTTCTTGCTCACAAAGCAAATACTGAGTTGAGTTGGAGTTTCCAAACACCCCTCAACTCTCTCACACACTGAGAGGATGCTAGCCAGATGAATACCGATGGATGCTGCCGGCTGGGACATTCTGCTCCCCTTCTGTTCCAACTGCCAGTTGCATTATATTAACACACTCTGATACTATGGGGTTACACATTCTACATTATGTTTCAGGCTGCAAGTGTCAATTGATCAAGCCCGAGCACTTAGTTTCGTAGCGAAGCACGGGCATCCAGCTAGTCTAATCATCAACATGAGTTTTGCAAAGGAGGGGTTTTATACAGGACTGAGGTGTTCTCAAGGGGTCTTCTACCCCGGCCGGAGGTGATGGGTATTGTAGTCCAGGAGAATATTGGATTGGGGAAAGCTGACTTGGAATAAGCGAGTTTCTTAGCATGAGGGAAAACTAAGGACCCGATTTGGGGTTGGTTTGTCATTCTGATCTTTTTTCGTGTAAGCTGTCTGTGTGTGTTTGTATTTTGTAGAAATCCTTCAAGAAATCGCAGCTGGGAGGAGACCAGGTGACAGAGTATGTTCTCTTGGAAAGTAAAAAACAGCACGGATCGCCCTTTCCCTCAGCTTTTTGAAAAAGCAAAAATAAAACTTAAGAAAGGTTTATTTTTAAAGAAAGCCAGGAATTTACTGAAAGGGCCTGGAATGCAACAGGCAAAATGAAAACTGGTGATTTCCCCAGCCAGCATGCTGTAAAATGGGTGGACTTCAACTCCCAGAATCCCCCAACCAGCATCCTTTAAGATGGGTGGACTTCAATTCCCAGAATCCCCCAGTCACCATGCTTTAAAGGGGGTGGGCTTCAACTCCCAGAATCCCCTAGCCAGCATGCTGACTGGGGAATTCTGGGAGTGGAAGTCCGCCCATCTTTAAATGGCTAATGTGTGCAAGCATTATTTTAACGGGTACCACCAAATGGCTCTCTGTCTCACTTTTACTCTTGCTAACCGGCTGTGTAACTTCAATATCTATTTTTAAAAATTGAGCAAATAATTTTTTTTTTTTTTGCCGTCTGTCATTTTTTTTTCACTTTGATCCAACTTTTCTTTTCTTCCAAGGTTGTCTAAAATCTTCAGCGAGGATTTCTTCAAGAGCCAAGATGGGGTATGTTTGGCTAAAATGGTGGGGTTTAATTCGGGTGTTTTGTCCGTTGTTTATTATCCCGCTCCGTTTTCCTGAGATTTTGTTGATTAGCCAAACGGAAGTGATGTTCGATCTCAAGACTTCTGTGTAGCCTTAATTCTTCTTAATTTCAGACACTGTAGTAGAAGGAATGTCGACCAAGCCCCACGAGTATCTCCATCTACTTGAATAAATCTAGTGATAGGTGGTCCTCGACTTACGACCACAACTTGAGCTCAACATTTTTGTTGCTAAGTGAAACCCTTAGGAAGTGAATTTTGCCCCCTTTGACGATCTTTCTCGCCACAGTTGTTAAGTGAATCTGGCTCCCTCTGTTGACTTGGCTTGTCATAAGGTCACAAAGAGGGATCCTGTGACCCCAGGACAACGCAAGCGTCATAAAGACGAGTCAGTTGCCAAGCATCTGAATTTTGATCATCTGAGCACGGGGAGGCCGCAATAATTTAAGTGTGTGAGAAAGGGTCATGTCACATTTTTGAGCTTGGTTGTAACTTCGGTCACTAAACAAACTCTTGTAAATTCAAGGATTAGCTGTATTCAGTTATCCCTTTCTTAGATTCGTGCTAAGCACAGAAAAGCTAACCAAGCCAATTGACTTATGACCGTTCTGTTCAGCGACCAGGGAAGACATAATCGCAGTCTTGGATAGCGGGTTGGACTAGATGACTTACAAGATCCCTTCCATCCCTTCCCTTCCCTAATCTAATCTAATCTAATCTAATCTAATCTAATCTGTTCCCTATTGCAGATGTAAATCGAGGATTATCCATAATCAAAATATTTCGAACTACCGTTCCTGCATTTTGCACACACAAACCCACACCTAAAAAATTATTTGCAATGTGCAAAACTGGTCAATGCAGGAAGAGATTTGGGGGGTGGGGGGATAAGAGGCTGTACCACCCACCCCCTCAAAAAAAAAAACAACCCAAAAAACGATGGACCGAGGGAAGGTCATTCTGATCTGTCTTGTGTTCTTCCAGAGAGCCTCCGAAGATCTCCCCGATGAAGATCTATCCCCAAGGTACACATGGTTGTCGCCAGACAACGGAGAGACCTTCACATCTGGGACTTTGACCCAAGAAATTGGGGTGGAGGGAGGGAGGGAGGGAGGGAGAAGAAACTGGCCGCCCAGGTTTGCTCTGACGAAATGAACGAACTCCGTTTAATGAGGAAAACGAAACGGTTCTGCTTAAAACTCAGGAGAAACTTCCTGAGACAGAACAGTTCACCAGTGGAACGGCTTCCCACCAGAAGCGGTGGGATGCTGCTCCATCCCTGGAGGTTTTCCAAGAAGAGATTGGACAACCGTTGGTCTGGAATGGGGATAGGGCAGGGATGGCTAACCCTTTTTGCCATCGTGTGCCGAAAGTGGGGGGGGAGTGCGCGGGGTTGAACACATGTGTGCCGACACCCATAATTCAATGTGCCTGCCCCCCATACATGCACACACACACACCCCTCCCTGGTAGGGCTCTGTAGGTCTGTTTTTTTGCCCTCCCCAGGCTCCAGGGGCTTTCTAGAAGCCTGGGGAGGGCAAAAACGGCCTTCCCCACTTCCCCGGATGCCAGAAACTGTCCGTTTCCCATTTTCTGGTGGGCCCAAAAATCAGCTGGCTGGTGTACGCATGCATGCTGGAGCCGAGCTAGCGCAATGCTTGTGTGCCCACAGGTATGGCTCTGTGTGCCACCTCTGGCACTCGTGCCTTAGGTTCGCCATCACGGGGATAGGGGGTTCTCTGGAATGCCTGAGAAGGGGGTTCAACTAGAAAACCTCTAAAGATAGAGGTTCAGATAGCTCAACAGGCTAGATAGCCTGTTATTAACATTCAGCTGTCTGCAATTACTGTAAGTTTGAATCTCCCCAGGCTCAAGGTTGACTCAGCCTTCCATCCTTTCTAAGGTAGGTAAATTGAGGACCCAGTTTGTGGGGGCAATAAGCTGACTTTGTATAAAATATACAAAAGTAGGAAGGCTATCACTTAACACCTTGTAAGCCGCCCTGAGTCTCCGGAGAAGGGCGGCATATAAATCTAATTAAAATAATAATAATAATAAGGTCCCTTCCAACTCTCTTATTCTGCTTTTTCCGTTAGCTAAGGGATCGCTTTAATTTTGAATTCTCTGTTCTCCTCCTCTTTCTACTAGTCCTGAGGATATTCCACAGCAAAATGAAGAGGTAGGGGAAGTGCCAACCCCCCCCCTCCCCAAATATGTGTGATTTGGTTGTTTCAAATGTTTTTGCGAAGCTCCGAGCAGGATTGCAAAAGGATCTGTCCAAAATGATCCTGCCTTCTTTGAGTCGTGTCATTCATGACTGCACACAGACAGTCCTTGTTTAGTGTCCGTTGCCGGTGACGACGGGCATGATAAAGGGACTTGGCCACCATTCCCTTCGTTTGAGAACTGTCTGTGAAGCTGGAGTCAGATTGCAAGCATCGTTGAGGTTTTCCCCTTCCCTTCACTTAATGACCAAATGACCAGTTCCTGTTATGGTTGCTAAACGAGGACTACCTTGGTCTCACTGCTGGGCCTTCTTTTTGCAGTTGCCTTTCGTTTTTCCAAACCTTGAAGTCTTCCCCAGTGCTCTGTATTTATAATATACAAAATATTTAATTTTTTCCCTCTTTCTTAATGCTTTTTCTACATCTTTTTTTCCCCCCCTCGTTTTCCCAGGAGTCGAAACAAATTCAGGAGGAGGCAAAGAAACAGGAGGGTGAGTCATTTTTGTTCCTCGCCAGGTAACGGAAAGACCTGTCAATAGAGGCTGGAGAATTTCAAATATTCCTGAAATTATTGCTTGCGCATTACAAGAACTGTATTTTTCGGATTATATAAGAAGCACCTAAATTTAGAAGAGGAAAACAACAACAAAAAAAGTTTTTGGCCTCCACGCACCCCATTTTCAGCCTTTTTCCAACCCATTTCGAGGCTTTTTTCAGCCTGTTTTCAGGGCTTTCCTCAGCACATTTTCGGCCCTGTTTTCGGGGCTTTTTTTGGCCCATTTTCAGCCTTTTTCCAACCCATTTCAGGCTTTTTCCGGGCCTTTTCTGGGGCTTTCCTCAGCACATTTTTGGCCCTGTTTTCAAGGCCTTTTTTTGGCCCATTTTCAGGCCTTTTTCCAGGGCTTTTTTCAGCCCTTTCTTCAAGGCTTTTTTCGGCCTGTTTCTGGGGCTTTTTGGCCCATTTTTTAGGCTTTTGGGGACCCGTTTTCGAGGCTTTTTTTGGCCCATTTTTAGCCCTTTTTTCAGGGTTTTTTTTGGGGCCGTTTCAGGTTTTTTCCAGGGCTTTTTTCAGCCCTTTTTGAGGCTTTTTCTGGCCGATTTTCGGGGCTCTTTTTGGCCCTTTCTTCAAGGCTTTTTTCGGCCCTTTTTCGGAGCCTTTTCTTGCCCATTTTCAGGCCTTTCTCTATGGCTTTTTTCAGCTTTTGGGGGCCTGTTTTGGGGGCTTTTTTGGCCCATTTTTAAGGCTTTTTGGGGCCTGTTTTTGAGGCTTTTTTTTTTTTGCTTGCTTTCAAAGCTTTTTTTGGGGCCATTTCAGGCCTTTTTCCGGGGCTTTTTTTAGCCCCTTTTGAGGCTTTTTCTGGTCCATTTTCGGGGCTTTTTTTGGCTCTTTCTTCAAGACTTTTTTCAGCCCCTTTTCAGGGCCTTTTCTGGCCCATTTTCAGGCCTTTCTCTGTGGCTTTTTTCGGCCCTTTTTTCGGCTTTTTGGGGCCTGTTTCTGGGGCTTTTTGGCCCATTTTGTAGGCTTTTTGGGGCCTGTTTTTGAGGCTTTTTTGGGCCATTTTTACCCCTTTTTTCAAGGCTTTTTTGGGCCCTTTCTTCAAGACTTTTTTTCAGCCCTTTTTCGGGGCCTTTTCTGGCCCATTTTCAGGTCTTTCTCTGTGGCTTTTTTCGGCCCATTTTCTAGGCTTTTTGGGGCCTGTTTTTGAGGCTTTTTTGGGCCATTTTTAGCCCTTTTTTCAGGGCTTTTTTGGGCCATTTCAGGCCTTTTTCCAGGGCTTTTTTCAGCCCTTTTTTCAAGGCTTTATTTGGCCCTTTTCAGGGCCTTTTCTGGCCCATTTTCAGGCCTTTCTCTGTGGCTTTTTTCGGCCCTTTTTTCAGCTTTTTGGGGCTTGTTTTTTGGCCTTTTTTGGCCCATTTTCTAGGCTTTTTGGGACCTGTTTTTGAGGCTTTTTTCTGCCCGTTTTCAAGGCTTTTTTTGGCCTCAGGTTTTTTTTTTTCAGAAAGAACGGGTGAAAAAAAGCCGAAAAAACAGGCCGAAAAAAGTCCCGACAATGGTCCAAAAAAAGGCCTGAAAAAGACCAAAAAAAGGCCTGAAAACGGGACGTGCGGAGGCCAAAAAACAGCCGACGGTTGTCAATATTTGATCTATAAGACGCATAGACATTTTCACCCCCTTTTGGGAGACCAAAAAAAAAATGCGTCTTATAGTCCGAAAAATACGGTAGTCCTTGATTTACAACAGTCCACTGAGTGACCATTCGAAGTTACAACGGCACTGAAAAAAGTGATTACGACCGTTTTTCCCTCTCGCCATATTACAGCATCCTCATGATCAAAATTCAGACGCTTGGTAACCAACTCATAATTATGACGGTTGCCAAGTCCCAGGGTCGCATGATGCCCTTTTAACGACCGTCTGACAAGCAAAGTCAACGGGGGAAAGCCAGATTCACTTAACAACCGGATTGCTAACTGAACAACTGCCGTGCTTCACTTCGGGCAAATGTAGCAAGGAAAGTCATAAAACGGAGCAAAATTCACTCATCAATGAACTATCTCATCTAGCAGCAGAAATTTCGGGTCGTAAGTCAAGGACTTGCCTGTTATTGGCTCCTCAGATAATTCTCTCCAGATCTCCAAGCAAATCTGCTCCTTGCAACCGCCGTAAAAGTGAGGTCACCGATCCGGCACCCCCCCACAAATTTCAAAATGTGAAATTCTGCCTTGTTCCTTAGCTTTCTGCCACCGGATTTTCAGTTCTCCCTTCCTTCTGCGCCTGCCTGCCAATTGCATGTCATTTCGGAGACGCGTAATACAGGCCGACAATCACCCGGCGGAGAGAGCCGGTCGATTGCAAATTGGCTCACTTCTTGCACTCAAAATAATGTGCTGGAGACTGCCAGGCGCTTTTCACCTGAAAGAGCTCACGTCAGCCTGCATTCCCGTAAGCCTTCCCAGGTGAACCCAAGTGTAAGACAGACCAAACCGGTTAATGGTTCTTTACTGCAAGACTGCATTAACAGAATTTTGCAAGCCTAAAAGTACATCCCTCCACCCCACTTTACAGGCCAAGCCACTAGGGAGGGTCCCTTCTGAGCCCCCCCTCTCTCTTTCTCGAGGTAGTCCGCAACCTACGAACACAATCGAACCCAACATTTCTGTTGCTAAACAAGACAGTTACTGCCTTATTTCTTTCCCGTTTTTAAGGGAATCACTGCACTTGTTAAGTTGTTAAGCAAATCGGGCTTCCCCATCGACCAGTGTTGGTGAACTTTTTCGGCACCGAGTGCCGAAACGGGAGAGTGTAAGCGTGCAGGAGCGCTGGAAACTGGAAGAGCAGCTCTGGAACTGAGCTTCTGTTTTCCAGCGTGCCATGTGGTCTTTCTGGTGTGCATGCGCGCACGAAGACCACCTGGCCAGCGCTCATGTGCATCCCAAAAAAACAGAAGCTCAGCTCTTTCAGTTTCCGGCGCTCCCACGCACGCAATCAGTTGGCCGGCCAGAACCCAATGGGCGACAACTGGCGTGCCTGAAGAGATGGCTCTGTGTGCCACTTCCAGCACGCATGCCATAAGTTCCCCATCACGGCCATAGACTTTGCTTGTCTGAAGATGATACTGGTTTCCCAATGGAACTGAAAATCCTTTGACTTGTATACTGTGGTGGGATTCAAATAATTTAATAACCGGTTCTCTGCCCTAATGACCAGCTGGGTAGGCTTGGCTCGATGGTCATGTGACCGTGTGGGCATGGCCAACTCGACATCACTCACATCGATGGGTGCTTCACCTTAGCTGTTACAATGTAATAAGGGTTAACCAGAGAGGCAGTTTCTGTAAGCAGGGCAATAAAGATTAGGCTAGAAGCAACACCGGAATGTTTCAGTTCCTTACAGGATTAGCCCTGTAAAGTGGGGAAAAAAACAACAAAATAAGATGGCTTAGGACCTGGTTATTTACGGGACCGCTTACTACCACCAATAGCCTCCCACCGGCCTGTACGCTCCCATAGAGAGGGGCTCCTCCGGGTGCCGTCGGCCGAACAATGTCGACTGGCGGCCCCCAGGGGGAGAGCCTTCTCTGTGGGAGCAACTACCATCTGGAACGAGCTCCTCCCGGATATACGGAAGATCCCGGACCTGCGCACCTTCCGTCACGCGCTTAAGACTTACTTATTCCAACAAGCCGGCCTGACCTAAGTTATTTTCCCCTTTTAATTGTGAATTTTAATTTGTTTTAAATTATTGGGGTTTTAATTGTCAGCCAAATTATTTAATCCGTTTTATTCTATTTTAAATTTTTGTATTTATATGTTTTATTTATGGCTGTACACCGCCCTGAGTCCCCCAGGAGTAGGGCGGTTTATAAATCTAATAAAATGAAAATGAAATGAAAATTTCTTCCAACAACTGGTTCTCCAAACTTCTTAGGTTCTCCCGAATCGGTAGGAAACAGTTGAATCCCATCACAAGCTTTTCTCCTCATTGTCGCTTTCTCCTGTCTAGAGGTTCCTAGTAGTTCGTTGTGGCACATGGGACAGTTGACCAGTCACAAGGACAAGGGCCACTCCCGCGAGTTTCCAGACTCCATTTATAAGGTGACTGTGTGAATGGAAAGGCAGCAAATATATATATATTCTGATGGCGATCTATTTGTGTTTTTCAACCTTGCCAACATTAAGATGGGTGGACTTCAACTCCCAGACTTCCCCAGTCAATATGGTTTAAGATGGGCGGACTACAACTCCCAGAATCCCCTAGACAGCATTCTTTAAGATGGGTAGACTTCAACTCCCAGAATTCCCCAGCCAGCATGTCTAGCTAGGGAATTCTGGGAGTTGAAGTCCACACCCCAAGATTGAAAAATGCTGATCTACTTTTGCCATATCTGCCTGGTGACTTTATTTGGCAGTTTATCCGATGGCCTGGCTGTGTCTAGACTCGGATTGTGTTATTTTCTTTTTGTGGTGTTTTCTTTTCTTTTGCAATCCCCCCCCAAAATATAGGACATTGGGTATTTCAAAAAGATTAGACAGACGAGAGTCGTGAATTCATAGTTAAGAGGAAAAGTGGTGGATTTAACCGGATAGGGGAAATGGTGGATTTTTGGGGGGGTGTTTTAGAAAGAATTTTTGCAAATGCAAAATTAACCTTCGGTCTTTCGTTGTCTTTTTTTCTTTTTCTAGGACAAAGCGTACAAGCAGAAATTTGCAAAGCATGAACGGGACTGTAAAGTGGCGGTGAGTTTTTGGTGTCATCCTGATTTCTGCTTGGTGATGTTTCCTATCTCTGTGCTTGGTTGGTCCAATCGATTTGGTCCTCCGAACCATAGAGTTTGCTTCCCCTCTGGTTTTATTTTATCAGTTGGGTAATTTGGTCCAGCTCAAGATTTAGATGGTCCTGGAATATTCGTTTTAAACTTTTATGTTCAGGTTTATTTTCAAAGGCAGTCATTCGTTTGGCAAATCACAAAACCAATGCATCCATTTATTGCTCCCTTCAACAAACATTCACCATCATCCTTTAACAACCCCATAATCCCTTGCGGGATGGAGTCTGGGCAATTGAATGGAGCTAGGAGAGTGGCCAGATGCCCTTCCTGTCACCAATACGGATTTGTTCAGCAGATATATTCTCATTGCGCCCAGAGAGAGAAATATCTGCCTGCATCTAGGAATCAGAGCCTCCCCGGATTGGGAGGCGAGAGCTCCACCTCTAGGCCACTGCACCGCTCAAGTTCCAGGGAAACACTTCAGTGCCCATCATCCACAGCCAAGCAGAATTGCAATTCTACCACCTTCAGTTGGAAATTGAAAGTGGCCGGCTGGTTAACGACCTGAAATTGCAAAATTTGGAGTAAAAGCAACATTTTGGGATTTCAAACGATTGTCAAATCTTGGATGGTGCAACTACCCTCACCGCAGAGGAAGAGGGGTCCCAAAAAATGGCTGCCATTTTGACTTTTTTGACTTTTTAAGACTTTCCCTTGCTACCTCCCAGGTGCCTTTACCTCTGCAAGAACTGATAGAGGAAGAAGTTTTGGCGATCTTAAAGGCTACGCTGCTCGGTGAGTTAACTTAAACATACACATTTATCTTTATTACAGCCAAAGGCCAAAGATATAACCAAAAAGCAATTACTTTCAGTATAGTCCTCCACTTACGACAGTTCATTTAGTGTCCGTCCAAAGTTATGTCACTGACAGGGTTAGGGTTAGGGATTTTGCAGTATTCTTCCCCTGGAGTGGGGAGGGAATGGAGATTTTGCAGTATCCTTCTCCCGGGAGTGGGGAGGGAATGGGGATTTTGCAGTATCCTTCCCCTGGAGTTGCATGAACCATGCGATTCATTTAGCAACGGCTAACCACCGTGGACAAAAGTTTGTAAATTGAGGCGAGGCTCGCTTTAACAATCCGTTCTAGCTTAGCGACAGAAACCCTGGTCGTAAATCGAGGGTTCTCGGACCCAAGGAGACGCAACTTCTGAACTGCGAAACGGGGGAAATCTGAAACCACAAAAGGAAGTTCAAAATTCCAAATCTTGTTCGTTTTTGTTTTGCTTTTTTTTTCTCTCCTTTCCAACCCCGTTCAGCTTATCAGAAACAACTCGGGGTGAATCACCCTCTCACGGAACAGATGGAGCAACAGGTTGACAAGTTACACCTGCAGTTACAAGGAAGGGGTGTCATCTGAGACCCAAAAATCCAGACTCGGAAGGATCACCAGTCCCACTTCTCTCCATCCCTCTCGGGGAGCCCTCCCCCACCCCCGGTCTCAACTCTGTCACTCCCCCCAAAACTGGGAAATAAAGAAGTAAATTTTGCTTTTTTCCCCCCCTCCCCTTAAATTGCAGCCTCTTTTGTCCATGAAAGCCTCAGCGTTTTATCCAAGTGTTTCTTCAGCTTGCCCACTCAGAGATGGGTGGACTTCAACTCCCAGGATTCCCCAGTCAGCAGGCTTTCTCCGCCTCCTCCTCCTCCTCCTCCCAACTCCCTTCTAGCATTGATGATGTTACCTAGTTGGGTCTTGAAACATCTGCAAGAAAACAATTCAGCTCAGAGAGCACCAAGGGCCCCTCATTTCAACCCTGAGCTACAAATAATTTTTCCTTTTTTTTCCCCCTGCTGCCCCCTAACGCACCTCTGAAACACACAATCCATCCACCCCTTCCTCTTTCTACATGCACATTGCCAATCAAACTAAACGGGCATAGCCTGGCATTCTCTGGCAATGCCCCTTATCTTCTTTGCACTTTTATCCATCCTTCCGCTGGTTGTCGTTCAACCCGGCCGAGCCTCAAAAACGCCTGAGATTTTCTCCGCAAAGGATCCACCACTGGCAACACACACACACACACACACACACACAATTCAGACCTCAATCGCTTTTAAGAAAGTCCTGTTGGAAGGGGTCAAAGCTGGCCCAGAATCCATGTGCCAAGGTTTGCCTCTGCCGTGCCACAAAGGGGAAAAAAAATGTCTCTGGTCATGCGCAGGCCGCCAATCTCAGGCCCCAACCACCAGCCCGCGCGCGGCTCAGCTCTCAAAGATGAATTTTCTCGGCCATGAGGACTAGACTCTTGAGAAGGGTTTCTTCACTGTAGAAGTTCTCCTGGTTTTAAGTGTGAAAAAATTGGGATTTTTTTTTTCCTCCGGATGAAAGTGGAAAGGGGGCTCGTCCTCGCCAGCCACACTCACCCACGCTCTCACACCCATTTTAACGGCAACGGCAGGATTTCACAACCATGTTGCTTAGTTGTTGGACTTTGGGCTGGCGGCCGACGTAATACAGAATGGTCAAAGGCTCCAATTTGCGGGCCACGCAACAAGGAGCAGCCGAGCCTTCGGGGTTCACTTTACTGTACTGGGGAAGCACCTGGAGAAAAAAAAGAGGTGTAAAAGGAAGAAAAAAAGAATCAGGCACCAAATTATCTCCCAAGCCCACCCCTCAATTCCGGTACAGCCCATCATTGGTTTCAAAGCCCCTTTAAACCACCCAGCCGATTTAAAAAGGCCTTCCTGAAATTTTACTCAATCCTTTTTTTTTTAATTCTCCCCTCATTTTTCAAACAGGAGTTTGCAAACCGAGTCCCACGCGCAAAAGCCTAAAATCAAACAGCGGAGAGAAAAAAAGGCAAACATTTACACATAGCCCATTTTTTATCTCCATCTAGATTCGAAGTCCAGGGATATATACATATATATATATATATATATATTTTAAAAAGAGTTCTCAGTCTGAAAAAAACATTTGAAAACCTCTGTTTTAAAAGGTTCAAAAGCTTGCAAATGGTTTTAAAACTGGGAAATCTGTTAGTTTAAAAAAAAAATTTTTTTTGAAAGGTTCTTTTAATAACAGGGGGTCTCCAAACTTGGCAACTTTAAGACTTGTGGGTTTCAATTCCCAGAATTTCTTATCTGGCATGCTTTAAGAAGGTGGACTTCAACTCCCAGAAACCCCTAGCCATCATGCTTTAAGATGGGTGGACTTCGACTCCCAGAATCCCCCAGCCAGCATGCTTTAAGAGGGGTGGATTTCAACTCCCAGAATCCCCCAGCCATCATGCTTTAAGATGGGTGGACTTCAACTCCCAGAATCCCCCAGCCATCATGCTTTAAGATGGGTGGAGTTCAACTCCCAGAATCCCCCAGCCAGCATGCTTTAAGAGGGGTGGACTTCAACTCCCAGAATCCCCCAGCAATCATGCTTTAAGATGGGTGGACTTCAACTCCCAGAATCCCCCAGCAATCATGCTTTAAGATGGATGGACTTCAACTACCAGAATCCCCCAGCCATCATGCTTTAAGATGGGTGGACTTCAACTCCCAGAATTCCCCAGCCATCATGCTTTAAGATGGGTGGACTTCGACTCCCAGAATCCCCCAGCCATCATGCTTTAAGATGGGTGGACTTCGACTCCCAGAATCCCCCAGCCATCATACTTTAAGATGGGTGGACTTCGATTCCCAGAATTCCCTAGCTGGCATTCTTGAAGATGGATGGACTTCAACTCCCAGAATCCCCCAGCCAGCCGGCCGATTGGAGGCTGATTCTCACCATGTTATGGCGCATATTGGTAGTTAGGCTATATTGGCAGCTGCCGGCACAGAGATTCGCTTTGTATCCTTTAGGCTGATGGATCCATTTCCACTTCAGATCCTTCCGAAAATCTATATATAGTGGGTGAAGGCAGCAGTCTTTATCCGAATTCCTGCATGAAGCCAGAAGGAGAAGAATTTCAGGAGTCGAATCACATGGCGTTAATCAGTGGAACTCACAGCCACAAGATAGAGCGATACACAAGTATTCCTCAACTTATAAACCATTCATTTACTGACTGTCCAAGGTTACAACGGCACTGTAAAAAGCAATTTATGACCGTTTTTCACCCTTACGACCGTTGCACCTTCCTCACGTGATCCAAATTCAGAGGCTTTGCAACGGACTCATATTTATGACGGTTTCAGTCTCCCAAATCATGTGATTCTTTTTTGCGGCCTTCCGACAAGAAAAGTTGATGGGGAAGCCTGATTCACTTTAACAACCATGTTGCTAACTTAACCGTACCGATTCGCTTAACCGTCCGGCTTCTCTCTTGACTTTACTTCTGAAAAGGTCGCAAAATGGGGATCACGTGACCCCCGCCCCCCCCCCCCGGGGACTCGGCAGCCCGTCATAAATATGAGTCAGCTGCCAAGCGTTTGAATTTTGACCTCGTGGAGGATGACACAACGGTCGTTAAGTGTGAAAAACGGTCAGCGGTCAGCTTCTCAGTGTCGACGTAACCTCGAAACAGTCACTAAACGAATGCTTGTACATCAAGGACTATCTATCTATACACAAATGTTCCAGGTCCTGTTTTTTGCAAATCCGGTGGGATTGTGCAATTTTTTTGAGACCGATTTCAGAGTCTATCATTCTGCTGGATGTTTTGGTTCTCACCTGGGGCAGCTGGAGGTGTGAGCTGCCCGGCGATGCCGACCCTTCGGGGCAGAGTCCAGCTGGTTTGGGGGCAGCAAGGTGAGGATCAGGTGTGGGGTTTTGTGTGTGAGATCCGGGAGTCTGGACCAACCTTTCCATGCTTCCTTGATGAGGTTGTCATCCAGACCTGTAAAATGTTCAGAAAACACACACTTTTTTAAAAAAAAATTTAATTTATATGCCGCCCTTCTCCGGAGACTCAGGGCGGCTTACAATGTGTTAAGCAATAGCCTTCATATTTTGTATATTTTATACAAAGTCAGCTCATTGCCCCCACAAACTGGGACCTCAATTTACCTACCTTAGAAAAGATGGAAGGCTGAGTCAACCTTGAGCCTGGTGAGATTCGAACTTGCAGTAATTGCAGGCAGCTGGTGTCACTTTAGCACCACTTAAGCTGCTGCTTAAGCTGCTTGAATTTTGGTGCCCGCAGGAAGAGTTTGGAAAATTCACTCATCCACAATTCGCACTCCCCCACGAGGGAGGAGGAATGGTGAAGAGGTTGGACTAACAGACTTATCCTCATGGACAGATTTAACCAGAGAGGAAACGTGACTTATTTCTACTTGGAGGAGTCCTTGGCTGCTCTCTGGATTCGGTGACTTTCTTGCAGGTGTTTTGAGACCCCACTAGGTAACATCATCAGTGCTAGAAGGGAGTGTGGTTTATGGAGGAGGAGGAGGAAGAGGAGGAAGAAGAGGAAAAGGAGGAAGAGGAGGAGGAAGAGGAGGAGGAGGAAGAAGAAGAAGAGGAAAAGAAGGAAGAGGAAGAGAAGGAGGAGAAGGAATGGCAGAGGAGGGAAAGGAGGAGGAGAAGGAAGAAGAGGAAGGAGGAGGAGAAGGAATGGTAGAGGAGGAGGGAGAGGAGGAGGAAGAAGAAGAAGAGGAAAAGGAGGAGGAGGAAAAAGAGGAAAAGAAGGAGGAGGAGAAGGAGAAGAAGGAATGGCAGAGGAGGAGGGAGAGGAGGAGGAAGAAGAAGAAGAGGAAAAGAAGGGGGAAAGAGAAGAAGGAATGGCAGATGAGGGAGAGGAGGAGGACGATGAAGAGGAGGAGGAGAAGAAGGAGAAGAAGGAATGGCAGATGAGAAGGGAGAGGAGGAGGAGGAAGAAGAGCAGGAGGAGGAAGAGAAGAAGAAGAAGGAGAAGAAGGAATGGCAGATGAGAAGGGAGAGGAGGAGGAAGAAGAAGAAGAGGAAAAGAAGGAAGAGGAAGAGAAGGAGGAGAAGGAATGGCGGAGGAGGGAAAGGAGGAGGAGAAGGAAGAAGAAGAGGAAGGAGGAGGAGAAGGAATGGTAGAGGAGGAGGGAGAGGAGGAGGAAGAAGAAGAAGAGGAAAAGGAGGAGGAGGAGGAGGAGGAGAAGGAATGGCAGAGGAGGAGGGAGAGGAGGAGGAAGAAGAAGAAGAGGAAAAGAAGGGGGAAAGAGAAGAAGGAATGGCAGATGAGGGAGAGGAGGAGGACGATGAAGAGGAGGAGGAGAAGAAGGAGAAGAAGGAATGGCAGATGAGAAGGGAGAGGAGGAGGAGGAAGAGCAGGAGGAGGAAGAGAAGAAGAAGACGGAGAAGAAGGAATGGCAGATGAGAAGGGAGAGGAGGAGGAAGAAGAAGAAGAGGAAAAGAAGGAAGAGGAAGAGAAGGAGGAGAAGGAATGGCAGAGGAGGGAAAGGAGGAGGAGAAGGAAGAAGAAGAGGAAGGAGGAGGAGAAGGAATGGTAGAGGAGGGGGGAGAGGAGGAGGAAGAAGAAGAAGAGGAAAAGGAGGAGGAGGAGGAAAAAGAGGAAAAGAAGGAGGAGGAGGAGGAGAAGAAGGAATGGCAGAGGAGGAGAGAGAGGAGGAGGAAGAAGAAGAAGAGGAAAAGAAGGGGGAAAGAGAAGAAGGAATGGCAGATGAGGGAGAGGAGGAGGACGATGAAGAGGAGGAGGAGAAGAAGGAGAAGAAGGAATGGCAGATGAGAAGGGAGAGGAGGAGGAGGAAGAAGAGCAGGAGGAGGAAGAGAAGAAGAAGAAGGAGAAGAAGGAATGGCAGATGAGAAGGGAGAGGAGGAGGAAGAAGAAGAAGAGGAAAAGAAGGAAGAGGAAGAGAAGGAGGAGAAGGAATGGCAGAGGAGGGAAAGGAGGAGGAGAAGGAAGAAGAAGAGGAAGGAGGAGGAGAAAGAATGGTAGAGGAGGAGGGAGAGGAGGAGGAAGAAGAAGAAGAGGAAAAGGAGAAGGAGGAGGAGGAGGAAAAAGAGGAAAAGAAGGAGGAGGAGAAGGAGAAGAAGGAATGGCAGAGGAGGAGGGAGAGGAGGAGGGAGAAGAAGAAGAGGAAAAGAAGGGGGAAAGAGAAGAAGGAATGGCAGATGAGGGAGAGGAGGAGGACGATGAAGAGGAGGAGGAGAAGAAGGAGAAGAAGGAATGGCAGATGAGAAGGGAGAGGAGGAGGAGGAAGAAGAGCAGGAGGAGGAAGAGAAGAAGAAGAAGGAGAAGAAGGAATGGCAGATGAGAAGGGAGAGGAGGAGGAAGAAGAAGAAGAGGAAAAGAAGGAAGAGGAAGAGAAGGAGGAGAAGGAATGGCAGAGGAGGGAAAGGAGGAGGAGAAGGAAGAAGAAGAGGAAGGAGGAGGAGAAGGAATGGTAGAGGAGGAGAGAGAGGAGGAGAGAGGAGGAGGAGGAGGAAGAAGAGGAAAAGGTGGAAGAGGAGGAGGAGGAGAAGGAGGAGGGAGAGGAGGAGGAAGAAGAAGAAGAGGAAAAGAAGAGGAGAAGGAGAAGAAGGAATGGCAGATGAGAAGGGAGAGGAGGAGGAGGAGTAGGAAGGCAAAGATTCCTTGGTGCTCTTTGGTTATTTTCTTACAGCCATTTTGTTACCCAAACTAGGTAACACTATCAATGCTAGAAAGGAGGCGGTTTGCTGCAAATGACCTCCTTACTTTAGTACTGATGATGTTACCTAGTTGGGTCAAGAAATGTCTGCGAGAAAAGCATCAAGCTCAGAGAGAGCCAAGGACCCCACAGTCCTCCTCCTCTCTCCCTTAGCAACATAAATGTTGGGACTCAACTGTGGTTGCACGTTGAGGGCTACCCGTATAGGATTTCCTGCCTGAGGGTTGGTCTAGAAGACCTCGAAGGTGCCCTTTCCCGCTCTTGTCATTCTGTATTCTGTGTACAACGATCTATTATTATTAGCAAGCCGCGCATACCTGCAAAGAGGGTTTCCAGAGGCTCAGTGTGCTGGGAGTTAATTGTGTTCCAGGCCGGGATTGAACCGCAACAGGGACAATGCAGTTCGATTTTGAAACTGAGTTTCTTCCCTGATGGGGCGGAAAGAACACAGCAAAAATATCACTGGGTTATTTTGTATTTGCCAGCCGAGGTTCCATTCTGAACTTTACAGTAGCGGAAACACCCTTATCTCTAAGCTACTTTCTTCTCTTCTTTCTTTCTTTCTTTCTTTCTTTCTTTCTTTCTTTCTTTCTTTCTTTCTTTCTTTCTTTCTTTCTTTCTTTCTTTCTTTCTTTCTTTCTTTCTTTCTTCTTTCTTTCACCTGCCAAGAGGTAAGGCAGGAACGCTACCAAGAGGTAACTAATTAGCTAGTAAAATTGGTTTTTTTTTAATTTTATAATAAAATAAGTTTTTTAGAATGTATCCCGGTTTATTTATTTTTTTCTCTTAAAAGTATACTTCAAGGAAAAGCCACGATTCACCTCTAATTAAGGGCAATTACCCCAGGAGGGGAACAGGGCCGATTGTCACCCTGACAAAAAAGTCACAAAATGATTTTCTTACATGGACTTTCCTCGGTTTTACGACCAGCCATGGGACCAGAATCCCCGTTGGCTGTTTGGTGAAGCTGTGCCTGATTTTACGACCTCCCCCCTCCCCATTTGTTAAGCAAATAACAATGTTAATGGGAGGAATCGGTCATAAGTCTGATTTTTTTTCCCCAGTGCCCCTGTTGCTAAACAAACGGCCGTACATCAAGGACTTTCTGTCCTTTTGGAGAAGGCTGATCGTTGCTATTGTCTCCCAGCCGAGCAAAGCCCTCTTACCTCTGTTCCTCAGCCAGCGACGGACGTTATCGGTGACATCAAACGACACCCACTCGGCCCGATGCCTGGGCAGTAAAATTCGGCTTCCCACGTAACGCTGAGTCTGGGCAGAAGGCTCCCTCGTTGGCCTCACCTAGAAATGAGAGAGTTCGTGGTTTTTTATTTATTTATTTTTAAATTTTAAGCTCCTCAGGCAGCTGTCCTAGTCAGTTTCTCAGCCTAATGTCCCCAATATTTAAAATCGGTGGCCGCAGCCTTCAAAAGCCGCCTCACCTGAGAGAGCTCCACATGCTGCTCGGTGGCGTGAGATCCAGGATTCGGGACCTTGTAGATCCTCAGCTCAGCCTGGATGAGGTCGCTGGAGTTGGGGTGCGCAGCGGAGACCCCGAAGTGCAGGAATCGGAAGAAAGGGGTGGAGAAGGGGCCGGGGATGGAATCTGTGGGGTGAGAAACTCCGTCAGTGATTTTTTTTTTTTAAATTCAAGAGGATTATTATTATCAGGGGTGGGCTTCGAAAAATTTAGCAAGGGGTTCTCTGGGTGGGCGTGGCCCAGTCAGCCTCCTGTACCACGTGTGTGTGTGTGTGTGTGTGTGTGTGTGTGTGTGTGTGTGTGTTTGCCCTCCCCAGGCTCTGGAGGCTTTTCTTGAGCCTCCCCAGGTTCTGGAGGCCCTCTGGCCACTTTAAGACTTGCCGACTTCAACTCCCAGAATCCCCCAGCCTGCGTAGGAATTCTGGGAGTTGAAGTCCACAAGTTCTCAAAGTGGCCCAAGTTTGGAGGCTCCTGGTTTAAACGATCAAACTATTTAAAATCTACAGCGGCAGCACCACCCAGGATCCCTGATCTATCCATCGTGGCTGAAAAAAGGGGGGATCAGAAATCCAGAACGGCCCCAGCCCAAGGATACAGATATTCCTCCAACTTATGACCACAACTGAGCCCCAAAACGTTTCTTGCTAAGCGAGACGGTTTTGAAGTGAATTTTACCCCCATTTTACAACCTTTTTCGCTGCTGCAAGAAATTAAGTTAATAATCTTGGTTAAGTGAACCTGTTAAGTGTCCCAAGGTCGTAAAAGGGGGATCACGTGACCCCCCTGGGATAGTGTAACCGTCATAACAGCGAGTCAATTGCCAATGCATCCGAATTCTGATCATGTGACTACGGGGGGGGGGGATACTGCAACGGTCGTTAAGTTCGAAAAGCAGCCGTAAGTCCCTTTTTTCCAGTTTTGGCACTTAAACGAACCCTTGTAAGTCGAGGACTATCTCCAAATCAAAAGCCTAGCAAAACAGAACAGGGAAGCAATTTTCCTGTGGTTGATGATCCCCTCGCCTGGTATACTGCTCCTGGCTGTGGAGGCTCGCGCGAGTTCTCATTTTCACCCCCATCCTTTCCCGATCCCCATTGTTCCGTTCTCTCTTTTCCTTCCTTACAGGGAGGCTCCCCCTTCTCCCTTTGCCAAGGGCCAACCCCCCTTTTTTTTACAAATACCCCCCCCCCCTCTTACTGTCAGCATGCCCAAATGACAACATCTCCACCCTCCGGATTTCTTTGGCGTAATATTCCTCGTCTTGGCGCAGAGCCGCGCGTCGTCCTTCACAGGAGGCCAGCTGCCTCACCGGCTCCTGCGTGCTGTTGTAGAGGAGCATCACTTCGGGGGGCAAAGGATGGGGAACCCCTTCTACCTTGGGGGGCGTCTCCAGCTGCAACTTGCTAAGAATCTGGCCTCGGACTGCCTGAATCCTTCTGGCCCGCGCCGCTTCAAGATCCAAATTTTGGCACATGGAAAATGCGGAATCAGTAATGCGCGGGCCAAGGGTCCATGCGGCCATCACCAGGACAGAGAAGAACATGCTTACAGGGGTGGTGTTTCGGGGTGTATGCCAGGTGTCTCCCCCTCAAGTCCTTCCAGAGCCCTTGCTAAGCCCAGAATCAATTTAGATCCCCTTCGGAGATAGTATCAGATCTTCATTGTTCCTTCCAATGAGATTGTCCACCATCTGCTCCTCGCTTGTTCTTGGTGGGAACCTTCTGAAGTTCTCCAAAATGTTTGTCTATCCACCACCTGAAGATCTGGTTCCTTGATTCTTCCCAGCAGGAGTTGGGGACCTCTGAAGTTGTCCAAAAAAAATTTTTTTTTCAATCTACTGCCTGATGACCTGCATCCTTGATTCTTTCCACCTGGAGTTGGGGGCCTTCTGAAGTTCTCCAAAGTTGTTTTCAGTCCACTGTTTGCTGACCCGATTCCTTGACTCTTCCTGGCAAGAGTTGGAGATCTTCTGAAGTTCTCCAAAACAAATTTTCTATCCACTGCTTGCTGACTCGATTCCTTGACTCTTCCCAGCAAGTGTTGGAGATCTTCTGAAGTTCTCCCGAAGTGTTTTTTTCTATCCACTGCCTGAAGATCTGGTTCCTTGACTCTTCCCGGCAGGAGTTGGGGACCTTCTGAAGTTCTCCAAAGTTATTTTCAGTCCACTGTTGAATGACCCAAATCCTTGATTCTCCTGATTCTGGCAGGAGTTGGAGATCTTCTGAAGTTCTCCCCCCCCAAAAAAATTTATATTTTTGTCCACTGTCTGATGACCAGATTCCTTGACTCTTCCCGGCAGGAGTTGGGGATTTTTGAAGTTCTCCAAAGTTTCTTTTTTGTGTTCTGTAGAACCAGACAACCCCTTGAGCTAAGTTGCAAGGTTTTGGAGTACCTTTTGAGGGTCTTCTGTGGCCCCCAGACCCTCGTCGTCCTTGCTCTGGATCTCCTCGGTTGGTTCACAATCCACCAGCAGCCTTTGCAAACATCTGCCGTTCAGCCTTTCAACTCATCTCCACCTCCTTCCTGCCACATGTCATTACCACACAGAGCCACCACTGATGGCTGCTCTTTGCCGGCCTTTCAGTGAGACCTGGATAATTTTAGACCTTGGATTTCTCCCACTTTGGGTGAATTTCCACTTACATGACAACAAGCACTCGCTTGTTTCGGGGCCAAAATAAATCTCGGTTTTTAATTGGAGGAAGAAACGAAAATAAGCAAATAACACTGAATGGAGCCAAGCTAGCATTCCTCTCGGAGGCCATGTTCCCAAAGGGTTTTTCAGAACTACAAACCCCATCAGCCCTAGCCAATTCAGCCAGGAATGAGAGAAGCTAGAAACTTCATAAGTTTCCACGCTGGCTCTTTCTGTTCTAACCTAGGCTTCCTGAGCCAATAAAAAGCACATGATTAGTCCCAAAAACCCTCTTTTTATTTCAACGGCTATGAATTCTGTTCATTCACAGCCCGTGCTGAATCACCAAGAGTTTGTAAGGAGTCCAACAGAAATCTGACACAGTCCTTCGGGATAAGGCTGATGAGCACCCACCTTTATCTCCCTTGACACGCTGCCAAAGACCTAACTGGCAATTAGCTTTGCAAGAGCCACACGGAGCACAGAGTCAAAAACGGAGCTTCGGAATTTATACCGACCAGAACGAACAAAGTTGCTTCCTGCAATGGCTCATCTCCCTTTGCTCCACCTTTATATCTTATGCAAGGGGCCAACCATCTCCAAGCCTTACTCCTGAGTCGTCCCTTTTGTCTTAACTGTCCTTGCCTTCTGGCAGCTCTGTGCATGCGTGCATTGGGAACAGGCTCCTGCTCTTCCTCTGCCTCACTGACATTAGACTCTGGAGGATCTGAAGGCAGCACATAACTTCCAGATGGCCCTGGCTCTCTCTCTGCCTCCGATGCAGAGCCCTCATCCAAGCCTTCCCCAGACTCCAGGACTGGCCCGCGTTCCTCCCCAACCTCCTTACTGTCTGACTCTGCTCTCAGAATTCTGGGAGTCGAAGTCCACCCCTCTTAAAGCATACTGGCTGGGGGATTCGGGGAGTCAAAGTCCACCCCTCTTAAAGCATTGCTGCCTGGGGAATTCTGGGAGTCAAAGTCCACCCCTCTTAAAGCATACTGGCTGGGGGATTCTGGGAGTCAAAGTCCACCCCTCTTAAAGCATTGCTGGCTGGGGAATTCTGGGAGTCAAAGTCCACCCCTCTTAAAGCATACTGGCTGAGGGATTCTGGGAGTCAAAGTCCACCCCTCTTAAAGCATTGCTGGCTGGGGGATTCTGGGAGTCGAAGTCCACCCCTCTTAAAGCATTGCTGGCTGGGGAACTCTGGGAGTCAAAGTCCACCCCTCTTAAAGCATTGCTGGCTGGGGAATTCTGGGAGTCAAAGTCCACCCCTCTTAAAGCATATTGGCTGGGGGATTCTGGGAGTTGAAGCCCACCCCTCTTAAAGCATGCTGGCTGGGGGATTCTGGGAGTGGAAGTCCACCCCTCTTAAAGCATGCTGGCTGGGGGATTCTGGGAGTGGAAATCCACCCCTCTTAAAGCATACTGGCTGGGGAATTCTGGGAGTTGAAGTCCACCCCTCTTAAAGCATATTGGCTGGGGAATTCTGGGAGTTGAAGTCCACCCCTCTTAAAGCATACTGGCTGGGGAATTCTGGGAGTTGAAGTCCACCCCTCTTAAAGCATATTGGCTGGGGGATTCTGGGAGTCGAAGTCCATCCCTTTTAAAGCCACAGAGTTTGAGAAAAACTCTTGAAATGACCTTCTCGCATCCCAGAGGAGAATTTCTGCATCAACATACCCCTTCAGGCCATCGCTCAATCTCTTCATCCATAATAGATCCCCTAGCTAGATCAGAAGCAACCGATTACCCCCTTGGGGAAGAAACCAGTCTGAAGGCTGAGTCTGGGGCAGGATCTGAACTCAGACCTTGCCAGTGTCTCCTGACACTCATCTAGGGCGGGGCGGCCTTGTTTCTTGGGTGGGGAAGGGGCAAACCCCACCTCCAGCTCCTATCCCTGATGAGGTCCATCTATCTTGCTGTAAAAGCAGGAGGTCCCTTGGCAAATTTTGCTGTCCATCCCCCCCAAAATTCTCTGTGTCTGCCAACTGATCGATCTGAATCCAGGACTAATGTGGGGCAGAAATGCCAAGCCATTAGCAGACAGTCCAATAGAGTCTCCCATGCCAAGTCTCATTTAACGTCATTTTTCCTCCCCTAGACTTTCAGTAGCTGTTTAGGCCTCTGCCTTTTACACTCCTCGACATTTTCCTTCTTCACACACGCATGTGTGCGCGTACAAAGACACAAAGCTGTTTTGGTTTCCTTCTTCGCTTCTTTTTTTAATGGACTCTTTTGAAGGGTGTGTAAATGTGGTTTACCTCTATGTGTCCGTCGATGGCTATTTTTTTTAAAAAAAATTGATATAGCTAATCCTCAATTTACAACAGTTTGTTTAGTGGCCATTTGAAGTTACAATGGGACTGAAAAAAAGTGACTTAGGACCATTTTTCACACTTACGACCTCTGCAGCATCCCCCAGGGTCACGTGATTTACATTCAGATGGTTGGCAATTGACTCACATTTATGACGATTGCAGTGTCCCGGATATCACATCAATGGGAAAGCCATATTCATTTAAAAATCACATTACTAATTTAACAACTGCAGTGATTCACTTAAGAAATGTGGTAAGAGAAGTCGTAAAATGGGGCAAAACTCACTTAACGAATTTCTCACTTAACAACATAAATTCTGGGCTCAATTGGGGTCGTAAATCGAGGATTAACTGTACCTAGAACAGCAGGTATCAATTCGATGATGCAACTAAAGGATTTTAGTTGCATCATCGGAGAGTCTTCAGAGAGGGCCGGCATATAAATTTAATTAATTAAATTAATTAATTTTTTTCTTCCGATTTGGAAATAGGGTGCCAAATTCCAGACTGTGGAAAAGCTAACGATTTTTTTCTATTTTTATTTATTTTTTTTCATTCTGCCATTGGGTGAAATAGGAAGCTGTTCATTTTGAGGAAAGTGCGACCTCTATTGGCCAGTGTTGGGACTGCAACACTGGAGACAGGAAACCAGCTGGGACTCTTTTTTAAGATGGTTACAAATCCCATCATCCTCAGCTAGGAGGGCCTGCTCTGGAGCAAATGAAGAGCCGCCTCTCGGTCCGAATCATCTAAGCTAGTGTGGCTCAACTTCAGCAATTCCCAAAATTCTGCAGCTTGTGTGCATTCTTGCAAAGAGCCAGAATTTTGAAGCCGCATAAGTGTGAATTCGCATAAATTCAGAATTTCAGCAGAATCACAGAAAGGAAGGAAGAAAGTAAGTAAGTAAGTAAGTTATCTCTCTTGCAGCAATGTATCTCAACCTATTACAATATATTTCTCATTGCAACTATTGCTGTCTATCACTTTGTTTTTGCCACAATGTACCTCTATTGCAAGATAGATAGATGATAGATAGATAGATAGATAGATAGATAGATAGATAGATAGATAGATATAGATATATCTTATGCCAATATCTATGACTTCCTCTTCCTCAGTTTTGCAACAATATATGTCCATGTCTATAGATATATAGATATAACACCCATGGCAGGATGGATGGATAGATGGATAGATGGATAGATAGATAGATAGATAGATAGATAGATAGATAGATGATAGATAGATAGATAGATAGATAGATAGATAGATAGATAGATAGATATAGATTAGATATAGATATATAGAAATAAAGATAGAGATAGATAGATATAGATTATATATATGTTTTCTGAGGTTTTCGCAGGTGTTTATATGTAGGTCTTTGGTTATTCTCCAGGTCTTTGGGTCTTCTCCCGCGTAAAATTGGAAGTGTCTTGGCGACGTTTCGACGAAGTCTCATTCGTCATCTTCAGGCTGGTGTTTTTGGCTTCGTGCTTCTAGGAGCAATGTGAGATTGCAACTGTTTCTTCCTTTTAACTGCTAGTGGGGGTGTGAACTGATAGGGTGGAAGCTTGGCTGTGTTCTGATATATATATATATATATATATATATATATATATATATATATATATATATATATATATATATATATATATATATATATATATCAGAACTATCTATCTATCTATCTATATATATATATATATATAGAGAGAGAGAGAGAGAGAGAGATGTTATTGCAATTATCTATTGCTTCCTCTTCCTCTTTTTTGCAACAATAAATCTATTGCAATAGGTAGATGATTGATAGATGATAGATAGATGGATAGATAGATATAACTATAGATAGAGGTAGAAGTGATATTGCAATTATTATCTATATCTCATCTATCTATATCTATCTATCTTTCTATCTATCTCATCTATCTTTTTTCTCTCATCTCTCTCTCTCTCTCATCTATCTATCTTCTATCTATCTGTCTGTCTGTCTATCTATCTATCTATCTATCTATCTATCTATCTATCTATCTGTCTATCTATCTATCTATCTCATCTATCTTTTATCTCTCATCTCTCTCTCTGTCTCATCTCTCTCTCTGTCTCATCTATCTATCTATCTATCATCTATCTCATCTATCTTTTATCTCTCATCTCTCTCTCTGTCTCATCTATCTATCTATCTATCTATCTATCTATCTATCTATCTATCTATCTATCTACCTATCTATCTATCTATCTATCTACCTATCTATCTTTTATCTCTCATCTCTCTCTCTGTCTCATCTATCTATCTATCTATCTATCTATCTATCTATCTATCTATCTATCTATCTATCTATCTACCTACCTATCTATCTTTTATCTCTCATCTCTCTCTCTGTCTCATCTATCTATCTATCTATCTATCTATCTATCTATCTATCTATCTACCTATCTATCTTTTATCTCTCATCTCTCTCTCTGTCTCATCTATCTATCTATCTATCTATCTATCTATCTATCTATCTATCTATCTATCTATCTATCTACCTATCTATCTTTTATCTCTCATCTCTCTCTCTGTCTCATCTATCTATCTATCTATCTATCTATCTATCTATCTATCTATCTATCTATCTATCATCTTCTATCTAACTTTCTATCTATCTATCTATCTTCTGCAACACCGAGCTAGGAGCGCTGCGCCTTCTCCGGCGGCTCCAGTGTGGCGGGGACGCGCGTGGGAAGGGGGGGGGGGGTAGGCGGCCGCGCGCAGGGGAGCGGGGCCGGGGGGAGGTGGAGGAGGCGGAGGCGGAGGGGAGGTGGGCCGGGCGTGCGGCCGGGGGCCCCTCCCCCTGCTCTGCATATCCCCGCCCCCAGGCCCCGCCCCCGCCAGCTGGAGGAAGCCGAGTAGGAAGTGGGCTGCGATGTCCTTTTGTGTCCTAGAGCCCGGGGCCAGCGCGCAGCTCCGCCAACTCATGGCCCGCCCGGTCCCCGGCGCGCGGGGCCACTGAGCCAGCCGGCCGGACGCGGCTCAGCGCCGGGACCCCGCCGGCCGCCCCTGCCCTGCAGCCCCCGCGCCGAGCCCTTGGTCCGCTGCTCCAAGGTCAGTGCGATCCTCAGGCTGGGGAAGGCGGGGGGGGGGGCGGGCGGGCTGCAGGAGCGACCCCCGGGGAGGCACGGCGGGGGGGAGGGGCAGGTCCGGGAGGGGACCTTGGGGGGGGTCCCACCGGCCGAGGGGGGCGTCCCACACACGTGGGGGCGGCTCTGCCTCTCTGCCTGGCGAGGAAGACGGGGAGCCCAGCGCCTTACCGGCTTCCCTCCTCTTCCTCCTCCTCTCCCCCCTTTCTCTCTCCAACAAGCCGGGACTACTCGGGCACCGGGTGAGAGAGGGTCGCCTCCGTTTCTCGCGGGGGACTGCTTCCCCCCTCCCCCGGTTGGGATGTCACGGCCGGCAGATTGTGGCCAAATGTGGGGATTTGCCGGTAGGGAGGCGGAGAGGTGGGCGCCCCCTGGCGCAAACAGAGAGAGAGAGGGGGGGGGAGAGAAAGAGGGAGATTGAAAGAGAGAGATTGAGAGAGAGAGAGAGAGAGAGAGAAAGAAAGAATGAGAAATTGAGAGAGAAAGAGAGAGAGAGAGAGAGAAAGGGAGAGATTGAGTTAGAGAGAAAGACAGAGAGGGGTTGAGAGAGAGAGATTGAGAGAGAGAGAGAGAAAAAGAATGAGAGATTGAGAGAGAAAGAGAGATTGAGAGAGAGAGAGAAAAAAGGGAGAGATTGAGTTAGAGAGAAAGAGAGAGAGGGGTTGAGAGAGAGAGAAAGAGAGAGATTGAAAGAGAAAGAGTGGGGTTGAGAGGAAGAGAGAGAGGTTGAGAGAAAGAGGGAGAGAGAAAGAAAGAGAAAGGGGTTGAGAGAAAGAGTGGGGTTGAGAGAGAGAGAGGGAGATTGAAAAAGATTGAGAGAGAGAGAGAGAGAAAGAGAGGGGTTGAGAGAACAAGAGATTGAGAGAAAGAAGGAGAGAGAAAGAGAGAGAGATGGAGAAATAGAGAGAGAAAGAGAGAGACTGAAAGAGAGAGAGAGAGAAGGAGAGAGAGATGGAAAGAGAGAGAGGGAGAACATTCCTGGACATGAGTGAGGATGGACTGTCACTTGCAACTTTGCAGTTTGGGGGTTGGGGGGGTGCAGGCAAGAGGAGGGGGGAGCACTGGGTGCAAGGGAGGTCCGTGGGAGGACCAGACATGCATTCACACAGGCCATTCATAGACCCACTTCTCTCTTGGAGAAAGCACATGGTGGAAGAACATGGGGAACACCCCCCCCATCTCCCCCTGCCCCCCAGCATGCCTGGATACCTGGATTCCTTCACCTGGACAGAGTCCAGCGCTGGCTGCTTCTGACAGATGGACGTGACCCCCCCCCTTTCCTCTTGCCCCCAAACTGAGCCTGGTATCCAGTTAGCGCCAAGACACGTGTGAATGCAGAATGGGTGCAGAGGCGCATTTTAAATACAATTCAATTTAATTTCCATGTGCCCCCCTCCCACCTCTACAGCAAAGAGGCACTGTGGCTTGTGTGTGTGCGTGCGTGCGTGCGTGTGTGTGTGTGTGTGTGTGTGTGTTGGGGGGAGGAACCTGCAGGAATCAACTCTCAGGGAGGTCAAAGGTCGCCAAGGGTGACTTTAAAGGAGAAACGATCCTTTCTGCAAAAGCATCACGTGGCCTCCAGGCGTAGGGAAATTGTGCGCAGCCAGAGAGGAACTCCTGGTGTGTGTTTGTGTGTTGTGTGTGTGTGTGTGTAAAACACAGGCCTTGCAGCTTCTCTGAGTCATGGATTGGAAGACTGCATGTGAAGGAGAGGTGGGTTATATAACTTTCCTTCTAAGTGAAAAGTCAGAGAAAGATTTGGCAAAACCGGGGGCCCTTAAAAAGTGGAAGAAAGTTGACTAAGGCACCCAATTTCACACACACACACACACACACACACACTACACCTCCCTCTCCTCTTGCGTCAATTCTACTTTGGCCCTCCATTGCACAGGGAAAAAGAGATTGAAAAGAGGACAAAGGTCCATGTGGCCGCATAAATGGAAAACTTGCACATACACAAAATTTGCTCGGCGAAATCAGTTCGATAGGTTGTGCGAACAGGTCCAGAGTTCCGTAACCCATCCTCGGTGCTGCAGCGTTGGCTCTTCCCGCACGAACAAAATGGCCGGTAGCGTTTCCTCCCCCTCGGTTTTTTTACAAGAATTATTATTAGGGAACGTGCTCAAAAAAAACCCCACACCCCGGTTAAATTCGGCGAGGGATTCCCCAATCTCTGTTTTGAGGTTCAGCTTTTTGTGACACCCCAATTTCTAGCACACACACACACACACACGGAAAGAAGCAGACTGGCTGAACATGTCTGAAAAAGGCCAGCTGGGGCCAAACCGGAGTTACACTTTTGCAACTGATCATGGATTGTCTAGATAATGGCTTGCGGAGGGGAGCACTTTATAGCTACTGAAGGCAGAAAAGAAGGAAGGGAAGGAAAGAAGGAGGAAGAAAGAAAAAGAAAAAAGGGAAGGAGGAAGGAAGGAAGAGAAAGAAGGACGGAGGAAGAAAGAAAAAAAGAAAGAAAGAGAGGAGGAAGGAAGGAAGAGAAGGAAGGAGGGAAGAGGAAAGAAAAAAAGAAAGGGAAGGAGGAAGGAAGGCAGGAAGAGAAAGAAGGAGGGAGGAAGACAGAAAAGAGAAGGAGGAAGGTAGGAAGGAAGAGAAGGAAGGAGGGAGGAAGAAAGAAAAAGAAAAAGGAAGGAAGGGACGGCGGAAGGAAGAAAGGAAGAGAAGGAAGGAGGGAAGAAGAAAAGAAAGAAAGAGAAAGGGAGGGAGGAAGGAAGGAAGAAAGAGAAAGAAAGAGGGAAGGAGGAAGAAAGGAAGAGAAGGAAGGAGGGAGGAAGAAAAGAAAGAAAGAAAAGGGAAGAAAGAAAGAAAGAGAAAGAAAAGAAAGAAAGGCAGATTTTAACCATAGGCTGAACAGATCGAATCCCTAAATTTTAAGGAGGGGGGGGTGCATCCTTGGAAGTCGGGAGGAATGATAAAAGGGAGGGGGCATCCAAGGTGACTGAGTCTGCTTCCATGCCTGCCTCCCCCCCCCCCGTCCCCCACCTCTCCATGCCGTGCCTGATAGGATCTCCCTCAAGTGACCTTGAAACCATTTTCAGTCTCCTGGCTGGGTGCCGGGATCTACAGATCTGGTCCAATGGCTGAACGAGGGGCATAGAAGTCAGCTGAAAGGGTGTGTGTGTGGGGGGGGGGGGGGGTTCATTCCAGCTCCCTCTCCACCCCCACCCACAAGAAACCTGCAGCTTCTTTGCTTCCACCCCCCCCCTCCTTCTTCTCTCCCCCCCCCCTCCCTCCCCCCCCCCCCCCCGAACTGCAGAGGCCGTGTTGCGTCTCAAAACCTGGAAAATTAAAAGTCACGGCTAATTTTTGAAGGACGGGGTCTGGGTGGCTTAATTATCAGAAGTTATTTTGGGGAGTGGGGAGGTTGCAAGGTCGCTGGGCCCATCGCCCTGGTTTTGCGGGACTTTGGCTCTCTCCCACCCCCACCCCCACCCCAAATTTCCCCCTAAAACTTGAATTTGAATTTGAAATAATCCTAACCGCCCCCCTCCCCTTCCCAATTCAACGAGGCATGCAAAATAGACAGATTATGATATACAATTTGTGACTCATTCGTTCAGTGACTGTTTTGAGATTAGAACGGCACTGGGGAAAAAGGGGATTTAGGACTGTTCCTCACACTTACGACCGTTGCAGCATTCTCCCTCCCTCCCCCCCTGGTCATGTGATCAAAATTCAAGACACTTGAATTATATGACTCATATTTATGACGGTTGCCGTGCCCCGGAGGTCACATTATCCCTTCTTACAACTGTTCTGACGAGCAAAGTCAACGGGAGAAGCTGGATTCACTTAACAACGTGTGGCTAACTCAACAACCTTATAACAATCTGGCTTCTCTCTTGACCTCTGAAAAGGATGGAAAGGGTCCACTTAATGACGGGAGCAAGAAAGGCCGCCAAAGGGGGGAGGCAAAATGCTCCTTAACGGTCTCGCTTAGCAACCTAAAAATTTGGCGTCGGTTGCGGTCGTAAGATGAGGACCGTGTGTATTAACCGACGGTGCATTTCAGAGGGACTTTATTTTTTTAAAAAAAAGGAAGGGAAAAGAATTTTCTTGGGACGGGAAGGAAACGGGAAAAGGAATAGGCCGGGTTTGAAGTGGAAGATTTGGGAATTTTGTACCCCAAATTTTAAAATGAAAACCATGGGAGTCTTGAGGGGTTCAAGGGAGTCTTGGGGGTTTCTGCATTCACACAGGACCAGGAATGGGGATGACTAAACTGGGGTTTGGGGGCTCCCACAAGAGAAGGATCTGAGGTGAGATAATCGATTTAGCTGGCTTTTACCTCAAGACACAAACGAATAAACCGAACAAACTTGGGTTGGTTATGAGAATACAATTTGGGCTTTAACCTGGATAAAGAAAACCCCACTCCTTGCTAGCGATGATGATGTTACCTGGCTTGGTAATGAAATGTTTAAAACAAAACCATCAAACTCCAGGACCACCAAGGCCACCTCCTCCTCCTCTCTTCAATCCCCACTCCCTTCTAGCACTGATGATGTAATTTAGTTGGGTCGTGAAATGTCTCCCAAGAATCCTTCTCAAAGGATTCAATTAGAAGAGCCTGGTGGCTCAGCAGACTAAAAGCATTGTGATTAATACCAGCCGCCTGCAATTACTGTAAGTTCAAATCTCCCCAGGCTCAAGGTGGACTCAGCCTTCCATCCTTTCTAAGGTAGGTCAATGGAGGACCCAGTTTGTGGGGGCAATAAGCTGACTTTGTATAAAATATACAAAAGGATGAAGGCTATTGCTTAACGCATTGTAAGCTGCCCTGAGTCTCTGGAGAAGGGCGGCATATAAATCAAATTAAAAGAAAGGAAAGGAAAGGGAAGGGAAGGGAAGGGAAGGGAAGGGAAGGGAAGGGAAGGGAAAGGGAAAGGGAAAGGAAAGGAAAGGAAAGGAAAGGAAAGGAAAGGAAAGGAAAGGAAAGGAAAGGAAAGGAAAGGAAAGGAAAGGAAAGGAAAGGAAAGGAAAGGAAAGGAAAGGAAAGGAAAGGAAAGGAAAGGAAAGGAAAGGAAAGGAAAGGAAAGGAAAGGAGGAAGGGAAGGGAAGGGAAGGGAAGGGAACCAGCTCAGAGACCTTGAGGGACCCCATAGTTCCATCCTCCTTCTCCTCCTCCTCTTCCTCCTCCCCATCCTCCTCTACCTCTCTTCCTCCTCCTCAAACCCGGCTGCCTTCTAATACCGATGAATTAGATCACGAAACATCTACAAGAAAACCACCCAGCTCCACAATCGTCGAAGACCCTCACAATAATCCTCCTCCTCTCCACCCCCAACACTAAGGACCTCTCATCTCAATCCTGAGCCAAAAATATTGGCTCCCCTTGACCGGGTAAACAGGGTTGTGTGTGAATGAACCCCCTTACTCCGCCTTCCTTCTGACTGCACCTGGTTTGATCTTCTCCTCCTTCCTGCAGAGCCTCTCTCTAGCCATGTCCTCCCGGGAACGCCGGACGGAATTCTTCATCAAAACCGAACCGGCTTCGCCCGACAGCCTCGTCCAACACAGTCCCAGCGGATCCTCCGACACCAGCACCAGCGGGGCCCCCGCTGAACTCGAAACTGCCAGCACCTTACCGGCCGGGACGGGGGCTTCTCGCCGACGCCACGACGATGATCCCGATGAAGCTCCCGGCCGGGGGAAATACATGCTGAACACGATGCCCAAGCGGCTATGCTTAGTCTGTGGGGATATCGCCTCGGGGTACCACTATGGGGTGGCCTCCTGCGAAGCTTGCAAAGCATTCTTCAAGCGGACGATCCAAGGTCAGTTCTTCCCTTTTCTAGCTCTATGGTCCTTCCTTCCTTAACCCAATAGACCAGAGGTCTTCAAATATGGCAGCTTTAAGACTTGTGGACTTCAACTCCCAGAATTCTCCAGCCAGCCGGCTGGAGAATTCTGGGAGTTGAAGTCCACAAGTCTTAAAGCTGCCATATTTGAAGACCTCTGCGATAAGACATTCACGGTTCTGCTTTGAAAGGTGAAGAATCAATCAGAATAGATCTAGAAGGGACCTTGGAGGTCTTCTAGTCCAACCCCTTGCTCGAGAAGGAGACCCAGTACTGTGTTCGGAGCTAGACTTCCTTAGAAATTAAACAGCACAAACTTAGTCCCGGCAAATCTCTTTAATTCGTACGGCTGTGAATTCCTTTCATTTACAGCCCGCAAGGCTTGACAAACAGTCTTTCAGAGGAAGGTTATCAATACCCACCTTATCTCCCGTGGAACGCTGCCAGAGAGCTAATTTCCAGAGGCAGGGCAAGGCCAAACTTGGCACAGAGTCACAAACTGAATTTCCAAATCTTGAATCGGCCGGATGAACTAATTGCTTCCTGCAAAAGCTCATGTCCCATTCGCTTTTCTTTTATGTCTTATGGGAGGGGCCAATCATCTCCAAGCCTTACTCCCAAGTCGACCCTGTTTCCTTAATTGTTCCTGTCTCTGGCAGCTCTGCGCATGCGCACACTGGCTCCCACTGTTCTTCTGCCTCGCTGATGTCAGACTCTGGAGGCAGCAAAGAACTACCAGATGGCCTTGGCCCTCTCTCTGCCTCCGACGCAGAGCCCTCGTCCGAGCTTTCCCCAGGGCTGGCCCAAGTTCCTCCCCACCTCCTCACTGTCCGAATCTGCTGTCAGCTTTGCTGGCCGCTGGCGGGCTACAACATACTGTTTCAATCAATCAATCAATCAATCAATCAGAATAGAACAGGAAGGGGTCTTTGGAGGTCTTCTAGTCTAGAATAGAGAGTGGTGCGGTGGCCTAGAGGTGGAGACCTCGCCTCACAATCCGGAGGCGGTGAGTTCGATCCTAGGTAGAGGCAGATATTTCTCTCTGTGGGCACAATGAGAATATTATCTGCTGGACACAACTCCGTATTGGCGACAGGAATGGCATCCGGCCAGTAAACAACTCTGCTCCATTCAGATGCCCAGACTTCATCCCGCAAGGGATTATGGGGTCGTTAAAAGGAGATGACTCAATCAGAATAGAGCTGAAAGGGACCTTGGAGGTCTTCTAGTCCAACCCCCTGTTCCATTTCAGACAAGTGGCCGTCCAGTCTCTTCTTAAAAAAACTTCCAGAGATGAAGCACCTCAAGACAATCATTTGTCTGGGATGGAATCTGGACTTCTGCTTAAGAAAGGAGGGTTGGATTAGAAATTCTCTAAGATCCCTTCCAGTCTTACGAGTCTACAAAAAAATCTGTAATTTAATTTGTAGGAGAGCCTCTTCCTGAACTATTTGACTACAGTTAGTCCTCGACTTTACAACAATTGTAAACAAACTGTTGTAAGTCGAGGACAACCTGTAATTTTAAATGGTCTTTTTAAACGTTACTCCAGCGAGGTTTCTTTCCCTTAATTTCTGTAGATATAAATGTCAGAAATAAATCGGAAACAAAACAATAGGGAAGGCCGTTTCCTTTAGGGAGTCCCTTGAATTTTCATCTCCGCATTTAAAAAACGCAAAACCAAACTTGGAAATCTCTTGAAAATCCTTTTGATTCTTGGAAGCCTGAAGAGGCCACATGCAAATCATGTTCCTGTTATTAGAGTAGAGTAGAGTAGAGTAGAGTAGAGTAGAGTAGAGTAGAGTAGAGTAGAGTAGAGTAGAGTAGAGTAGAATAGAATAGAATAGAATAGAATAGAATAGAATAGAATAGAATAGAATAGAATAGAATAGAATAGAATAGAATAGAATAGAATAGAATAGAATAGAGCAGAGCAGAGCAGAGCAGAATAGGGTAGTGTAGAGTAGAGGAGAGTAGAATAGAGTAGTGTAGAGGAGAGGAGAGTAGAATAGAGTAGTGTAGTGGAGAGGAGAGGAGAGGAGAGGAGAGGAGAGGAGAGGAGAGGAGAGGAGAGGAGAGTAGTGTAGAGGAGAGGAGAGGAGAGGAGAGGAGAGGAGAGAGGAGAATAGAATAGAATAGAATAGAATAGAATAGAATAGAATAGAATAGAATTCAATTCTTTATTGGCCAAGTGTGATTGGACACTCAAGGAATTTGTCTTTGGTGCCTACGCTCTCAGTGTACATAAAAGAAAAGATACATTTGTCAAGAATCATAAAGTACAACACTTAATGATAGTCATAGGGAGCAAATAAGCGATCAAATCATATTAGGAAACAGCCAATATAAATCGTAAGGATACCAGCAACAAGGTTACAGTCCCACAGTCATAAGTGGGAGGAGACGGGTGATAGGAACGATGGGAAGATTAATAGTAATTCAGACTTAGTGAATAATTTGACAGTGTTGAGGGAATTATTTGTTTAGCAGAGTGATGGCATTCGGGAAAAAACTGTCCTTGTGTCTAGTTGTTCTGGTGTGCAGTGCTCTATAGCGTCGTTTTGAGGGTAGGAGTTGAGACAGTTTATGTCCAGGATGCGAGGGGTCTGTAGATATTTTCCCAGCCCTCTTTTTGACTCCTGCATTACATTTACATTATTGAAGCATGCTCTCTCAGAACTAAGGCATTAAATATGGTTTAGGTTTCCACACCCTGGCTTTAAATCTGTGCTCTTCGCTACCTGTCTGCCCAGTTATGACAAATTGGGAATCTTTCAAAAATTCCCCAATACTAAATTCGGTTGCATCACCGAAAGCGGGAGGGGAAATTCCAGGAGTGAAAAATAATTTATCTAAAGAAAGACTTCCTTTTAAAACTTGTCAGCTTAAAGGAAACCAGATGTTTTTGCGGGGGTGTTGTTCCATAGTGCTAGAGGGGAGATATAAAAGCTACCCGAATTGGACTAGAAACTTGATTTGCCCCGTGCTGGGAGAGTTAAGATGCCCAGAGGCAAGTTATAGCTGCTTTATCCACTTGTCAGCCTCTTCAGTAATTAAAATTTATGCTGCTTTTGAGCCAGTAGGACAGATTGAGTAAATTACAGGTAGTCCTCGATTTACGGCCCACAATTGAGCCTCAAATTTCTATTGCTAAATGAGCCATTTCTTCTTGCCCTATTTTACAACCTTACTTGTTAAAACGAATCACTGTGGTTAGATTAATGACATGGTTGTTAAGTGAATCTGGCTTCCCCATGGACTTTGTTGGTCAGAAGGTCGCGAAAAGGGGATCACAGGATACTGTGAGCATCATAAATACGAGTCAGTTGCCAAGTGTCTGAATTTTGGTCACGTGATTCTGGGGATGCTGCAACAGTCGTAAGTGTGAAAAATGGTCACAAGTCGCTTTTTTCAGTCCCGTTGTAACTTTGAATAGTCACAAAACAAACTGTTGGACGTCAAGGACTACCTGTACTAAATAAATAACTAAAAAAACCTAGCCATTGACAGACACATAGAGGTAAACCACATTTACACACCCTTCAAAAGAGTCAATTTAAAAAAAAAAAGCTAAGTCCTAAGTCACTTTTTTCAGTCCCATGGTAACTTTGAT
This sequence comes from Coluber constrictor foxii, assembly GCA_038048745.1. Classification (NCBI taxonomy): domain Eukaryota; kingdom Metazoa; phylum Chordata; class Lepidosauria; order Squamata; family Colubridae; genus Coluber; species Coluber constrictor. The sequence continues at coordinate 8,943,882 of CM075975.1, forward strand.
TGATCACTAAACAAACCCTTGTACGTCGTGGACAACCTGTACTAAATAAATAAATAATAAAAACTAGCCATCAACAGACACATAGAGGTAAACCACATACCTTTCAAAAGAGTCCATTTAAAAAAAAGCTAAGTCCTAAGTCACTTTTTTCAGTCCCATGGTAACTTTGAATGATCACTAAACAAACTCTTATACGTCGAGGACTACCTGTACTAAATAAATAAATAATAAAAACTAGCCATCGACAGACACATAGAGGTAAACCACAATTTCACACCCTTCAAAAGAGTCAATTTAAAAAAAGCTAAGTCCTAAATCGCTTTTTTCAGTGCTGTTGAACTTCGAAGGATCATTAAATCAACTGTTGTAAATTAAGGACTGTCTCTGTGGCGGATTAATGTCCCTGTTTTTGCTCTGTCTTGCAGGAAGCATCGAGTACAGCTGTCCGGCCACCAACGAGTGTGAAATCACCAAACGTCGGCGGAAAGCGTGCCAGGCGTGCCGTTTCACCAAGTGCCTGCGTGTGGGCATGCTGAAGGAAGGTGATTTTTTGGGGAAGGGGCTTAAATCTCAATTATGAGTTGACGAATGGATCATTTATCGCTGAACTTCATTTCCCAGCTTCCTTAGGAAGGCTGGTCCAGAGTGAAGAATGCTGGGAATCGTAGTTCCATTCAGTTCGCACGGCCCGTGGCCCAGATGCATTCTGGGAGGAAGCTCTGAAAAGCCTAAGCGGGGGTGGGGCTGGGGTTGGACTAGAAGACCTCCAAGGTCCCTTCCAACTCTTGTTATTCTATGCAGTTCGTCCTCATTTACTGACCACAATTGGGAACCGGTAATTTGGTCATTAAGCAAACTAGGTCAAAACTGCAAGCGTGCCGACGATCTTATTTTGACTATTTACAGACCTACAACATTTGTGAATGCGAGGATGGGTCGCAAAATTACTTGTTCCATATTTGGAACGGTCACTAAACGAGGCAGTCGGGTCCAAATGGCTCTTTGACCTCTGATTTAGCTGGATTAAACTGTTTTAGAGTAAGCTTAACTTTTGGCCTATTGAACTTTAACCCCGATGCTGAATGCCACTTTAGATTCTAATTTAAGATCAGACTAGAACAATATTATGGCTTAAAGATTATAGTTTGATCTTCTTTACCTACTAAATGATGCCTCGTTCAATCAATTCTTTCCATTTTTCCCTCCTAGAAAAGAGAGAGAGCATAAAACAAGAAGAGAAAAATCAGGTTTTAAATGTAGGGGCAAGCCATGTTTGAAAACTGTAAGCCAACATGATATCATGGTTCACACCAGAGGTGGGTTTTTCAGCAGGGTCTGACCAGTTCTGGAGAACCGGTAGCCGAAATTTTGAGTAGTTCGGAGAACCGGTAGTAAAAATTCTGACTGGCCCTCCTGCCCCCATCTATTCTCTGCCTCCCAGCTGATCAGGAGGAAATGGGGATTTTGCAGTAACCTTCCCCTGGATTGGGGTGGGAATGGACATTTTACAGTATCCTTCCCCTGCCACGCCCACCAAGCCATGCCACGCCCACCAAGCCACACCCACAGAACCGGTAGTAAAAAAAAAATTGAAACCCACTACTCGTTTACACCGTGGTACTTTTTTCTTTGGAAAACAATTTCCTGCTTAAAATGAGTTTACGTAGCATTGGAAGCCGAACAATTTATTAAACCACTTTAGGCAAGTGTTACATATGAGCTGGGGGCGTATAATGGTTTTAAATTTATTAGTTATTTATTTTATTTATTAATTAAGCTTATATGCCGCCCTCTCTCCGGAAAGGACTCAGGGCCGCTCACAGCAATAAAAACAGATAAAATCAATATTAAGTATTAAATTTACACAAGAGTTGCTATCTTAGCAGCCTCTTCCCTGTTTAATTAGTGTACGAGCAGCTATGTGATCTGAATCCACCCTAAGCAGATAAATCACAAATTTTGCAAAGGAGGAGGGTCTTACAAAATTGGAACATCCTTCCTCTTCTAATTTGGTAGAACTTATCTAATTTAAAGATGGTCAAATGGCAGCCTAAGAGTTAGATGTGGCTCCTGTCTATATTTTACCTGTCCCATACTTTAAAAAAAACCTATCTTAAAAATATATTTCCAGAGTAGATTTTGCATGTAATACATAAGCATTATTATGTGAAAAACTACATCTGAGCATAAATGTTTCAAAGCTGGAAAGCTTTTACTTTTGGACAGTGCCAATTTTTTTATGAAGCTAATCACTCTCCACGCTAACTCACCTGAAGGCAAGTGGCCAGTGCTACAAAATGTTGGTAATCTTCTGCTCTAGAGAATCAGATCAAAATATCCAAGGAAGGAATGGAGGGAGGGAGAGTAGGAAGTGGGGAAAGAAGAAGGAAGGAAGGAAGGAAGGAAGGAAGGAAGGAAGGAAGGAAGGGAGGGAGGGAGGGAGGGAGGGAGGGAGAGTAGGAAGTGAGGAAAGAAGGGGAGAAGGAAGGAAGGAAGGAAGGAAGGAAGGAAGGAAGGAAGGAAGGAAGGAAGGAAGGAAGGAAGGGAAGGAAGGAAGGGACGAAGGGAGGGAGGGAGAGTAGGAAGTGGGGAAAGATGGGGAGAAGGAAGGAAAGGAAGGGAAGGAAGGAAGGAATGGAGAGAAGGAGAGTAGGAAGTGAGGAAAGATGGGGAGAAGGAAGGAAAGGAAGGAAGGAGGGAGGGAGGGAGCAAGGAAGGAAGGAAGGAAGGAAAGGAGGGAGGGAGAGTAGGAAGTGGGGAAAGATGGGGAGAAGGAAGGAAAGGAAGGGAAGGAAGGAATGGAGAGAGGGAGAGTAGGAAGTGAGAAAAGATGGGGAGAAGGAAGGAAAGGAAGGAGGGAGGGAGGGAGGAAGGAAGGAAGGAAGGAAGGAAAGGAGGGAGGGAGAGTAGGAAGTGGGAAAAGAAGGGGAGAAGGAAGGAAAGGAAGGAAGGAAGGAAGGGAGGGTGAGTAGGAAGTGAGGAAAGAAGGGGAGAAGGAAGGAAGGAAGGAAGGGAAGGAAGGAAGGAAGGAAGGGACGAAAGGGAGGGAGGGAGAGTAGGAAGTGGGGAAAGATGGGGAGAAGGAAGGAAAGGAAGGGAAGGAAGGAAGGAATGGAGAGAAGGAGAGTAGGAAGTGAGGAAAGATGGGGAGAAGGAAGGAAAGGAAGAAGGGAGGGAGCAAGGAAGGAAGGAAGGAAAGGAGGGAGGGAGAGTAGGAAGTGGGGAAAGAAGGGGAGAAGGAAGGAAAGGAAGGAGGGAGGGAGGGAGGGAGCAAGGAAGGGGGGAAGAAGAGTAAAATATTTGAGAGTATGAGAAACGCACAAAAGGATGTCGGTCTTTAGCAATGGATGAAACTCCATGTTTTCTTCCAAACCACAATTTTTCTTCCTTTCTTCCTCCCCCCTGCCAATTTTCAGGGGTACGCCTTGATCGGGTTCGTGGGGGTCGCCAGAAATATAAGCGCCGGCCAGAGGTGGAGGGTGCCCCTTATCCCAGCACTTTTGTGACCCCGCAGATCGCTACAGCTACCGCCAAGAAGTCAGGTGAGTTCCCTGGATTGCTGACTCACCCCCATAATTTGGTGTGTTATTTATTTAATTTTATTTCTATACCGCCCTTCTCCCGAAGGACTCGGGGCAGTGTACAGCCAGAGTAAAAAACACAAAATATACAGACATCATAAATTTAAAATTATTAAAATTATTAAACAATTGTTTTGGGATTCTACTTCTTGAGATGCTGCAAGGAGAGATGTATTTGCCTCCTCTGGATACACAAGGGCTGGCCGGATTCTGAGTTTGGCTGTTCTCCTGGCCACCTGCAGACCAACAAACCATTGCTTCTTTAAGTGGGCTTGGTTGGCATACCTGCTGAGCCATCCCAGGATCTGTGGTGATCCAGGGTGATCCTGGACAAGGTTTCTTTGCCTTGGATAGTCCCTTGCTTTCTTTGCTTTCTTTTTAAAAGGAAGGAAGGAAGGAGAGAAAGAAAAAGAAACAAAGAAAGGGAAAGAAGGAAGAGAAAGAAAGAAAGAAAAAGAAAGGAAAGCAAGAAAGAAAGGAAAGAAAAAGAGGGAGGAAAAGAAGGGAGGGGAAAGAAGAAAGAAAGAAGAAAGAAAGAAAGAAAGAAAGAGAGAGAGAGAGAGAGGGAGGGAGGGAGGGAGGGAGGGAGGGAAGAAAGGAAGGAAGGGGAAAGAAGAAAAAAGAAAGCAAGGGAGGGAAAGAAGGAAGAGAAAGAAAGAAAAAGAAAGGAAAGAAAAGGAGGGAGGAAAGGAAGGAAGGGGAAAGAAGAAAGAGAAAAAGAAAAAGGAAGGAAAGGCAGAAAGAAAGAAAGGAAAGGAGGAAAGGTAGGAAGGGGAAAGGAAGGAAGGAAGGAAAGAAAAGTAAAAGTAAGAAAGAAAGGAAAGAAAAGGAGGGAGGAAAGGAAGGAAGAAGAAAGAAGAAAAAGAAAGAAAGACAGACCAAAGTGCATAAAGAGATCACGAAATAACTTCATTTTCTTTTAAATCACTTTCATTACTATCATTTTTCTCCTCTATTTTTCTCCTCATCAATCCCACCTATCATAATTTCGATTTTTTTCTCTCCTCTATGTCTCACACACACACACACACACACACACACACACACAAATTCCAAGAGAATAGACTTGGGGCATCGTTCTCTCTTCCTTGACTTTTCTCCCCCCTTTTTCACTTCTTAGTTTTTGTTTCTCTTTTTCTTCTACTGGGAAAAATACCTCAATCCCCTTCTTGTTCTCTTCCTTCCCATAAACCAGCACCGATGAACACAATGGTGTCACACTTGTTAGTCGCGGAACCGGAAAAACTCTACGCCATGCCTGACCCGGCACTTCCCGAGGGTCCCGCAAAAGCCGCGAGCACTTTGTGTGATCTGGCCGACCGGGAAATTGTGGTCATCATCGGCTGGGCCAAAAATATACCAGGTAAGCCACGAAATTTTCCATCTGTGCCCATTTGCTCCCTTCTCGATGGTAATCTGTTTTCCTAGCCGTCCCGGTGCTGTTCTTTTGAGGAGGACCAAACACAGATAGTCCTCAGATCTATGACATTTCTCGCTTAGTGACTATTCAAAGGCACCAGAAAAAAGTGACTTACGACCATCGCACAGTCAAGGGATCAAAATTTGGGCGGTTGGCAGCCGTCATGGAGTTACGACATCCTGTTTGTGACCTTCCTCAGCCGGCTTCCGACAAAGTCAACCGGGGGATTGTGGGGGGGGAGGGAAGCCAGATTCACATAATGACCACTTGATTCATGTAATGACTTCAGGGATTCACTTAAGGACTAGAGCCAAAAAATAATAATAATAATTATAAAATAGGATGGCTTTATAACTGCTTTACTTAGCAATGGAAATTCTGGTCTCCGTTGCAGTCGTAAATCGAGGATTTGGCTGTGCCCAGCTCTCAACTCCTTCCAAATAGGCCATTAAAGTAGTGAAAAGTAGTGCAAACTTAGGAAGCTGAGCTGTGAATATTTCCTAAGGTCCTAATATTACCTAATTATTCTTATTTTAGCAGCCCTTGCAAATCCTGACCTGTTAAAAGAGCATTCCGTAAAAAAAAAAAACAACTTTGCTTTCTTGCACACACAACCAGAGCCAATGCAGAAACCAGATTCATTTAACAACCGTGTTACTCACTTAACAAACTGCCGGGGTTCATTTAACAACCGTAGCAAGAAAGGTCGAAAATGGGGCCAAAACTCACTTAGCAACTTGTCTTGTTTAGGAATAGAAATGCTGGGCTCAGTTGCGGTCATAAAACGAGGACTACCTGCAAGTAACCTGGGCAGATATCAGCCCCTGAATGTAACCCCCCACATTCGTGGTTTGTTTCTTCCGGCTCAGGGTTCCCAGCGTTATCCTTGGCCGATCAGATGTCCGTCCTGCAGAGCGTCTGGCTGGAGGTTTTGCTCCTTGGTGTCGCCTGGCGTTCGCTGCCTTGCGAAGATGAGATTGTGTTTGCGGAAGATTTCGCGCTCGACGAAGAGGCAGCCCGGACGGCGGGACTGCTGGAGCTGAGCAGCGTAGTCCTCCAGCTGGTGCGAAAATACCGGGCGCTGCGCTTGGAACGCGAGGAATATGTGCTGCTAAAGGCGTTGGCCCTCGCCAACTCAGGTGAGTTCAGAGAAGAGGCTGGGTCTTGTCTAGCTAGGAACCAGGAGACAGTGAGTTCTAGTTCCATTGTAGGCACGAAGGACCACTGGTTGGGCCAATCACCAGGAGACAGTGAGTTCTAGTCCCGCCTTAGGCATGAAAGTCCAATGGGTTAACTTGGGCCAATCACCAGGAGACGTGAGTTCTAGTCCCGCCTTAGGCATGAAAGTCCAATGGGTTAACTTGGGCCAATCACCAGGAGACGTGAGTTCTAGTCCCGCCTTAGGCATGAAAGTCCAATGGGTTAACTTGGGCCAATCACCAGGAGACGGTGAGTTCTAGTCCCGCCTTAGGCATGAAAGTCCAATGGGTTAATTTGGGCCAATCACCAGGAGACGGTGAGTTCTAGTTCCACCTCAGGCATGAAAGTCCAATGGGTTAACTTGGGCCAATCACCAGGAGACGGTGAGTTCTAGTCCCGCCTTAGGCATGAAAGCCCAATGGGTTAACTTGGGCCAACCACCAGGAGACAATGAGTTCTAGTTCCACCTCAGGCATGAAAGCCCAGTGGATTAACTTGGGCCAATCACCCGGAGACGGTGAGTTCTAGTTCCACCTCAGGCATGAAAGCCCAATGGGTTAACTTGGGCCAACCACTAGGAGACGGTGAGTTCTAGTTCCAATCCATCCCTGTAATCCCGTCGCCTTCCTTTCTGCCTTCCAGACTCCGTTCATATCGAGGACATGGCGGCTGTGCAACGCCTCCGGGACGTCCTTCATGAGGCGTTGCTGGAGTACGAAGCCTCGCGGCGCCCCGAGGAGCCTCGCCGAGCCGGCCGCCTTTTGCTAACCCTCCCTCTGCTGCGCCAAACCGCCACCCGGGTGCTGCACCACTTCTACAGCCTGAAGCTAGAAGGCAAAATCCCCATGCATAAGCTTTTCCTGGAGATGTTGGAAGCCATGATGGACTGAAGGCCGGACAGGCTGAGAATTGGGGTCAGGATTCAGGAGGGTGGGGGAGCCCAGGCATCCAGGGTGGGGGGCGAGCGGGAGGCGGGTTGGGGGGGGCAAACCAGGCGACGAGACCAGCAGCCGCAGAGGCCCGGATGCGGATTCTCCCACCCTCTGAATCCCCGCCACGGCTATCACGCTACTAATATGCATTTCACCGTATGCAAACCTCGCGATCGCCTCCCCTCGAGCTTCGCGCACCGCGGAGGACGACATCACTGCAACGCAAGCGCCACGGCAATCCTCCCCGGATTTGATTTTGACACCCGGGGCCGGTTGGTGGTGGAGACAGGGACAAAACGTTTTGGAAGCCATATTTTAATTTTAATTTATTGATCGAGAAGTGGGGGAGAGGGGCAGGGGAGGAGATTAGAGGAGGGCTTCTCCTCCTTGGCAGCAGGAAGTGGGGGGCGGGGTGTTGGACTTCAGTTCCCAGAATTCCCCAGTCAGCCTGCTTTAAGGGTGGGGGGGATTATTGACTCCCAGAATTCCTCAGGCAAGAGGGGTGGACTTCAATTCCCAGAATTCCCCAGTCAGCCTGCTTTAAGAAGGGGGGGGGATTTTGACTCCAATTCCTCAGGCAAGAGGGATGGACTTCAATTCCCAGAATTCCCCAGCTAGCATCATTTGGCATGGGTGGACTTCGACTCCCAGAATTCTCTAGGAAGCACGCTTTCAGCTGGGTTGAACTTCGACTCCCAGAATTCATGCAGGCTGAGGAATTCTGGGAGCTGTAGTCCAGCCTTCTATCTGCCGAGTTTGATAAAAGAGTAGATCAGATCCTGTAGCTCTAACAATTCTGGGCTTACAGGGGGTGGGGGAAATCGGAGCTGTCCCACCCCAGATGGGGCGAGAGTCTTGTTTGGGGGGGAGGGAGGACCCAAGCTGAACGTCTCTGTGGGTCTCTTTTTGGGGAGGGGTCCTTTCCTGCTGTTTAAATTATCTTCCCAGTGTCTCTTCGTTCATACACTTGGGCGATGTACCCCTGATCCAAAGCACCTTAAGACATTGTGGGAAGTTACAGCCCCAAGAATTTTGGGAAGTAGACAATGGGAAGTGGGGAAGGGAGAAGGGAGGGCACGGGACAACCCCCCCCCTTTTCATTTTGCCTTTGCGTGCTTGGTCTTCATGCAACCTCAGGGGAGTGATACTCCTCCGCCTTTCTCTGCCCCATTCCTACCATCTTGCCTCCTTCTCTCCTCCCCCCCCCCCAAATTATCCCTTTGAAGCAATAACTTTGAATTTTTAAAAAAAACGGGATGCGGAGAGTTGGAGGGGGGGTCTCCGAGGGGTAGGGGGCTGCCTCGTATCGCACGCAACCTGCCTTCAAACCCAGGAAAGTGGGGGGCTGCGGTGAAGGAGCCAGACCCCCTCCTTCTGAGACAGAATAATAATAATAATAATAATAATAATGATAAAAATTTAAAAAGGCCGGTCCTTTCGTTCTGCATCCTTCACCGCTATTCCCACATAGCAATAGTTCAAAAGGCAATTTTTTTGCTTTTCGTTTCAGGTGTGAGGCCCTGTCTCCCCCTCGCCCGAACAGGTGATTGCCCCCCCCCTTTCCCCACCTCCGTCCAAAGCAATAAAAAAAAAAACTCCCTTATTTCCCCACCCCTCTCAATTCCTTCCCTTCCCGCTAAAATTCGGAAGGGAGGCCCACATGGCTTGAACGGGACATAGCCGTGTAAATAGCAATATATTTTATTGTATATTTGTTGCAGGGAAAAAAAAAAATTTAAAAAAAGGAAAAAGATCTTGGGACCCCCCTTTTCTTCCCTTCCCCAATGAGGCAGGTGTGATATTCTCCTTGGGGAAGGGAGGGATGGTGGTGGGGAAAAAAAAAAAAGAAAAGATGGGGAAAAAAACAAGACGCTGGAATTTTTTTTTTTTAAATTAAATTATGTGTGTGTACATATTATAAATACTCTGATTTGTGTATAGGCGGTTATACATTCATAGAGAGCTCTATTAATGAAAGAATTAAAAGCAGGCCAATGCAGCCTCTGGCAACAATATTAAGTCTCTGTCCTCTGATTGACAGCAGCTATCTTTGAGGAATTCGAACTCGCTGCCAGCCAGGGAAGAAGATCCAGCTAGATAATTTGATGTATCATTTATTTATTTATGATCGCCGCTGATATTTGAGGGGTTAGGGGCTGCCACGGAGAGGAAGGGGGTCAATTTTTTTCCCAAAAGTCCAGACAAGGAATAATGGATGGAAACTGAACAAGGAGAGATTCAACCTGGAAATAAGAAGACATTTTCTGATCCTTCCAACTCCGTTAATCTGAATCTACCTTGGATGATAGATTAAGGCCTGGAGGCTTAATCTAGGCTAGATTATCTACAAGATCCCTCCCAATTCTGTTAATTTGATATGGCCACCCATCTCAAGGCTGTGACTGCAAGGCAGAGAAAGGGAATGAGAAAATTTGAAATTTTCATTCAAAATAATGAAAAAAAGCTGCATTTTAGACGCCTCAAACAGGAAGTCCTATGTAATTCCTGCCCAAGCTTGGATGCCTTAATATAGAGATTTCCTTTCCCATTTTTTTTTTCAAATGTGAAGGGTCTTTTTTAAAAAAAAAGATTGAAATGAGAGGAAGGTTGACATTTCAATAAGCTTTTTTTTTTTTTTTTTGGTGGGACAAGCATTTGGGAGCAAAGGAGTGCTGGGTACTTGCCCAGAATAAAAACAAAGAAAAACTTTGAACTTAAGAAATAGGTACATCACTTCCAGAATATACGAGGGTTTTAGAACCAGAGGAACGGGAGTGGGGAGACGAAGAATTTTGCAAAAATAAACTACAAACTGCTATAGGTAGTCCTTGATTTATGACGACAATTGGTCCGGAACTTCTGTTGCTAAATGATGCCGTTGTTAAACGAATCCTCACAAGACTGTGGCTGATTTTACCACTTTTTTTTTTTTGCTGCTGCTGCTGCGGAAGAAATGAGTCGTTAAGTCGAGGTCAGTTTCCAAACAGATGTGCTAAAACACCAATCCAACATCGTGAGGGATGCATTTAAGCGTTCAGATTTATTTACACAACACAAATCAAACAATAATGCAAAAACTGTTGCAAGGTTAATTGCAACAGTTAATAGTTAATAAATTCTCCTCCTCTATCCCTCCGGACTCCTCCTAGCGCCTTTTTGACAGAACAGCTCACGTCTCATCTTCGCTCAGCAACATGTTCGGTATGCCCTTAGTAATGGGAAATTCCCGCCCAGTATCCGGACATTTTAGAATACCTTCGATCACCTCCACCTAAACAATGAAAAAATGGAATCAGTGGGGAAGGAAGGAAGGCAGGGAGGGAGGGAGGGAGAGAGGGAGGAAAAAAAGAGGAAAGGAGAAAGGAAAGAAAGGGAAGGGAAGAAGGAAAGAAGGAAGGAAGAGAGTGAGGAAGGAAGGAAGGAAGGAAGGAAGGAAGGAAGGAAGGAAGGAAGACAAAAAAGGAAAGGAGGGAGGGAGGAAGAAAAAAGGAAAGGAGAAAGGAAAGGGAGGGAGGGAGGGTGGGCGGGAGAAAGGAAGGAAGACAAAAAAGGAAACGAGAAAGGAAGTAGAAAAGGGAAGGAGGAAATAAAGGAAAGGAGGGAGGGAGGAAGACAAAAAGGAAAGGAGAAAGGAAATGAAAGAAAAGGAAAGGAGGAATGGAAAGGGAGGGAAGGAGGGAGGGAGGGAGAAAAAAGGAAAGGAGAAAGGAAAGAAAGGGAGGGAGGGAGAAAAAAGGAAAGGAGAAAGGAAAGGGAGGGAGGGTGGAAGGAAGGAAGTCAAAGGAAAGGAAGACTAGAAAGAAAAGGAAAAGAGGAAATAAAGGAAAGGAGGAAGGGAGGAAGACAAAAAGAGGAAGGAGAAAGGAAAGGAGGAATGGAAAGAAAAGAAGGAAAGGAGGGAGGGAGGAAAGGAAAAGGACAAGCTGCTGTTTTGGAACAAATGGGATTCTCCTGACATGGCTGGATGTGTTCCGTGAATTAAGGGAGAATAAAACGGTTTCAAACCTCCATCAAGACATGATGCACTTTCCGAAGAAAATCTTCATTTTTCTCATAGTCGGGGATGAGCTCGGAAGGAAGGTCGGAGCGGTGACCCAACTGAAAAGGAAGGAAGATCAGCTGTCATTTTCAACCGCTGGCTGTGATGGTCTCCTACCAATAAGCTTTCCCTGACCTGCCATACACATGTGCCTTGGGCAACTTGCAAGAAAAGAAATTTAAAAAAGATGCCCACGTTTGAAAAAAATGCATTAATAACCCCCAGCTGCCTAGAGGAAGGAAGGAAGAGCTGGAGCATCCTTTCTCCTTCTGCACCCCAATACCGGCCGAGGAACTTACACTATCCGCAGCGCCCACCAGAGCTGCCCATTCAATTTTGGGCACCATCCGTGCCGTGAACTCCGGGTTGAAATCGATATTGTTCACCTTCACCTCTGTAGCCTGTGGGCACAAAACAGAGAAAGGTCAGGCTAAGGAAACCCTAAAAACAAGGAATGTGGTCCAATTAAGCAGGCTGCAATGCTGATGGAGGCTGGGCAGGAGGCTAAAACATACGAAGAATGAGTTGCGGGAACTTGGGGTGTCTAGGCTGATGAGAAGAAGGACTCGGGGAGACAGGATAGCGGCCTTCTAATATTTGAGGGGCTGCCCCAAAGAAGATTTGGGGGTCAAGCTATTCTCCAAAGCACCTGAGGGTAGGACGAGAATGGGTGGAAATGAATCAAGGAGAGAAGCAATTTAGAACTAAGGAGAAATTTCCTGACAGTGAAAACAATTAATCAGTGGAACAATTTGCCTCCAGAAGTTGTGAATGCTCCAACTCTGGAAGTTTTTAAAAAGATGTTGGATAAACATTTGTCTGAAGTGGTGTAGGCTTTTCTGCCTAAGCAGGGGGTTGGACTAAATGACCTCCAAGGTCCCTTCCAATGCTGTTATTCTGTTCTGTTCTGTTCTGTTCTGTTCTGTTCTGTTCTATTCATTTCTTATTTCTATTCTATTCTATTCTATTCTATTCTATTCTATTCTATTCTATTCTATTCTATTCTATTCTATTCTATTCTATTCTATTCTATTCTATTCTATTCTATTCTATTCTATTCTATTCTATTCTATTCTATTATTTCTTCTATTAGTTTCTTATTCCTATCCTATCCTATCCTATCCTATCCTATCCTATCCATTTCTTCGATTCATTTCTTATTCCTGTTCTGTTCTATTCTATTCTAAAGTAGATAATAAAATAGATAATATAATAAATAAGAATAGAATAAATAATAGAATAGAATAAGTAGATAACAGAACAGAACAGAACAGAATAGAATTTTTTATTGGCCAAGTGTGATTGGACACACAAGAAATTTGTCTTAGGTGCATATGCTCTCAGTGTACATAAGGAGAATAAAATACATTCATCAAGAATAAAAAGATACAACACTTAGTGATAGTCATAGGTTACTAATAAGCTATCAAATCGTACCAAGAAACAAATAAAAATAATATAAATTGAAAGATACAAGCAACATGGTTATAGTCAGAAGTGGGAAGAGACAGATACTAGGAAGGAAGAGAATAATACTAATACTAATACTACTAATAATAATAATAAATTGAAGTTGAGCAACTATGGAAAAAGAAATCATGAGTTGTTCCGATTGTAATTGGAGCCCTTGGAGCAATACCCAAAGGGCTACCCCGCTATTTAGAAATTCTAAATTTACCGGACTTGCACATTTTGACTCTACAAAAAAACATTTTACTCAGAACAGCTTACATCCTCCGACGATATCTTAACAGTTCCTAGGTCCTTGGTTAGGACTCGAGCTGCTGAGCTATTAACCAGCCTCAAAGACTCTGAATCTCACTACAGATTAAATAATAATAATAATAATAATAATAATAATAATAATAATAATAATAATAATACACTCTTAGTAAATTATTTGACAGTGTTATGGGAATGGCTATAGAAATCAAACCAAATAAACAAACAAGCAGCCAGGCAGGGGATGATGGGATCACAAAGCAGGATGCTCCCCAGTTCCTTTGCTTTAAATTGGGAGCCACCCATGTCAGATTTAGGACTACCAGACCCATCATTAAAGAGCCAGTTTGGTTTCTTTCTCTCTGCTCAATCTCAGAAACCTTAAAGGGGAGGGGAGCTGGGGATGATGGGAGTTGTAATCCAGTGCAGCTGGAGAATGCAAAACTGGGGGGGGAGGGTTTTTTGACTGGGCTGGGGATAGGAGTCGGAGTGCAGCCCCTAACAGGACTCAAATGATGGGCTATGTAGTCCAGCCTGCTGGGAAGCATGGGTTGGGCAATCAGCCGGGTTAAAGTGGGGGGGGGGGGCGTGTTCCATCCTCGCTTACCTTTATGAGAAGGGGGAACCCTCCACCGGGCCGCACGCCTCGCACGTGCGAAGTGAGCATGTTGTGGGCCAGGAGTTTCTTTTTTTTTTTTTAATTTTTTTTTATTGAGTTTTTAAACATACACATAAAAATAAACAATACATACAAACAATACACCCACCCCCACCTCACCCTTCCCACCACTAATTGTGAAACTAACATATAGTAATTTTTCTGTCAACAGGTTTTATAATTCTCTGTATATGTACTTCATTATTATATAACCCACATCAAAAGTAATATCTCTCCTATAACCTTCCTCTCTTCTATACCCTAATTTTTGTTCTCGTTTTTTATTTCAGTTCTCCTTTCAAGCCATTTTTGCCATTTGTGCCATACCGCATAATATTCACTATCCTCCTTATCTCGGAGTTCTAGCGTTAATTTATCCATCTCAGCACAATCATTTACTTTGGAGATAATTTGGTCTTCCTTTGGGGTTTGATCAGATTTCCAATTTTGAGCATACAATAACCTAGCTGCCGTTAGGATATGTATTATGAGGTATTTTGTCTCTTTGGTGCATTTAGTGTCTATCATGCCTAGTAAAAATGTTTCTGGACTGCTGCCTAGTTTTAAATCTACTACCTCCTCAATTATTTTTATAATAGTTTTCCAAAACTGTTGTGCTCTTCTGCATTTCCACCAAAGCTGGGGATGATGGGAGTTGTAATCCAGTGCAGCTGGAGAATGCAAAACTGGGGGGGGAGGGTTTTTTGACTGGGCTGGGGATAGGAGTCGGAGTGCAGCCCCTAACAGGACTCAAATGATGGGCTATGTAGTCCAGCCTGCTGGGAAGCATGGGTTGGGCAATCAGCCGGGTTAAAGTGGGGGGGGGGGCGTGTTCCATCCTCGCTTACCTTTATGAGAAGGGGGAACCCTCCACCGGGCCGCACGCCCCGCACGTGCGAAGTGAGCATGTTGTGGGTCAGGAGTTTCATGTTTTTTCGGTCCACCGAGCGAGCAAAAGACACGTGCAGGGGGGGAGAAATCCCTTCCGGACCGCTTCCGGTTTGGGGGGTAAACAAACGCCGCTGGTTTTTTCGCTCACTTCCGGCGCATTTGTGCAACGCTCGTTTGGGTCCTCCCGGGAAACGCGACCCGCGTTGCAACATGGTTCCGGGCGCTGGGGGTTCCGCCCTTGCCAAGCCCCTAAATATGTTGGTGTTTTTTTTTTGCAAAGAGCGGGAGGATTCGCATTCGGGACCAGTGATGGGTGCGGTGATAAAGAGGCTACTACCTTTGCCCGGCAGAAGGACTTTGGGCCAGCAATTCTGGCTCTCAGTCCAATCTACTAGAAACTACAAACTTTAAAAAAAAAAATTGTCACCATTTCATGTATTAATAACCATGTTTATATCTATATCTGTTATCTAAGACACGCTTGACAAAACAAATGAAATAAAAATAAATTTTTTTTAAAAAATCCACCTCACAGGGTTGTTGTACGGAAAAGAGTAGGCAGAAGGAGCCTTATATATTGCATGTTCGCCGCCTTGAGTTATTTCTACAAATAATGAAGGCAGGATGGAAATAAATTTTTTAAAAAAACTCAAGGCACCGAACATACAGTGCATAATGCTCTTTCGTCCTCCTATTTTCTCAAAAACAACCACCCTGCAAGGTAGGTTGGACCAGTAAATTGGTCCAACCTACCTGTAAATTTGCCCAGTGGATTCTGAAAAATTAAAAAATGCCACAGGTGCAGTCAAGCCCGGAGGGAACAAACATCTTGCCCATTTTTTTTTTGGTCCGATAGAAAGTCCTCGAGTTATGCCCACAACTGAACCTATAATTTCAGTTTAGGACTTGACTTGCTACAGTGGTTATAAGTCACTCACTGCAGTTGTTAAATTAGTCACACCGTCGGATTACAAGGCCCATCAGGCTGCACCTGCAAAGGCTAGGAATGGGAGGATTTGACAAGAAGCCGAGCGAAGCATCATTAAATAATTTTTTTTTTAAAAAAAGGGACCAAGCTAGCAACGATTTATATATTGATTTACAACCCAAATAATTGCAATTCCCAAAACGGATGCAATGCCTAGCCTGCTCTATTGCAATTCCCAATTATTATTATTTTTTGCAAAATAATTTATTTATTTTACTTAATTTATGTTTAAGAATATATAATGCAATAAAATAATTGCATTCCTCAGCTTTCCTCTTCCTCCCTCTCTCCCCTCCCCTCGAGGCGCGTGCACGGTCGGGGGGGAGACGCGCGCGCAAAGGAAGCCCCGGGCGCCAAGAGAGCGGCCAAAAACTTCAAAAGGTTGCGCGTTGCCATGGCTGCCGTCACTCACGGGATTTCCATGGCAACGGGGTGGAACCGGACGGGGGCGCTGGGGCGAGCTTGTTGGGGAACCGGGGCGGCTTCCCTGCTTGCAAACTGCGGGGTGACCCGGCGGGCCTTTGCTTCGAGAGCCGCGGCCATGGCGGCCCTTAAGGTGGGTGCAAATAAATAATAATAATTTAAAAAATCCGTGCAAAGGTGCATTTTGCACGCTTTTTTTTTTCTTTTGAGGAAGGGGGGGGGGGTGTTGCCTGATTTGCAAACAGCTGCGTGCAAGAATTCCCCCCCCCCCACACCCCGTGCAATGACCTCCAAAGAGCGCCCTCCTTTTGCAAAGTCACCGTCGTGCAAGGGGTCAGTGCAAAAGGAGGTGGTTATTCGTGTCATTTGCACGCTTGGGTGAGGGGGGGGGGTTCGCCTCCTGATGTGCCAACAGCTGGGTGCAGGAATCCCCGTGCAATGACCTTGAATTGGGCTTAGTCACCCCTCCTCTCCCCCCCCCATCCCTGTGCAAGGAGTCCGTTCAAAGGGACACACTGCTAATGGTGCAGTTTGCACGTTTTTGGGGGTGGGGGGGTTCCCTCCTCATCTGTCAACAGCTGGATGCAGGGACCCTCCCAAATCAAGGGTGCTGATTGAGTGACAGTTCACTACTACTTGATTTGATTTGATGAAAGGCTAGGCTGTTGTATAAACTGGGTTTGCAAACCTTGCCATATGTTGGCTTACTCGGCATAGCTAAGCCAGCATGTAGCTTCGTTCCTTTCTTTGCCTATGAAGACGTAGAACAACTTACCTTCCATTCTCACGAACCGACCTATTTCAAAATGCAACCTATCGTTTATATACAGGCAAGTCCTCGGCTTACAACTGCTCTTTGATTAACCGAAGTTACAAACGTGGCTTACGACACTTTTTCCACATGCAGCATTCCCCAGGGTCATAATTCAGGCGCTGGGCAACTGACTCGTATTTATGACTGTTGAAGTGACCCCGGGGGTGGGGGTCACGTGATCCCTTTTTGCGACCTTCTGAGGAGCAAAGCCGACGAGGAAGCCTGATTCGCTTAACAACCATGTGTTTAACTTAACAACGGAAGCGATTCCCTTAACAATTGTGGCCCGGAAAGATTGTAAAATGGGACAAAGCACTCACTTAACAAATGTTTTGCTTAACAGCCACATTAAATTGAGGGAGGGGGGGTTCAATTGTGGTCATAAGTCCAGGACCAGCTGAAGAAAGGAAAAGAGTATAAACAGAAGTTGTCCCGGGGGGGGGGGGGTCATGTGATTCCCTTTAGGCAACCTGATAGGTAAGGCATGCTGACTGGGGAATTCTGGGAATTGAAGTCGGGCGCTGCTTTCTTTTGACAGGTGGGAGACAAGCTGCCCAGCGTGGAGGTCTACGAAGGAGACCCTTCCAACAAAGTGAACCTGTCCAGCCTCTTCAAGGGGAAAAAGGGCATTCTTTTTGGGGTGCCGGGTGCCTTCACCCCCGGTTGTTCCAAAGTGAGTAAGAATCTTATTTTAGAATCCTCCAGAATTGAAAATTTGAGAATTTTCATAACGGTAGTCCTTGGCTTACAACAGTCTTGTTTTAGTGACGGTTGAAAGTTACACTTGGCAGCCAACGAGATTGTAAAACCGGGGCGCGACTACTTAACGACTGCATAGCAATAGGTGTTCCAGTCCCAATTGTGGTCATTAATTTGAGGAATACCCGAATCTGTTTTTCAGCTGTATAATACTCAAAAGAGGACGCTGCATAAAGGAACTTTACAAGCAGTCCTCGACTTACGACAGTTCATGTAGTGGCCTGCGAAGTGACACCGGCGTTGAAATAAAGTGGCTTACGACCATTTTTCACACTTAACGACCATTGCAACATCTCCATGGTCACGTGATCAAAATTCAGACTGACTTGGCGACTGACTCGTATTTTTACGACGGTTGCAGTGTATGTGTCACACGATCTCCTTTTACGACCTTCAAGCAAAATCAACGGGGAAGCCAGATTCACTTAGCAACCATGTTCCTAATTTAGCAACTGCAGTGATTCGGTTAACAACGGTGGCAAGAACGGTGGTTAGAATGGGGCAAAAATCACTGGACAGCTGTCTCTCTTAGCAAGACAAATTTTGGGCTCAATTGCAGTCATAAATCGAGGACTATCAGTAATACTTTTTTGTTTTGTGTCCAATGACAGACGCATCTTCCTGGCTACGTGGAGAAAGCTGGACAACTGAAGGGCAAAGGAGTTGAGATCATTGCTTGCTTATCCGTCAACGATATCTTCGTGATGAACGAATGGGGAAAGGCTCACCATGCCGAAGGAAAGGTAAAAAAAAATAATGGGGGGTGGGGAGGATAGGAGACTCCCCCCACCCGTTTAATTTTTCCAAGCCACAAAGCATTGGGACAAAATGTACATCAAATGTTTCTCAACCTTGGGAATTTTAAGAGGTGCGGACTTCAACTCCCAGAATACCTCAGCTGAGAATTCTGGGAGTTCTGCAGCCGGCATGCTGGGGAATTCTGGGAGTTGAAGTCCACCCATTTCAAAGCATTCTGGGAATTAATATATAGCAATCCTAAAGCATTCTGGTTAGGGAATTTGGGAAGTCAAAGTTCACCATTCTTAAAGCAGGCTGGCTGGGGAATTCTGGGAGTTGAAGTCCACCCATCTTAAAGCATGCTCGTTAGGGGATTCTGAGAGTTGAAGTCCTCCAGTCTTAAAGCATACATGCTGGGGAATTCTGGGAATTGAAGTCCATCCATTTTAAAGCATGCTAGTTGGGGAATTCTGGGAATTGAAGTCCACCCACGTTAAAGCAGCTGGCTGGGGGATTCTGGGAATTGAATTCCACCCATCTTAAAGCATGCTGGCTAGGGAATCCTGGGTGTTAAATTCCACCCATCTTAAAGCACACTGGCTGGGGAATTCTGGGAGTTGAAATCCACCCATCTTAAAGCAGGCTGGCTGGGGAATTCTGGGAATTAAATTCCACCCATCTTAAAGCACGCTGGCTGTGGAATTCTGGAAGTTGAAGTCCACCCATCTTAAAGCATGCTAGTTGGGGGATTCTGGGAGATGAATTCCACCCATGTTAAAGCAGCTGGCTGAGAGATTCTGGGAATTGAATTCCACCCATCCTCAAGTTGCCAAGTTTGAGCCACACCTTGTTTTGAAGAGATGAGTAACATCTGGGAAAACCTAGGAAGCCTGAAAACGGAAATACTTGTATCAACCAGACCTATTTCATTTTGCTCTTATTATGCAAGATTCCTCTTGTTCCTCAGTTTTATATAACCGAATATGATTCATAATTCATCGTGCGGTCGCCAGATGTCACAGATGGGAAGATTCAGAGAAATGCTTTCTTGGCAACTTGGTTTATATCAACCTGCCCGCCCACCCACCTACCCTCTCTTTTCGTTCTCTTTATGTACACATTCTGGAATTTATTTGCGCCGAGATTTATTTCCTTCCCTCAGAGCAGGAACCCAACACAAGTCTGCCAAAAAGTGCTGCCAAATTATAATTCTTCATCTTGCCAGAGGGAGCGAAAAATATCGGGGGGGGGGGTTATTTTCCCCATCGGCTTGGTGTTTTTCAGCGATATCGACTGCAATTGTGTTACTTTTCTACCGTCACCTTCCTTAAGTTGATACAAAGGTATGTGTGAATGGCCTTGGAGGTGGGAGGAAAAACCTGCAGATTTTGTTGGCTTTGCGTGGTTCTGACAATATCGATCGTACAATGCAGGTAGCTCTCGACTTATGACCATTCTTCAGCCCAACAGCTGTTAAGTGAGGTTTGTCCCATGTTACGTCCTTTCTGGTCACCGTTAAGTGAATCGTTGCAGTGGAACCGTCGTAAATGTGAATCAGTTGTCACGCATCACGTGACCATGGGGATGCTGCAGTGGTTGTAAGTGTGAAAAATGGTCATAAATTGTTTTTTTTTTCAGTGCTGTTGTAACTTTGAAGGGTCACTAAGTGAGCCATTGTAAGTTGAGGACTACCAGTATTACATGCCTAGTATTACAGCCATCTCCTTTAACAGCTGGAGAATCTAGGGAGGGTCCCTTCTGAGCCTTTTGCCCTGCCTGTTACACATCTGAGGGTTAAGCTTTCTCTTATCTAAACTGTTGCTGGGTAGGGTTTCTTTGCTCTGTCTCCCAAGGTCTTTCCCACATATCTGCACCCCTCTGAACTCTTTTCATAGATCTAGATTCTCCTTCCCTTCCTTTACAGTCTAGGGAGGGTCCCTTCTGAACTTCTTTCTCCATCCATTATGTAGCTGAGGGCTCAGCGATCTCTTATCTGACCTTCTCTTGGCATCTTTTCATCCGTCCCTCAAAGTCTTTCTCACACACTATTACAGCCATCTCCTTTATAGCTCAATAAACTAGGGAGGGTCCCTTCTGAGCTTGTCCATTATGCAGTCAAGGGCTCGGCTGTCTCTTATCTGACTGTTCCCTGGGCAGCATCTTAATCTCTTCTCCCAAGGGTACATACCATTCCATACCATTCCAGCCGTCTTGTTTACATCCTGAGAAACTAGGGTGGGTCCCTTCTGAGCCTGTCTGTTATGCAGCCAAGGGCTCGGCTGCCTCTTATCTGATCCCTGGGCAGCATCTCTTAGCCCCATCTCCCAAGGTCTTCCCCACATACTATTCCAGCCGTCTCCTTTACATCCTGAGAAACTAGGGAGGGTCCCTTTCTGAGTCTTTCTCCACCCATTATACAGCTGAGGGCTCAGCTGACTCCTTATCTGACTGTTCCCTCAGCAGCATCTCTTCACCCTGTCTCCCAAGGTCTTTCTCCTTTACATCCTGGGAAACTAGGGTGGGTCCCCAGCTAAGTCTTTTTTTCCCCTCTCCATTATCCATTGGAGAGCTCAGCCGTCTCTTTATCTGACCGTTCCCTTGGCGGTGAGCATTTCTCCACCCGGTTTCTCCTGAGGTCCATAACCATGACGCCAGGTTGGATCTGCGGTTTTGAAAGGAGCATTGCACGCCCGTCCTACTTGTATCAGATGAAGTCAATCGCTCTCCGTCGACGATACCACAGCCTCTGCCAAGCCAGGGAGAAGAACTAATAACAAGAACTAATAAATAACCACATCCGATCGGAGTGCTTGGAGGCACAAGCTTTTAACGTTGTTGGCTTTTTTTGCTTTTTAATAACACCTAGTAAGTCTGAAATTCTGTCGGAAGTGGGCATCTATGAGTCAAGTATTTCCTTTTCCTGTTTTCACCTCCTACACACACTCACTCCTCAAAATCCAAAACTACAAGTTAAAATAACATCTGTAACAAAAATGCATTTTTGTTATCGTCGTCTATTCTTCTGACATAAAACGGCCTCTATGACCCCCTCCAGCCAGTCCTGTCTTGTTGCCTCGTAATGCAAAGAATGTGAGTTAATGAGCCGAGAGGGTTGGGCAGAGACCGAAGACCCGGGAGAAAAGACATTTTAATGGATAATTGGGGCAGCTTTTTGTCGCTGCTTGCTTGGAGCTCCAGAGGGAGTTTCCCAGGACACCTCTGAGCAATTGAAACAGCAATGATTTCTCGGCCCGCCTTTCCCAAGGGCAAAATAATTTGATTTTTCAAATTAATGCACGCTATGTGGTTTGCCCCTTAGCTACAACCCCAACCTTATCAAAACATGCCCGGTGCATGCCATCATCGTGCCCAGACAAATGAACTGGGGTGTTTCCCTTCTTTTCTGTTTTCTTTTTGCCTTTAAAACTTTTCCTGCAAATAATTTAGGCCTTCCCCCCCCCCTCACCCAAAAGAGAAAGCTAAGGCGGGTTAAACCATGGTTGGGAGAGAGGCTAAGGATTTGCTCCGTATTGTGACTTTTTAACTGGTTTTTGTTGTTGTTGTTGTCTTCTCAGGTGCGGATGCTGGCTGATCCAACGGGATCTTTTGGGAAGGTATGGAAATACCTGGCGAGGTGTGGGGGTTTGGGCTCTGGACTAGGACAGGGGAGACCCAGGGTGCTGGGATTATGGATTTGGACTGGCCCAAAATCCCCCCATCTGGCTTTCATGGCTAAGGCGGGACAAGAACTCAAGATCTCCTGATGATTGGCTCAAAGTTCCCCAGCTGGCTTTCATGCCTTAGGCAGAACTAGAACTCACCGTCTCCTGGTGATTGGCTCAAAGTCACTCAGATGGCTTTCATGCCTAAGGCGGGACTAGAACTCCCCATCTCTAGTGATTGGCTCAAAGTCACCCAGCTGTCTCTCATACCTAAGGCGGGACTAGTACTCACCGTCCCCTGGTCATTGGCTCAAAGTCACCCAGCTGGCTTTCATGCCTAAGGCGGGACTAGAACTCACCGTCCCCTGGTCATTGGCTCAAAGTCACCCAACTGTCTCTCATACCTAAGGCGGGACTAGAACTCACCGTCCCCTGGTCATTGGCTCAAAGTCACCCAGCTGGCTTTCATGCCTAAGGCGGGACTAGAACTCACCGTCCCCTGGTGATTGGCTCAAAGTCACCCAGCTGGCTTTCATGCCTTAGGTGGAACTAGAACTCACCGTCTCCTGGTGATTGGCTCAAAGTCACCCAGCTGGCTTTCATGCCTTAGGCAGAACTAGAACTCACCGTCTCCTGGTGATTGGCTCAAAGTCACTCAGATGGCTTTCATGCCTAAGGCGGGACTAGAACTCCCCATCTCTAGTGATTGGCTCAAAGTCACCCAGCTGTCTCTCATACCTAAGGCGGGACTAGTACTCACCGTCCCCTGGTCATTGGCTCAAAGTCACCCAGCTGGCTTTCATGCCTAAGGCGGGACTAGAACTCACCGTCCCCTGGTCATTGGCTCAAAGTCACCCAACTGTCTCTCATACCTAAGGCGGGACTAGAACTCACCGTCCCCTGGTCATTGGCTCAAAGTCACCCAGCTGGCTTTCATGCCTAAGGCGGGACTAGAACTCACCGTCCCCTGGTGATTGGCTCAAAGTCACCCAGCTGGCTTTCATGCCTTAGGTGGAACTAGAACTCACTGTCCCTTGGTGATTGGCTCAAATTCCCCCAACTGGCTGGTGATTGGCCCAGAGTCACCCAGCCAGCTTTCATGCCTAAGGCGGGACTAGAACTCACAGTCACCTGGTGATTGTACCCTGTCACATAGCTGGCTTTCATGCCTTAGGTGGAACTAGAACTCACTGTCCCCTGGTGATTGGCTCAAATTCTCCCAGCTGTCTTTCATGCCTAAGGCGGGACTAGAACTCATCATCTCCTGCTTTCAAGTTTGGTGTTTTAACCACTAGACAAAACTGCCTCAAATTTCCCAGACACTGAAGGTCAGCCCCAATCTTCCTTTTTCCCACAGGCCACGAACCTTCTCCTTGACAAGGACTCTCTCCGAGAATTGTTTGGGACGAAACGATCCAAAAGGTTGGAGAGCTAGAAATTGCATTTTGTGTCTGTCTGTACGTGTGTGTGATGCCTTCCCTTCCCTTCCGAAACCTTTCCAGGCATCCTTCAAGCTACAACCACAATTACCATCTTCTTTTAAAGACCCCGGGGTGGAATCTTGGGCAATGAAATGGAGCTGAGTGTTTTACTGGCCGGATGCCCTTCCTGTTGCCAGGGCGGAGTTTTGTTCAGCAGATAATATTCTCATTGTGCCCAGAGAGAGAAATATCTGCCTCTACCTAGGATTGAACTCACAACCTCCTGATTGTGAGGCAAGAACTCCACCTCTAGGCCACCGCACCAACTCTACAACCACAGTGGAGTTCTGTTTGCTAAGTGAGACGTTTGTTCAGTGAGTTTTCTCCCATTTTACAAACTTTCTTGCTGGGTTAAGTGAATCACTGCAGTTGTTCAGTTAGAGACATGGTTGCTAAGTGAATCCGGCTTCCCTGTTGAGTTGGCTTGTCAGGTGGTGGCAAAAGGGGGTCATGTGACCCCGGTGCACTGCGACTGTCATAAATATATTTTGATCACCGGACCACGTTGGCCACAAAGGTCATAAGTGTGAAAAATGGTCATAAGTCACTTCTTTCAGTGCCTTTGTAACTTCAAACGGTCACCAAACAAACTTTAGTGTACCTGTATTAAATTTGTTTTAAAAAAAACTAGCCATCGACGGACACATAGAGGTAAACCACATTTACATACCTTTCAAAAGAGTGGATTAAAAAAGCTATTACTACACAGCCTGGTTGAATCTTCTCAGCTCTACCTTGATTCCTTCCTGTATCTCCAAATAAGACCTTCCCAATCCAGTTTAAAAAAAAAAAAGCAAAATCTTATCTTTTCCACCAATTATTTTTCTTTCCATCTCCCAGTTTCATCCTCTTTCTGCTCCTTTTTTTTCCCCCCAGGTTCTCCATGGTGGTGGAGGACAGCATGGTGAAGTCCCTCAACGTGGAAGAGGATGGGACGGGACTGACCTGCAGCCTGGCCAGCAACATCGTCTCCCAGCTGTGAGGCCCATTTTAGCCATCTTAATCCTGGTGGGAACCCACCCTACACCATCAGTTGGTTCCTACAGGTTGATGGTCCTTGAGGTGTTTTGGAATTGGCTCAGGAAGGCGCACAAGAGATGGGAGTTGTGCGTGTTTACGTAATTATGGAGTCCTTGGTTACTCTGAGTTTGGTTTCCTTGCGGACGTTTCACGACCCAACTAGGTAACATCATCAGGGTTGGAAGGAGTGTGGGGTTTACTCTCTGTTTATATACTAGTGTCTTTCCTTGTAAATGTTCTTCTTGTTAGTTCCTTGATTAGACCGTTTATTGTTTGATTGTCAAGAATTGATAGCGGCAAGGCCTTTTATATAAAAAGAGCAAACCCCACACTCCCTTCTAGCACGGATGACGTTACCTAGTTGGGTGATGAGAAGTCCTCAAGAAAACCCACCAAGCTCAGAGAACACCAAAGGACTCCACAGTTTCAACCCTGAGCTGGAAATATTCTCTTCTGTTGGTTGACGTAATTCCTTCAGCTTCTTCCCTGTTCCTCTATTAGCAAATAAATCGTCTGAAATAAAACTTGAGGTCTCAATCTGTTTGGGGGGGTTACTTTGTCTTTGGGAGTAAGGTGATAAGCCTTACAAAAATCCAGCCATGCTCCATCTCCATCCTTCACTGGTCTGTTAGATGCTCCTTGTTGTTAGTCACAAAGTCGTGTCCAACTCATCGCGGTCCCACGGACAATATTTCTCCAGGCCTTCCTGTCCTCTACCATCCTCCGGAGTCCATTGAAGCTCACGCCGACTGCTTCAGGGACTCCATCCAGCCACCTCCTTCTCTGCCGTCCCCTTCTTCTTTTGCCCTCCATCATTCCCAGCATTCGGCTCTTCTCCAGGGAGTCCTTCCTTCTCCTTAGGTGGCCAAAGGATTTGAGTTTCCTTTTCAGGATTTGGCCTTCTCAAGAGCAGTCAGGGTTGATCTCCTCTAGGACTGACCGGTTGGATGGCCTTGCAGTCCAAGGGACTCACGGGAGTCTTCTCCAGCACCAGAGTTCAAAGGCCTCCATTCTTTGGCCTTCTCAGCCTTCCTTATGGTCCAACTTTCACAGCCGTCCATTGCAACTGGGAAAACCATCGCCTTGACTATATACAATTTTCTCGGCAGGGTGATGTCTCTGCTTTTTAGTATGCTGTCTAGATTTGCCATGGCTCTCCTCCCCAGGAGCAAACGTCTTTTAATTTCTTGGCTGCAGTCCCCATCTGCGGTGATCTTGGAGCCCAGGAAGATAACATCTGCCACTACCTCTATTTCTTCCCCATCTTTTGCCAGGAATTGAGAGGGCCGGATGCCATGAAAATGCCATGCCATTTTCTTAATGTTGAGCTTCAAGCCAACTTTTGCACTCTCCTCCTTCACCCGTATCAAAAGCCTCTTTAATTCCTCTTCACTTTCTGCCTTTAGAGTGGTATCATCAGCATATGCTCCTATGGATGAAGAAATCAAGGAACGGTTTTTAAAAACGTCTATAAGAATTACAGAGATGCTCCAGGCCTGTTTTTTTTAAAAAAAATAATTTCTTCCCACTCAAAACTGTTGAACGAATCTAGGCCCGGGATGGATTTTTCACACTCGTTTTGGTCTCTGATGGGGGAAAAGAAGAAACACGCTTCCTATTTCGGTGAGAGGGTTGAAACTGCAGGTGCTGGTTGTGCGAAAAAGCAAAAGACATTTGGGGTGCAAATTTGTATAATGACGTATAATAAAATCTGTATAATCAAAAGTTCCCAAGAATTATTCTTAACCGGGCTTTATGGAGGTTGAAGTAGAAAAGACATGGGGCGGGGGGGGGGGGGAATTAATGTATATGACAACTGCGGCTAGATTCTTGTGTGCGCAGAGATGGAAGAGTGCAAGTCCTCCAGTTACAACGGACGCCCCTCAAAAAAGATACTTATGACCAAGTTCTAACTCAGGGGTCTGCAACCTTAAACACTCAAAAGAGCCATTTGGACCCGTTTCCCACAGAAAAGAAAACACCGGGAGCCACAAAACCCTTCCTGTGCCTGACTATTTCTTGAGCGGCCACAAAACTACCCTATGTAGTCGAATTAAACGTTCTGTTTTCTTCTGAAACTTTTCTTTTCTTGGATTTATCCATGGTTGGCCTACTGGGGGTTGAAAAGCTCAATAATACTGCTTAACGCATTGTAAGCCGCCCTGAGTCTTCGGAGAAGGGCGGCATATAAATCAAAAATAAATAAAATCGCATGCCGGTGGGTGTCACACATTGGCGGCTGTGGTGCATATTTTGAGTGACGGGGCTGCAGCAGAGGGGTGAAAGCCGCAGGTTGCTGACCCCTGTTCTAACTGATAGACAAACTCTGCCTACCTCAAGCTGCTGCACAGCAAGAACAGATCTGCTTGAGGAGAGGGCCGGACTGGACGTCATCCAAGCTCCTTTCTAATTCTAATTTCCTTAAAAATTACATTTCTATTCATTTCGCAAAATTTTTTTTCCAGTCTAGGTAGTTTCAAAACAGCCCTGGTCTGGAGTGCTCCAGACCATGCACAGAATTTCATCCTTGCTTTTGGGCTTAGTTGAGCCATAGCTTTGTGGCCTGCAGAGAAAGGACTTCCACAAAAACACTCGATGCTGTTAAAAAAAATCACGAATAAATAAATAACTTCTGCTGTTCTCCTAGCTCCTATTCTTTAACTGTTAACGGATTAACAGATTTGGAAGGGACCTTCTGGGTCATCTAGTCCAGCCCCAAACAGGAGACCCTACACCATTTCTGACAGATGGCCGTCCAGTCTCTTCTTGAAAACCTCCAGGGATGAAGCTCCCACAACTTCCCAAGGCAACTTCTGTTCCACGGGTTGATGGTTCTCCCTGTCAGAAAAATTCTCCTTATTTCTAGATTGAATCTCTCCTTGGTCAGTTTCCATTCATGATTCCTTGTCTGGCCTTCGGGTGCCTTGGAAAATAGCTTGGCCCTCTTCCTCCTCTCTGGGGCAGCCCCTCAAATATTGGAAGATGCTCTCCTGTCTCCCTTGGTCCTTCTCTTCACTAGACTAGCCAGGCCCAGTTCCTGCAATCGTTCATCGTATGTTTTAGCCTCCAGTCCCCTCATCCTCTTGGTTGCTCTTCTCTGCACTCTTTCTAGAGTCTCCACCTCTCTTTTATAGTGTGGAGACCAAAACTGGATGTTTCAAATCTTCCCTGAACGTGGATTTGCACCCCTGCATCTAGTCCAATACGAGGGTTTATTTGAGGCAGCGTGAAGCGCGCAGAGAAATCGTCTGAATTTGCAAACGGAGACCCTGTTTGTGGTGGGAAGCCAAACTCACTAAATAAAACACCTTCCTGACAAAACAGGAGGCGGCAGTTGTGACGACACTACTGTTTGAGGAGGCGACGGGGAAAACGTCCTGCGAGGTTCTCGTGTGGGTCCTGACCGCGATTTGTGTCATTTTCCAGCAGCGAGTCCTAGCAAAATTCTCTCCGATGCCGTCGTTCGTAGAAATAAAAATATAGGAGTCCTGCAAAAGTTTTGACAGGGCTAGGTTTCGTTTTGAGGACTTCCTGTCTACTGCGTTGGGAAAGAGAAGAACCACAAAACGTGAAATTTAAAGCTTTGAAGCAATCCAGCTTCCTCCTTACTTGTTTCCCCCCCCCCTCCAAAAAAAAAAACAAAACAGATTACGGAAGGAAGTTCTAAAACACCCCCGACATTGCACGTCGTGCGAGAACGCAGACATAACTAAGGCCTTTAGCAGCCTTGGATGGAGAAGAAGACATCACGTCAAGCTATAGCATGGATGAAGATGGACTTGAAGCCATGGAGGAATTCGTATCCGGGCCCTTGGTCACCTGGGTGAGCCTCGCTCAGGGTGGGGTGGGTTGGAGGAAGTATTGAGGGAAGGCTGGACTTGTGATAGGCTGTTCAGAGAAGACTCTCCAGAGAGAGAGAGAGAGAAATCTTGGTAGGACTTCATCTAACCAACCTCTCTCCGTCTTGTCAACTTGAAGATTGGGTGGACTTCAAGTCCCAGAATTCCCCAGCCAGCCTGCTTGAAGATGGGTGGATGTCCAACTACTCGCCAAGATGGCCGGATAATTCTGGGAGTTGAAGTCCACCCATCTTCAAGTTGACCAAGATGGAGAAACGTTGATCTTCTAAACTCTTCAGCTTGAAGACATTCTAAATTAAGTTTCCGCGGTGTAGAATAGATCGACGAGCTTGATCGATGGGAGCTGATTTTGGATTCGGGTCTGGGGGCAGAGGAGTTTTGGAGGTCTGGGGTCCCACCAAGGTTGGGTAACCTGGGATGTACCCCCCCCATCACCCCTGTTTTGGGATCTCCTCCCTTTCCTCTTAACATCACCGAATGTTGACTTCCCACCATTGAGAGGCCCAACTAAAACACTTTAACTAGGTTTATGTTTGTTTTGAAATGTGTGGACTCCTAACCATCCAAAAGGCTGTGGAGGATGGGGCCTTGAGTCCTGAAAAGATTAGACACTTGTATTAAAATTTGTTTCGTAAATAAATTAAACACTTGTGTTGAACTTGTGGAGATACCGTAATAAGTTTCTTTTTATGGATGGGCCACTACTAGATGGACTTTTTAATTATATCTCCTAACTATATTCTCTTAATTAGCAATTCTCTTAATTGTGGATCGATTTGTGTCTTTTCAGGGTCAGAATTTCTTCATTTATGTTTCAAATCGGCTTGTTCCTTGTTTTATTTAGAATAGTCCCATGATACTGTATAAGAAGTGATCCTCCATTTACAACCCCAGTTGAGCCCAACATTTATGTTCCTAAGCGAGACAGTTATTAAGTGAGTTGAACCCGGTTTTACGACTTTTCTGGCCAACGTTAAGGGAATCACCGCACTTGTTGAGTTAGGAACAAAAGTTAAGTGAATCTGTTAGAATCTGTTAGAAGAGCCTGTGTAGCGTAGGGGGCTAATGCCTCCTACTAAAGGCAGCAATTAACACCAGCTGCCTGTAATTTCTGTGAGTTCAATCCTAGCCAGGGTCAAGGTCGACTCAGCCTTCCATCCTTTCTAAGGTGGGTAAATTGAGGACCCAGTTTGTGGGGGCAATAAGCTGACTTTGTATAAATATACAAAAGTATGAAGGCTATTGCTTAACGCATTGTAAGCCGCCCTGAGTCTCCAGAGAAGGGCGGCATATTAATATAAATAAAATAAATAAAATAAAATAAATAAAATCTGGCTTCTCCATTGACTTTTCTTATCACAGGTTGCAAAAGGGGAATCACGCAGTGTTGGGATTCAAATTTTTTTTACTACTGGCTCTGTGAGCATGGCTCGGGTGTGGCTTGGTGGGCGTGTCGGGAAGGATACTGTAAAATCTCCATTCTCACCCCACTCCAGGGGAAGGATACTGCAAAATCTCCATTCCCTCCCCACTACAGGGGAAGGATACTGCAAAATCCCCATTCCCTCCCCACTCCAGGGGAAGGATACTGCAAAATCCCCATTCCCTCCCCACTCCAGGGGAAGGATATTGCAAAATCTCCATTCCCACTCCACTCCAGGGGAAGGATACTGCAAAATCTCCATTCCCTCCCCACTCCAGGGGAAGGATACTGCAAAATCCCTATTCCCACCCCACTCCAGGGGAATCTCCATTCCCACTCCACTCCAGGGGAAGGATACTGCAAAATCTCCATTCCCTCCCCACTCCAGGGGAAGGATACTGCAAAATCCCTATTCCCACCCCACTCCAGGGGAAGGATACTGCAAAATCCCCATTCCCTCCCCACTCCAGGGGAAGGATACTGCAAAATCCCCATTCCCATTCCACTCCAGGGGAAGGATACTGCAAAATCCCCATCCCCAAATAAAATAGAATAAAATAAAATAAAATAAAATAAAATAATAAATAGAATAGAATAGAATAGAATAAAATAATAAATTAAATTAAATTAAATAATAAAATAAAATAAAATAATAAAGGAAAACCTAGATCCTTTTAAACTTGGTTGACTATGTGCAGCCTCTTTTCGAGGTGGTTTAAACCAGGGATCTCCAACCTTAGCCACTTTAAGACTTGTGGACTTCAACTCCCAGAATTCCCCAGCCAGCATGCAGAATTCTGGGAGTTGAAATCCACAAGTCTTCTTGTGGAATTCTGGGAGTTGAAGTCCACAAATCTTAAAGCAGCTAAGGCTGGAGGAGACCCCTGTTTTAAACAGTTTGAGGGTTTGATGTGTTGATGGGGCAAACCCAGGAACCGATCACAGGCGGTCCTCCACTTACGGCCACAATGTTCTGCCAGGCGGTCGTAAAGTGAGTCGCTAAGCCCAGACTGGTATTTTTTAATCATCCTTGCCTTGACGTCTTGGCCCGACAGATGCAGACGCTGGAGGATTTGGTGGGCAGGAGTCCTGACCAAGTTCCCCAGGGAGAGAAAGAAGCGAACGAATATTTCCGAAAACTGGTTAACGGAGACTTCCTGCATCAAATCATGCAAATGATGTGAGTCATGGGTTTTTTTTGTTTTTTTTTGCCGGCGTAAGATGCAACACAACACAGCAAATGTTGATTTGATAGTGTGGCTGAACCCTTGTAGTTTCCGGCTACAAAGGTTGCATAGGCAAGTATAGGGAAGAAATTGCTCAGAATTCTCAACCGGTTACATCCCTTGTGCACAGTTTCCATGGTTAAAAAAACCGAAACCAAACCCTATTTTGAAAGATTGACCCCCAATTTTCTTTTAAAGAAAATGACAAAACCAAACCGGACTTTTTTCCCCGCTTGTAAAAACGATGAGGCATAGGGGAGCTGCCAGGGATGAAAAATTGGTGCTTTCTTTTAAAAATATAAATAAAGTTTTATTTTCTAAAAAGAGACATATTGTAGGCTGGCTACCTGCCGTGCAGCCAGTTCGTGGTCCAAGTCTTTTAACTAAACAAATAACATTTGCAGAAATGGTGTTGTTTGCTGCAGAACTGGGGAGTTAAGTCTTATTGTTAAACGTACAGTAGAAAAAATAGCTTAATTCCAGATGGGCCGCTGACAGATCTTTAGCGATTTAGAGAACAAGTTGCAAGCTTTTTTCCCCCTTCCATTTCAAACAGAGAACACAAATGTCTACACTGAATTTGTGACAATGTAGGGATTCTGGGAGCTGAAGTCCACCCGTCTTCAAGCATGCAGGCTGGGGGATTCTGGGAGTTGAAGTCCACCAGTCTTCAAGCATGCAGGCTGGGGAATTCTGGGAGTTGAAGTCCATCCCTCTTAAACCCTGCTGGCTGGGGGATTCTGGGAGCTGAAGTCCACCCGTCTTCAAGCATGCAGGCTGGGGGATTCTGGGAGTTGAAGTCCACCAGTCTTCAAGCATGCAGGCTGGGGAATTCTGGGAGTTGAAGTCCATCCCTCTTAAAGCCTGCTGGCTGGGGGATTCTGGGAGCTGAAGTCCACCCATCTTCAAGCATGCAGGCTGGGGGATTCTGGGAGTTGAAGTCCACTCGTCTTCAAGCATGCAGGCTGGGGAATTCTGGGAGTTGAAGTCCATCCCACTTAAAGCCTGCTGGCTGGGGGATTCTGGGAGTTGTAGTCTAACCATCTTTAATTCTCCACTGTGCCTTCCTTTAGCGACCTGATTCCTCGAGGACCTCCATCCCCTTGGAAAGGTGACAACACGGAGGAAGAGGGATTGCACATGCTTCAAATAGTCCTCCAAAGGCTGCAGAATTTCTACCGGGTGAGTTGAACTGGGGTCTTCGGATCTGGCACCGTAGCTGGAAGGATCTCTCGAAGCATAAAGTGTTTTCTTTTCTTTTCTTTTTTTTTTCCAACCAGGTCAGGATAAAAATGTTTGATGGAAGGTTGTGTTTTTCAAACTTGGCCACTTTAACCTAGGTGGCCACACACACAGAATGAAAATTTGGTAGAATAGGATAGGATAGGGTAGGGTAGGGTAGGGTAGGGTAGGGTAGGGTAGGGTAGGGTAGGACAGGACAGGACAGGACAGGACAGAGTAGAATAATGGAATGAAGGAATGGAGTGGAGTGGAGTGGAGTGGAGTGGAGTGGAGTGGAGTGGAGTGGAGTGGAGTGGAGTGGAGTAGAGTAGAGTAGAGTAGAATAGAATAGAATAGAATAGAATAGAATAGAATAGAATAGAATAGAATAGAATAGAATAGAATAGAATAGAATAGAATAGAATAGAATAGAATAGAATAATGGAATGAAGGAATGTAATGTAATGGAGTAGGGTAGAGTAGAGTAGAGTAGAGTAGAGTAGAGTAGAGTAGAGTAGAGTAGAGTAGAATAGAATAGAATAGAATAGAATAGAATAGAATAGAATAGAATAGAATAGAATAGAATAGAATAGAATAGAATAGAATAGAATAGAATAGAATAGAATAGAATAGAATAGAATAGAACAGAACAGAACAGAACAGAATAGAATAATGGAATGAAGGAATGTAATGGAATGGAATGGAATGGAATGGAATGGAGTGGAGTGGAGTAGAGTAGAGTAGAGTAGAGTAGAGTAGAGTAGAGTAGAGTAGAGTAGAGTAGAGTAGAGTAGAGTAGAGTAGAGTAGAGTAGAGTAGAATAGAACAGAACAGAACAGAACAGAACAGAACAGAACAGAACAGAACAGAACAGAACAGAATAGAATAGAATAATGGAATGAAGGAATGTAATGGAATGGAATGGAATGGAATGGAATGGAATGGAATGGAATGGAATGGAGTAGAGTAGAGTAGAGTAGAGTAGAGTAGAGTAGAGTAGAGTAGAGTAGAGTAGAGTAGAGTAGAGTAGAGTAGGACAGGACCGGACCGGACCGGACCGGACCGGACCGGACCGGACCGGACCGGACCGGACCGGACAGAGTAGAATAATGGAATGAAGGAATGGAATGGAGAGTGGAGTGGAGTGGAGTGGAGTGGAGTGGAGTGGAGTGGAGTGGAGTGGAATAGAATAGAATAGAATAGATTAGAATAGAATAGAATAGAATAGAATAGAATAGAATAGAATAGAATAGAATAGAATAGAATAGAATAGAACAGAATAATGGAATGAAGGAATGGAATGGAGAGTGGAGTGGAGTGGAGTGGAGTGGAGTGGAGTGGAATGGAATGGAATGGAATAGAATAGAATAGAATAGAATAGAATAGAATAGAATAGAATAGAATAGAATAGAATAGAATAGAATAGAATAGAATAGAATATATATAAAATTACAATGGAATGGAATGGAATGGAATATATATAAAATTGGAATGGAATGGAATGGAATAGAATAGAATAGAATAGAATAGAATAGAATAGAATAGAATAGAATAGAATAGAATAGAATAGAATAGAATAGAATAGAATAGAATAGAATAATGGAATGAAGGAATGGAATGGAGAGTGGAGTGGAGTGGAGTGGAGTGGAGTGGAGTGGAGTGGAGTGGAGTGGAGTGGAATGGAATAGAATAGAATAGAATAGAATAGAATAGAATAGAATAGAATAGAATAGAATAGAATAGAATAGAATAGAATAGAATATATATAAAATTACAATGGAATGGAATGGAATGGAATATATATAAAATTGGAATGGAATGGAATGGAATGGAATGGAATAGAATAGAATAGAATAGAATAGAATAGAATAGAATAGAATAGAATAGAATAGAATAGAATAGAATAGAATAGAACAGAATAATGGAATGAAGGAATGGAATGGAGAGTGGAGTGGAGTGGAGTGGAGTGGAGTGGAGTGGAGTGGAGTGGAGTGGAGTGGAGTGGAGTGGAGTGGAATAGAATAGAATAGAATAGAATAGAATAGAATAGAATAGAATAGAATAGAATAGAATAGAATAGAATAGAATAGAATATATATAAAATTACAATGGAATGGAATGGAATGGAATATATATAAAATTGGAATGGAATGGAATGGAATGGAATGGAATGGAATGGAATGGAATGGAATAGAATAGAATAGAATAGAATAGAATAGAATAGAATAGAATAGAATAGAATAGAATAGAATAGAATAGAATAGAACAGAATAATGGAATGAAGGAATGGAATGGAGAGTGGAGTGGAGTGGAGTGGAGTGGAGTGGAGTGGAGTGGAGTGGAGTGGAGTGGAATAGAATAGAATAGAATAGAATAGAATAGAATAGAATAGAATAGAATAGAATAGAATAGAATAGAATAGAATAGAATATATATAAAATTACAATGGAATGGAATGGAATGGAATATATATAAAATTGGAATGGAATGGAATGGAATGGAATGGAATAGAATAGAATAGAATAGAATAGAATAGAATAGAATAGAATAGAATAGAATAGAATAGAATAGAATAGAATAGAATAGAATATATATAAAATTACAATGGAATGGAATGGAATGGAATATATATAAAATTGGAATGGAATGGAATGGAATGGAATGGAATGGAATGGAATGGAATAGAATAGAATAGAATAGAATAGAATAGAATAGAATAGAATAGAATAGAATAGAATAGAATAGAATAGAATAGAATAGAATAGAATAATGGAATGAAGGAATGGAATGGAGTGGAGTGGAGTGGAGTGGAGTGGAGTGGAGTAGGGTAGGGTAGAGTAGAGTAGAGCTGGAAGGGACCTTGGAGGTCTTCTAATCCAGCCCCCTTCTCAAGCAGGAGAAACTATACAATCTCAGACAGGTGACTGGCCAGTAGGTTGACATCTGGCCCATAGGGATGGCAGAAGATCCCTACCCCAATCTAAAGTTGCTAGTTGAGTTTAGAAGGAAAGAGACAGAAGAGGTCTCTCGGGATGGACTTCATTGCCCCCTCAGGGCCCACAATAATGTGTTTCCACAGAACAAATAGCATTTGTACAAGCTTCGAGGTAAATAATTTGTTTTTGTGGACGAACGGAGTTGCTTCCAGGTAGTCCTCGACGTACGACCACAACTGAGCCCCAAATTCATCTTGCTAGGCGAGACGGTTGTTAAATGAGTCTCTGCCCCGTTTTACGACCTTTCTGGCCGCAGGTTGTTCAGGGAATCACTGCAGGTGATTAATTAGTAAAACCTGAATCGGGTTTCCCCCTTGACTTTGCTGACCTGACCCTGGGACACTGCGACCGCCGTAAGTATGAGCCACTTGCCAAGCGTCGGAATTTTGACCACGCGGATGCTGCAATCGTCATAAGTGTGAAAAACAGTCGTAGCTCCCTTTTTTCCCCAGTGCCGTCGTAACTTTGAACGGTCACTAAACGAATGGTTGTAAGTCAAGAATTACCTGTATTTTTCTTTTGTTCTTATCCCAGGATGAGCTCCACCAGGTGATCCTTTCCCCACCTCCAAATCTCCATGTTATGGTCAGGGAGCCCTTCACAGGTAATGTAAAGGGAGAAATTTAGGCTGTGATAGATAGTCAGATAAATAAATATTGTGTTCTTGAAAAACTCACAAGCCGCATCCCTCAGCCTGGTTTTACGGCTGTCAGTTTAAGGAGACCTTCTTCCGAGCCGTTCCCCTGGTTAATTGTTCTCACGGTCAGGAAATTCCTCCTTAGTTCTAAGTTGCTTCTCTCCTTGATGAGTTTCCACCCGTTGCTTCTTCTCCTGCCCTCAGGGGCTTTGGAGAAGAGCTTGACTCCCTCTTCTTTGGGGCAGCCCCTCAAATATTTCGAACCCTGCTATCGTGTCTACCACCACCACCACCACTCCCCGGCCTTCTTTTGATGAAAATCTAGGCGGCAAACCCATTTTATTAGGGGAGAAATAGCAATTTGAAGAGGAAAAAGGAGGGAGAAAAACGTAGATTTGCAACGAGGGTTTGAATCTTGGTTTTCCCGTTTCAGCGCAGGCCGTTCAGGAGATGAAAAAACTGATGCAACTGTTACTAGGAAGTGCCGTTCAGGTAAATTGTGGGAATTTAGCAACAGGGGTGAGATCTTTAATTGGTTTGCCAGTGCTGGGCACTCCCCTTGCTCTGCGGGTTTCCTGGGCGTGTACAGAATGTTTTTCCCAGACTCTTGGCTCCTCGAGTAAGAATCTCAGTGGCACTAATGCACTGTGATTTGGAATATTATTATTATTATTATTATTATTATTATTATTCAGCTTGCTGTGGCTGATTGTGGTTTTGCAATCTTTTTTGGGGGGGGCTGGTTGTTAAGTGAACCATCAGTCATTAAGCAAATCCACCTTTTCCCATTGATTTTGCTTGTCGGAAACTGTGGCTGGGAAGATCTCAAAATGGCGATCCGATGATCTCACAACCCATCGTCAATATATGCCGATGGCCAAAAATCTAGATTTTGATCAGCAGGGATGCTGCGATGGTCATAAGTGCAAGAACCAGTCATATAAGTCACTTTTTTTTCAGTGCTGTAACTTCCAACGGTCACTAAATAAATTGCAATAAATTGAGGATTATCTGTAAACCCTGTTCATTTCCTTATTGGTTGCAGTTAGAGAGACGGTAGCAAGGATTTTAATATCTACCTTTTACAAAAATTGCTGAAAGCGGGAAAAAAATCAGCCATATTATATTGCACAATAAATTATTTGGAGTAGGCTTGTTCTAAACTTATTTCTCTGCATTAAAACGTAAGGACTTTCTCCTACTCAAATCCAGATTCCTCGATAATCTCATTAAATAAGGTTTTAGATCCGTAGATTCGTGGTTAATATTTTTTTTTAAAAAAAGCGAGATGATGTTGACTTTTTCCCTTGAACTTCCAATAGTGTGAACAGCGAGATGTGTTCATTGGCCGAATCCAATCGCTGGACATCAGTGTGCAAGCTGCTTTGGCTTCCGCCATCAAAGAGGTAAAACGATGAGGGAATTAAGAAATGTAAATATTTCCACCTCCAAAGGGAGAAGTGAAAAGGCCTGGCTACTCCTAAATGCTTTTAATGTTTCGTGTATAAACTGCCCACAGTTGCTGGGAGTGCAAATAATAATAATAATAATAATAAAAACATCTGGAGCATCACTTGAATGCCGGCATTCGGCATTGACAAAATCCCCATCGGTCAATTGCAAAAGTTGAATAAGATGCGCGCGGATCTCCAACGGGGAAGAATTAAGACTGTCGAAATGGGTGAACTGCAGTTGCTTAGTTATAGCGTGAATCGCGGCCGACTCGCTGTTTCATACAATCTTCCTTTCTTCTATTCTGCGCATCCTGTTAAATTATTCCTCCCCTGCAGCTCGAAGTGACTTTGCTGCAGTTGGAAAGCAAAAAAAAAAAATTGCAAAAAGAGAAAATGGAGGTTCCAGGTCCCAATGGGGCTTTTTCCAAAAGACAACTGGACTTTCGTGGGGAGAGGGAGAGTTTTCCCTTTGGAAATTTTTCTTGAGTCTTTATTGGCCATGTGTGACTGGATACACAAGGGAATTTGTCTCCGGTGCAGAATCTCTCAGTGTCCATACAAACATAGTGATAGATCATACATAGATTATAGTTAATAATCATTAATCGTGACATACAAACAAGGAAGAGCCTTCGTGGTGCAGCGGACTAAAGTGCTGTTAAGTAGCACTTAGCTGCCAGCTGCCTGCAATTACTGCGAGTTCGAATCTCACCAGGCTCAAGGTTGACTCAGCCTTCCATCCTTCCGAGGTAGGTAAAATGAGGACCCAGATCATGGTGGCAATAAGCTGTATAAAAAAGAACACCGCTTGGGGAGGGAGGGGGCGAAAGCCCTACTAAACAAGTAAAGTATGAAGGCTATTGCTTAACGCATTGTAAACCACCCCGAGTCTCCGGAGAAGGGCGGCATATAAATCAAACCAATAAATAAAGAAATAAATAAGGGATAAATCATAAGATGCCAATAGGCGAAGGGAGGACGAAAGAGGAGAAGAGGAGAAATTAGAAATGAGAAGAGGAGGAAGATGGGAAGGATAAGAGCAATACAGCCCTACTACGTGAGTAAATCGCTTTAGGCCTAAGACAAAGCTGTGGGAATTAGATATTCAGCAGAAAAAACTATCTTTGTGTCTGGTTGTTTAATCTCTCATCCAGGGAGCTTCTTCAGTTCTGCATCCAGTTTAGATTTCGGGATCCAAGTCCAATATGTTGGAAAAACATCCTTAGGACAACCTGAATGATGATTGAGAATCTCCACGGACTTCGAGGTTTCAGGGTTTTGCAACATCAACGAACAGAAGTGCAAATAATTGGTTTCTAAGGGGAAAAAAACAACTCCTCGCTTTTTCTTTCCAGGTCAGCCAGGAACCGGAAAATGTCCTGGGGTTGCAGTGGAGAGAGATGGATCCATCTAGCTTGCAACAGCTCCTGTGGGACCTCGGGGCCCGAGTTCAAAAGCTGGTTGCCGAGCGAGATGCAGGATTGGAGGTGAGAGACACGGCCGTTGCCTTCCCCGCCTTCTTCTCACAAGGGAGGGACCTTTGGATCACCAGATCCACCTGTGCGGCGATCGGATCAGATCATGAAATCCTACCTTTGGTAACAGCCAAAGTCAACCTTGCGAGCTAGACCAGACTGTAAATGCGACTATGAATACAAGCTCGGTCTTACAGGTAGATGATAGTCCTCGACTTAGGACCACAACTGGATAAGAATTACTGTTCCTAAGCAAGGGGGTTGTTAAGAGAGTCGGGCGTGATTTTCACAATCTTCTTGCCACCGTTGTCAGGGGGAGGAAAGGAAAGGAAAGGAAGATAGAAGAAAAGAAAGGAAGATAGAAGAAAGGAAAGGAAAGGAAAGGAAAGGGAGAGAGGGAGGGAGAGAGAGGAAAGATAGAAGAAAGGAAAGAAAGATAGAAGAAATACAAGAAAGGAAAGGAAGATAGAAGAAAGGAAAGGAAAGGGAGAGAGGGAGGGAGAGAGAGGAAAGATAGAAGAAAGGAAAGAAAGATAGAAGAAATACAAGAAAGGAAAGGAAGATAGAAGAAAGGAAAGGAAAGGGAGAGAGGGAGGGAGAGAGAGGAAAGATAGAAGAAAGGAAAGAAAGATAGAAGAAATACAAGAAAGGAAAGGAAAGGAAGATAGAAGAAAGGAAAGGAAAGGGAGAGAGGGAGGGAGAGAGGAAAGATAGAAGAAAGGAAAGGAAAGGAAAGGAAAGGAAAAGGAAAGGAAAGGAAAGGAAAGGAAAGGAAAGGAAAGGAAAGGAAAGGAAAGGAAAGGAAAGGAAAGGAGGGAGGGAGGGAATATAGAAGAAAGGAAAGAAAGTTAGAAGTCCTTTTGGGATGCTTCCGAGTGAGGCTGACCATTTCTGTATCTTCAACCTCATTTTTTAAAAATTCTTCCTTCCTGCACAGCAATTGTGGGAGCTGCAGCAGAAACAGGGAACCCCCTTGGTGGCCCAGCTGGAGAGTAACCAGTCCCACCTTGGGGTTCAGCTTGCCGAACGTCAAGCCCATGTACGGCGTCTACAAGGAGAGCTGTGAGTTGGGGGGCTGAGGT
Source organism: Coluber constrictor foxii (assembly GCA_038048745.1). Lineage (NCBI taxonomy): Eukaryota > Metazoa > Chordata > Lepidosauria > Squamata > Colubridae > Coluber > Coluber constrictor. The sequence goes on from CM075975.1 coordinate 8,983,584, forward strand.
GGGGACTGGAGATGCCCTGAGGCTGTGGAGGGCTTGGGGAGGACAATTCAGAAGTCACCACAAGATACTCCTCCCTCCCTCCCTCCTTCTCACACAAATTTTCTTCCTTCTTTCCTTTCCTCCCTCCCTCCCTCCCTTCTTTCCTTCCTTCTTCCCTTTTTCTCACACAAATTTCCTTCCTTCCTCTTTCTCACACAATTTCCCTTCCTTCCTTCCTCTCCTCTTTCCTTCCTTCCTCCCTTCCTTCCTCTTTCTCACACAATTTCCCTTCCTTCCTTCCTTCCCACCCTCCCTCCTTTCTTCCCTTTTGCTAACACAAATTACCTTCCTTCCTTCCTTTCCTCCCTCCCTCCCTTCTTTCCTTTTTCTCACACAAATTTTCTTCCTTCTTTCCTCCCTCCCCCCCTTCTTCCTTTTTTCTCACAAATTCCCTTCCTTTCCTCCCTCCCTTCCTTCCTCCCTCCCTTCCTTTCTCACACAATTTCCCTTCCTTCCTTCCCTCCTTCTCTTCCCTTTTGCTAACACAAATTACCTTCCTTCCTTCCTCTCCTCCTTCCCTCCTTCTTTTTCTCAAATTCCCTTCCTTCCTTTCCTCTCTTCCTTCCTCCCTCCCTTCCTCTTTCTCACGCAAATTCCCTTCCCTTCCTTCCCTCCCTCTCTTCCTTGCTCTTTCTCACACAAGTTTCCTTCCTTCCTTCCTTCCTCAAATTCCTTTCTTTCTTCTTTTTCTTTTTTCTTTTTCTTCCTTCTTTCCTCCCCTCCCCTCCCCCACACAAATTCCCTCCCTCCCTCCCTCCTTCCCTCTCTTCTTTCTTTTCTCCTTTTTAAACCTCTCTAGCGCCTATCATTGCCTTCCTCAGACCTGACTGTCCAGTCTCTTGTTTCAGGGAGAGGAAGACGGAGGAGCTGCTGGACCAACAAGAGGAAATCAGGAATTTGGAGGAGCATCTTCGAAAGATTCAACAAGAGGTACTTTTCTCAGTAGCAAAACCTCACCGTAATAACAGGCCTCATTGGCCTGACTTTAAAAACCCTGGGTTTAAATGATTGGTTTGTAAGTTGAAGAGGACCTACAGGAATAGACCTTGGGAAATGGAGAAGACTCAAAGCCAAGGGGGAAAAAATTTGATAAGAGGCCGCTGAGCCCTCAGCTGTATAACAAGTGAAGAAAGAGCCTCAGAAGGGACCCTCTCTAGTTTCTCAGGCTGTAAAAGAGACAGTGGGAGATTTCTACTTTCAGATGTGCTAGATTTTATGAATGTAGCTTTAGGCAACAGGCAGATAAGAGGCAGCTTAGCCCACAGCTGCATAATGGATGGAGAAGGAGGCTCAGAAGGGACCCTCCCTAGTTTCTCAGGCTGTAAAAGAGACAGTGGGAGATTTCTACTTTCAGATGTGCTAGATTTTATGAATGTAGCTTTAGACAACAGGCAGATAAGAGACAGCTTAGCCCACAGCTGCATAATGGATGTAGAAGGAGGGTCGGAAGGGACCCTCCCTAGTTTCTCAGGCTGTAAAAGAGACAGTGGGAGATTTCTACTTTCAGATGTGCTAGATTTTATGAATGTAGCTTTAGGCAACAGGCAGATAAGAGGCAGCTTAGCCCACAGCTGCATAATGGATGTAGAAGGAGGGTCGGAAGGGACCCTCCCTAGTTTCTCAGGCTGTAAAAGAGACAGTGGGAGATTTCTACTTTCAGATGTGCTAGATTTTATGAATGTAGCTTTAGGCAACAGGCAGATAAGAGGCAGCTTAGCCCACAGCTGCATAATGGATGGAGAAGGAGGCTCAGAAGGGACCCTCCCTAGTTTCTCAGGCTGCAAAGGTGAGGGAGGAGTTTTGTGCTTTCAGACTTGCAAGACTCTATTAATGTCACCTTACAACAAAGTAGAATTAGTCCAGCTTGATCATGTCTCCTCTCTGGATGATCTTGCAAGGCTAAAAATTATAGTCTTCGACTTATAACCATTCCTTTTAGTGACCGTTCAAAGTTACCACGGCACTGAGAAATGGTCATCCCCGCAGGGACCAAAATTCAGGTGCTTGGCAACTGGCTCCTATTTATGACGGTTGTAGCATCCCGGGGTCACGCGATTTCCTTTTGCGACCTTCCGACAAGCAATGTCAAAGAGGGGAAGCCGGATTCGCTTAACAACCATTTGACTAACTGAACTGCAGGGATTCTCTTAACGGCGGCAGGAAAGATCGCAAAATGGGGCAAAAAAACTCACTTAAAAATGGTCTTGCTTAGCAATGGAAAATTCTGGTGCCCAATTCTGGCCGTAAGTCGAGGACCAACTGTATCTTCCAAGGACCAAATCAGCTATCTGTGGGTTCGAGAAAAGGATGGGGCGGGAATTTGCAAGCAACCAAGACGATGTCGGAACGACGGACGTGTCCTGACATCACCAGCAAGTATGACGTCATCGGGATGAAGTAATCTCTAGTTTGTCTCTTCTTTACCCAGAACCGCACATTGGCAGGCGAGGTGCGCCAAGCCAAGTTATACCAGGACGAATTGGACGCCTTGAGAGAGAAGGCGTTCCGGGCGGAGCGGCTTCAGTCGGAGCTGACGGCCCTGCGGGAAAGGATACCAGCTTTGGAACGATGCCGGGCGCAGCTCAAGGTGACCGTTTCATTTTGAAATACCTCTGGACTCTCTCAGTTGTAGGAATGTCCGAGATACAGTGTGGATTCCAGGCGGACGAGCTGTATTCGGGAACTGGTCTAGCAAAGCTTTTGCACGCCCTACTTTGCAGTACAACGGTAGCCATTTTAAACGAACCATGTTCCAATGTTAGTTTGCAGCACGATCTTGTGGAAGAGGGCGGAGAGCTGGCCCTCGGCCCTTAAATAAGTCCTTTTTGATTCTCAGGAAGAGCGTGACTTCTCCAAGGCCCTGTTGGAGGCAAAAGCCATGATGGAGGAAGAACTAGAGGCCGTTTACGCCCGAGGGCAGCGCCTGAGTCAGACAGAGAAAGAAAACCTGCGCCTACAAAACCACTTGAATCAGATCCAAGAGGTACGGTTGAAAAAGACGACGGTTCCTTCTACGCCATTTTTTTTTCCGTTCCCAATACTTCTCTGCCCCCTTTCGTACCTTAGAAACTCCGTCAAGGAGGGGAAATTTGGGACTGTTTAGGGTATGAGGGAGAAGAAGAGACCCGTCAGTTGAGACGTAGTTGGAGAAAAAACACGCCCGGAGAATTTGGGCTGTTTATAGTTGTCTTATTTTGGAGTGGTGTGGTGGCCTAGAGGTGGAATCTCTAGGCCACCACAATCAGGAGGCTGTGAGTTCGATCCTAGGTAAAGGCAGATATTTTCTCTCTCTGGGCACGATGAGAAATATATCTGCCGAACAAAACTCCGCTCTGGCAACAGGAAGGGCATCCGGCCAGTAAAACACTCAGCTAGCTCCATTCAGTTGCCCAGATTCCACCCCACAAGGGATTATGGGGTCATTAAATGACAATGATGATAGTTGTCTTATGTTCTTGAAGCACACCTAATTCTGATTTGATAAAATCAAAACATCGGAGAGTGGGTTTTTTTCTGAGTCTGGGAAAGAGGTCTGGGGTTTTAATTCTTTGAAGAAAGGAATTAATTTTTTAAGTTTCTGGGCAATTAAAAGGGGGAAAGGGATATTTTTGCCCCTCCCTTCACTGAGAATGAAGTTTCATGATCCAAGCTGGCTGGATAGAAAGAGCTTTACACAACCGGAGCCTTTACTAAGAGCCCATACATGTCTCTGGAAGTAAGACGTAACCCTAAAGTAAATGCAACTTATGTGTTGTTGTTTTAAAAAATGGAAATCAGCTGATGGGTTTTTTTTTCACCTCTGCTGTAAAACTGACTAGCTCAGGTTGTGAAATTGACTAGCTCAGATAGTGAAATTGACTAGCTCAGGTTGTGAAATTGACTAGCTCAGTTAGTGACATTGACTAGCTCAGGTTGTGAAATTGACTAGCTCAGGTAGTGAAATTGATTAGCTCAGGTAGTGACATTGACTAGCTCAGGTTGTGAAATTGACTAGCTCAGGTAGTGAAATTGACTAGCTCAGTTAGTGACATGGACTAGCTCAGGTTGTGAAATTGACTAACTCAGGTTGTGAAATTGACTAGCTCAGGTAGTGACATTGACTAGCTCAGGTTGTGAAATTGACTAGCTCAGGTAGTGAAATTGTCTAGCTCAGGTAGTGACATTGACTAGCTCAGGTTGTGAAATTGACTCGCTCAGGTAGTGAAATTGACTAGCTCAGGCTGTGAAATTGACTAGAGAACCACTGTTGGATTTAATGGAATTTACAGTCCAGTTTGCTGCATATATGGGTGCAGCTGCGATTGTCTCATCTTGCACTACAATTCTTCCTTTTTTTAAAAAAAAAAATTAAATTTACAAGATGACTAGATTCTTTGAAGCAGCCCCTTGCGCTGCTGTCTGAATTAGATGATCGAAGGTTTTGTTGTTATTGTTCTGGATGGAAAAATGCATGGAGGCAAAACCGTTGCAATTTCTCAACCTCTCCACGCATTTTGCAATTTCTCAAGCTCTCCACGCGTTTTGCAATTTCTTAAGTTCTCCACCTTTGAGCCTGGTTCAAACTCAATGAGTTTGAGGCTGAGAATCAGAGGGGAAATCGGGGAATGAGATAACGACTCAACATCCTGGTTAAAATTTCAATTCCTCAGGAAAGGGATCAGCTCTCTTACCAATCGGAGGAACTTTTGAGAGAGAATTTGCTCCTGAAAAAGCAGCTGCAAGAAACTTTGAAGAATTCCCCGAGGGAATCGTGGTCCGAATATTCTCACCTTGAGGCAAATGGTAAGTTTTACCTTCCCCGATATTCAATTCTCTTCTCCCAGATCACTGGGCCCTTTTTCCCGACACATTTGCAAGCAAAAATTATATATATATATATATTTTCTCTCTCTCGGTTGCAGAATTCCCCAAAGTGCCCCTTTGGCTGGACTGCGAGATGAAGGAGGCCGATCGAATGCCGATCCTAGAAAAGGAGAACTGGGAACGGCGTAGGATGCAGCTTTTGTTGGGATCAAAGAATATGGAAGCAGAGCTGAAGGACGCCAACCTTGATGGGCTGGTATGGAAGAGAGAGAGAGAGAGAGAGAGAGAGAGAGAGAGAGAGAGATGTTGGATCCGGTCTTATCATTAGGGAATGAGCGTTATGGGCAGTGAGAATGACCTTGAGGGACAGGAGGAAGAGCTGCATTCAAAGGAGCAGTAAGATAAGAGCAGGGGTGGGCTTCAAAAATTTTAGTAAGGGGTTCTGTGCCCGATTGCTGGGTGGGCGTGGCCATAGTGGGCGTGGCCTAGTTGGCTTCCTGCACCACAGTATGAGGGGAGGGGTTTGCCCTCCCCGGGCTCTGGGGGCTTTTCTTGAGCCTCCGGGAGGGCGAAAATGGCCTCCCCAGGCTCCGGAGGCCCTCTGGACTTCCACTAGGCCCGTTTTCACCCTTCCCGAGCCTCCTTGTGCACCCTGTGGTGCTGCAAAAGAAAGAAAGAAAGAATGAGGGATGGATGGATGGATGGATGGGTGGGAGAAAGAAAGAAAGAAAGAAAGAAAGAAAGAAAGAAAGAAAGAAAGAAAGAAAGAAAGAAAGAAAGAAAGAAAGAAAGAAAGAAAGAAAGAAAGAAAGAAAAAGAGAGGGAGGGAAAAAGGAGAGGAAAGAAGGACCACAAAGGAAGGAAGGATACAAGAGCACAGCAACCGTTCCAACTCTGATTTCTGTCCTGCTTAGCCGGAAGGGCGGCCCAGCGAGGCAGAAGAGGAGAACCCAGACGTCCAAGAACACAAACCAGGAATTTTGGCACACCGAAAGACCGAAACGGCGGAAGGCCAGGCCCCGAAACAGGAATCAGAGACCTCAGTGACTGAAATGAAGGTCGCCTTGTCCAGTGCTCAGGCTCAACTGCGGGAGGCCGAGCAGGCGCGGGAGGCCGAATCGAGACACGCAGCGAGCCTCGAGGAGACGCTGAGGAGCATCCAAGGGGCATACGCAGAAGCCCAGGAGGAATGTGAGCGGTGGCGCTTGGAGATGGAGCGCCTGGTGGAAGAGATCCAGGCGCTACAGCGGGAGACGGAGACGTTAAAAGCCGGATCGCGGGTTTTGCAAGAGGCGGCCACCCAAGCTGAGGTCGACTTAAACCAGGCGCAGCAAAATCTTCAGAAGGAACGTCTCCGGGGCGCCCAGCTAGCCCAGAAACTCCAAGGAAAGGAAGAAGACTTGGGCGAGGCTCAACAGGAGCTCGAGAACCTGCAACGGAGCGTCGAACAACACAAGGTCACCTTGACTCAGCTGGAGGTTGAGAAAGGGGCTTTGGAAGAGGCACTGGGCCAAGCAGAGAGCAGGCGGCGGCAAGCGGACAAGGATGGCCGGCGGCTGAGGGCCAAAACACAGGCGCAGGAGGAGGCGCTGGCTGAGCAGGGACGCCAGCTGGCCCTCCTGGAGGCTCAAACGCGCCGGCAGGCCGCCGAGCTCACCGGCCTGCAAGAGATTCACCAAAGCCTCGGGGAGCTGGAAGAGGAGAACGCGAACTTGAGAAAACAACTGGAGGACAAGGAGAAGGCAGCCGCCATGCTGGAACAGGTAAGTGGGACTTGTAGGTAGTCCTCGGCTTACGACCACAACTGAGCCCCAAACTTCCCGTTGCTAAGCAAGAGAGAGGTGTTAAGTAAATTTGGCCCCGTGTTACTTATGACCTTGTTCGAGGAATCACCACCGTTGTTAAGTGAGCAATGCGGTCGTTAAATGGATCTGGCTTGCCCCATTGACGGAGGGTCACAGAAGGGGATCGTGGGACCCCTGGGGACACCGCAACCGTCATAAGTATGAGTCAGTTGGCAAATGTCTGAATTTTGATCAGGTGGCCCTAGGAATGCTGCAACGGTCCTAAGTGTGAAAAAACGGTCATAAGTCTCTTTTTTCCAGTGCATTTGTAACTTTGAAGGGTCACTGGTTGTAAGTCAAGGAGGACTGCCGGTAATGGAGTTGCAGGAGAGTAAATGGAGGGCCAGGTCTTTCGCTCACAGGATGTCCGATTGTGTTGCAGGAGCTGGCGAGAGAAAAGGCCGGGCCCTCCAAAGACAATGCAGCTGAGTCACAAGATCACCCACCGAAAGAGCAGCGAAATCCTGAGCCAGAGACGGACAGCAGGTCAGGCTGGGCCCAGCAGAGGAGGGGGTTTGCCAGTTGCTGGGAATGAGGAGGGTGGGGGTGCGGGTGGGAGTGGCTGATGGTGGTGGTGTCATTTTGTGAGCAGCTGGGGGTTCTGGCAGATAAAATGGGCAGCCATATCAGAAAGAAGGAAGGAAGGAGGGAAAAAAGGAAAAGGAAGAAAAAGAGACACGCAGAGTATAGGGAGGAAGGAAGGAAGGAAAAAAGAAGAAAAGAAAGGAAGAGAGAAAGAGAGAGACACACAGAGAGTACAGGAAGGAAGGAAGAAAGGAAAAAAGGAAAAGAAGTGAAGAGAGAAAGAGAGACACACACAGAGTACAGGAAAGAAGAAAGAAAGGAAGGAAGGAAGGAAAAAAGGAAAAGAAAGGAAGAAAAAGAGACACACAGAATATAGGAAGGAAGGAAACATGAGGAAAAGAAAGGAAGAGAGAAAGAGATACACACAGAGAATACAGGAAGGAAGGAAGGAAAAAAGAGGAAAAGAAAGGAAGAAAAAGAGACACACAGAGGAAAAAAGAGGAAAAGAAAGGAAGAGAAAAAGAGAGAGACACAGAGAGTACAGGAAGGAAGGAAGGAAGGAAGGAAGGAAAAATGAGGAAAAGAAAGGAAGAGAGAAAGAGAGAGACACACACAGTGTACAGGAAAGAAGTAAGGAAGGAAAGAAGGAAAGAAAAAAGAGGAAAAGAAAGGAAGAAAAAGAGACACACAGAGTATAGGAAGGAAAGAAACATGAGGAAAAGAAAGGAAGAGAGAAAGAGATACACACAGAGAGTACAGGAAGGAAAGAAGGAAAGAAAAAAGAGGAAAAGAAAGGAAGAAAAAGAGACACACAGAGTATAGGAAGGAAGGAAACATGAGGAAAAGAAAGGAAGAGAGAAAGAGATACACACAGAGAGTACAGGAAGGAAGGAAGGAAAAACAGGAAAAGAAAGGAAGAGAAAAAGAGATACACACAGAGAATACAAGAAGGAAGGAAGGAAAAATGAGGAAAAGAAAGGAAGAGAGAGACACACAGAGAGTACAGGAAGGAAGGAAAAATGAGGAAAAGAAAGAAAAAGAGAAAGAGAGACACACAGAGAGTACAGGAAGGAAGGAAGGAAGGAAGAAGGAAAAAAGAGGAAGAGAAAGGAAGAGAGAGAGACACACAGAGAGTACAGGAAGGAAAAAAGAGGAAAAGAAAGGAAGCGAGAAAGAGAGGCACACAGAGAGTACAGGAAGGAAGGAAGGGAGGACGGAAGGAAGGAAAAGGAGGAGGGTAATATAAGAAAAAGTGGGAAAGAAGGAGAGAACGAGGGAGAGCAGGGAGGGGCAGGGGAAATCTGCATCCAAAGCCCCTATCTGCATTGATATGATATTGATAAGTTGCACAGAAACAAAACTTGCTCTAATTAAATCAACCCTGGAATAGATCGCTGGGCAAAGCAATCAATCGTGTTTGCTCCACCTTCAGTCCAGATGGCCAATCCCACCCTCAAATCCCTAATTCTTAGGATCTTCCAGCAGTGTGTGTGTGTTTGTGTGTGCACACAAATTGGCTTTTCTCTCTGCTGATGTCTTGGCAGCCAAGCAAAGGCAAGGAACGGTTGCAAAGGCCGGCCTGTGAGCGCCCTCGTCGGGCAGTTCGAGGAACTGCACCTCCCCAAGGAGCCACCGGTTCAAACTCAGGTGAGAGCTGCCAAAAAATTTGGTTCCTTTCAGCCCTGCAGTGGGAAACGCAGGTAGTCCTCGATTTACGACCACGACGGAGCCGCAAAGTTCCGCTGGTCGTTAAGCGAGTCGCTGCGGGCGCTAAGTTGGCCACACCGTTATTAAGCGAATCTGTTCTTCCCCGTTGACTGGGCTTGTTAGGGGGAGGTCGTAAAAGGAGTTCGCGGGACCCTGCGATCGTCATAAATATGAATCGATTGCCAAGCATCCGAATTTTGATCCCACGACCCTGGGGACGCTGCACATCAGGGTGAAAAACGGTCCTAAGTCCCTTGTTTCCAGTGCCGTTGTAACTTTCAATGGTCACTAAATGAATTGTTGTATGTCGAGGACTACCTGTATTGCCGGTCTAGCATCTTCTGCTTGAGCAGGGGATTGGAGTAGAAGACCTCCAACTGTGTTATTCTCTTCTTCTGCTATTCTTTTTCCTTCCTTCCTTCCTTCCTTCCCTTCCATCCTTCCTTCCTTCTTCCTTCCTCTCTTCCTTCATTCCCTCCCTCCTCCTTTCCTTCCTTCCTTCCCTTCCATCCTTCCTTCCTCCCTTCCTTCATTCCCTCCCTCCCTCCCTCCTCCTTTCCTTCCTTCCTTCCCTTCCATCCTTCCTCCTTTCCTTCCTCCCTTCGTTCCTTCCCTCCTCCTTTTCTTCCTTTCCTTCCTTTCTTCTTTCCTTCCTCCTTTCCTTCCTTCTTCCTTCCTCTCTTCCTTCATTCCCTCCCTCCTCCTTTCCTTCCTTCCTTCCCTTCCATCCTTCCTTCCTTCTTTCCTCCTTCCCTTCCTTTCTTCCCTTCCTTCTTTTCTTCCTTCCTTCCTCCTTTCTTTCCTTCCTTCCTTCCTTCCTTCCTTCCTCCTTTCCTTCATTCCTTCCTCCCTCCCTTCCTTCATTCCATCCCTCCCTCCTCCTTCCCTTCCATCCTTCCTCCTTTCCTTCCTCCCTTGCTTCCTTCATTCCCTCCCTCCCTCCTCCTTTCCTTCCTTCCTTCCTTTCCATCCTTCCTTCTTCCTTTCCTTCCTTCTTTCCCTTCCGTCCTTCCTTCTTTCCTTTCTTCCCTTCCTTCCTTCTTTCCTTCCTTCCCTTCCTTCCTCCTTTCCTTCCTTCCTTCCTTCCTCCTTTCCTTCCTTCCGTCCTCCTTTCTTCCTTCCTTACTCCCTTCTTTCCTTCCCTTCCTTCCTTCCTCCTTCCCTTCCTTTCCTCCCTCCCTTCATCACTGGGGCTTTTCAAGAAGAGATTGGGCAACCTTTTGTCTGACAGGGGAAGGGTCTCCTTCCTGAGGAGGGGGTTGGATTAGAAGACCTCTCTCCTGATCTAAATCCTGTAACAACACCCTTCTCCCTAAATGGTAGCAGAGCCTTCAAAAATTTGGCACCCTGAATTGTCTTTCCTGCCAGGAGGCGGCTCTCCGAGTTGAGAACTCGGCGCTCACCGGACGCCTGACCCAACTGGAGTCCCTGGCCAGCAGCCTCGAGACGGTGCTGTCGGGCCTGACAAGACAGAAGGCAGAAGGCCAGGAAGGAAACGGGAAACTCCAGCCTGGAAACAGCACCTCGCAGGTGAGGGGCTGACGAGCGAAGTCAACTGGGGGGGGGAGGGGGAGCTGGATTCACTTAACGACTGCACCATTCGCTTAACAACCGAGGCCAGGAAAAGATGGTTTAATCGGGCGCGACTCGCTTAACAATCTTGTAAATAAATGCGAGGTGGTCCTTGATTTATAGCCACATTTGGGACCGTTCTAACAGCGAGATGGGGCAGCATGTACATTTTATAAATTAATCAATACATTTGAAATAAATGTATTTATTTACTCAGCCCAGAGTTACCTTGATGAGTGCCCTATACATTTTATAAAGAGAGAGAGAGAGAGAGAGAGAGAGAGAGAGAGAGAGAGAGAGAGAGATGTATGTATGTAGATAGATGGATGGATAGGGAGAGATGAGGGAGAGAGAGAGAGAGATGTAGAGAGATGATTAGATAGATTGATTGATATGAAAGAGAGATGGTAGAGATGGGATAGACAGAGATAAATAGAGAGAGAGAGAGAGAGAGAGAGATAGATGATAGATAGATAGATGATAGATAGATAGATAGATAGATAGATAGATAGATAGATAGATAGATAGATAGATAGATGATAGATAGATAGATAGATAGATAGATAGATAGATAGATAGATAGATAGATAGATAGATAGATAATGTATGTATGTAGTTAGATAGATGGATGGATAGGGAGAGATGAGGGAGAGAGAGATGTAGAGATGTAGAGAGATGATTAGATAGATTGATTGATATGAAAGAGAGATGGTAGAGATGAGATAGACAGAGATAAAGAGAGAGAGAGAGAGAGAGAGAGAGAGAGAGAGAGAGAGAGAGAGAGATAGATAATGGATGGATGGAGAGAGATGATAAAAATGATAGATGATAGAACGAAAATTCATATGCTGCCCATCTCCCTGTTACAACCGTCTTGCTTAGCGACTGAAATCCTGGTCCCAATTGTGGCTGTATATCGAGGACAGCCTGCATTTGAGCTCCTGCCATCTCTTTCACTCTGCGCCGAGATTTTTCATCTTAATCTTTGACTTTTGTGACCTGCCTTTGCCTCTACGTTCCCAGCGCTCTCTCCTGGTGAGGCAGCTGTCCGATGTCCGGCAGAGGTCGGGACGCCACGAAGCCGAAGTTCAGACGATCCGGCTGGAGGCCGAGGGATGGCGGAGACGCTACGAGCAGCTCCGGCTGGATCACGATCGCTTGATGCTGCTACACCGACAGCAGGGGGGCGAGCTGGAGAGGACGTTAAGCGAGCAAGCCAGCCTGAAGGCAGCACTGCGTGGCCTGGAGAAGGAACAGCGGGAACTGGAGGGCAGGTGCCGCTGAAGCAAGGGGATTGTGGGAAATCACAGCCGGCGATGCCCTTATCCATTGCGGATGGCCGGCAGTTGAATTAAGCCGTTACAGGCAGTCCTCGACTTATGACCACAATCGAGCAAAGAAGTCCGTCAAACAGGGTGAAATTCACTTTAACCAATGTCTCTGACATTTGGGGCTCCATTATGGTCGTAGGTCAAGGACTAAATGTAACGATGCGTTCATTTGCTGGAGCTCAAGATGGAGCGGTGAAGTGGCCTAGAGGTGGCGCTCTGGCCTCACCATCAGGAGGCTGTGAGTTCAATCCTAGGTAGAGAAAGATATTTTTCTCTCTCTGGGAACAATGAGAACAGATCTGCTGAAAACAAAACAAAACAAAACTCCGCATTGGCGACACGAAGGGCATCCGGCCAGTAAATACTCAGCTTCATTCAATTGCCCAGATTCCATCCCGCAAGGGATTATGAGGTCATTAAAAAAAAATGGATGATTTGCTGAAGCTCAACCTTTCCGCCAACAGGCACAACCAACTGTTGGGACAGAAGACCAGCCTGGAGCTACAAGAGGTGGCGTTGCAGGCCCAGAAAGAACGGCTTGACCTAGCCGAGCGACGGCACCAGGATTTGGCTGAGCAGTACGCCAACTTAAAAGAAGAACATGAGCGGTAAGGTTGGCTGTAATTTGTCTGGAGGACACCAGATTTATCAAGCCATTTTTAACCGGTTTGATACTTTCAGGAACTGGGCCTGGCTAGTCTAGTGAAGAGAAGGACCAGGGGAGACAGGAGAGCATCTTCCAATATGTGAGGGGTTGCCCCAGAGAGGAGGAAGGGGGTCAAGCTATTTTCCAAGGCACCCGAAGGCCAGACGAGGAATAACGGATGGAAACTGATCAAGGAGAGATTCAACTTGGAAATGAGGAACTTTCTGACAGCGAGAACAATCAAATGATGGAACAGAAGTTGCTTTCAGAAGTTGTGGGAGCTTCATCCCTGGAGGCTTTCGAGAAGTTTATTCTAGTCTAGTTGAAGAGAAGGACCAAGGGAGACAGGATAGTAGTCTTCCAATATTTGAGGGACTGCTACAGAGAGGAGGAAGGGGGTCAAAGTCAGTTTCCAAAGCAGGCCAGACAAGGAAGAATGGATCGCAACTGAACAAGGAGAGGTTCAACGTAGAAATAAGGAGTCAGTGAGAACCATCAACCCATGGAAGAAAAGTTGCCTTCAGAAGTTGTGAGAGCTTCATCCCTGGAAGCTTTCAAGAAGAGACTGGACTGCCATTGGTCAGAAATGGTGTAGGGTCTCCTGCTCGAACAGGGGGTTAGACTAGGAGACCTTCAAGATCCCTTCCGACTCTATTATTCCTTCCTTCCTTTCCTTCCAAAACAAGAAGGTTTTTAAGAAGAGATTGGACTTCCCATTTGTCAGAAACGGTCCCGTTCCATTCTATTATTCTGATTGGTATTCCTTCAGAGTATTATTACACTGTGTGAGTGGGTGTAATTAATATTGATCCAAGCTGCGAGGTAAGGAGCAGCAGCAAGGAGGAGAAGTTCGCCTTGGGTAACAGGGTGGTCCTTCCCCCAAAATATTGCAGGGTCCAACAAGCGTTGGTCCAGAGCGAACGAGCCCACGATGACTTCCAGGGTGAGCTTCAAGGAATGCAGAACCGGCTGACCGGCTTGCAGTTGGAACAGGCGAAGCTGGAAGCCGAAAACGCTACCTTGAAAGAGCAAAACCAGCAACTGGACACAGCCTTGGGGCGCCTGACTACCCAATGTGAGGTAAACCAGGGGAGGGTGAAATCCAGCAGGTTCTGGCGAACTGGTAGCGGAAATTTTGAGCAGTTCGGAGAATCGGCAAAATACCACCTCTGGCTGGCCCCAGGAGTGGGGAGGGAAGCGGGATTTTGCAGTATCCTTCCCCTGCCACGCCCACCAAGCCACACCACGCCCACCAAGCCACGCCCACAGAAAAAAAATTGTATTTCACCACTGAGGTAAAGCCACTCATTCCCCCTTGCCTCGCCCTCCCAGACTGGCCCGATTGGTGTGTGTATGTGTGAGAGAAAGAGAAAGAGAAAGAGAAAGAGAAAGAGAAAGGGAAAGGGAAAGGGAAAGGGAAAGGGAAAGGGAAAGGGAAAGAAAGAAAGAAAGAAAGAAAGAAAGAAAGAAAGAAAGAAAGAAAGAAAGAAAGAAAGAGAAAGAAATAGGGAGGGAGGGAAGGGAAGGGAAGGGAAGGGAAGGGAAGGGAAGGAAAGGAAAGGAAAGGAAAGGAAAGGAAAGGAAAGGAAAGGAAAGGAAAGGAAAGAAGAAGGAAGGAAGGAAGGAAGGAAGGAAGGAAGGAAGGAAGGAAGGAAGGAAGGAAGGAAGGAAGGAAGGAAGAATAGATGAGGGTTTGCAAAATGTTACTGTGGAACTCCGGCTTCCAAAGATTTAGCAAACGGTCGCCAATCACTTTCTCCCACCAAAATAGAGATAGACCACCACCGAGCCCCAAAATTCCCCATTGCTATGCGAGACAATTTATTAAGTGAAGTTTTTTCCCCCAGCATTTTAGGACCCTTTCCTGCCACGGTTGTTAAGTGAATCGCTGCATCGTTCTTAAGTTAGTAGCACGATCGTTAAGTCCCAAAGGTTTTTTTTCAAGAGGCAACTTGAAAAATTTTTCAAGAGAAATTTTTCAAGAGAAAAATTAGAAAAGTACATTTCTAATTTTTCTTCGAAGTCATTTCGCTTCTCAACCAAGAAGCTTTTTCAACTTCCTCCCTCCCTCCCTCCTTTCCTTCCCAATGGCTAGAAAGCAGTATGGACTCAGCCTTCTGTCCTTCCGAGGTCAATAAAATGAGGACCCAGATAGTTGGGGGCAAGAGGCTGACTCTAAACCACTTACAGAGCGCTGTGAAGCGGTATATAAGTCTAAGTGCTATTGCTATTCCTTCCTGCCTGCCTGCCTGCCTGCCTAGTGGTTAGAATGCAGTATCGCAGGCTAATTCTGCCAACTGCTAGCAGTTCGATCCTTTATTATTATTATTATTATTATTATTATTATTATTATTATTATTATTATTATTATTATTATTTATTATTAGATTTATAAACCGCCCTACTCCTGGGGGACTCAGGGCGGTGTACAGCCATAAATAAAACATTTCAATACAAAAGTTTAAAATAGAATAAAACGAATTAAATAATTTGGCTGATAATTAAAACCCCAATAATTTAAAACAAATTAAAATTCATAATTAAAAGGAGAAAATAACTTAGGTCAGGCCGGCTTGTTGGAATAAATAGGTCTTGAGATCCTTACTGGCTCAAGGTTGACCCAGCCTTTCCGAGGTGGGTAAAATGAGGATCCAGATTGTTGGGGGCAAAAGGCGGACTCTGTAAACCACTTAGAGAGGGCTGTAAAAGCACCGTGCAGCGGGATATAAGTTTAAGTGCTATTGGTTCCTTCCTTCCTTCCTCCCTCCCTCCTCCCTCCCTTCCTTTCTAGTGGCTAAAATGCAGCATTGCAGGCTAACTCACTGCCCACTGTCAGGAGTTTAATCCTGACCGGCTCAAGGTCAATTCAGCCTTCGGTCCTTTCGAGGTGGGTAAAATGAGGATCTAGATTGTTGGGGGCGAAAGGCAGACTCTGTAAACCGCTTAGAGAGGGCTGTAAAGCACTGTGAAGCGGTATATAAGTGCTATTGCTACTGCTATTCCTATTGCCCTTCCTTCCTTCCTTCTCTCCCTCCCTCCCTCCTTCCTTCTTTCCTATGCTGACTCTGTAAACTGCTTAGAGAGGGCTGTGAAGTGGTATGTAATTCTAAGTGCTATTGCTATTGCCCTCCCTCCCTCCCTTCCCTCCCTCTCTCCCTCTTTCCTTCCTTCCTTCCTTCCTTCCTTCCTTCCTTCCCTCTCCCTCCCTCTTTCCTTCCTTCCTTCCTTCCCTCTCTCCCTCTTTCCTTCCTTCCTTCCTTCCTTCCTTCCTTCCTTCCTTCCTTCCTTCCTGGGTTGGGAAGCACTGTGAAGCTAAGTCTATAAGTCTAACTGCTATTGCTATCACCTGGATATCCAAGATGCATCGCTGATGGTCCTTTGAGTGACGGGACCTCCGTTCTTCTCTGCAGCTCCTGGTCCAGTTGAAGGGCAAGCAGGAGGAAGAGAACCGACATCTTCTTCTGGAGATCCAGCTGTTGAGCAGGGAGAACAGGCAGCTGTTGGAGCGCAGCATGGAAAACCGAGAACATTTCCAGGAGGAGCAACGTCAGTACCAGTGAGTTTTGCCAAAAACGGTTTGGCGCGCGAGCAAAAAATTTGCAGCCATTCTGTTCAACCGTCAGTTCCCTGCGTGATATTTATTGGGTTGTTTTGTTTGCAAATCCAGAAGAACTTTTTTATTGTGAATGACTACGATGACTGGTAAGAAGACTTTGTTATTGGAGTATCTCTGGACTGTCGTTTTGGTATCTCCTGCTTTATATGGGTATGACCTGGTCTGTTTATTGGACTGTGCCTTACTATTTCCTGAAAGTAAACACAACTCAGTGTATCTGTGTGTTAACTGTGTTTATTCGTACCTACTCTCAATCGCTTTCATGTACACACCCTTGCTATTCAAGGGTTACTCTGTGAATTCCTTAACAAACTGCCTGCTTATCCAGTTCATAACCCCCCCACCCCCGTTCTTTCTCCCACAGAGACAAATTAGGCGAATTGCGTCGAGAGAAGCAGAAACTGGTTGAGAAAATCATGGACCAATACCGGGTGCTGGAACCCGCAATCCCCCGTGGCAAGTAAGTGTGTGACACAGAACTTGGCACACGCCTGTTTCACGTGCAAAGAAGCATGGGCTATATAATTGCGATGGCTGATCAGGTATTGAGTGTCCAGACTAGGGGCAACATGGGCAGAGAAGGGGAGGGCCTTCGTAGCCACCCGTGTTGGCCCTGCCTACCTCCTGCCCAGGGGCAGCTTCTGGTTATGGGTTATGGTGTCTTTCTATTGCCATCACCAGCCTCTCCAGGCCGGTCATGGGGCTCTCAAACCCTGTGCAACTGATGTGTGTGAACACTAGTTGAGAAGGAGAGGAAGGAGAGAAAGAGAAGAGAGGGGAGGAGGAGGAGGAGATAGATGAGAAAGAGAAAGAGAAAAGAGGAGAGGAGAGGAGGAAGAGATAGATGAGAAGGCAAAGACATGAGGAAGGGATAGATGAGAAGGAGGAGATAAGAGGAGGAGGAGAAGAAGAAGAAGGGATGGAAGGAAGGAAGGAAGAAAGAAAGAAGGAAAGAAAGAAAGAGAGACAGAGAGAAAGACAGCTCCAACATTGGAAGTTTTTAAGATAACCATTTGTCTGAAGTGGTGTCAGGTTTCCTGCCTAGGCAGGGGGTTGGAGTAGAAGACCTCCAAGGTCCCTTCCAACTCTGCTATTCTATTGTTCTATTGGAAGAAGAAGAAGAAGAAGAAGAAGAAGAAGAAGAAGAAGAAGAAGAAGAAGAAGAAGAGGAGGAGGAGGAGGAGGAGGAGGAGGAGGAGGAGGAGGAGGAGGAGGAGGAGGAGGAGGAGGAGGAGGAGGAGGAGGAGGAGGAGGAGGAGGAGGAAATTAGAATTAGAAGAGGAGAAGGAGGAGAGGAAAAAGAAGAAGAGGAAGAGGAGGAAGAGGAGGAGGAAAAGGAAAAGGAGGAGGCGAAGAAGAAGAAGAAAGGAGAAAGAGGGAGAGAAGGGGAGAAAGTGGTAGAGAAGAGAAAGAGGAGGGTAACAATAAGGCGAAGGAGGAGAATCGGCCGAAGTGGTTGTAGAAAAAACACTTTTAAAAGCCTCTGATAATCCCAGCTGAGCCCCGAGATCATCAGAGGCTTTTTAAAAAAACTTTTAAAAGCATTTTTTCGGCCGAAGAGGATGTAGAAAAAGTGCTTTTAAAAGTTAAAAAAAACAGCCTCTGATGATTGCGGGGCTCAGCTGGGCATGGGGGGTGGGCAGGGATTTTTGCTACCGGTTCTCCGAACCCCCCGCCACCATCGCTACCGGATCGGGCGATCAGGTCCAAACCTGGAGCATTTCACCCCTGCTTATAATTTTGGTGGGCTTTTTTTTTGTCCCCGTCTCCTCTTATCCTCGTGGGCTAGGAAGAGTAACTGGATTGCTGGGAAGATAAGGAGACTGATGAAACTCCGACGGGAACAGCAGCCGCGTCCCATGGCGGAGGGAGCCGGCAGCAGCAGCGAGAGCCTGGCCGGACCTGAGGATCATGGGCTTGAGAGTAGAGGTGAGGTCCGGACAGATTGGGAATGTGGAAAAAAAACCGGCCACTTTTTTCAGCGCCGTGGTAACTTTGAACCGTCATTAAACAAAACGGTTGTTAAATCTACCTGAATACAAGGAGCTTTATTTGGGTATCTGGTTACTCACATCCTATTTCCTTGGTGGGGGATTTATTTCTGTCAGCCAGATGACACAACGATTGGCCTCCAAGAACTTGTGGGTTCTTCTCCATCGTGGGAGGTTTTTAAGGAGGGTTTGGACAAGCTCCTTCCTTCCTTCCTTCCTCCCTCCCTCCCTCTTTCTTTCTTTCCTTCCTCCCTCCCTCCCTCTTTCTTTCCTTCCTCCCTCCCTCCCTCCTTCGATCCTTCCTTCCTTCCTTCCTTCCTTCCTTCCTCCCTTTCTTTCTTTCCTTCCTCCCTCCCTCTTTCTTTCCTTCCTCCCTCCCTCTTTCGATCCTTCCTTCCTTCCTTCCTCCCTCCCTTTCTTTCCTTCCTTCCTCCCTCCCTCTTTCGATCCTTCCTTCCTTCCTTCCTTCCTTCCTTCCTTCCTTCCTTCCTTCCTTCCTTTCCTTCCTCCCTTCCTTCCTTCCTTTCCTTCCTCCCTCCCTCCCTCCTTCGATCCTTCCTCCCTTCCTTCCTTCCTTCCTTCCTTCCTTCCTTCCTTTCTTTCCTTCCTCCCTCCCTCCTTCGATCCTTCCTTCCTTCCTTCCTTCCTTCTTTCCTTCCTTCCTTCCTTCGTGTTCCGATTCTCCTTCCTTCTAAACCACCAGTCATTTAATTCCCATGGTTAATTTATATTTGAAATTTCCTCCATTCTCAGATGCCTTTTTCTTTCTAGATCTTGATCTAGATCAATCTTCCAAATTGTTTTTTTATTCCCCCCCCCCACAAAAGTTTCCAGCACGTCCAGCTCACCGTCTCTTCTCCGCAAAGCAAGCAGCAACGGCGGCCTCCCGGAGAGCCCGCCAGTCCACTTCCGCCGTTGCCGCCTGAGTTCCCGCATGCCGGTAACAGAACCTTCGGAGTCCGGGGATGAAGAGGGCCACGACACCCCTAGGCAGCGTTTTCGGCAACGGCGGCTGGGCGTGTTGTGGGGGTCCCTGGAAGACCCTGGGGTTCCTGAGGGAGAGTCAGAACCCCCAAAGCGATTGTCCACAACCAGTGAGGAGAAAAGAGGTGAGCCTTGATTGATTGATGATTGATTGATTGATTGGTTGATTGATTAATTAATTGATCCAGGCTGGGCTTGGGTGGCGATGAGGATTAAGATGGAGGTAGTTCTCAATTTAAGGGGACGTGGTGGCTCAGTGGCTAAGAAGCTGAGCTTGTCGATCGAAAGGTCGGCAGTTCAGCAGTTCGAATCCCTAGTGCTGCCGCGTAACGGGGTGAGCTCCCGTGACTTGTCCCAGCTTCTACCAACCTAGCAGTTCGAAAGCAGGTTAAAAAAAATGCAAGTAGAAAAATAGGGGCCACCTTTGGTGGGAAGGGAACAGCGTTTTCCGTGTGTCTTTGGCGTTGAATCACACCGGCCACGTGACCACGGAGACGTCTTCGGACAGCGCTGGCTCTTCGGCTTTGAAACAGAGATGAGCACTGCTTCCAAGAGTCAGGAACGACTAGCACATATGTGCAAGGGGAATCTTTGCCCTTCCCTGCGACTGTCCTAAAAATATTTTGATCACATGACTGGGTTGGCCACAAAGGTCATAAGTGTGAAAAATGGCCATAAGCCACTTCTTTCAGTGCCGTTGTAACTTCAAATGGTCACTAAACAAACTTGAGGACTACCTGTATTAAATTTTTTTTTAAAAAAGCCTAGCCATCGACGGACACATAGAGGTAAACCACATTGACATACCTTTCAAAAGAGTGAGTTTAAAAAGCTATTACTACACAGCCTGGTTGAATCTTCTCAGCTCTACCTTGATTCCTTCCTGTATCTCCAAATAAGACCTTCTCAATCCAGTAAATATATATATTTATATATATATATATAAAGTAATATATATATATATATATATATATATATATATATATATATATATATATATATATATATATATATATATATATATATATATATATATATATATATATATATTAATATATATCTTAAAAAGCTCCAGTGTTGTAGCAGCATCCATGCTGTTCTACTGCTTAATTGTCTTCGCTGACAGGAAATTTCTCCTTAGTTCTAAGTTGCTTCTCTCCTTGATTACTGTGTTTCCCCGAAAATAAGACCCTGTCTTATATTTTTTTTGAACCCTGAAATAAGCGCTTGGCCTTATTGCCATGCGCTCCAAAGCCTGATTGGGCTTAATTATCAGGGGGGTGTCTTATTTTGGGGGAAACGGGGTAGCTTCCATCCATGGTGTAGGGTTTCCGTTATTCTGAATCACCCACGAGTGTGCATTCCTTTCAGGACGGCCACCAGGCGAGGAGGATCAAACTCCAAACTGCCTCTCGTGATATTGTGACGTTCCCTTCCCACCTGAATGCCAAAGCCGCAGCTCCGGCTCGCAAAGACGCACAAGCTAGGTCCCGTTTCCTGAAAGAGACGCGACAGCCCTGCGTGAAAACGACAAGGACTTCCAGTGTGGGGTGGATGCCCAGGAGTTGTTGGAATCTACTGGATCCTTTTTACTCCCGCAACCAAGCAGCCAAACCCCTGTGGACTTTCAACCGCCTCCTTTCTGGGTTTCCTTCTTGTGGCAAGGAGTTTCAAAGGCTGCTAATCAACCGGCTTTTTTTTTTTTTTTTGGCGGCCAGTGCAAATCTTGCCTAGGGCAAGACGGGAGAGGGGGTGGGACGCACGAATGAATGTAATACATAAAGCATGAATAAATAAAATGTTATGGTAATTTATGACTTTTTTTCTTTCTTTTTTTTTTGGCCATGGTTGATTGTGGGTGCTCCATCACTGGGGTTTTTTAAACAAGTGACTGGAAAGCCATTTGTCTGCAATGATATAAGGCTCCAGAGCCTTTCTAGGAGCCTGGGGAGGGCAAATGGCCTTCCCCATCCCCATGGAGGCCCTCTGGAGGCCAGAAATGGCCCGTTTGCCAACTTTCCGGCCTCTGGGGGGGGGGGGGAGGCCATTTTTGCCTTCCCCAGGCTCCCGAGGCCCTCCGGAGGCTGGAAACAGCCTGTTTCCCTACTTCTGGTGGCGCAGAAGGCCCAAAAATTAGCTGGCGGAGCTGAGCTTGCATGCCCATTGATATGGCTCCGTGTGTCACGCGTGCCATAGGTTTCCCATCACGGGCATAAGGTCTCTTGCTTAAGCAGAGAGTTGGATTAGAAGACCCCCAGAATCCCTTCCAACTCTTGTTATCCCTGCACCTGTTATTCCTTGACTTCCGACTACAAGAGAGCCCCCACATTTCTGTTGCTCAGCAGACAAATTGGTTAAGTGAGTTCTGCCCAAGTTTACGACTTTTCTCGCCGTCGTTTGTTAAGGGAACCACGGCATTATTAAGTTAGCGACACGGTTAGGAAAGGAATTTGGCTTCCCCGTGGATTTTTGGTCGCAAAAGAGGAAGACGTGACCCTGTGATGGTCATAAATAGGGACCGATTGCCAAGAATCTGAAATCTCGATCGCGTTGACTGTAGGGAACGCGTGTGACAAAATACTCGAGTCCCTTCCTTCAGCACCGTTGTAACTCCGGTCACTAAAGGAACTGTTGTAAGACGAGGAGTACTTTGTATTCTGTATCGACGTGCACCTCTGCGATCCTGTTATATTCAACCCGATACCCGCCCCTACTATAAGGTGAGACAAATCTGGCTACCTTAAAGTCACCCTTCCGTCCGAGAATTCTGCCAGCGACGCAGCTGGAGGGTACAAATTTAGGGGCGCTGGGTGCAAATCCCCCCAACCCCGAATTCACCCGACAAGTGCAATTAAGGAAAAGACACCAGATGTGGCTCTGAGCTGAGTTTGATGGACAGGAGATTTTTTTTAAAGCTGTACCCATTTCCTCTCCTTGCTGTGTCTGCAGACATAGGGAAGGGTGGGGGGGGGGGTTTGCAGTGAATCAATGAAGGGAAGAATACGGCGGGGGGTGGGGGGGGGAGGCTTAAATAAGATTTTGTGAAGTCCAGGAAAGAGGAAGTGTGAACCCAACTTTCGAAGTAACTCTAAATTGCAGAGTGTCTTTCTCTGCTTCCCATCAAGGGACTTTAGAAGAAGGGAAAATGCTCGTTGTTTTTTTTTAGTTTTGTTTTTTTTTTTCTTGCACAAATAACTTCCTTCCTGTTTTAAGAAGCGTTAAGCGTTGCGTTCAGAATGATCCCTGCAGCTTCTCTGCAAATTTCTCCCTGGCCTTTTTTTCAACCACGGAGAACTGAATCTTTAAAAGAGTAGGGTGTGGAAAGCAGGCCTGCTTCGTTTTCCTACACGGGGCTGGTCTAGAAGACCTCCAAGTTCCCTTCCAACTCTTCTATTCTATTCTATTCTATTCTATTCTATTCTATTCTATTCTGAGGGGTGGGAAAATTCTTCTTATTCAGAAGTCAACTTTGCACGTTAAGGGAAGGAATCTCAGTTGAAATGACCTTGAATTCCTGTAATATTTTAAGTCTTCCTCCCTTCCTCCTTATTCTCTCTACAAACCCCACCCTCTTCTACCACTGATGATGTTACCTAGTTGGGTAAGGAAACGTCTGCAAAATAACCACTCAGCTCAGAGAGCATCGAAGACCCCTCAGTTCAACCCTAGTCTACAAATATTTCTCCTTTATCAGTAATAATTATTTATTGTAAGGTTTTGGATGGAAAACCCAGCCACCTCTATACCAATGAAACTTCCTGCATGTCTCAAGCAAACAGATAAGCCATCTATGGAAATCGACTGGAATTTCAGGATGGTTTCCAACGATCCATTAATTTCATTTGAGCACCCGGTTCTCCCTCCCTCCATGATGCCCCCTCCCCTCTGGCTTCCTCTGGCTTGCCAGTTTCACCCGATCGTCGCTAACTTGTTTAATGGGCTTGCTTTTATTTTCCTGAGTTCTGCATAAACCAGAATATATGAGTCTGGGAAGAAGCCTGGATAGCTCAGCAGGCTAATGCACTGTCATTTAACTCCAGCTGTCTGCAATTACTGTAAGTTTGAATCTCACCAGGCTCAAGGTGGACTCAGCCTTCCATCCTTTCTAAGGTAGGTGAAATGAGGACCCAGTTTGTGGGGGCAATAAGCTGACTTTGTATAAATATACAAAAGTATGAAGGCTATTGCTTAACGCATTGTAAGCTGCCCTGGGTCTCCGGAGAAGGGCGGCATTTAAATCAAATTTTAAAAAAAGAAAGGAAAAAAAAAAGAAAGGGAAGCTAGGAAGGAGAAATGGAAGAAAGGAAGGAGAGAAAAGAAGAAAGAAAAGAGGGAGGAAGGAAGGAAGGAGAGAAAAGGAAGGAAGGAAAGAAAGAAGAGAGGAAGGAAAGTGAGAAAGCCTGGATAGCTCAGCAGACTAAAAGCATTGTCATTAACTCCAGCTGTCTGCAATTACTGGAAGTTCGAATCTCACCAGGCTCAAGGTTGACTCAGCCTTCCATCCTTTCTAAAGTAGGGAAATTGAGGACCCAGTTTGTGGGGGCAATAAGCTGACTTTGTATAAAATATACAAAAGTATGAAGGCTATTGCTTAATACATTGTAAACCGCCCTGAGTCTCCAGAGAAGGGCGGCATATAAATCAATTTTTTTAAAAAAAAAGTGTTCGGGGAAGCATTGGAGATCAAGAGATAATTTTGCACCCTCCTAAATTCCCACTTGGAACGGAAAGAAGAGGATTCTGGGAGCAGCCCCTGCCCCAACCTTCTCTGACTAATAGTTTGCTTCCAGAAATTGTGGGGTGCACCCTCCCTCCCTGAAGGCTTTGTTTGAAGGTTTGTCTGAAGCAATGTAGGGTCCCCGGCAAGGGGTTGGATTAGAAGACCTCCAAGATCCCTCCAACTCTTATTCCTTCCTTCCTGCTTTTTTATTGTTTTTAATCTGTAAAAATGAAGTGTTTTAATACTGTGTGTGACCAGCCATACGCTAAATAAATAAATAAATTCCTTCCTCCCTCCCTCCCTCCCAGAAAAGAAGGTTTTAAAGAAGAGATTGGACCACCATTTGTCTGAAATGATATATAGAGTTGGGGTTCGGCTATACGACCTCCAAGGCCCCTCCCAGCTCTTGTTATTCTGTAACTTGGTAAGGGTCTCTATAATGTTCTACCTTCGAGGAGTATCTGTATCTTTTTCAGCCTGTTTCAAAGGGGGGGGGTCAAGGCAGCAGACTTTAGGCGGCCCAAAACTGCCCCCTCACCCCCCACCGAGGTGGGAGAGGGAAGAAGCGCTGATTGCCCCCTCCCCAAAAAAACCCTCTAGCGTTGGAAAAGTGGGGTGGGAGGCTGGGGGGTTCTAGGAAAAGACGCTGCGCTTTTGTGTGTGTGTGCCTCTCCGGCGGGTGACAACTGCAGGCAACTTTCGGGGAGTGGGTGGGTAGGTGGGAGGAAGGCGGGGGGGGGGTCCCGTAGTAGCCCTCCCCGGGGCGGGTCCCCAGATTTATTATGATTATTTTTTTTGCCTTGCGCTTCCTCTCCTCCTCTCGCCGGGCTCCCTCTCGCATTCCTGCCTCTTGACTCAGGCCTGGAGGAGAAGAAGGCGGCGGCGGCGGCGGCGGGCGCTCGCTCGCTGCACCAGGAAGCGTGTGCGGCCCGCACACAGCATGTAAGGCGAGCGGAGGCAGCGCTAGACAGGCGAGGAAGGAAGAAAGGAGGAGGAGGAGGAGGAGGAGAGGAGGAGGAAGAGACGGTCCTCGGCCATGGAGGACGGCACCGAGGAGGAGACGGTGGAGCTGCCCCTGACCAACGGTACCCCGAGATCCAGGAGCCAGGGAATCCCACCGGGACACGGGGTCCCCCCGCCCCACTCCCCGCGGCTGGAGCGCAAGGGACCTTGGAGACGCCAAGGCGCGCCTAGGGCGCACCGCGCGTCCTTGGAGCCTCTCCAAATCGGGGGGTGGGGGGGGCGCAGGGAATGGGGGGGGGTCCCGAGTGGGGGGGGTGTTTGAAATGTCAGGGTGACAACCGGATCTCCCCTCCCCCCCCACTACAGACACACACACGCACACACACACACCGTCGATCTGCTGGAGGGAAGGCCGCGGAGTTTGGGGCGCAGGAAGGAGAGCGGGCCGAGAACGGGGCGCGCTAATGGGGAAGGGGTTGTGGGAGGGGGGCTTCCTTTTTGGGGTGGGAGCTGGATCAGAGGGGATGGGGAAGGGGATCTGTCGGCTGCCACAGTAGAAGAGATCTTAGGGGAGGTGGGGGGGGGGGTTTCAGAGACCCAGGGCGCGGGCATCCTCTCTTGGGAAGCTATCCCGGCCAGGAATGTAGAAATGGGGATAGGGACCCTCTCCCCATATCTACATCCGAGCCACCAGTTGCTTCTCCCCCTTGCCTCCCCCCTTTGCAAAAGCAGGAGTGGAACCCAGAGCCGGGCTAAAAGACAAGGGGCGCTTGGCAGTGCCAACCAACCCGGCCTGGAGACCCCCACCACCGCCCCCACAGCTAGCCAGGCGACCCTTTGCAAAAGGCTGGAGGTGGCCAGGCCTGGCCGAGTGTTATTTTTCAAAGTGGGGGGAAGCCCCGCCCCTTCATGGATGCAAGCCCCGCCCCTCCGCCCAGCTGGAACCCGGGCTCCCGTGTATATGTATGTGTGTGTGTGTGTATGGGGGGGGGTGTTATGTGTGTCTGTCTGAATCACCAGCCCACCCCCGCCGGGATTGGCACGTGGGGGCGGACTGGGGAGGGGGGCGCAAGCAAGCAAGCAAGCAAGCGAGCAGCCGTGGCGCCTGCAGGCGGGCAGCAGGTGGGTGGTGGGAGGGAGGGAGGGAGGGGTGCAGAAGCCTGTTCCTTGGGGTGGGGGGGCGCTGCACGCCTTAACGCCCCCTCTGCCTTCAGCATCTGAGCATCCTTACAGTATTTGAACTCCTTACAGTATTTGAGAGAGTGAGGAAGGCACAGCTGGCTGGCTTTAAATTAAGGGTGGGGGGGTTGCAAACAGGGGAAGGAGCCCCCTCCCCTAATCCTAATCCCACTAGACTGGGGTCGAGCCTTAAGGCAGCCCCCCCCCATCCCCCTCTTTTGGCTGCCAAGCGGTGCAGATTAAGGAGGTCTCCCTTGTCTATTTTCCGGTTGGGCTATATAACCAATCTCAGGCACCTATAGATCTGTGTTTTCCAAAACTTGGCAACTGTGAGAGGTGTGTGGGTTTGCTGGCTGGGGCATTCTGGGTGTTGAAGTGTATACACTCCACCCCCTCCCCAAAGTTGACAGGTTTGAAAAAAAGGGGCCGATAGCACGCTTAGCGTGCTAGGGACCCACTTTCTGTCCCTCTGCAGCTGTCAAAAGCCTAGCTCCATTGATTCATGTGTGAATGCAGCTCCTTTAATCGTTGGGTGACGGGTGGTGGGGTCGTGGTGGTGTTGGTGGTGGTTAAATATGTTGTCTGAACCCAGGTGCAGGGGTATAAACCAATGCAGAGTCCCAACCCCTCCCCATTTGCTTCACTTCCCCCCCCCTTCCTTCCAGGATTTAAATTTCCGCTCCTTAATTACTGTAAATCTGGATCGTGGCGCGATAAAGCGTGGCCCCAAACGCACTTTCAACGTGGCCTTTTAAGCCCAGGACGTTTTAAGCAATACGGCCTTAGTCGCATTTTGTCAGTCAACATCTCAGAAATGGAGCCTCCAGCTAGCAGGATAGTCTACCTTTGAGAGCAGCACACCCCCGGGAAGATGTATGGAGAGGATTTTGTTTTGTGGGAAGTGTTTGTTGAGTGTTTTTGGTAGGAGAGAGATGGATTACGGAACGAGACGGACTAGTAAAGTTGATTTCTTTCAGATTTCGGATTTTCTCCTTTCAATGGCTTCGATAGAATAATTTAAACGAGCAAAAAAATAAAATAAAATACAAACTCTACTTTTCATCATCATGAGAAAAGAGCAGCCAAGAATAGAATGAAAACTTGATTGTCACTTTAAACGTATGCTAATCTGCGTACCTTAAAATGAAAATTTAATTGCACTCCGCTCTCAAAAGATAACTATTATTCACACACACACACACACAGAATGGGCGTTTAATGTGCATGCGTGGGCCTCTTTTTTTCTGATTGCTTTTAGCGTGGATGAATGATTTTACTCAAGAGACCCCGAAGGAGAAGGAAATGGTTTTAAAATGGCCCTGTTTTTTATTTTATTTTATTTTAAATTTGAAGCGTGCAGGGAAATTGATCGGAATGGCCGATGTGTGATCGAAGAAAATATGGGGGGGAAAACCCACAGCACCCTCTGGGATCTCATCAGCCGATGAAAATTTAAACAAGGGCCATGTTTGTACGTGTGGGTTGGAGAGGAGGCCCTTTGGGCTGGTAGCCTCCCAGGGCAAGTGTGAGCCCGCTCGAATGCCTGTTGGTTAACCTGTGATTCAGCTACACGGAAATGGACTGACTCCCAGGGAATTGGGTGGGGAGGTGTAACTTAGGTGTAGCAAAGGTTTCAATGATGAGGAGGCAATGAGAGGGTCACGGTTGCCCCTTGGATCCCGTGGGATGTCCTGGCTCAGCCTACCCCAGTGGTTTTCACTCTCAGCAGCTTTTAAGATAGGTGGACTTCAATTCCCAGAATTCACCAGGCCACATAGTTTTAAGTGTGCTGGCTGGAGAATTCTGGGAGCTGAAGTTTCTCATTTTAAAGCATGCTGGCTGGTGAATTCTGGGAGTCGAAGTCCACCCATCTTTAAAACATGTTGGCTAGGAAATTCTGGGAGTGGAAGCCCATCCACCTTAAAGCAAATAGGCTGGGGAATTCTGGGAGTTGAAATCCACCCGTCTTAAAGCATGCTGGCTGGGGAATTCTGGGAGTGGAAGTCCACACAGCTTAAAGTTGCGGAAAAACTTCCTCTCATGGATTACCGATTAACGTGACCATCCCTGCTTTAGTTCAAAAAAATTAATCTAATAAATCAGGGAAGTGGGATAGAGAATTGCGCTAGGCTAGGAAAAGATGGTCTGATGCAGTTAGCATTTTAAAAAAAATTATGTTGAAGCTAAAGATTACAAGGGGAAAACTACCGTAGTAAGGACCCAGATGTTTGAAATAAGAGCCTGTATAATAAATTCAGTCTGTTGAAGCCAAATTGCCAACGCTAGGCAGTCAGGTAGCCTCTAAATCCAATAAACTAATTAACTAAAGTTAGTTAATTAGTTAATTAATTAATTACCATGACCCTAAAGATTGAGAATTGCTGGGGGACCTTAGGAAGTTGTGGGGGACACCAAATGTACTGAATTTATTTATTTTTAGCTGATTTACAGACTAGGACGGTCTAATCAGCCTTCACTAGGAATGGTGTGAACATCAGGAGCAGGGCACTGTTATTATTTGTGGCGATTGTTATTAGAGCAGCTCACTGCTGAAGAATTCTTCTGAATTCTTTTGATTTTTTTTCTTTCAAGAGGCCTGTACTAGATGTTGTTGATAAAAGTGATGTTTATCACTTGTTGTTTGTATCTTATGGTGAACGATTGTAATTATGATTTATGATCTATGACCTGTCACTTTGTTGTTTGCATGTACACTGTTTATGCACTGGAGTTTATGCACTGGAGACAAATTCCTGGTGTGTCCAATCAAATTTGGCCAATAAAGAATTGAATTCTACTCTACTCTACTCTACTCTACTCTACTCTACTCTACTCTACTCTACTCTACTCTACTCTACTCTACTCTACTCTACTCTACTCTACTCTACTCTACTCTATATTCTATTCTGTTCTGTTCTGTTCTGTTCTGTTCTGTTCTGTTCTGTTCTGTTCTATTCTATTCTATTCTTTTTTTCACTTTTCTATATTCTATTCTATTCCATTCCATATTTTCTATTCTATTCTATTCCATAATTCTATTCTATTCTATTCTCTACTTCCTATTCTGTTCTGTTCCATTTTCTATTCTATCCCATTTTTTATTCCATCAGATATTCTATTCTATTCTGTTCTGTTCTATGCCATTCCATATTTTCTATTCTATTCTATTCTATTCTATTCTATTCTATTCTATTCTATTCTATTCTATTCTATTCTATTCTATTCTATTCTATTCCATTCCATTCCATTCCATTCCATTCCATTCCATTATTCTATTCTATTCTATTCTATTCTATTCTATTCTATTCTATTCTATTCTATTCTATTCTATTCTATTCTATTCTATTCTATTCTATTCTATTCTATTCTATTCTATTCCTTTATCTGAAGGGCTTGTTTTTCATATTGTTTTCAAGGAAACTTTGTGTCGCTTACGTTTTGAAAGCTTTTTATTTCCCTTGGTTTGGCACTCCTCCCATACATAAATAAATAAAATGTTGCTTTTAAAAAGAAACAGGTATGTTTGGCTTCGCAATTCTCTTGAAGGCATCTTTTCAAATCGTCCAAGGCAATCCTCGTCCTTAGGGGAATAAAAGGGGATAACTCTGCTGCCCCCCACCTTAAATATTTTCATTCTCCCCCTCCCCTCTTGCAATTGGTTATTTTGATTTCTCTGAGCTCCCCAGAAGCCTGGAGCAAGTTTGAGGACTTGTTCTCTTGTTCTCTGGAAAAGTGAAATCATTTCTTTTCCTTCCTTGAGACTATAAATTCTGGAACGGCTTACTTGAAACAGCCCCAGCTTGAAAAAGAAGCTGGATCCAAATACCGTTGGCAAAGATTCTAGTCCTCAAAACTCAGGCTGGGAGGTCAGAGATGATCATCTTGCCCTGAAAAACCGGGAGAGGATTGGGCTACATGACCTCTGCGTGCCCCCTTCCAACTCTGTCCTTTTGTATTTCCAAGGTTAGGATATTGTACGCGGATTATAATTTGCGTTTAAATTCTCAGGTTGGGGATAAAAGAAAAAAGTTTTAAAATATTTTAAGTTTAAAAATATTTCTTATTTTATTTGAAAATTTCGGATTCTTTTATCGGCGGGAAAACAAATGTGTTTTTTGTCTATTTTTTCCCACCCTCCCGTAGCAAATTTAACTGGGCACGATGAGGAGAAAGTGGGGATGGAAAATTTCGAACTGCTTAAAGTCCTGGGGACCGGAGGTAAGTGCAAACCATGGTTACAAGATTTTTAACTAGCATGCCTCTCCCTCCATCCCTCCCTGCCTTGCTCTGCCTAATGATAGAGACAGCATTTCCCCCCCCCCCTTTTGATTAAAAAACACCAAACCTGTTAAGAATCTTGAAACGGAAGCTATTTTTCCACTCCCGATTCAGCGGGAGGGATCAAAAAGCGGAGCTTGAAGGGAAATGAAATACAGGCCGGTCCTCGAATTACGACCGCCGCCGAGCCCCAAATTTCCGTGGCTAACCGAGACGTTGGTTAAAAGTGACTTTTGCCTCATGGTTACGACCTTTCGCGCCACACTTGGCGATGCGAATCACTGCAGTTGTTAAATTAGGGAACGTGGTTGCTAAGTGAGTCTGTCGGACGGTCGCAAAAGGGGGATCACGTGACATGTCCTCCTCCCTCCGGGAACACCGCCACCGTCATAAATGGGAGCAAGATGCCAGGGGGTCCTAATTTTGATCCCATGACTGCCGGGGATGCCGCAACGGCCGTCACGGTGAAAAACGGTCGAAAGTCGCTTGTTCCGGTGCCGTCGCAACTTTGGCCACTAAACGAACGGTTGGAAAGCGAGGACCACCCGCTAAGCCCAGCGCTCTTCTTGCTTTTCTTTCTGCTCTTCAGCTTACGGGAAGGTGTTCCTGGTCCGTAAACTCACTGGCCACGACGCCAGCAAGCTTTACGCCATGAAAGTTCTCCGCAAAGCGGCCATCGTCGCGAAAGCCAAGACGACTGAGCACACGCGGACCGAACGGACCGTCCTGGAGCACGTCCGCCAGTCGCCTTTCCTCGTGACGCTGCATTACGCCTTCCAGACGGATTCCAAGCTCCATCTGATTCTCGGTAGGTGGGGAGAATCGGGGCCGGAGGAGAAATGGAGGGGGGTGGGTGGGAAATTGGAGGGCGGGAGTGGGGGACATTGGCCAGCGCTAAGGGTTCGATCCGAGCCTCTCCCGTTTGTTTCCTTCCTAGATTACGTGAGCGGAGGCGAGCTGTTCACGCACTTGTACCAACGGGACCATTTCTCAGAGGAGGAAGTACGGTTTTACAGCGGGGAGATCATTTTGGCGCTGGAACACCTCCACAAGGTGAGAACTCTTTCATTTACGGATGGCTTAAATCTTCTAGGCTGCCCGTCTCCCCTGAACTATAGAATGGAATGGAATGGAATGGAATGGAATGGAATGGAATGGAATGGAATGGAATGGAATGGAATAGAATAGAATAGAATAGAATAGAATAGAATAGAATAGAATAGAATAGAATAGAATAGAATAGAATAGAATAGAATAGAATAGAATAGAATAGAATAGAATAGAAGTAAGAGCAGAATAGTATTAGAAGAGAAGAGAAGAGAATGGAAGAGAATAGAATAGAATGAGAGCAGAATAGAAATAGAATAGAAATAGAAATAGAAATAGAATGGAATGGAATGGAATGGAATGGAATGGAATGGAATGGAATGGAATAACAGAACAGAACAGAACAGAACAAGAATAGAATAAAATAGAAATAGAATAGAAAATAATGGAAGGGAAGGGAAGGGAAGGGAATAATAGAACAGAACTAGTAGAAACTATGGAATGGAATGGAATGGAATGGAATGGAATGGAATGGAATGGAATGGAATAGAATAGAATAGAATAGAATAGAATAGAATAGAATAGAAAATATGGAATGGAATAGAATGTAGAATAGAATAGAATGTAGAATAGAACAGAATAGATTTTGGGGGAAGCCGGCAGGGAAGGTTGCAAGTCAGGGTCAAACGATGTCTCACTTAACAACTGTGAGTGATTCATTTTAACAACCATGCTAAAAGGCCGTGAAATCGGTGCGGTGACGGGGATGCTTCATTTAGCAACTGCACTGCTTCGCGATGAATTTACTGGTTCTTGTGGTCGTAAGCCGAGGACTGGCAAAATGGGGTGGGGGGGAGGGCTTGTCAGATGATTGTGGTTTTGTTGGCACACAAGGGGCCCAAGAGCTGCCTTTTTCTCACTCCTCAGCTTGGCATCATTTATCGGGATGTGAAGCTGGAAAACATCTTGCTGGACAACGAAGGCCATGTGGTACTGACCGATTTCGGCCTGAGCAAGGAATTCGTGACAGAGGATGTGAGTTCGGATTGTGGAGAAAGCTCCTTTAATGGCATCTGTGATTGTTTGATTCCTGGGATCAGGGTTTAGACAGAACTGAGTCGAAATGGGGGTGGGTGGGGAGAGGTTGGTTGGTTTGAGTCTTGGGGGTGTAGCATTGCTTGGAGACTCAGCTCTCTTTTTATTATTATTAAATCAATATTACACATTCATCCTAACTCTAATCTTAACCAAATTCCATTTTTCCCTTCTTCTCTATATTACATCCCTTAAGTTTGAAATCTCATTTAACAGAATTCCTAACATTACAATCATTCATTTCATATCAAGATAATAAATCAAAAACATTTTATACCATGTATTTCCTTAAGTCTTGTTCCAAATCATACACTCCAATATCTTAGTAAAAAAAAATCAATTAATTATATAACAGGTTTTTTTCCCTTTATATCCTTAAATCTTATCTCTAATTTTCAAATACTTTGTCAAAGATATATATTTATACCTCATCAAACAACATCTTAATCATTTCTTCTTTCACCACAATTGTAACTATTTCAAAAGACAATTATCACTTCTCCTTCCAATTTGTTGCAGTTTCCCTAATTAAAGTTATTTATATTTTTGGAACGCGTCATTGTATAAACTCCAACAATGCAATTAAAAGTATCCCAATTTTTTATCATTTCTACTGTCACCACAATCTCACTTATTTCAAAAGACAGTATCATTTTCACCTTCCAATTGTTATAATTCCCCTAATTAAATTTGTTCATATTTTTATGGCAAAAAGGGGAATATACAAATTGTGTTGAAATGATGACAAATTGTTTAAATTTGTGAACTTTTCTGTTCAGAAAAAAATACGCTGTATGTGTGTCTTTCTGTGTGTTAAAAAACCCCCCAAAAAAACTTTAAAAAAAGAAAGAAAAAAGAATCAGCTCCAGGGAATAAAGGTTCAATAAAGGAGTTTTAAAAATTTCCACCTGGTGCTTAAAAAAACAACCTGTTTTTTAACAGCTGTTAAAAAAAGAGTTATTGGAACAATAACTGGTAACCTCCTTTTGCCGGTCCACAATAGAAAGCATCCTCACTTACTGCATCCCGGTGTGGCATGCCAGCTTGACAGCCGCGGATAGAAAAACTCTACGGAGGGTGGTGAGCACAGCACAAAACATCGTGGGCTGCCCCCCGATACCACTAGGGCTCGCTGCCTTAGGAGAGTGAGGAAAATCCTCAGGGACGACTCTCACCCTGGTCAACACAGCTTTACCCTCCTACCATAGGGAAAGGAGATATAGAAGTATAGGCAGCCAAACAAACAGGCTGAAGAACAGTTTTTATCCGTGGGCTGTCAGACTCCGGAATGCGAAATAACATCGTAACTACGTAGTATGATGGGACTACAGGGCCGGTGCAACGTGTAACATGTTCGCGCTGGTGCAATAGGACCGAGGTTTTTTTGTTAATGTGATTTATTGGGTTAGGGATTTTTTGTCTTCGCTGTGAGTTGTATTGTGTTGGGGA
Source organism: Coluber constrictor foxii (assembly GCA_038048745.1). Classification (NCBI taxonomy): domain Eukaryota; kingdom Metazoa; phylum Chordata; class Lepidosauria; order Squamata; family Colubridae; genus Coluber; species Coluber constrictor. The sequence continues at coordinate 9,017,373 of CM075975.1, forward strand.
GGGGTGTGTGTGTGCGCTGAGGGAGCTCAGCCAATCTCATTGTGCATATGTTGTGCACCGGCTGTAAAGATTTGAATTTAAAGACCAGCTTTTGCCAGCAATTTGGAAGATGTGTGGACTTCAGCTCCCAGAATTCCCCATGGCTGGCTGAGGAATTCTGGGAGTTGAAGTCTATAAATTCCCAAATTTGGGGATCCCTGGATTAGATAATCCTCAATTCTGATCTGGTTGCTGGTTTTTTCTCTTCTTCAGTCTTCCGGCTGCACAAAATGTCCCTCTTTACTGATTGTCATCAAAACTCATCCTTCCTTCCTTCCTCCTCTTTCCCCTTTCTTTCTCTTTCCTTCCTTTCTTTTTCTTCCTTCCTTTCTTTCTCTTTTCCTTCCTTCCTTCCTTTTTTCTCTTCCTTCCTTTCTTCCTTCCTCTTTCTCTCTCCCTTTCTTCCTCTTCTTTTCCTTCTTTCTTTCATTTCTTTCTCCTTCCTTCCTTCTTCTTCCTTCCTTCCTATCTTTCTCTTCTTTCTTTCTTCCTTCCTTTTTTCTCTTCCTTTCTTCCTTCCTCTTTTCTTCCTCTCTCTTCCTTCCTCTTCCCTTCCTTCTTTTATTTCTTCCTCCCTCTTTCTTTCTTTCTTTCCTTTCTTTTCTTCCTTCCTTATCTTTCTCTTCTTTACTCCTTCCTTTTTTCTCTTCCTTTCTTTTTCTTTCTTTTCTTTCTCTTTCCATCCTTCTATCCTTCCTTCCTTTCTTTTTCTTTCTTTTTCTTTCCTTCCTTTTTTTTCTCTTTCTCTTTCTTTCTCTTTCCTTCCTTCCTTTTCTTTTTCTTTCCCCTTGCCACAGAAAGAACGGACTTTTTCATTTTGCGGCACCATCGAATACATGGCCCCCGAGATTGTACGCAGCAAAAGTGGACACGGCAAGGTGAGAAGGAAGGTTGGCATAAAATTCTCTGCCACAGGCTGGAGCCCAGAAAACAGCTTTCTCATGAATCAGGGAAAAAAAGGAGGCGGCATTAGAATAGAATTCTTAGAATTAAGTTCTAAGAATAGAATTAATTATCTGCGCAGAAACTTTTGATAAAGTCAGTGTGGGGAAGGGAAACTTTTTTTCCTAGTAGAGGGGGAGACATATCTTAAGGGGAACAAGGGGGAAGAAAGCAGAGTACAGATATTTCCTCGACTTACAATCAAAATTGGGACCAACCTTTCCATTGCTAAGCAACGCGGTTCTTAAGCGAATCATCCCAATTTTATGACCTTGCTTTTGCCAGTTGTTAAACATATCACACCGTTGTTAAGTGAATTATTCAGTTGTTAAATGAATCCAGATTCCCGTCCCTTCCTCGCCCCCTCTCCCGGTTAATTTTGAGCGGGGAAAATCACAAATGGGATCTCATGACCCCAACACACTCCAAGCATCATAAATACATGCTGGCTTGCCCAGTGTCCAAATTTTCATCTTGTTACCGCCTTGTTACTAAAAATTTTGAAGCCCCCCCCCCCCCCCCCGGTTATAAGTGTGAGGATTAGTCTTCCGTCCCTTTTTTCAATGCTGTTGGAACCTCGAGCAGTCGGTAAACAGAAGGTCGTAAGTGGAGGACCCCCTGTATTGTACCGGTTCAGTCCCGAGTTCCCCCCCTTTTTCCTCTCTCTCTCTCTTTCTCTCCTCCCTTGTAGTCTGTGGATTGGTGGAGTTTGGGAATCCTGGTTTTTGAGCTCCTGACTGGCGCGTCTCCTTTTACCCTCGAAGGGGAGAAAAACTCTCAAGCGGAGGTGTCCAGGTGAGGTGGGGGGTGACGGGTGGGGCAACTGGAAGAATTGGGGAGATGGGGAGGGGGGCAGGTAGCCGATTAGGGGCAAAACCAATCTAGATACAAGAGCGATGGAAGTCGGGGAGAAAGAGAGCCGTGAAGTCAACGGACATAACTTGTGTCAGGTTTCGAGGTTGCCTCAAATAAATTGCATTTCAAACAAAGTCTTTGATGAAAAAAAACCCTCTTATTTATTAAGCATGAACATTCTAACTCCGACTCATCGCAGCCAACTCTGGCTTCCTCAGAACAAAACCCTCCTTTTCCTCTCCCCACTCCTCTGCACTCATTGGCCATCTTCCCAGTCACTCTGCTCCTAATCTACTGCTCCCACTCAAAGGAATTTCCCCCCTCCCATCCCAGCTCCTAGGTGATATTCTCTCCAGGGAAAATAAGTAGGTGAAGAGTCAACCGTCCCTTTCCAGATGCCTCCGCTTCTCCTTCTTATGTCAGCATTAGAGTAAGTGCAGCGTGAAATGCTGACATCTTGATTCCCAGGGAGAAAAAAATAATAATAATCTAATCAAAAAGCCTCCAAAAAATTAAAAAGTGGTATTTGAATGACTCCTTGCTGGTTATCCAGTGACCAGCGGAAGGTCCGTAATCAGGCCCGGCCCAGATAAAGGGCCAGGAGGGGACATTTTTATAGACATAAAAGGAAAATTTCCCTGTTGCTTCTGACTTCTTGCGCACTTGGGGGCGCAGTGGTTAGAAGGCGGTACTGCAGGCTACTTCTGCTGACTGCCAGCAATTTGGCAGTTCGAATCCCACCAGGCACAAGGTTGACTCAGCCTTCCGTCCTTCCGAGGTGAGTAAAATGAGGACCCGGATTGTTGGGGGCGAGAGGCTGGCTCTGTAAACAGCTTAAGAGAGGGCTGAGGCACTGTGAAGTCTATTGTTGTCTTCCTTCCTTCCTTCCTGTCTGTCTGTCAGAAGGCAGAATTGCAGGCTAATTCTGCCCACAGCCAGGAAGTTCGATCCTGACCGGTTCAAGGTTGACTCAGCCTTCCAGCCTTCCGAGGTCATTCAAACAAGGACCCAGATTGTTGAGGGCAAGGAAGCTGACTCTGTAAACCGCTTAGAGAGGGCTGTGAGACACTGTGAAGCGGGATATAAGTCTAAGTGCTGTTGCCATTGCTATTCTAGACGGATCCTGAAGTGCAGCCCTCCCTTCCCGTCGCTTATCGGCCCCGAGGCTCGCGACCTCCTGCAGAAGCTCCTGTGCAAAGACCCCAAGAAACGCTTGGGGTCCGGCCCAATGGGGGCCCAGGAGATTAAAGAGCACCCCTTCTTCAGGGTAAGGTTTACAAGTCCTGGGCCTGCCTTGGAGACGTTGAGCAGCCTTTCCCTCCTGAGCCATTTCCCAGAGAATTGGATGGAGACAACCAATTGTCACTGCGCAACGCCTGGTTTTATTGTGCTTTGTTGCGGTTTTATCTTTGTTTAGAGCAGGGATCTTTCACTTCAGTGATTTTTAAAGCTGTGTGGCCTTCAACTCCCAGAATCCTCTAGCTAGCGTTTTGGGAGTCAAAGTTCACCCCTTCTTCAAGTGTGCTGACTGAGGAATTCTGGGAGTTGAAGTCCACCTCTCTTCAAGCATCCTGGCTGGGGAATTCTGGGAGTTGAAGTCCACCCATCTTCAAGCATGCTGGCTGGGGAATTCTGGGAGTTGAAGTCCACCCATCTTCAAGCATGCTGGCTGGGGAATTCTGGGAGTTGAAGTCCACCCCTCTTCAAGCATCCTGGCTGGGGGATTCTGGGAGTTGAAGTCCACCCCTCTTAAAGCATGCTGGCTGAGGAATTCTGGGAGTTGAAGTCCACCCCTCTTCAAGCATCCTGGCTGGGGAATTCTGGGAGTTGAAGTCCACCCCTCTTAAAGCATGCTGGCTGAGGAATTCTGGGAGTTGAAGTCCACCACTCTTCAAGCATCCTGGCTGGGGAATTCTGGGAGTTGAAGTCCACCCCTCTTAAAGCATGCTGGCTGGGGGATTCTGGGACTTGAATTCCCCCCATCTTGAAATTGCCGAAATTGAGCAACACTTGAGCTGGTTTTTCTCTGCAGTCTAGTTATATCTTCTCCCCAATTATTTTTCCCCCCCACTCCAGGCCTTGGACTGGGTCGAATTAGCTGCGCGCCGGATCAGGCCGCCGTTTAAACCCCTCATCCGTCACGAGTTGGACGTGCGAAACTTTGCCGAAGAATTCACCAGCTTGGAGCCCATCTACTCTCCGGCTGGGACCCCTCCCAGCCTAGACCGTGTCTTCCAGGTGCGTTCCACCAAATGCTACGTTTCCATAGGTACTGCAAATAATCAGACCGAGGGATGGGAGAAGCGGCCAGGGCAGAGACAGAGAGATACAGAGAGAGAGGGAGAGGGTGGGGAGAGAGAGAGGGAGCGGAGAGAGAGAGATGTCAAAAGGATTTTATCGTTCCCGTTGTTTTTTAACAACTGGTTCTTTGCCCTAATGACTGGCTGGGTAGGCGTGGCTAGGAGGGGTCATGTGACTGGTGGAAGTGAGTGACATCGAGTTGGCCACGCCCACCCAGGCTTTGTGGCTCCCGGTGTTTTCTTTTCTGCGGGAAACGGGTCCCAATGGCTCTTTGAGTGTTTAAGGCTGCAGACCCACTGCAGCATTCACAGTTACGACCACTGGTTCACTTAACAGCCACCACACACACACACAAAAAGCATCATAAAAACCAGTTTCGTTACAACTGTAATCGGCAGGCGGTCGTAACTCGCGGACTCTCTATCATAGGATAAGGTTCATTGCAAGCAAGCGTTGGTGAAAAGATTGTAATATTTGCAATATTTGCAATATTTGTTGATGGTGTTAATCTTGGCAATGATGTTCCAGAGGGGGAGCTCTCACCTCACAATCAGGAAGTTGTGAGTTCGATCCTAGGTAGAGACAAATGTAGGGTTTCCTGCTTTCCCTTCCAACTCTGTTAATCTGTAATAATATTTGTGGCAAAATGAATTTTAAAGGGTAGAGAAAACTTCAGGTGAATAAGTCTCAAGACTCCAGTCCCAGAGCAGGCACCTTGGGAAGCGTAAATTCAAGGCAATAATATTCAAAATTAATCGGCCCAAATTGTCATTTCTCTACGTATTCAAAACTTCCTGGACAAGGGGGGCACAAAATTACTGGAGAATTAAATGACCGTAAGCTGCAGGGAGAAGGAAAAGAGATTGGAGATTTTTTTTTTAAAAAAAAAAGATCTTTCCGAGCGGTTAAAAAAAGGACAGAATTGTGGTTTTTCGCTTTGAAACCTGCTGAGTTTTTTTACTTTCGCGATCTAAATCATTTCAGGAAGTGCCTTGCACAAGCTTACTCATTTGCAAAGACGGTGGAACAGAATAAAAGTTGGGTTGGTTTTTTTTTTCATCTTGGAGGACTAGATTTTTTTGGGGGGGGCTTGGCAAGTTTCAAAATGTTCTTTCAAACTTCCTCCTTTTTTTCCTTCACAACCAGCCAGCAACGTGTGTAGTTCTCTTGCGGCCTTGGGGGTGAAATTTCCGGGGTCCTTTGGGCAAAAATGATACCCAAGAACTGGGGTTCTCTTAATAGTTCAAAGAGATGCTTGATGGTTCACTTTCAGCGTGAGAATGCCCACAGGGGCAATCCTCTCGATGTACAATCAATTTTTTTAAAATTTGATTTATATGCCGCCCTTCTCTGGAGACTCAGGATGGCTTACAATGCGTGAAGCAATAGCCTTCATCCTTTTGTATATTTATACAAATTCAGCTTATTGCCCCCACAAACTGGGTCCTCAATTTACCTACCTTAGAAAGGATGGAAGGCTGAGTCAACCTTGAGCCTGGGGAGATTCGAACTTGCAGTAATTGCAGACAGCTGGAGTTAATCACAATGCTTTTAGTCAATGCGGAGCCACCAGGCCCTAAAATATTTAGCAAGCGTTCAAAGTTACAAGAGGCACTGAAAAAATGTGACTTAATGATGGACTGATGATCATTGCAGCATCCTTTGGGGGGTTATGATGTGATCAAAATTTGGGTACTCGATTCAGCCAACAAATTTTGATTCGCCCAACGAAAGGCGAGCGGGGTCAGAAAAATACAATGACGGCGATGGTAGGAAGGTGGAAGAGGCATGCTCTGATGTCAGCCTTGGCGGTCCTGCGCTTTGCCGATTTGTGCAAATCGGAATACAGAAAGGGAGAGTTGGAAGGGACCTCGGAGGTACCATTCTGAATAAATGGCTGTTTTCCACAAAGAGAAAAAGGTTAGCCATCACTGGAGCGGACGTACCGAATTCCCACAACTGTTTGAGATGCATTTCTCTTCGAGGCTGGGCGATCGCAATGCCGTCTCTGATTTTTCTTTCCAAAAAGGGATATTCCTTCATCGCCCCGTCCATCCTCTTCAACCGTAATGCTGTGACCGCTGACGTACTTGAGGCGGCGTACGACGGGGAGCGTCCCGGAAGGTCTGCGGTAGCCCGCAGTGCCATGATGAAGGTAAGGGGGGAATTATCCGCCGAAGGAGAAGCAGGAATCCGTAGGAGTGGGGCAAATTTCGTGGGCAGGCGGGACCATGGCTGGAATCACTTAATATACCATGATGAAAAATTCTACTTTACAAAGTAGAGGAACGGAGTTCACGCAACTCGCTTCGAACGCTATGATGGGATGTGTCAACGGAGCCTCAGAAAGTTTCCCGGGTCTTATTGATGTAAAGGTAGTTCTCGACTTGGTGGTCGAGATTTCTGTTGATAAGGGAAACGTCGGCTAAGTGAATTTTGCCTCGTTTGACGAGCTTTCGTGCCGCCGGTTGTTAAGCGAATCACCGCCCTTGTTAAGTTGGTTAAGGGAATCTGACTCCGCCCCGTTGGCTTTGCGACCTGCTTAATGACTGCCAGGGTTTATAACCATAATTTTGGAATGAATTCCGGTTGTAAGTCAAGGACTACCGGGAGAAAAATCAGCAGCCTTCCAGGAAAGTTAAAAGTTTTCGTGATGGGCGAGGTATTAATTGGATCCACAGTTTGTAAGCCTTTGAGGTCATTTAGAAGCCAAATTAAGTGATTCTACTTGCAATGCGGAGAGCAGGATTCAACCTTCTCGCTTAGTAACTCCCTCCTTCTCTCCTCTTCCTCTCTCTCAGGATTCTTCGTTCTTCCAAAAATATGAGATGGACTTGGTGGAGCCGCCCCTGGGCGAGGGAAGCTTCTCTGTGTGTCGGCGCTGCCGACATCGGCAAAACGGGACCGAATTTGCGGTTAAAATCATCAGCAAAAGGTAGCAAATTTTCATTTTATTTCCTTTCTCTGAAGGGCTTTTGGCCCCTGGCTAGCCTCAGAAAGGTTCCATTTTATTATTTTAGATATTTTAGATTTATTTTATATTTTATTTAATATATTTATTTCAGATTTTATGTTTTGTATTTATTTTACATTTCATATTTCTTCCAGATTTTATTTTATTTCTTTTAATTTTATTTCTTTTATTTTTTTAAATTATTTTTTGTTATTTTGTTATTTTATTTTGTTGTTTTGTTTTGTTCTTTTTATGCCGAGTCGATCTCGGATTTCTGACCTAGAAACTCCAGCTCGGATGCAGCACGCAAAATGCCCCAGGGAGTCTGTGAGCAAGGAGGGGATGGGGTGGGCATTTATACACAGGACCTCAGCCAATCAGGAGAGACCGATGGCAGCAGCCAATCGGAAATACCTTCGAACACTCCGCCTTTTAAAGGGACAAAGGCCCTAAACTGGTGTTTTGCTAATTGAAGCCTGAAATTTTGTCTATACTGCTAAGGACTCCGTAAAATCTTGAGCCAGATTTAAGTGGGTGGCTGGGCTATTAATATCACCCAGCAAAGGGGGGGAAAAAATCCATTTTCAATCCTGTTGCTCCCCCGCGTCGATGAGAACACGACCACACGGCGTGGGAAGACTTGAGGAAACTTTTTAGCTCCTGATCACGCTCGGGTTCGAATCCCTGAAAGTTAAGAATTCTAGACCTTTGCGTAGGAAGGTCAAGTCAGCGGTGCCGCTAAGCTAGCCGAAGAGGCTCACACTGGCGCAGAGTGGAAAATGGAGGGAGGAATGATGGGTTGGGTTGCAAAGGCAACAACAACAACAAAAAAGGGACTTAATATAATCGTGGAATCGGCTGCGATGGACAGTGGCAACTTTTCTCCTCCTTTTTTTCCCCGGTGCAGGATGGAAGTCAACACCCAGCGAGAAGTGGCGGCGCTGCAGATCTGCGAAACCCACCCGAACATCGTCAAGCTTCACGACGTTCATCACGACCAGGTGAGGAGCCTTGTGCTCGGAGAGGAAAGCTCTCGAGAAACCTTAACCTGGTTAAGGATGAAAGGGTTGGATCCCGAGATTTGGAGAGACCCTAATTGAAATCCAAGCTTCCAGACATGGAAGCTTTTTATGGGACTCTGGGGCTGGCCTGTTGGTCTAGGACACGGGTGTCAGACTCGCCGCGTCACGTGGACGTCACGTGATGTGTCTTGCCTTTGCGGAGCTGAGGTTCGGAGTGGTCCACATGTGACACATCTGGCCCGCAGGCCACCAGTTTGACACCCCTGATCTAGGGCTTACCCTACCTCACAGGGTTGTTGTTGTGGGGGGGTGAAAACTAAGGAGAGACATTAGTATATGGCTTGCCACAATTTTATTATTATTATTATTATTTATTAAATTTATATACCGCCCTTCTCCTAATGGACTCAGAGCGGTGTACAGCCAAGAATAAAAGCACTCCAATACAAAATTTAAAATATTAATAAAAGAATTAAATAATTTTGGCCCAACAAATTTAAAAAAACAATAGACAATTAAAATTTAAAACCCATAAAACTTTAGACTTAAAAAGAGGGGGGGGTTACGACAGCCCATTTTGACAAAATAAAAAAGTTTTTAGGGCACGGCGAAAAGCCCGGAGATCAGGTATCGTACCGTTCTCCGGGGGCAAATCGTTCCAGAGGGCTGGTGCTGCCACAGAGAAGGTTCTCCCCCTGGGTGTCGCCAGCCGACATTGTCTGGCTGAGGGCACCCTGAGGAGTCCCTCTCTGTGGGAGCGTACTGGCCGGTGGGAGGCTATCGGTGGCAGAAGGCGGTCCCGCAAGTACCCAGGCCCTATGCCATGGAGCGCTTTAAAGGTGGTCACCAACACCTTGAAGCGCACCCGGAAGACCACCGGAAGCCAATGCAGCTCACGCAGGAGAGGTGTCACATAGGAGCGCCCCCTTCCTCCCATAATCCCCTGCGCGGCCGCATTCTGCACCAGTTGGAGCCTCCGGGCACACCTCAAGGGGAGCCCCATGTAGAGAGCATTGCAGTAGTCCAATTTATCAGATTTATAGCGGTACCTCTCCGAGGCTGGAAACGGCCCCGTTTCCGGACTTCCGGTAGGCCGTTTTTCGCCCTCCCCAAGCTTCAGAGGCGGTCTTGGAGTCTCCAAGAGGATGAAAATGTTCCCCCAGGTTCTGGAGACCGGAAATGGGCCCATTTCCGGATTTTCAGTCGGCCCGTTTTTCACCCTCCCAGAACCTCCGTGCACACCTTGCACTTATCTGACATCCAAAACGGGCTGCGTGGAGTCCTGGGATGGGCGGGGCAGGGTCCTTCAAACAACCGGTTCGGCGAACAGATTAAAATTAACATCCGGTTCGCATGAATTAGAGCGAAGCGGCTGAATCCCACCCTTGGGTATCTCAGCCCTCATCATTGATTGATTCTGGGAGGCGCGATGAGTACCAAAAACAATGAGTAACGTGTCATGTCTCCCTTGGTCGGCTCCCCAGGTTCTTCCTGAGGTCAGCCCAAAGCAGGATGAAATTCATTGCGTGTGTGAGGGAGTGTACCAAACAAATGGTTCCCGTAAGGAATCATATAGTTGTTGTGGCCCCGTCCTCTGAGCCTATCCCTTTGGAGGAAGGAAGCTCTGAGCAGGAGGAAGAGGAGCCAGCCAGATCTCCCAGCCCCCCCCCCTCTGGCACCGGCTCAGGTGCCAGCTGAAAGAGAGCCAAGTAGTGGGGAAACAGGTGTCTCAGATGAGAGTGAGGGAGAGACGTCATTCCTGGATGCACGCCAAAGAAGGCGAGACAAAAGAGTATTGCAGCTGCGGCGTATGAGGAAATAGTTCTGAGTCACTGATTGGAGTCATGGGATCAGTGAGTCACTGGACCACACCCAGAAGCCTGTCTATATAAGACAGGCCAGTGAGTCACGAAGTTCGTGACGAACAAAGCTAAACAAACGGAGCAACCTCGTAGTCTTGGAAGCTAGATGAACGGCAAAGCTACGTAGGTGATTTTCTTGTTTGTGTAAACCAATAAAGTCCTTGGCAGACGGTGTGCATATCGCTGCCAAGGTTGAGATAAGAACTGCGGAGTGTGCCAAGTGATTATTAACCCTCGGCTGGCTGTAGTTTTGTGGGTCTCTGAAGGGGGGGGACAGATCAATAGTGAGTCACAGGGCAGCCGGCTTCGACAAGTTATAGCTTGTGCATCGGGTACTAAACCAACAATGAGTACCGGGACAAAATTGTCAGTGTGTTAAATGTGTCGAGTAGCCAATTTGACGAGGTTCAAAGCCGTCGAGTACCAATGTCCCTTTTTGTCCTCCTTTGTCCATAGTACCACACGTACCTGGTGATGGAATTGCTGAGGGGCGGGGAGCTCCTGGACCGGATCAAGAAGAAGCAACACTTCAGCGAGTCGGAAGCCAGCCAGATCATGCGCAGCTTGGTTTCCGCCGTCAGCTTCATGCACGACTCGGGAGTGGTGCATCGGGACCTCAAGCCCGAGGTACTCTAGGAAAAGAGGAGGCCGGGTTCCCAGTGAAGCCGCTTGATGAAAGAGCCCAAAATTACATTTATTTTCTGTTTGCAACCCGACACACATTTTTTTCTTGCTTTAAATTTTGAATTATAAGATGGCAATAGCAATAGTACTTAGACTTATATACCGCTTCGCAGTGCTTTACACCCCCTCTCTAAGCGGTTTACAGAGTCAGCCTCTTGCCCCCCAATAATATTGGGTCATTTTACTGACTTCGGATGGACGGACGGCCGAGTCAACCTTGAGCCTGGTGAGATTTGAACTGCCAAATTGCAGGCAGTCGGCAGAAGTAGCCTGCAGTTCTGCATTCTAACCACTGCACCACCATAGCTTCACCGATCTTTTTCTGCTGTTTGGATAAAATGTCTATTTCTGGTTTCAGGAAGCAGGAATAGTTAAATACGATTTGACGTACAGTGAATGAATGTTTGATAAAAGGTGTGGGAAGACCTCTATATTGAAATTAAGCTGTATTATTTTGAAAGGTATCATTGTAGCTTTGTAAAAAAAAAAAAAAAGAAGTTTAAAACTTTCCATAGCGAGTAAATCGTATAATAAAGCAATATTTGGAAGCCAACTTTATAGAGCTACGAGAATTATCTCGAGAAGCCTGCAAACCACCGGTATATATAAGAAACGAACCAATCCTAAACTCAGTTTATAGATATAAATATTTCTTTTTAAAAAATAATCAGTGCTATTCCGTACATATTTGTAGTTGTTCTTTGCATCAAAGGGGAGAATTCAGTAGCCGGGTGGCCTAAATGAGCCAAATCTGAAACTCTTTTGCCCGCTCGCTTGTGGGAAGAACCTGTTCCATGTTCAAAGTTAGACCAGCCTTGGAAAAAGTACTGTACTCACGTTTACGACGGGCGTGCGCCATCCCCTAAATCGATTGGCTTAACAACTGCGGCAAAAAATGGTTGTCGGTTTTTGTAAGGTCTGGATAAGTGACGATTCAGCTTACGACGACTTGAGATGGAAATTCCTATGCCCATTGTGGTCGTAAATTGAGGACTCCCCGGCCAGTGTGTGATGTGGTTGTCTTGCTCAGAGGAACTACTCCGCCTACTGTGATGACCCTTCACAAGTCACGCCTTTGCACGTTGTTGGACCTCGGCCTAACTAACTCAGTTAGCCATCTTGCAGCAAACCATGTTAAGTCCGTAGGGCAGGCCATGAAAGCGGGGTTCCCCAATTGTGTCCTTGAGGATTAACAATGGAGTTAAGACTTCGACCTACGACCACAATTGAGCCTCGGATTTATGTTGCTAAGCGAGACATTTTTTTGTCCCATTTTACGACAGTCGTTAAAGTTAGCCGGACGGTTGTTAAGCGAATCGGGCTCCCCCACTTCCTTTGCTTGCCCGAAGGTTGCAAAAGGGAATCACGTGACCCTGGGGGCACGCCGCAACGGTCGTAAATGCGAATCAGTTGTCAAGCGTCTGGTCATAAGTGTGGAAAAACGGCCTTAGGTTTTGTTTTTTTCTCCGCCGTTGCCACTTCGGCCGCTAAGCGAAGTGTCATAAATCGAGGACTACCTGCGATTCCTTTGTGACTTTGCTCCTAGAATATTCTCTACGCGGATGAGTCGGAGAGCGCCCCCGTGAAGGTGATCGACTTCGGCTTTGCCCGCCTCTGCCCTCAGAATTCACAGCCCATGCAGACCCCCTGCTTCACCCTCCAGTACGCGGCCCCCGAACTATTTCAGGATGGAGGCTACGATGAATCCTGCGATCTCTGGAGCCTGGGGGTGATCTTGGTAGGTTGAACGCGTCAAAAGGGATATAAAAAAAAATTGATTTATATGCCGCCCTTCTCCAGAGACTCAGGGCAGCTTACAATGCGTTAAGCAATAGCCTTCATACTTTTTGTATATTTATACAAAGTCAGCTTATTGCCCCCACAAACTGGGTCCTCATTTTACCTACCTTAGAAAGGATGGAAGGCTGAGTCAACCTCGAGCCTGGTGAGATTCGAACTTACAGTAATTGCAGACAACTGGTGTTAATCGCAATGCTTTTAGTCTGCTGAGCTACCAGGCTCCCATCTTAGTTTTCCAAACGACTCGACATTTCTGCTACCGGTTCTCCAGAACTGGTCAGAACCTGCATGAAGCCCACCTCTGACCTGCCCCTGAACATCGGTAAGACCAAGGAGATGGGGTTGGGACTTCCGGAGGAAGAGAGAGGACCCTGCCCCACTTTACATCAAGGGGGGGGGGGTGCGTAGAGAGGGTCTCTTCCTTTAAATTCCTGGGAGTCCATCTCAGCGAAGGCCTCACCTGGAAAAACAACACGATCCAGGTGGGCAGGAAGGCCCAACAGAGACTCTATTTCCTAAGGATCTTGCATAAGAAGAGTTATTGGAACAATAACTGGTAACCTCCTTTTGCCGGTCCACAATAGAAAGCATCCTCACTTACTGCATCCCGGTGTGGCATGCCAGCTTGACAGCCGCGGATAGAAAAACTCTACGGAGGTTGGTGAGCACAGCACAAAACATTGTGGGCTGCCCCCTGATACCACTAGGGCTCGCTGCCTTAGGAGAGTGAGGAAAATCCTCAGGGACGACTCTCACCCTGGTCAACACAGCTTTACCCTCCTACCATCGGGAAAGGAGATATAGAAGTATAGGCAGCCGAACAAACAGGCCTAAAGAAGAGATTTTATCTGTTGTCTGTCAGACTCCGGAATGAGTAATAAACAACCAAGTCCAGAAAGTCCCAAAGGACCCCACCGATTTTTTAATTGTTTGGGGGCATGGAGGAGTTCAGGACAATCAATGGGCTGAAGGCACCATTCAGCCAAAGCAGGAGACCTCCCAATTGAATAATCTCGGTGGGCATCCCTTTTACCACGACCCTTCAGGGTAGGACAGGCTGCAAGTCACATGGGGGGGGGGGGAACGAGACGTCGCTGTGTCTCCTTCGGCTCATTTTTGTCTTCTCTTCCTTCCAAGTACACCATGCTGTCCGGCCAGGTCCCCTTCCACAGTAGCCAGGAAGGCAGCGCGATCAGCCACGCCGCCGACATCATGCACAAAATCAAGGAAGGGCAGTTCTCCCTGGAGAGCGAAGCTTGGAAGAACGTGTCCGAAGAGGCCAAGGAGCTGGTTCGAGGTGATGGGGATGGACAGCCCGGGGAGCGGGGGGGGTGTGTGTTAATGGGGAGACTGTCCGACGTGTTTTCATCGTGGGGGTCCTACGTTCTCACAACACGCTTAAATCCGGTCAGGTCGATCAGGTGATTGCGTTGGCCGAACGCGCCTATGCTAACCTAGGTTAAGGATTTGATGCTTTAGCAGTACGACTTAGACTTCTATACCGCTTCACAGTACTTTTACAGCCCTCTCTAAGCGGTTTACAGACTGAGCATATTTTCCCCCCAACTATCTGGGTTCTCATTTTACTGACCTCGGAAGGATGGAAGGCTGAGTCAACTTTGAACCGGTCAGGATTGAACTGCTGGCTGTGGGTAGAGTTAGCCTGAAATACTGCGTTCTAACAGGGAAGGAGGGAGGAAGGAAGGAAGGAAGGAAAGTAATAGCAATAGCACTTAGAGTTAGCCTGAAATACTGAAAGTTGAGCTGGTTAGGTCGGAAGGAAGGAAGGAAGGAAGGAAGGAAGGAAGGAAGGAAGGAAGGAAGGAAGGAAGGAAGGAATAGCAATAGCACTGAGACTTATATACCGCTTCACAGTGCTTTCCAGCCCTCTCTAAGCGGTTTACAGAGTCAGCCTCTTGCCCCCAACGATCTGGGTCCTCATTTTACCCACCTCGGAAGGATGGAAGGCTGAGTCAATCTTTAGGAGGGAGGGAGGGAGGGTGGGAGGAAAGGAGGAAGGAAGGAAGGAGAGAAGGAAGGAAGGAAAGAAAGAGAAAGAGAAAGAAAGAAAGGAAAGAAAGAGAAAGAAAGAGAAAGAAGGAAGGAAGGAAGGAAAGGAAGGAAGGAAAGGAAGGAAGGAAGGAAGGAAGGAAGGAAGGAAGGAAGGAAGGAAGGAAGGAAGGAAGGAAGACAACACCAATAGCACTTAGACTTATATACCGCTTCACAGTGTTTTACAGCCCTCTCTAAGCGGTTTACAGAGTCAGCCTATTGCCCCCAACAATCTGGGTCCTTATTTTACCCACTTTTGAAGGATGGAAGGCTGAGTCAATCTTTAGGAGGGAGGGAGGGTGGGAGGAAAGGAGGAAGGGAGAAAGGAAGGAAGAAAAGAAGGAAGGAAGGAAAGAAAGAGAAAGAGAAAGAAAGGAAAGCAAGAGGAAGCAAGAGAAAAAAAGAAGGAAGGAAGGAAGGAAGGAAGGAAGGAAGGAAGGAAGGAAGGAAGGAAGGAAGGAAGGAAGGAAGGAAGGAAGGAAGGAAGGAATAGCAATAGCACTGAGACTTATATACCGCTTCACAGTGCTTTCCAGCCCTCTCAAAGCGGTTTACAGAGTCAGCCTCTTGCCCCCAACAATCTGGGTCCTCATTTTACCCACCTCGGAAGGACGGAAGGCTGAGTCAACCTTGAGCCCCGTGAAGATTCGATCTGCCAAATTGTAGCCTGCAGTACCGCACTCTAACCACAGCGCCACCGTGGCTTTAACTCACGCCGTGTAAAAACCGGTCTGTTTGGGCGTGCTTACAATTCAATGTGTGGTTGAGAGGTAGTAAAAGGGGTTAACTGAGTTCAGGCGTGTGGTGCAAAACCGGGCTGCCGGTTGCTGGGAACCCCCCCCATCACACGGCAAAGGAGGAACTGGAGGTTTCGCCAGCTGAGCTACTTCTGCATTTTCCCCACTTTTCCTTTTTTGGCACAAGCCACAAAGGATTTCAGTTTTACTACAGCTAATCCTCGACTCACAAAACGTTCACTGTTAGGGACCCTTCGAAGTTAGGACGGCCCTGGAAAAAGGTCGTTAAGCGAATCTGGCTTCCCCCATCGACTTGGCTTGCCAGGGGGTCCCAAAGGGAGAATCACGTGACCTTGGGAATATGGCAACGGTCGTTAAGTCTGAGCCAAGAGCCTGAATTTGGAGCATGTGTCCGGGGAGGGGCAGTGTGGGAGGGGCTTCAAAAATTTTAGCAAGGGATTCTCTGCCCGGTTGCTGGGTGGGTGTGGCCATGGTGGGCGTGGCCTAGTCGACCTCCTGCACCACAGCAGAGTGGGGGGGGGCATTTTTGCCCTTCCCAGGCTCTGGAGGCTTTTTGTGAGCCTCCAGGAGAGTGAAAACGGCCTCCCCAGGCTCCGGAGGCTTTTTTTGAGGCTCCGGGAGGGCGAAAATGGCCTCCCCAGGCTCCGGAGGCCCGTCTCCAGCCTTCCTGAATTTCCAGTAGGCCCGTTTTTCACCCTCCCTCAGCCTCTGTGTGCATCCTGCACTTACTTACATCCAAAACGGGCCGCATGAAGACTCCTGGGAGGGGCGGGGCAGGGTGGGCGGGGCGGGGCAGCCAGGAGTGGGATTTGGGGGGGGTTCTCCAAACTGCACAGAATCTTAGCTAGAGGTTCTGCCGAACCCCTGCAAACCCCCAGCAGCCCACCCCTGGGGCGGTGGGGGGAGGTTTGAGGAGGCTGCAAGGATCACAAGTGTGAAAGCCGACCATAGCTCAACTTTTTTCCAGGGCCGTTGTAACTCCGAACGGTCGCTAAATGAACGTCCGTACGTCGAAGGATTATCTGTAGTAAAATTGGGAAGGCCCACGTTCGTTTGCCGAGAGGGTGGTTCTTGTGGTTGAAATCTCCTCTTCCCGTCTTCGGCCAGGTCTTCTGACGGTGGACCCTGCCAAGCGGTTGAAAATGTCCAACCTACGCTACAGCGAGTGGCTCCAAGATGGCAGCGCCCTCTCGTCCACGCCGCTCATGACGCCGGACATCCTCGAGAGCTCCGGGCCGGCCGTGCGAACGGGCGTCAACGTGACGTTTATGGTGAGAGTTAACCGGTGTTTTCTTTTCTGTGGGAATCCGGTCGAAATGGCTCTTTTGAGTGTTTAAGGTTGCAGACCCCTGGCCCGGGACTGCATAAATATGAGCCTATTTGCCAAGGGTCTGACTTTTCATCATGTGACTTCCGCAAAACTCATGTCAAAAAATGGTCACAGGTCACTTTTTTCAGTGCTGTCAAACAGTCACTAAATGAATTGCCATAAACCAAGGGCTACCTGTTAGTTTGGGGACCAAACTTGTTAAAAGTTGGACAACTGCTCCGTTAGGAAATAGAAGCAAAACCTATATTTGATATTACCCTGTTTTCCCCGAAAATAAGACTCAGCCAGAAAATAATCCCTAGCATGATTTTTCAGGATGCTCGTAATATACCCGAAAAATAAGCCTCTGTTAAGAGCGTCAGCCAGATGGAGGTGTTTAGTACTGTATTTATCTCCCAAAATAAGACCTAACGGGGAAATAAACCTTAATGCGTCTTTTGGAGCAAAAATTAATATAAGACCCAGTCTTATTTTGGGGGAAACACAGTATATGCTTTTGACAGCAGCAAGAATTGTGTATGCACAGTATTGGAAAAATGAGGAAATGCCCACAGAAGATGATGTAAACCCCCCCCCTCCCCAAATTGTGCAGAAATGGATAGATTGGCATTAAAAATAAAAGGAAAAAGACGCAGAGTATTTTCGAACATGGGACTGTTGGATAGTAGAGGTAGAAATCAAGAGGGGGAAGAGTGTTATTGTATAAAAAATAAATTGATCCAGACTGATCTGGAAATGAAGGGACGCAGAGGCTCAGTGGCTAAGACGCTGAGCTTGTCGATCGAAAGGCTGACAGTTCGGCGGTTCGAATCCCTAGCGCCGTGTAACGGGGTGAGCTCCCGTGACTTGTCCCAGCTTCTGCCAACCTAGCAGTTCGAAAGCAGATAAAAAATGCAAGTAGAAAAATAGGGACCGCCTTTGGTGGGAAGGGAACAGCGTTCCGTGCACCTTTGGCGTTGAGTCACGCCGGCCATAGGACCACGGAGACGTCTTCGGACAGCGCTGGCTCTTCGGCTTTGAAACGGGGATGAGCCCCCTAGAGTTGGGAACGACTAGCACATATGTGCGAGGGGAACCTTTATCTTTAATGTGAAAATATATAAACTGTTTTTTTAAAAAAGGAAATAGAAGGAAATCCTTCTTTTGATATATATGAAAAAACTGAAATCACATTTTTTTCCCCCTCTCTCTCCTAGGCCTTCAACAAGGGGAAGCGCGAAGGGTTTTTCCTAAAAAGCGTAGAAAACGCCCCTCTGGCCAAACGGCGTAAGCTCAAGATGTCCAGCACCGGTGCTGAGGGTCGCCGAAGCAGCAGCAGCTCCTCCTCTTCCTCGTCTTCGAGCTCCTCCACCCGTCCCCCCAAAGCCAAGATCCCCGCCATTCGTCACGACCCCCCCTCGTAGCAGCCGGGGGAAAGGGGGCGAGCACTGAAACGCTGGATGGGGAAAAGGGGGTATTTATTGTCTTATGTTGCTGTCTCGGGGAGCATCGGGGAAGCCCCGGCTTCCGCTCCCCCATCCCCATTTCCAGACCGCCCACACACCCACCATGATGTGATACCTTCATTCATAATGGGGAGGGGGGGGGGGTTAGCAGTTCAAAGCGACTGTTCTGTCGGAAAAGGCAGAGATTTGGGGCGTTGATCCCGGGGGGCTCTTGGAAGATTTGGGCCACCTCCGTTTTGATGGCTGGAAGGAGCCCCCCACTAATTTCCAATTTACATCTTGATTCCACGAGGACGCAGTCAAGGGAGATTTTGCTACTTCGGGCATTTTAATGTTGGGGGGAACGTCGCCATTTTATTTTCTAACCCAGTCTGGCGCTTTTCTGCATGCAAGGGGGCTGGCTTGGACCCCATTTCCCCACAGCCCACGATTGGCAGGCAAGGGAATGAATTAAGGCTGTTTGCAGATACAGGCTGCCGTTTTCCAAACTACCAGCAGAGGGCAGCGGTCCTCTCGGCACCCTCCCCCACCCCCTGGTGGCGAGCTGCATTTTTGCAATCCAAATTTGAGATTATTTTAAGAGATAATGAGGTGGTTTTTATTAAGGATGGGTAGCATTTATTTTATTTTTTTTTTGGTGTGTGTGGATAAACTGTTCATAAGAGGGGATTTGCTCCTTCTGAGGCCAGAAACTGCATTCTGGGAAAGAAAGGAGAATATTTTCTCCTTGCTTTACAGGTAGTCCTCGATTTACAAGGGTTTCGTTCAGTGACTGTTCGACGTTCCGGCGGCACTGAGGAACGGCTTACGACCGTTTTTCACACTAGTGACCGTTGTGGCATCCCCATGGTCAAACATGGCGACGATTCAGGACGCTTGGCAGCTGACTCGTACTTAATGACGGTTGTAGTGTCCCTGGGGTCACATTTTGCGACCTTCGGATCAAATCCACGGGGAAAGCCGGATTCACTCAACCACCAGAACGGTCGTCAAATGGAAACGTCTTGAAATGTGGCGCTCAGTTGTGCGCCGTAAATCGAGGACTACCTATATTTTTATTTTTGTTGATCCCCGTACACTCTAACTTTAACAGCAAAGCTTAGCACCATGGTACGTTTCGGCTCAGACATTATACTAAGCCACTCCAACTATTATTACAGTTAGTCTGCGTGTCACTAAGATAAAACCAACCAGGTTAAATGATAGGTTGGCACACGGCTTATATCTGGGGCTTCTTGTTGAGTCACTCCTGAACCTCAACCTTTTGTATAAAAACCACAGGAGTAAAAATATGATGCTTTTTTAACAGGTAAAACTCTAAAACTCATTCTGAGGAGGATGCTAGGTTTTAAGGGATATACAGAGCAGTGCTGGATTTACAACCGTTCTTTTAGTGACCGGAGTTACAGCGCCACTGGAAAAAAAAAAGCGACTTATGTCTTAGTCCTCACGCTTATGACCGTTTCTTTAGCACCTCTGCGGTCACAAAAGGTTCAAAATTTGGGGGCTTGGCAATGGCCGTGTCTGTCTATTGACAATGGGTGCAGAGTCTCGGGAACGCAAACATTTCCGTTCGCGACGTTCCCAGCCGGCTCCCGACCTAAGGGTGGGAAGCCCGATTCGCTTAATGACGCAATTGGTTTTAACAACCGCGACGAATCGCTGAAGAACCGCGGCAAAGAAACAAACCAAAACTTCACTTTGCGGTGGAAATTCCAGCTCTAACTGTGGTCGTAAGACGAGGACTAACCTGTGTATATGTATATAGGTGTAAGAGAAACCAAAAAAACAAATCAACCCCAGAATAAGATCCATCAATCTGTTTCTGTGTCCGGAAGAAAGAAGCCAAATAGGAAATGTGTAGGAAAAATGTATATATATATATATTTTTCTCGGGGGGGCAGGGAGAACGAGAGGCTATTAAACGGCAGCCCTCTCCCCACTTTAAATCATAGAATTATAGAGTTGAATCTAGAGAGATTCTACATCTCTTGAAGTTTATGGGATGGGGAAGCGGGGAGATGTCTCAGGTCTATTTTTTGGGGTGAATCCGATAAGCTCAGGCAGTTTGGGGGTGGGGTGGGGGGGCGAAAGGGGGAGATCCTATTTTTAAGAAAGTGAATTCCTGTCTGTCTTGTTTAAATATATATATTGAAGGCAAGCATGGGAGTGAATGTTTGTGCAAAGCAGCGTCTTTCACAGTTAGAATTTTGTGTGTGTGCGAGAGATCGGATAGAAGCTCAGCTTTTGTCTCAGTTCAATAGGAGATTTTAAAAAAAATATTGGAAATATAGAAACAGGAAAAAAAAAGAGCATCGCATCAATTAAGAAGAATTCTATCCACCAGCTTTGCTTACCGAGATTAGATTTTTATTTAAACCCTTATTTATAGGAAGAAACACATTAAAAATAGAACCCCCATTGAATTCTACTCCTCTTTTAATTTAATGAACTCAAAGAGGCTGAATTCTTAAAAGGCGGATTTATTATCAGCGTCTGAAAGTTGTACTCAATACAAGAGGGACTTCTCTTTAAGCCCCTCGCCAATTTTCCTACAGCAGTATTAATTGTCATTATTTTTTTTTTAATTTCCCCATTGCTTAAGTCCGTGATGGCAAACTCAGCCCTCTCTGTGGGCATGTATGGTGTCACCAGCTGCTCTTCACCAGTGCCGGAGCCCCGAAAACGGCCCGAAAAACAGCCTGAAATGGCTTGAAAAACAGCCCAAAAACAGATAGTTTTTTGATAACAGATAGCCATTTTCAGGCTGTTTTTTGGGCCATTTTCAGGCCTTTTTTCAGGCCGTTTTCAGCCTGTTTCATGGACTGTTTTCAGGCCGTTTCGCGGGCTGTTTTCAGGGCCAAAAATGGCTTGAAGATGGCCCAAAAACGGATCATTTTCATGCCATTTCAGGCCATTTTTGGCCCTGAAAATGGCCTGAAAACAGCCCGTTTTTGGGGCATTTTTCAGGCCATTTTCAGGCTGTTTTGGGGAAATTTTCAGGCCTTTTTCGGGTTGTTTCCTGAGCTGTTTTCAGGCCGTTTCTGGGGCTGTATTCAGGGCCAAAAATGACTTGAAAATGGCCTGAAAACCAGCCCATTTTTGGGCCATTTGCAGACCAAACTTTGGCCATTTTTGGCCCTGAAAATAGCCTGTTTTGGGCATTTTTCAGGCCATTTTCAGCCATTTTGGGGCGTTTTTGAGGCCATTTTCAGGCCATTTTTTCGGGCCATTTTCAGCCGTTTTTGGGCTGTTTCGTGGGCTGTTTTCAGGCCATTTCTGGGGCTGTTTTCAGGGCCTGAAAGCGACCCAAAAATGGCTTGAAAATGGCCCAAAAAACAGCCAAAAAACCAGATCACTTTCAGGCCTTTTTTCAGGCTGTTTTCAGCCATTTGGGGGCTGTTTTGTGGGCTGTTTTCAGGGCCGGAAAACGGCCAAAAAACAGGAATGTGCGTGCCAGCCAGCTAGTCTTCACGTTTTCGGTGCTCTGGCACGCCTACATGCACGCACGTTCCGGTCTGGGCAGTTGATGCCAAAAAGGTTTGCCATCACTAGTTTAAGCTGACCGGGGGAGGAAAAAAAAAACCCAGTCCTGTTTGAATTTTTATTCTCTATAAACGTGGGTATGTCTTGGTGTCTCGAAGAGAAACTTATTGCACAGATTTTTGGAAACTTAAGATATGTTGCCTAAAACGTTTTGAGGACTATGTATTTTATGTAGGGGCAGAGATGGGGCTCTTTAAGAAAATCAGGAGTGTTAAGTTGCTGAATTTCTGACTGGGGATTTGATAAGGTGATGATGATTATTTTTTTTTTTTAAAGAACGGGTGGTAGCACGTTTAAGGAATATTTTGACCAGGAACGACCTTAGCTGTAAATTGGAGGGGGGGGGAGGGAGTTTGTAAAGGGATATGAATGAGCGTGGGTTTTTTCCCATTCTTGAATCAGAGACACCAAATATATATATATATTTAATCCACATGAAATGGGAAGATTACTACTACTTGAAGCATTTGGGGTTCCCTTAAATTAAGAACCAGCATCTGCCACGGTTTAAAACTGATAATTTTTATACTGGTTAAGCGAAAGGGCACTTTAGAGAGAGAAAAATTTCGGGAAAATGTTGTGTTTCTGTCGAGGACGAGAAAATGCCGGTGCAGATCGTTAAATCGGTATTTCTCAGGCTCGGCGGATTTTAAGGCGGGGTGGGACTTCGATTCCCAGAATTCCCCCAGGCAGCGTTGGGTTGTTGTTAGTGGCTAGGGAATTCTGGGAGTTGAAGCCTTCCCATGTAAAGCTAGCAAGATGTAAAGCTAGCAAGGGTGAGTAACGTTACTCTAGGCCAGTGGTTCTTAATATTTAAATATCTTTTGTGGCCATGGACTCCAAAATTTAAGATTTAAATCAGTGTATTTTTTTCCAAGTCTTTGTGGTCCTCCAGGGATCCGTGGACCACAGGTTGAGAACTACTAGTCTAGAACTTTTCTAACTTCTGCAATGGGACGTGGCAGGTATCGTTCTTCAAAGATGGAATTGGAAGTGCCTTATAAATCAAATTTGTCCTGGTCTACGAAGGAGGAGGAAGCGAGCAAATGCTTTAAAAATCATATCGGGCAGGGAGTGGAAGGGCACCATTCATTTTTATCCCTGCACAAAAATAATAATAATTAAAACACTTGGCTTTGACATCCGGGGAGATTTAGGAATTCTTGAACTCGGCACCCCCTTAAGCCATCTTTAACCAGCATCGTGTGAACTGGACATGGTAGGTTGGGAGGAAACGCAGGCGACTTAACAGCACCTTTATATATATATATATTATTTTTTTTAAAAGAAAAATCTCTTTTCCCTTGGTAAAGCGACAGTATGCTAATTTTGCCCCATTTCTAAGCCTGTTTAAAATACAGGTAGTCCTCGACTTACCTGAGTTCATTTAGTGACCGAAGTTAGAACAGCTGTGAAAAAAGTAACTGGTGACCCTTTTTCACACATACGACGGTTGCATCCCCAAATGAGCACGTCGTCAAAAATCCAGACGCTTTGGCAAACTGGTTCGGATTGACGACCGTTGCGGTGTCCCAAGGGTCACGCGATTCCCCGTTTTGCGACCAGCAACATCCATGGGGAAGCCAGATTTCGCTTAACGACCGGGTTACTAACTTATCCAACTGCGGAGATTCCCTTAACGACGGTGGCAAGAAAGGTTGTAAAAACGGGGCAAAGCTCGCTTGGGTCTCACATAGTGACCAAAATGTTGGGCACAGTCGTGGCCGTTAAGTCGAGGGCTAGCTGTAGTAGTC
Organism: Coluber constrictor foxii; assembly: GCA_038048745.1. Taxonomy (NCBI): domain Eukaryota; kingdom Metazoa; phylum Chordata; class Lepidosauria; order Squamata; family Colubridae; genus Coluber; species Coluber constrictor. The sequence continues at coordinate 9,040,716 of CM075975.1, forward strand.
CTTCTCAACCGTTTGGCCAGCTGTTTTCCTCCTTCCGTTTGTTTGCACTTGGTAGCTGTTTCCCCGCGGGGAGCTAAAAACTCTCCTCCTGCCATGGGGGCAAGGGACATCCGTGTGCGCGCGCGTCTGTACATACGTGTGTATGTCTTAACTGCCATATGCCCTCCGCTCGGTGCCAAGGAGAGGATGAGCGAGTGGAGGGTGTCCTTTTAACATCCTTTTCAGTAGCACAAGACTCAAGGGGGGGGGGGAGGTCCCAGCCCATGCAACCGAATCATGTGTATTTTTTATTTGAAAATAAAAATCACCTCTGAAGCCAAATCGCTTTTTCTCGGATTCCTTTCGGGCAATTTTTGTCTGCGGAAAAGGTTTCATTCCAAAGACCATAAAGCATTGGTCGGGGTTTGGCCTGATGGAACAAATTCGGAAAGATTCGAAAATTCCGAAATGTTAGGCGTTTCGTGACCCGACTAGGGAACATCATCAGTGTAGAAAGGAGGGGGAGTTTGCAGAGAGGAAGGAGGACTGTGGGGTACTTGGGGTTCTCTGAGCTTGGGTGTGGTTTTTTTTTTTCCTTCCTTCAGACGTTTCGTGACCCAACTAGGTAACGTCATCAGGACTAAGAGGAAGTGGGGGATTGCTCTCGTTTTATAGGCGTTCGTGAAGCCGTTCCTTGGCAGTGTGCCCGAATGCACTTTTCTCCCAATTGTGTACTTTTCAAAGCCTTCGACACTCCTGTGTGGTACCAATAGAAGAGAAGGTATGGAGCCAGGGGTGAAATACCACCAGTTCGCTCGAAGCGGTTGTAACAAATGCTACCAGTTTGCCGGAACCAGCAGTAAAAAAAGACTCAGTTAAAAAAAAAAAAAGTTCCAATGATCACAGCTGATTGTCACACAGCTGATCGTCGGAACCGTTTTTTTTAAATTACTTTTTAGATTTTTTTTTTACTATCGGTTTGCCGGCTCAGCTGTGCGACAATCAGCTGTGCCGCTGGAAATCTTGCTTTCTAGGGAATCTAAATTGGGCTGTTCCCCCCCCCCCCCGGTCCCTGCCTACGCTGTTCTACTTACCTTTGCAGACTCAGAAAAGGCTTCTTAGTGCATGCGAATGAAGTGAACCACAGCGTTTCATCCCTCTATGGAGCTGAGGGTCGAACTGAGCCTCTAAAATGAGCTAGCCCCACCCCGTCCTGTCACACTGATCATGTTACCTCGTTGGGTCATGAAATGTCAGCAAGGAAATAACCGATGCTGAGAGCGCGCCCAGGACCCCATCGTTCAATCCTGAGCTACAAATATTCTATTTTTTTAAAAAAATTGATTTATATGCCGCCCTTCTCCGGAGACTCAGGGTGGCTTACAATGCATTAAGCAATAGCCTGCATACTTTTGTATGTATTTATCCAAAGTCAGCTTATTGCCCCCACAAACTGGGTCCTCAATTTACCCACCTTAGAAAGGACGGAAGGCTGAGTCGACCTTGAGTCTGGCTAGGATTGAACTCACAGAATTACAGGCAGCTGGATGTTAATTGCTGCCTTTAGTAGGAGGCATTAGCCCCCTACGCTACTCAGGCTCCTATTGGTTTTATTGTGTGTATGTGTGTGTGTATATACATGACAAATGCAGTAATATAAAGTTGAAATATCGCAAAGTCAATTCTTTCATGGACATACAGTCCCTTATTACTCTGGAAATTTAGAGGGTTAGTGAAATACACTAGACCTAACTTTGGGGTCTTCCCAATGCTGAAATCCACAAATTTATCCACTCACTTTGAATTTTCTTTTGATGGAATTTCAAAGCTTTGACTATTTATATCAATAGTATCTCTCTCTCTTCCCCCTCCCAATCTTCCCAAACAAATCACCAGAGCTGGTTTTTCATTCTCTTCACTCTGCAATTTAGGAGAAATTAAAATCCTTCCTTTTTAAGTGACCTCCTTCAGTGGGGCTGTCATTCCCATCGCTGCCAAAAAGAGGATATGGCTGCCTGAAAAATACACAGTTTTCCTGATCTGGGAGCTGGCAGAACCGAAGGAAAACCAGGAATGGCCTTTTCAAGGAATCTGTTGCAGTCCCGTGTGGTGAAAATGGAATTTTTTAAGTGGGAAGAGGCCATTTAGAACACGGATCTCTCAGCTGCTGCAAAATACGATCCCCTTTACCCCAAACCCAGGAGTGGGCTACGGGGGGTTCGGAAGATCCTCTAGCTAAGATTCTGTGCAGTTCGGAGAACCCCAAATCCCACTTGTGGCTGCCCCGCCTACCCCTCCCCACTCCTCCTGATGAGGCCCGTTTTGATGCAAGTAAGTGCAGGGTGCACATTGAGGCTTGGGGAGGGTTAAAAATGGGCCTAGCGGAAGTTCGAGAAGGCTGGAAATGGGCCCGTTTCGGGCCTCCGGAGCCTGGGGAGGCTGTTTTCACGCTCCAGAGGCTCAAGAAAAGACTCCGGAGGCTGGGGAGGGCAAAAAATGCTCCCCGTGGTGCAGGAGGCCGGCTAGGCCACACCCATCCTGGCCACGCCCAGGCAGAGGACCCCTTGCTAAAATTTTTGAAGCTGTCCAAACCCCCAAAAGCAGCACGGCTTCAGGGCCCAATTTTTACATAAGCAGATTGGCGCCATCGGATTTGAAACACAAAAGTTTATTTAAAAGAAGAACGGAGAAGAAGAAAAAAAGAAGAAGAAATAATAATAATAATAAGAAACCTTTACATCAACTGGAATGGAACAGAAGCATTCCCTGAAGCTATGGAGGGGTAAGTGAGGAGTGGAGAGGATGGGTATTGATTAGGTTAACAATTACAATATATCCAAGATATGCAGATAGTCCTAGGAAGACAAACGTCCGATGGCGGAAGTATGCAAGGTGGCTGCATACGATGACGACAGTCCGTGAAGGCGGGGGTGGGAGGTGGGGGTGGGAGGGAAAACCGTGGGTTGCAAAGCAAGGGGTTGAACCAGGGGGAGAGGGGGCGGCCTCACTTTCCTACCCACCTCTTGTCCAAAGGCGTCCCATTCCAGCCCCATCACTCTCCACAAGGGCTTTGAGGCACCGTCGCCGGCCGCCACCGCACCCACCCCGGGGGAGGGGGGGGACAGGAAGAGAGCGGGCAAAGGGAGGGGCAGAGCAGGGAACAGCCACAAACTGCTAAAAGCGTCAATGGGGCATGAGTTGTACACAGACAAAGACAGGTCGGGCTGGATAAGATCCCAGCGGGAAGCAGGCCATCTTTCCATCCTGAACGGGCGGGGGGCGGGGGAGGAGCGCGGGCGGGCGACGGGGAGGGAGAGAGGCAGCGGCTTGTCTTATTTGGCGGTCATCATCTGTACAAACTCTACGGAGCAAGGAGAGAGGACGGAGAAGGGCGTCAGGGGTTTTCCGAGGAAGGGGCCGCCGAAAGGAAACACCCCCCCACCTACCCGTTAATGAATCTGTTTCGACGAGCAACTGAGGACGTACAGTTAGAGATCTGTGTCTCTCAACAGTGGTGGGATTCAACCGGTTTGCTGAGCATGCACTTTCAAATGAACTCCGCCCACGTGTGCAGTGTGTTTGAAAACACCTCTAAAACTTACCTTCGACTGCAGCCCCAGTGAGTAAAACAGCTGAGGCACGGCAATCCGCTCAACGGAAATACAGGATGGTATAGCACAGGGGCGGGCAGGTGGACGGGCCCAGCCGATCATCGGAGCCAACTGGTTCGCTCTCAGCTGATTGTCGGAGCAAACCGGTTTGCTCTCAAGCTGATCATCGGAGTCAACCGGTTCGCTCTCAGCTGATAGTCGGAGTCAACCGGTTCGCTCTCAGCTGATCGTCGGAGCCAATCAGTTTGCTCTCAAGCTGATCATCGGAGTCAACCGGTTCGCTCTCAGCTGATCGTCGTAGCCAACCGGTTTGCTCTCAAGCTGATCGTCGGAGTCAACCGATTCGCTCTCAGCTGATCGTCGGAGCCAACCGGTTTGCTCTCAAGCTGATCGTCGGAGCCAACCGATTCACTCTCAGCTGATTGTCGGAGCTACCGGTTCCGGTCCGAACCAGTTGAATCCCACCCCTGTCTCTCAACCCTCGGCTACTTTGAAGAAGGGTGGACTTCAACTCCCACAATTCCCTGGCCATCTTGACAAGACACGGGATACATTATTAGCAAAAGATGCAGCTAAAGATTTTAAAATTGGCCCTGAAACTACTGTAAATCCTTGTCTCTCAACCCTTGGCCATTTGGAAGAAGGGTGGGCTTCAACTCCCAGAATTCCCCAACCAGGGAGAATCCGGAAGCGGCGCGGCGGTACTGGCTGGGAAAATGTCGGGCTCCGAGGAGCTTCCAGTCAGATGAACCGTCACCGGGGGTGGCTTTGGACCGAAGCTGTCCTGTAGGGACAGTGAAGAGAGGCAGCTCGGTGTCTAAAGAGGGACAGGCAAATCCCTTGGATAGCCCGTGAACCTCTCTTTCTTTCACCCGTTTCTAGTCCTCAGTGTTCTCAAGAGCTCTGCTTGCCCAGTAGAAGAAAAAAATAATAGCGCTAAACCATTTCCTTGGAATAAATGCCACTTGCGCGAGATGGCAGGTTCTCCAGCCACTCACCTTCGACCCCCAAGGGTGCCCGAGGATCTTTAGCCCCTTACCTTCGTAATTGACTTGCCCGTCCCCGTCTATATCTGCTTCTCGGATCATTTCATCCACCTCCTCGTCCGTCAGCTTCTCGCCCAGATTGGTCATCACGTGACGCAGCTCAGCGGCGCTAATGTACCCATTGCCATCCTGGAGAGAGAAGGAAGGAGGGACAGATGAGGCACAGGTGGGCCTCGAACTTACAACCGTTCATTTAGTGTCTGTTCAAAGTCACAGAGGCACTGAAAAAAGTTTCTCACACTTACAACTGTTACAGTGTCTCTGGGGTCAGATGATCAAAATTCAGACGCTTGGCAACTGGCTCATATTTATGACTGTCGCAGTTGTCTCCGGGAAGGGGGGGGGGCTGTCACGCAATCCCTTTTTGTGACCTTCTGATGAGCAAAGTCAATGGGGAAGGCAGATTCACTTCACAACTGCGCAACTCACTTAATGAACGCAATGATTCGCTTAACAACGGTGGCAAGCAAAGTCGTAAAAATGGGCAAAGCACGCTCCACAAATGTTTCCAGCAAGGTAAATTTGGGGCCCAGTTGTGGTCGTAACTCGAGGACTACCTGAACTCCGTCCCCATCCCCCTAAATTAAGCAAACTCACCTTGTCAAAAACTCGGAAGGCCTCACGGATCTCTTCTTCACTGTCTGTGTCTTTCATTTTCCGGGCCATCATAGTGAGGAATTCTGGGAAATCGATTGTGCCATTGCCTGGGGAAAGGATCAGTCAGATCAACTGACTAAAAAAAATAAAATAAACACACCTCTTTGCTACCCAATCACAAGAATGCATGCACATAATGCTAGATTCTCCACCAAAGAAATTTAGATCCCCCGCCTAAGCTGAAACTCTGCAAAAATTAAGGCACGGCCTACTTTAGCCCCTTATCTCTCTAGTCCTAGTGAACAATCACTTAAATATAAGCCGACGGTGTAGTGCAACTGCCAAAAAAGCCAACACAGTCTTAGGCTGCATTAACAGAGGGATAGAATCCAGATCACGTGAAGGGTTAAAACCACTCTAAGATGCCTTGGTGAGGCCTCATTTGGAATACTGCATCCAGTTTTGATTGCCACCGTGTAAAAAAGATGTCGGGACTCTAGGAAGGATGCGGAGAAGAGCATCCAAGATGATTAGGGGACTGGAGGCTAAAACATACGAAGAACGGTTGCAGGAACTGGGCACGGCTAGTCTGGAGAAAAGAAGGACTAAGGGTGGCATGATGGCAGTCTTCCAATATTTGAGGGGCTGCCACAGAGAGGAAGGGCTCAAGCCATTTTCCAAGGCAACCAAAGGCAAGACAAGAAACAATGGGTGGAAACTAATCAAGCAGAGAAGCAACTTAGAAGCAAAGAGAAATTTCCTGACAGTGAGAACAATTAACCAATGGAAGTTTGCCTCCAGACGTTGATCCAACACTGGAGGTTTTCAAGAGATTGGACAGCCATTTGTCTGAAATAATACAGGGTCTTCTGCTTGAGCATGGGGTTGGACTAGAAGACCTCCAAGGTCCCTTCCAACTCTGTTCTTCTCCCCAAACAGCCTCCCAACCACCGTCCAGTTAAGGGCCCTGCTCACCATCTGCATCCACTTCGTTGATCATGTCTTGCAACTCTGCCTCGGTGGGGTTCTGACCCAGGGAGCGCATCACGGTGCCCAGCTCCTTGGTGGTGATGGTGCCATCGCCGTCTTTGTCGAAGAGGGAGAAGGCTTCCTTGAACTCTGAAAGGAACAGGAACAGGAGGGAGAGGTCAGATCCAAATTCGCCCCCTCTAGCCAAACTTTTAATAAAGCAAATGAGGGAGGGAGGCAGATGATAGATACTAGATATAGATGATAGAAGATAGATGACAGTTAGTTAGATACATGATAGAAGATAGATGATATAGGTGATAGATGGATGGATAGTTAGATGATAGAAGATAGATAGTAGATGATAGACACTAGAAGATGATAGATGATAGATGATAAAGATAGATGATAGTTAAGATAGATGGAGAGATGATAGTAGATAAGATAGATGACAGATGATAGATGCTAGAAGTAGATGATAGAGATAGATAAAGATAGATGATAGTTAAGATGGATAGTTAGATGATAGAAGATAGATAAGATAGATGATAGATACTAGAAGTAGATAATAAATGATAGATAGAAGATAGATGATAGAGATAAAGTGGACACCGGAGGATGGTAGAGGACACGAAGGCCTGGAGGAACGTTGTCCATGGTGTCACGATGGGTCGGACACAACTTCGCAACTAACAACAACAAGAAGTCGAGGTTTGATATTATCTTATTCTACAGCACCAAAGGGAGTCGGATGTCAACGCATTTTCTTTTCTTTTTCCCTCCCCTATCTTTCTTACTTTGTTTTGAATTTTTGTATTACGAATTATAAAAAAAAAATAATAAAAGAGAAAGGACACCACACGCAATCTCATTTTTTCAGAGGAAGAGTAGTTGATTGTGAGAATGCCTCCCCTTTTGTCTAAGATAGTTGAGTTTCCAAGGAATCTGGTTGGAGGTCTGTTTTTCCAGCTCTCCGAATCAATTCTTACCTGCAATCTGCTCCTCGGTCAGTTGGTCAGCCTGCGAAAGTTAACAAGAAAATAAAAAGTCAAGACTCCCCTTCTAATCATGCCATACAGGTAGTCTTCGACTTACAACAGTCCGTGGAGTGATCGTTCGAAGTTACAATACAAAAAGCGACACCATTCCCCATGGCCAAGTGATTTACACTGGACGCTTGGTGATGGGTTCCAAGACGGCACAGAGGTCATAAATATGAGTCAGTTGCCAAGTGTGTGATCCTGTGACCACTGGGACATCTCACTGGTCGTAAGCGTGAAACACAGTCGACACTTTGTGCAGTGGCATTTGTAATTCCAGTCACTAAACGATCTATTGTAACCACTGATATATATATATATATATATTTGACATTTTTAATTTACAGCATTTTTTTTGCACAATTAGCTCAAACGTTTGCACCGCACCGTACCGTATCCCTATCCCTATTATCTCTGTATCTCCTATACATCTATAGGCAGTCCTCAGTTTACAAGAGTTCGCTTTAAAGTTACAATGGCACTGGGAAAAAAGGGACTTCTGACCATTTCTCACACTTACGACCCTTGAATGTGTGTGTTTGGGGATTGTTATGAGTGTTGGACCTGGTCTTTGGGTGTTAAGTGAATTTCTTTGTATGGGTATACTGTGTATACGCGTACAATGACAATAAAAGTTATTATTATTGTAGCCTCCCCAGTCAGGTGAACAGAATCCTAGAAGCTCGGCAGCCAACTCATATTTATGACGGTCGCCGTGTCCTGGGAGTCACGTGATCGATCCCCTTGAGTGACAAGCCAAGTCCATGGGGGAAACCAAGATTCACTTAACAAACCGAGCTGCTAAGTTGTAAAATGCCCCCCCCAAACCCCTCAAATGTTTCACAGCCACCTATATGTTGGGCTCAATGGCGGTCATAAGTTGAGGACTACCTGTTATAGGTCCTCCTTGGACCCTCAAATCCTGAAATAATTAGGGTGGGGGGGAGGAGAAAATTCCTTTCTCCCCCCCACCCCCCACCCATAACTGGCCTTTGCATTTCTCCCACTTTTGCATGCAAAAACCCCTTAAAAGTTCACACTAACTGGGTAAAAATTGGGGGGGGGAGGGTTTTTCCATCTGAAACCCCTCCCTCCCTTTTTAGCCCCCTCCCAGCTCCCCCCACTCAATTCCCAAGTGGGTGGGGTCTCCTATAGCTCCACCCTTCCCCTTCTGTGGTGCTGACCTCCCCTCTCCTCACAGCCCCCTCTCAATTGCCAAGTGGGCGGGGTCTCCCATAGCCCCGCCCCTCCCCTCCTGTGGTGCTGATCTTTCCTCACAGCCCCACCTCAATTCCCAAGTGGGCGGGGTCTCCCATAGCTCCGCCCCTCCTGTGGTGCTGATCTTTCCTCACAGCCCCTCTCAATTACCAAGTGGGCGGGGTCTTCCATAGCCCCGCCCCTCCCTCCTGTGGTGCTGACCTCCTCTCCTCACAGCCCCTCAATTCCCAAGTGGGCGGGGTCTCCCATAGCTCCGCCCTTCCCTCCTGTGGTGCTGACCTCCCCTCTCCTCACAGCCCCCCCTCAATAGCCAAGTGGGCGGGGTCTCCCATAGCCCCGCCCCTCCCCTCCTGTGGTGCTCTTTCCTCACAGCGCCCCCTCAATTCCCAAGTGGGCGGGGTCTCCCATAGCTCCGCCTCTCCCTTCCAGTGATGCTGACCTCCCCTCTCCTCACAGCCCCCCCTCAATTCCCAAGTGGGCGTGGTCTCCCATAGCTCCGCCCCTCCTGTGGTATTGACCTTTCCTCTCCTCACAACCCCCCCCGAGACTCCTAGCCCCCCCACTTCAGAAAGGGCGGGGGTCCATCCCCCCCAGGTCAAAGCCCCCTTTATTATCTCGGGGGGGAGTCCACAACGCCCCTCTTGTTGAAGGGGGGACTCTAAATGTATATCCCTCAGATTGGGGGTGGGCTAGATGCTCTTTAGGTGCCCCTCTCCAAACACGGCCCCTCCCCTTTCCTGCCCCGCCCCTTCTGGGGAGCCCGGGAGGGTTACTTCACGCTGCAACCCCCCCCAAAAAATTGCCCACCCCCCTCACCATGGTGACCGGACGAGGGAGCAGCGCTGCGTCCTCTCAGCTTTAGGATCCCGCCCGTCTTCCTCCGCCGCGGGCCGAGGAGCCGCCGCCGCCGCCGCCGTTTGCCTCTCTGCGCATGCGCTCTGGTGATCTCCCAACGGCAGGCGGCGACCGTTACTCAGCCGCCTCACCGCGCGCCAGCAGATCGCTCCGCCAAACGAGTCCCGGCGAGCAAACCCGGGCTGCGTTGGCGCCGCCCCCTCCTCCGTCTCACATCCGGGCTCTTGTCCTTATAGCTCCGCCTTTCCCTCTCACGTGGCCCGCTGAGCGTGCCCCCATTGGTTCAGCCTCCCCTGCATTGCGTCGAGGGGGCTGCTTAAAGGAGAAGCCGTCGCAACAGAACCAAAAAAAAAAAAAAAAAAAGAGGGGGCGGACTGAAGAGGAGGAGGAAGTCTGACCCGGAGGGAAATACTGTCGGCAGTCAAAAAAGAGAGGGAGATTTAAAGGGGAAGCCACCCAAAGAAACCCTGTGGCTATTAAAGGGGAGGAGTGTATTTAAGGTGGTAGACTTCATCTCCCAGAATCCCCCAAGCCACTTGGGGAATCAATCTTAAAAATTGCAAAACGCTATTTTTAGACTCTAAAAAAAAAAAAAGAAGATAGCCAGCCAATAATAATCCTCTCTCTGTTGGGGAACTTTGTTTTAAATGCTTAGCAATAATTCAACCTAAGTATTTAAAATAGCCGTTGAAGCATCCATTAGTTTAGGCAAAGGGAACTTGAGAATGAATGAAACCAGAGCAACTGGACTTCAACTCCCAGAATTCCCCATCCTGCCTGCATGCATGCATGCAGGCGGGCTGGGGGATTCTGGGACTTGAAATCCACTCCGCTTCTAATGATTGAAAAATTGAGAAATATTCTTGTTTCTATAAACAGTATCTTCTTTAGAAACAAGAATAGAAATATTAAAGATTTGATTTAAAACTATGGAAAAAGAACACTTTGGCGGAAATTGCAGCTAAGTAAAATATATCGGGATAGGACAAGTTGTGTATGGTATGATACGATATGGTCGATACTCTTGTTTCATAAAATATGTGGGTGGGTGTTAGGGGGGAAAAAACTAATAAAACTTAATTCAAAAAAAAAAAGAAAAGTTGAGAAATACTGCACTATTTCAAAGTGTGAGATTTATGGGATATATATCGGACTACAAGTCCCAACTGTTGCAAATCTAGAGCCTTCTGGGAAGGTGCTGATCTAAAAAATATCTACTTCAAAGCAGATTAATATTAGGATCCACGTGGCTGAACACATATATTGTATATATTTATCCGTTGCAGCACTGTACCTATAATCCTTTCGTTAAGAAGGAAGGGAGGGGGAGGGATGGGGAGGGAGGGAGGGAGGAAGGAAGGGAAGGGAAGGGAAGGGAGGGAGGGAGGGAGGAAATAAGTAAGGGGAGGGGAGGGAGGGAGGAAGGAAGGAGGGAGGGGGAAGGGAGGAAGGAGGGAGGAAGGAAGGGGAGGAAGGGAGGGAGGGAGGAAGGAAGGAAAGAAGGGATGAGAAGGGGAAGGAGGGAGGGAAGAAAGAAGGGACGGGATGGGAAGGGGAGGGGAGGGAAGGAAGAGGGGAGGAAGGAAGGAAAGGGAGGGGAGGGAAGGGAGGAAGGAAGGAGGGAGGGAGGAAGGAAGGACAGGGAGGGGAGGGAGGGAAGGAGGAAGGAAGGAAGGAAGGAAGGAAGGAAGGAAGGAAGGAAGGAAGGAAGGAAGGAAGGAAGGAAGGAAGGAAGGAAAGAAAGAAAGCATAGAGGTTCTCTTCCTTCCCCCAGATATGACCTGAACCAAACCACAAAGGGACTTAAAACGACGGACACGTATCCTTCGATTCCACCCTACTCAACAGAAACCAGATGAGTCTGAAAGCGAAGAGAGACATTTATTAAAACTTGCTCCACAGCAAAACAGAGGAAAGTTTGCACACTCGGTTAGGCTTAGTTCGGCTGAGAGAATCTCTTCAAGGGGGCCAGACACAATTTTGACGGGACAAAATTCATAACAGAGATCAGGAAAAGATTGTAGAACTGAAAACTGCAAAACTACAACTCAAAATGGGATGGAGATATGTGTGTGTGTGTGTGTGTATTTTTGTGTGTGTGTATTAGTGTGTTAGCACCAGATCGACACGATCTGGGATTAGAGCATTTCAACCGTGGCAACTTCCGGCTGGGGAATTCTGGGAGTTGAAGTCCACCCATCTTAAGAGTTGGCCAAGATGGAGCAGCATTGCTATATAGCCCATCGTTTCATGGAAGCCCCATCATCCCCTCTAGCTCGAGAGAATGGAGGCTCAACGTCTCCCTCGGTCTCAGAGATGACCTGCTAATATCACATTTTTAGAGGGGGAAAAAAATATCAGCAGGTCCAGGAATGTTCATGGAACAGAGGTGACCTTGGCCAACTTCAGCCTCTAAGGTGCTTAAGGACTTTCTCCTGGCCAGCTGGTTGTGGGAAGTGGAGTCTGGGGGTCTAGAAAGGCTGAGCTATGGGTAGATACAAAGACAGGTAGATAGAGGAGAAGGATGTTAGTAAATTCAAGAGAGACATCCTTGGCTGGAGTGTCTTCTTTTGAGGAACTGGAAGCATCTCCTGAAAATGGGCCAGACAGCATCTGGAGAAGATGGACTAGAGGGCCACGTAAGGGAAGCTGAGGAGAAGGCCTTCCGAAGGGAGGAGCTTGAGGTTCTTCAAATCCAGCTGCTTCTCCTCCCGGCTGGGATGGGTGCTGAGCTCCACATCGACTTGGGGTGGGAGGTGAGAGTGAACGGGGGAGATGGTTCTCTCCTGGGGGCTGAAGTTCAGCGCCACCAAGAAGCGCTTGTTCTGGTCCCAGACCCGAAGGTAGGAGAAGACGGAGGGATTCGAACTTTGCACCAGGGAGAAGTTGCCGTGCAGAAGGGAGCGCTCCTTGGTCCGAAGCTCGCTCAGCTCTTGGAAGAAAGTCAAGATGGACCCCTTTTGGCCCTGTTGCGCCTGGAAAAGAAAAACAGGAGGGTGGGGTGGGAAATTATAATGTTTTTCTAGCTTCCTCGCACCTAGCATCACCTAGAAGCTGTTCTGAGACAAGCTGCCTTTTGCAATTGACCGATTTTGGGGATTTTGTCAACGCCAAGAAGGTTTAAGTGGTGCTCCAGATGTTTTAGGGACTATCTGCTTTCTTTTCCCTTAGCCGTTCGACTACTCTTTGCAGGTTTTTTTGCATTTTGTTATCTTCTCCGTTTCTTTCTCTTCTATTCTGCCATGTCCAATATTCAGACCCTTTTTGTCTTTTTTATCGACAATTGTTAAGTCTGGGGTGTTACGTGGCAGGCATCTTTCTTTGTTTGAATTCTGAAGTCCCAGAGCAATTATTTATTTATTTATTTATTGAATTTCTATACCGCCCTTCTCCCAAAGGACTCAGGGCGGTGAACAGACTAAGATTTCATATACATATAAATATATTTTATAAACAGTAAATAATAAATTGAGTCAACTTGGTGTATCTACTAAGACCTTGGCATAGAATTTTGATGTTTTGATGTTTAGCTTCCTTATTTATTTATTTAGCTTCTTCATTTTTAATGATGTTTTTCTATTTGATGATGATGATGATGATGATGATGATTATAGAGCTAAGAGAGAGGGACTGGCTCGAGGTCACTCAGCCGACTTTCATGCCCATGGTAGAACTAGAACTCACTGTCTTCTGGTGATTGGCCCAAAGTCACCCAGCCAATTTCATGCCTAAATGGGACTAGAACTCCCCAACTCCTGGTGATTCACCCAACTGGTTTCATAGGTAAGGTGGGACTAGACCTCATTGTCTCCTGGTGATTGGTCCAATCACCCAGCTGGCTTTTATGTCTAAGGCGGGACTAGAACTCCCAGTCTCCTGGTGATTGGCCCAAAGTCACCTAGCTGGCTTTCCTGCTTAAGATAGGACTAGAAGTCTCCATTGGCTTAAAATCACCCAATCAGCTTTCATACTTAAGGAGGGACTGGAACTCCCTGTCTCCTGGTGATTGATCCCAGGTCACCCAGCTGGCTTTCCTCCTTAAGGCAGAACTACAACTCCCGCTTTCTACCCTGTTGGGCTTGAATCCCTGCCCCAAATTTTTGTCGTTCCTTTTCCCCTGAAAAATTAGCTTCGCTCCTACAGCTTTTTCTTACCTGCACGGTGACGTTGCTGGCCTCGGATTCAGCCAGCTGCTGCGCCCCTCTGGAGAAGCCATAAGTCGCCGTGTTGTCCCACTGCATGCGTGTGATGTTGGATGTTGCAGGCTGGAGGAGAAATTAAGAGAATCCGTTGCCGGTCCAAGCCCCCAGTGCAAAATATCCCCCCTGGCTACCGCTCTCCATCATTGAGCATCCTACAAACTCATCTCACGTGACCTCACGCTTCTATGGCTGATCTTACCTGTCCCGGCAAGTCCCGTAGGCCAATTTCGTCTCCGTAATCTGTGAAGGGAGTCCCGGGCAAAGTGTAGAAGAGGAGATGGTGGAGGCGAAGGAGCTGTTCTCCCATAGATTCGGCCAAATGTCCGAAGTCCGGTCTTCCCATCTGTGGGAGGAAAAAAGAGACCGTTAGCAGCCCAGCGAAAAAACAACGAAGCAACAAAGACTCCACATTTCAACTCCAAGCTACAAATATTCTCCTTTAAATACGGTATCTCAACTCTATGCTAAAGCTGGACACTTACGCTCCAGCTGGGCCATCGGCTTCCTGCTTCTCGGAGGTAATCTTTGATCAGTTTCTCGGCCGTTTGTCCCAGCGTGGTAGTGTCATCCTGTTCAGTCTTCACCAGCTCCTGAAGATACCGGCTAGTTAGCATGTCCACCCCGGTGGTTTCATTCAGAAGCGAGAAAATACCTCGAGCGTCATTACGACTGGTCATGGCAATCAGTATCCTGGAAGAGAAGGAAAGAGAAGGTGGCTGTTTCCGGGGGGTCCTCGCCTTACGACCACAACCGGGAGCAGAATTTCCATTCATTCCTAAGTGGGAAAGAATGAAAGACAGAAGGAAGGAAAGAGAAAGAAAAAAGGAGGAAGGGAAGGAAAAGAAAGAAAAGGGAAGGGAGGGGGAAGGAAGGAAAGGAAGGAAGGAAGGAAGGAAGGGAAGAAGGAAGAGAAGATAAAAGGAAAGGAGAGGATGAGGGAAAGAAATAAGGAAGGAAGAAGGAAGAAGGAAAGAAAGGAAAGGAGAGGAGGGAGAAAGGAAAGGAGGAGGGAAGGAAGGGAAGAAGAAAAGGAAGATAAAAGGAAAGGAAAGAGGAGGAGGGAAAGAAGGAAGGAAGGAGGAAAGAAAGAAAAGATAAAAGGAAGAAGTAAAGAAAGGAGAGGAGAGGAGGAAGGAAGGAAAGGAAAGGAGGAGGGAAGGAAGGGAAGAAGAAAAGGAAGATAAAAGGAAAGGAAAGAGGAGGAGGGAAAGAAGGAAGGAAGGAGGAAAGAAAGAAAAGATAAAAGGAAGAAGGAAAGAAAGGAAAGGAGAGGAGGAAGGAAGGAAAGGAAAGGAGGAGGGAAGGAAGGGAAGAAGAAAAGGAAGATAAAAGGAAAGGAAAGAGGAGGAAGAAAAGGAAGGAAGGAGGAAAGAAAGGAAAGGAAAGATAAAAGGAAAGGAAAGATGGAGTGAAAGAAAGAAGGAAGATGGAAGGAAAGGAACGGAGGGAGGGAAGAAAGAAAGAGAAAGAGAAAGAGAGAAAGAGAGAAAGAGAGAAAGAGAGAAAGAAAGAAAGAAAGAAAGAAAGAAAGAAAGAAAGAAAGAAAGAAAGAAAGAAAGAAAGAAAAGTAAAATAGTTTGTTAAGAAAGGAGCCTGTTTTTACTTACCTGGCCTGATCGTCAACGCTCTCTTGTTCCGTTATGTTCTTCCACTCGCTCAAGAGTTGGGTATCCTGTCGGATAAACGGGATTGAGAGGTGTTGGTTGAGACTGGAGCCCCCCCAAGTTTAAGCACCCCTATTTTCTTCTTCTTGCAAAGGGCCCCCCTTCCGCCCCCCCAAAAAAAGAAATGAAAAGGGACAGCAGTCAGATTCAGGCTAAATAGGCACCCCCTCTTTGCTAAAATCTGATACCAGATGGTAAATGGCCTGAGGACCTGCTTACATTTAAATGCTCGATGCTTCCGATCTGGATTCCTGACACACCTTCCCTCAGCCAAAACTGGATTGCTTCCTGCAGGGTGGATGGCAAGAAGAGAATGAGACAAGTTAATAGTCCTCAGTGATCCCCGCCAAGACGCTCCCTCAACCCTAGCCATGACTGGAAGGCGGTTGATCAGTGAGTCGGGCCTGATTTTACGACCTTTTTGGGCCCGGTCGTTAAGCGGGTCACGGTGGTTCTTAAAAGTGAATCAAATGGCCTTTTAGCAAATTTGGCTCCCTCATGGATTTGGCTTGCAGAAGCCGAGTTGGGAAGATCAAAATACGGTCACTGCAAGATCCCAAAATGCTACAACTGTTGTAAATATATATTGATTGCCAAGTGTCCGGATTTTGATCCCAGTGGGGGATGCTACGATGTGATAACTGTGAGGACCGGTCATAAGTCACACTTTTAGTCACTAAAGGAATGGTTGTAAATGCAAGGCTACTTGTAAACTGCACATTCCCTGATTAAAAGTAAAGGTAAAGATTCCCCTCGCACATATGTGCTAGTTGTTCCCAACTCTAGGGGGCGGTACTCATCTCCGTTTCAAAGCCAAAGAGCCAGCGCTGTCCGAAGACGTCTCCGTGGTCATGTGGCCGGCATGACTCAACGCCAAAGGCGCACGGAACGCTCTTCCCTTCCCACCAAAGGGGGTCCCTATTTTTTCTACTTGCGTATTTTTTTACCTGCTTTCGAACTGCTAGGTTGGCAGAAGCTGGGACAAGTCACGGGAGCTCACCCCGTTCCGCGGCACTAGGGATTCGAACCGCTGAACTGCCAACCTTTCGATCGACAAGCTCAGCGTCTTAGCCACTGAGCCACCACAACTCCTACCCCGATTAGATCCTCCTAATATATTTATATTTATTTTATAGGCTTAATGAACGCTCTTGCTAGCTCTTATATTTGAGGCTGATTTTTAACCGTGTTACTGTAACGTAAGCTACTGATGAGTCAATACGAAATGTTTGAATTTATCTCTGTTCGTCTTTTGGCTGTATTGTTTAAATTATGAAAAGGGACTTAATTGTTTTTAAATTTTTATATAGGTAAAGAGAGGGGACACTCTTTTCTTTCACTTACTTTCATTTTGTTCTGGAAATCACTCTGAAGCCACACATCTCGCCTAAACCAGGGTAACTGGCCATGATAGTTAGGGGTCAGATCCAAGATAACCTTCAAATCTGAAAAGAGAAACGTGTTACATCACAACACATCATTCCATAAAACTCTTAACTCAGGTCGTCCCCGGCTTACGTCCTGAACTCAGCCCAAAACATCTGTCGTTATGCGAGAGTTGTTAAGTGAATCACCTCAGCGGTTAAACTTAGGGACGGGGTTGTTAAGTGAAGCCCGCTTCCTTATTGACTTCGCTTGCGAGGAGATTGCAAAAGGGGATCATGTGACATCCGCCCCCCCCCCCCAGGACAATGCAACCGTCATAAATACAAGTTGATATATGAGTAGCGTAGGGGGCTAATGCCTCCTACTAAAGGCAGCAATTAACATCCAGCTGCCTGTAATTCTGCAAGTTCAATCCTAGCCAGGCTCGAGGTCGACTCAGGCTTCCATCCTTTCTAAGGTGGGTAAATTGAGGACCCAGTTTGTAGGGGCAATAAGCTGACTTTGTATAAATATATACAAAAGTATGAAGGCGATTGCTTAACGCATTGTAAACCGCCCTGAGTCTCCGGAGAAGGGCGGCATATAAATCAAATTTAAAAAAAAAAAAAGTCAGTGGCCATGCGTCTCAATTTTGATCCCGTGACGATGCAAATGGCCGTAAATGCGAAAAACAGTCCCAAGGCCTGCAGGGGTGAGCAAAAGTCACACCTTATTCAATTGTTGTTTTAAACTTTTATTTCCATTAGATTTTGGAAATAAAGAGCCAAAACAGAAATAAGGATAACCTACATAATACTAGGATGAGTCAATCGACAAAGCATTGCTTAAAGGGTGTTTAAATTAAATTAAATTAATATTTGCACAACCTTCGTTGTGAAATACATAGGCCCTGCGCTTCCTTGTTTGTTCACCGTCTTCAAAACCTACAAAACATCCGAGGCGGATTTGAGAAACAATGCGGACAACGGGAAGGGAATTAAAGAGGAGTATTTTTGCATAACAAGCGCCATCTCCAAAATATTCTTCTTTCTTTTGGCTTTGTTGCGCTGTCTAAGGCACAAAACGAACGCTATTTGGTCACAGTGATACATAAGCAGTATTAACTGGAGTTTATTATCCTTATTAGAGTTCCTTGCAGTGTCATCCAGATGTTTTGAGTGACAGGATAAAGTATAAAGGAGCCACATTTGGCTCCAGAGCTTCGGGTTGCTGATCCCTGGTCTAGAGCATTATTTATTTGTTAAATTTCCTTGCCACTTATCTGGCTGTGGGGCTACTCTAGGCAGGTTCAAATATTTTATTACATAATAACAGTTTCTGTTTTACTTAATACTAAGATCTGCTAGTGTTACTTGTTGCTTAAGGCATACAAAAAAGAAACAAAGAAAAAAGAAAAAATGCTTTAAAAAACAGATGTTTAGAGTCTTACCCTAACCCTTTATTTTACATCGATCAGTTGGCAATATTTGGTAGATGTTTAGGCCCCCTTAGAAAGGGATGTGTGTGTGTATACACATATAAAAAGGTAAAGGTTCCCCTCGCATATATGTGCTAGTCGTTCCCGACTCTAAGGGGCGGTGCTCATCTCCGTTTCAAAGCCGAAGACGTCGAAGACGTCTCCGTGGTCATGTGGCCGGCATGGCTCAACGCCAAAGATGCACGGAACGCTGTTCCCTTCCCACCAAAGGGGGTCCCTATTTTTCTACTGGCATTTTTTTATGTGCTTTCGAACTGCTAGGTTGGCAGAAGCTGGGACAAGAAACGGGAGCTCACCCCGTTACACGGCGCTAGGGATTCGAACCGCTGAACTGCCGATCTTTCGATTGACAAGCTCAGTGTCTTAGCCACTGTGTCCCCTTATATACACACATATATATACCTATATATCCCTATATATATATGTATATATTGAAACACATTATTAAATACACTATTACCTGCATGTATTGAAATATATTTTTCCCCACTTACTTTTTTTCTTGGCAGCTTGTAACACATCTCGGAAATCTTGCAGAGTGCCCAGTTTTTGGTCAACGTCTTGGAGGTTGGTGCTATACGGCTGATCCTCAGGATTGACGTGAAGAGGCCCGATGACAAAACCTTTGACCTTCAGAGTGCTTAAATAATTCATCCTCTCTTTCACCCCTAAAAAAATAAAAACAGAGGGGAAAAAAAACCAAGAAACCAAGTTTACCAGAATGCAGGGAGGGGGGAAATAAAACCCACATTTTTTTTAGGCTGCTCAAAGCAACTCTCCCGAAAATCTCTAATAAAATCCACGCGGACCATTTTCTGAAAATAGACAGGAGAGATTCAATGAGAAGAGTCATTATAGGCGGTCCTTGGCTTACAATCGTTCCATTTAGCGACCGCTGAAAGTTACCGCAGAGCTCGCTGAAAAAAAGTGACTTGCGCTTATGACCACCACAGAATGCTCACTTGATCAAAATTCAGATGCTGACTCGTACTTACGATGGTCGCGGTGTCCCAGAAGTCACGTGATCCCCTTTTGCGATGAGCAAAGACAATGGGGGAAGCCAGATCCACTTAACAACGGCAGGGATTCACTTCACGGCGGCCAGAAAAGTCGTAAAACGGGGCAAAACTCACTTAATAAAACATTCTCGCTGAACAACAGAAATTTTGGAGCTCGGTTGTGGTCCTAAGTCGAGACCCATCTTTAAAACTCCGTTTCATCCAGATCTGGCAGCGAACAAATCTTACCGTAGTTCCTGGCCAGCATCCCAGATTGTGTTGTGCAAACTGTGCGTGCAAAACATCCGTGCCGAACACTGGCTAACCTTTGCTCGAGGTTACACATTCCCAGTCTGAATGAGCAATTGTGTTTTTCTTTTCCGTTTTAATCGTTTAACTTGCTCCGTTGAACCGTTTCCTGGCTGCCGTGATCCGCGCTTAATCCAAAAGGTAACGAGGCAGAGAATTTATTCAGCCAGCCAACTCGCATTCGCTTCAACGGCCACCAAAGAAGAGATTTCTTGGTGTTTGGGGTTTTTTTTTTTTCCTATTTCTCTCCTGGCTCTCTCTATAAATTTTTGCCCTCCTTCTCTGTGTTCCCCAGCAAATTTGTGGGAGGAATTGTGGAGTGTTTAAACTTTGGATCCATCAAGGATTTCTTAAACCAGAGGGGGAGGGGGAATTACATTTGTAAGGGGAAGAAAAGGCTGGGCCGTAGCATGTTCCAGAATAGAATAGAATAGAATGGAATGGAATGGAATGGAATGGAATGGAATGGAATGGAATGGAATGGAATGGAGTAGAATAGGAATTAGAGAATAGAATAAAATAGAGAACAGAGTAGAGAATAGAATAGAGTAAAATAGTAAGTAGAGAATAGAATAAAATATAGAATGGAGAATATAGAATGGAATGGAGTGGAGTGGAATGGAATGGAATGGAATGGAATGGAATGGAATGGAATGGAATGGAATGGAATAGAATAGAATGGAATGGAATGGAATGGAGTAGAATAGGGAGTAGAGAATAGAATAAAATATAGAATGGAGAATATAGAATGGAATGGAATGGAATGGAATGGAATAGGACGTAGAGAATAGAATAAAATAGAGAATAGAATAGAGAATAGAATAGAGTAAAATAGGAAGTAGAGAACAGAATAAAATATAGAATTGAGAGAATGGAATGGAATGGAATGGAATGGAATGGAATGGAATGGAACAAAATAGGAAGTAGAGAATAGAATAAAATAGAGAATAGAGTAGAGAATAGAATAGAATAGAGTAAAATAGGAAGTAGAGAATAGAATAAAATATAGAATTGAGAAAATAGAATAGAATAGAATAGAATAGAATAGAATAGAATAGAATAGAATAGAATAGAATAGAATAGAATAGAATAGAATAGAATAGGAATTCTTTATTGGCCAAGTGTGATTGGACACACAAGGAATTTGTTAAAGGAATTCAAAAGAGATTCTTGCATTCTTATCCTTTGCAAGTTCACTCTTTCAGCAAAACCTTCACCCTCATCTCATTCCTCAAGATCATACAAGTAGCCCTCTACTTACGACCACAACGGAGTCCCCAACATTTCTGTCGTTAAGTGAGACGTGCCCTATTTTAGGATTATTTTTTTTCCTTCTCGCGCTGGCGAAGTGAATCATGGTAGTTCTTAAGTTAGTGACACGGTCGTTGAAGTGAATCTGGTTTCCCCCAGGACTTCGCTTGTTAGACGGCCGCAAAAGGGGACAAGGCAACCGTTATAAATATGAGTCAGTCGCTATGACGAGGCCATTGGGGATGCTGCCGTGGCCTTCTTAGGTGTGAAAAATGATCAGAAGTCACGTTTCTCAGAGCTGAAGTCGTAACAGCAAACGGTCACTTAAACGAATGTTTGTAAAAGGCAAGGAGTGCCCATCTTTTAATTAGGGACTATATGAGCAGGGGAGGGAAAGAAAAAGAAAAAAAAAATTAGAGGTACAAAGGAGACACAGTGAGAACCTCATGAACAAAAGACAGGAAAACAGAATTGCATAAATCAAATTTTTTCCCAGCATCTGTAATTTAAGCTGGCTCATTGCAAATTGCTTTAACAGGTTCCTGCTGAGCGTAGGTTGCACAAATCACTGGTGGGGGGGGGGATCTTTTTTTTTAATGCAGCTGCAAATTACATCCTTAGAGGGTGAATTTGCACCCTGGAATAGGGGGTTGGTCTAGATGACCTCCTGGAACCCCGCCGATCTTAACTTTTCGGTAAATGGCCCAGCTCCTGAAAAAAAAATGCATCGATCCAGACTCGGTGCCCCAAATCTCAGCTACTTTTTCTATCCTCCAAGTCAAAATATCTATTGTATGACTGGGGCTATTAAATCAAGTTTGAACTGGTTTGAGCTTGGCATTCGGCGTTGGGCGTGGCATCCGTCATCCCAAACGCCTCCGCTTCAAAACCCACACAAGTCCTGGCCCAATATAGGTCAGTGGTTAAGGAGCTCGGGGCAAAAAAATGTGCGGGCAGAGCATCAACCCGTTGTTTATTCTCACAGCCCTGCCCTACCTCGCAAGATTGTTGTTTGTGGGCGTCCAATGGGGATGAGAGGCATCCCGTTTCCTTGTTTTCTTACGCCCAGGGTCAGACCTTTGCAACACCGGCCACAAGGCGGCTCTACTTTACGAGGAGGTTGCAAAGAAGCTTAATTTCAAACAACAACTCAAGTTTCTAGTCCTCAAGCCCAGGCTAGAAAAAAATATGCGGGCAATGAGCTGCTTTTACTGTGGAGTTGAAGTTAAATATGTAAGACTTGTTAAGACTTAGTGAGTAATTTTATTTTTAATGCCACGGTTTTGCCTGAATTCTCCTTAGCGTGGAATATTTCTTTTTCGGAAGGTTGAAAACTCTACAAAGTCAGGGACGCCACCAGAGGGCGAGGGGAAAGCTCCAGAGAAACTGACTAGTCCCTGCACAGAATCAACAACTCTTTGTGGAATTTCACAACATCAGAGCAAATTCCCCCAAAAGTTTGGGCCAAGGGTCAAAGGACACCAATCCAGCAGGAAAGAGTCTGAAAAAATTCCAGGAAGGGAGGGAGGGAGGGAGGGAGGGAGGGAGGGAGGAATAAAGACAACGTAAAATGAAAGACAGAAAGAAAGATGAACGAGAAAGACCACAAAACTAAGAAAGAGAAATAAAAGAAAGAAAGCCAAGATAGAATGACAGGCAGACAGAAAGGCAAAGAAGGAAAGGAAAAAGTGGATGAAATTTTTTTCTTTCATCTGCTTTCCTCTTTCCTTCTTTGCCTTTCTGTCTTGCCTGTCATTCTATCTTGGCTTTGAATGGAATGAATGGAAGAAAAACGAAGAAAGGAATGAAAAACAAGAGGAAAGGCAAGAAGCCAATGAACGGGAGAAAGAAAAAGAACAAAAGGAACGAGAGAAAAAAAGGAGAGGCAGAAAGCCAATGAACGAGAGAAAGAAAAAGAAAGGAAGGAAAGGAAGAATGAAAGAAAAAAGATGGAAGACAGAAAGACAACGAATGGAAGAAAGAAAAAGAAAGGAATGAGAAAAAAGAGGAAAGGAAGAAAGACAACGAACGGGAGAGAAAGAAAAAGAAAGAACGGAACGAGAGGAAAGGAAGAATGAAAGAGAGAGAAAAAAAGGGAAGTAAGGAAAGAAACGTGGGAAGAAGAAGAAAAAAAGCCTCACAGACTGTCCTTCAACCCAACCAACGAACGGGGAGCTGAGTCAGCTTTTCGGCTGACGTCAAGAGCTGATGAAACCCCAGTCAGCAATTACTCAGGAAGTCAAACCAGATAAAACTGGCTTTTGGGGACAGGACAGCCCGGCCGGCATAGCTTCTCTTCAAGTTTGGAACAGGGCGATTTCCCCCCCACCCGCCCCCGCCATCCCAGCCCCCCCACCCCACCCAGCAGTGGCCAGTCTCCAAATGACCCAATAAAAGCTGCCGAGTCCCTTCGGAGGGACTCCAAGTTCGCTTTTTTTAAAATCCACTTGATTTATCTGGCTTTCAGATTCTGAAGCAGGCTGGTTAATATATATATTATATATTCCTACCTACCTACCTACCTACCTACCTACCTCTATCTATCTATCTATCTATCTATCTATCTATCTATCTATCTATCTATCTATCATCTATCTATCTATCTATCTATCTATCTATCTATCTATCTATCTATCTATCTATCTATCTATCTATCTATCTCTATCTATCTTGGATATAAATCCACGATATCGATAGATAGATTGATCTATCTTTTTTTAAAAAATCCACTTGATTTGTCTGGCTCCTAGATTCTGGAGCAGGCTGGTTTATATATATACTATCTATCTATCTATCTATCTATCTATCTATCTATCTATCTATCTATCTATCTATCTATCTATCTATCTATCTATCATCTATCTATCTATCTATCGGATATAAATCCATATATAAAATGGATTTTTTAAAAAATCCACTTGATTTGTCTGGCTCCTAGATTCTGGAGCAGGCTGGTTTATATATATATATATAATCTCTCTCTCTCTCTCTCTCTCTCTCTCCCCCCCCCCCCCTCTCTCTATCTATCTATTGGATATAAATCCATATATAAAGTGGATTTTTTAAAAATCCACTTGATTTGTCTGGCTCTTAGATTCTGGAACAGGCTGGTTTTTATATTTATATATATATAAACCAACCTGCTCCAGAATCTAGGAACAAGACTAATCAAGATTTTTTTTTTAAAAAAAAATCCACTTTATATATGGATTTATATCCACTTGATATATAAATATATTGGGGAATGGGAGAAAGGAGGGCTCCAAGGTGAAGAAGAGTTTGAAGGGATCTAATGTCGGGATTGGGGAAGTGGAAGCACCCCAAGTAGTAACCCCAACATTAAACCGCCATTCAAAGTTAGGGAGAGCCCTCCCTCTGAGCCCCAATCCACCCAGCCAAACCTTGGCTTGATTAAACATTATTAGAAAGGCCGCTCAGAAAAAGGATCCAGGAAAGGGGGGTCTTTCGTGACTTCCAAGCAAGGAGATCCCTTTTGCTATAACCTGGATGGATCCCCCCCCCACTCCTGGCCCCTCCCACAGGAAGCAAAACCCAGAGACTTGGACTCCTTGGGACTCCTTGGCACCACAATGCCCATCAGCCTCAGCCCCAAACTCACCCGCCAGGTCGCCTGTACCATCGCTGCCCGAATCTTGGAAGCCTTCCACCTGCAGGATCCGGTAGATCCCACCTTTCTGCCACCAGTCCTGCTTGGGGAGCTCCTTGCACCGGGGAGCCTGGACGATGATGACGATGGCTCCCGCTAGCATTCCCAGCCAGCCCAGCCAGAAGAGGATCAGAAGTGCCCAGCGAGTCCGGACCCAGCCGGGGGTGCCGGCAACCTGGAGCAGTTGCTCCTTAGACAAGCCGGTGAATTTGGCGGCCATCTCGGCCTCCTCTTCCTCCTCCTCCATCTTCACCTTCACCACTCCGTTCTTCTCGCCCAGGCTGCCCGGTGAGCCGGCCAGAGGCGAGGAGGCGTTCATGGGCTGCTTTTCGGGGTCCATCTCGTTCAGCTCCACGTCTTTCATGTCCACCTCTGGGGTCACGCCGGGGGAGCTCATGCTGTCACCTGCGGAAAGGAGGCCAAGATATTATGGTGTTTTGTTTTTCTTTGGAGAGCCTGAGAAGCTAGTTTTCTGCGTGCGGGGACAGCCTTAAAACTCATTTCTCACTGAGGGAAGACCTCATGAGAAGGACAGATGGAGCAATGTCCGTCTCAACCTTTCCAGAGCCTGAGAAGATACTCTTCCCCCTGGGAGGAAAGGCTGAGAAGCTAGTTTTCTAAGTGCGGGGAAGAGCCTTAAAACTCATTTCTCACTGAGGGAAGACCTCACGCGAAGGAGAGATGGAGCGATGTCGCTCTCTAGACCTTTTCAGAGGCTGAGAAGATATTCTTCTCCCTGGGAAGAAAACCCTGAGAAGCTAGTTTTCTGAGTGAGGGGAAGAGCCTTAAAAACTAGACCTTGGGAAGATTTGGGGGTTAAGGAAAGGTGGAACAGACGCTACCTCTAAACCTTTCCAGAGCTGGTACCTTGCCCCCCACCCCACCCCAAGCTGAGCTTTGACCACAAATCCCATCCTCCAAGGGGATGGGGAAGATGGGCTGAGGAACCCCACGTGGCAACCTTCTCCCAGCCCCGGTGGGGTTTCAAAGCGATCTGTTTTTTGTTTTTTTTTTGTCCCCCAAGGTGGCTTTTTAAAAATTCTTTTATAGCTGAATTTGATCCCTTTGCAAGAAGGGATGGAGGGGAGGGCGCCCCTACTACATCTCCCATCATCCCCGCTCAACCTCCCCCAAAGAAGAAGGGAGGCCCACCCGCTTCCAAGCGCTCTACCTTGGGAACAAAGCGGGCGCCGAGCTGCTTCGATCTGTAGATCCGCGAGGGAATCCGGTTAGATCCGATCTGGGAACCCGATCGAGCCGGCCGGCAGCTCAAGTAGAGGCAGACGGAGCCTCCGCCTCCCGCGATCCGCCTCCCGGGCTCCCTTAAGGTGGATCGGAGCTCCGCTGGCTCAGCCTCTTTTCCCCTGGTCAGCCAGGAGGATGGGAGCCAGTAGATTCCCGGGTAGACTGCCATTGGATGGGGAGGTTCTATCAGACTCCCAAAGACCCCAGGAATCGCTGGTGGGGGTTTTTTTGGGGAGAGGGGGGGATGCAATTGGGGTGGTGCAATTGGGGGCAATTGCCAACCGCGTTGGCCTTTGACCAAGGGGAGCCAAATGTTGGTGTTGGGCAAAGGTAGACTGCTCCTAGACGTGGAGGCTTTATCTCAAGAGACAGATCTAGCTCCATAAGGAACATCTTCCCTTCCTTGTGGGGGTGGGGGGGGCACGATGGGCGAAGTGGGGGGACTCGCCTTCAACCCATGGCACAAAATAAACCCACCCACCCCGGCTGCTAGCTGGGAACTTTGGGGATTGTAGTCCCCTGGGGCAATCGATGGGATGGGGTGGGGGAGGCGCGGAAAACCGGGGTCTCCAAACTTGGTGACTTGAAGACTCGTGGATTTCGACTCCCAGAATTCCCCAGTCGACTTGGCAACTTTTTAAAGACTTGCGGGACTTCGATACCCAGAATTCCCCAGCCAGCCAGCTGCGGAATTCTGGGAATTGAAGTCCCGCAAGTCTTAAAAAAAAGTTGCCAAGTTTGGAGAGCCCTGTTTTTTTTTTAAAGCTTTGCCAAATGCCTTAAAACGTCTTTCTTCTTTCTTCTGATTATTCATTTCGATGTTTCCATATCCTGCTTTATTTTTCTACGCTCTGCTGGTTGGGGACCCTTTAAATAAATAATTCTTTTAAAAAACCAGAATAATTTTTAACCCTTGGATAAAAGCTAACTTAAATGTGGGTTTAATGGCCTTTAATGAGGCAGTGATAACTTTCACAGTTATTTAGGAATTTCCCTTTTCTGTCACATTCGAAATGACAGCTCCGTCAAGCTTGAAGATGGATAGGCTGGGGCCACTGAAAAAATTTTCTTGGACCCAGGGAATTCTGGTTTAATGGTTAAACCAGAGTTTAATGATTGGCAGCCAAGAAAGTCTTCCGTGAGACTTCAGATATACTGCAGATCTGATCTAGACTATAGATTAGAGCAAGGTTTCTCAACCTTAGCAACTTTAAGGTGAGTGGACCCTGGGGAATTCTGGGAGTTGAAGCCCACCCATTTTAAAGAATGCTGACTGAGGAATTCTGGGAGTTGAGGTCCACCTACCTTAAATCATGCTGGCTGGGGAATTCTGGGGGTTGAAGTCCACCTGTCTTAAAGCATGCTGTGTGTGGGATTCTGGGAGTGGAAGTCCACCTGTCTTAAAGCATGATGGCTGGGGGATTCTGGGAGTTGAAGTCCACCCATCTTAAAGCATGATGGCTGGGGGATTCTGGGAGTTGAAGTCCACCCATCTTAAAGCATGATGGCTGGGGGATTCTGGGAGTTGAAGTCCACCCATCTTAAAGCATGATGGCTGGGGGATTCTGGGAGTTGACGTCCACCCATCTTAAAGCATGCTGGTTGGGGGATTCTGGGAGTCAAAGTCCCCCCATCTTAAAGCATGCTGTGTGGGGGATTCTGGGAGTTGAAGTCCCCCCATCTTAAAGCATGCTGGTTGGGGGATTCTGGGAGTCGAAGTCCCCCCATTTAAAGCATGCT
Organism: Coluber constrictor foxii; assembly: GCA_038048745.1. Lineage (NCBI taxonomy): Eukaryota > Metazoa > Chordata > Lepidosauria > Squamata > Colubridae > Coluber > Coluber constrictor. The sequence goes on from CM075975.1 coordinate 9,067,970, forward strand.
GTGTGGGGGATTCTGGGAGTTGAAGTCCCCCCATCTTAAAGCATGCTGGTTGGGGGATTCTGGGAGTCGAAGTCCCCCCATTTAAAGCATGCTGTGTGGGGGATTCTGGGAGTCAAAGTCCCCCCATCTTAAAGCATCCTGTGTGGGGGATTCTGGGAGTTGAAGTCCCCCCATCTTAAAGCATCCTGTGTGGGGGATTCTGGGAGTTGAAGTCCACCCCTCTTAAAGTTGCCAAGGTTGAGATACACGGTTAAAGAGCAAATAAACTGTAATACCATCACAGCATTGAAGCGCTTCTATTCTTGCTGTGGGGGCTCAAGTTTTTTATTTTAGAAACACACTAGAAATGGGTGTGTTGTGGTGTGCGTGTGACACTCCACCAGCCCTTACTTTGGGTTGGGGGGGGATCAAAGGATCAAACGTCCCCTTTGAACAATTGCAAGAAGTGACCAATTGTTCTCGGCTTTGAATGCCGGCCTTGCCAGCTCTGCAGGGAAGCTATTGTGAGTTGGGTGGAGATACCGACCCCACTTCGCCATTAGCCACAACAATAAAACCCCTCAAAGACAAGAGCCTTGGGATTAGGAGCAGGAGGTAGACTGCCTCTCTCCATGGAAGATCCACCAATCTAACTCACACCCGGATTTTTTTAAAAAACAGAATAACAAGAGTCAACCAGGAAACCCTATCCCACTTCAGACAAATGGGGATCCAACCTCTTCTTAAAAATTTCCGGTGTTGGAGCATTCACAACTTCTGGAGGCAAGTAGTTCCACGGGTTAATTGTTCTAACGGTCAGGAAATTTCGCCTTAGTTCTAAAGTTGCTTCTCTCCTTGATGAGTTTCCACCCATGGCTTCTTGTCCTGCCCTCGGGAGTTTTGGAGAATAGCTTGACTCCCTCTTCTTTGGGGCAGCCCCTGAGATATTGGAACTCTGCTATCACGTCTCCCCTAGTCCTTCTTTTCATTAAACTAGACATATCCAGTTCCTGCAACTGTTCTTCATATATTTTAGCCTCCAATCTTCTAATCCTCTTTCTTGCTCTTCTCGTTCTTTTTTTTTATAACATGACCACCAAAACTGGATGCAGTATTCCAAGTGTGATCTTACCTCTAAATTATTCCTCCTTTCTTTTCCTTCCTTCCTTCCTTCCTTCCTTCCTTTTCTTTTTCTTTCTTTTTCCAAGTGTGATCTTACCAAGGCCTCTAAATTATTCCTCCTTTCTTTTTCTTTTTGTTTCTTTTTTTTCTCTCTCTCTCTCTCTCGCTCTCTCTCTTTCTTTTTCTTTATCCTTTATTTCTTTATTAGTTCAATTTATATGCCGCACTTCTCTGGAGACTAAGGGCCGCTTACAATGCGTTAAGCAGTAGCCTTCATACTTTTTGTATATACCTGCTTAGTAGGGCTTTCGACTCCCCCTAAGCGGTGTTTTTTTATATATACAAAGTCAGCTTATTGCCCCCACAATCCGGGTCCTCATTTTACCTGCCTCGGAAGGATGGAAGGCTGAGTCAACCTTGAGCCTGGTGAGATTCGAACTTGCAGTAATTGCAGGCAGCTGGTGCTAGTTAACAGCACTTTAGTCTGCTGCACCACCAAGGCTCTTTCCTTCTTTCTTTCCTTCTCTCTCCCTTCCTTCCTTCCTTCCTTCCTTCCTTCCTTCCTTCCTTCCTTCCTTCCTTCCTTCCTTCCTTCCTTCCTTCCTTCCTTCCTTCTTTCCCTTCCCTTCCCTTCCCTTCCCTTCCCTTCCCTTCCTTTCCCTTCCCTTCCCTTCCCTTCCCTTCCCTTCCCTTCCCTTCCTTTTTTTCCCCCTCCCTTAAAACTTTGCAAGGACAATCCTTCAGTCCGGTGAAGTGAGCTTCTGTACAAAACCCTCAACTTCTCTAAGCCGAAACAAAAAAATATTATTTATTTCAGATTCTTCCACCTTAAAGCAGCCTGAACTTTGTAAGCCAAAAACTCTTAGTCCCCCTCCCTTTCCCTTCTCTGCTGCAAGGCAGATAAACAACTTTTAGGCAAACAAAGAAGAAACCCAGGCGGCTTTTGACTTCCCTAAAACATCTGGCCAGCTAATTCCTGTCTGATCTGGATCAACAACACCCCCCCCCCTCGTTCAACGCTGTGCAAAAATCACGGTTTTAACAAACCAGCGTTGAGTTAACCGAAGCCATTGTTTTAAAAGGACTGTTGTGCGGAGAATTTGAATCCTGGTTTATTTTATTCAAGTGGTTCCAATTATCTGGGCCACGCTCTGAAGCGACTCAAAAGGGTGGAAATTTGTACAATACGTCAGGCACACATGAGGTGCCTTGATTTATGGGTCACGGGTTTGCAAATCTGCCCGATAGACTTCCTCTGCCAAGGATCCCCATAAAATGTCTATTTAAGAGACACTGCAGCAGAGAAAGTGTCCAATGGCGTCCCCCAAACACCATACAATCCATTCCCCCAAATTTCAGGCTATTCTAAAGAGTTAAGGAGAGAAGCAGTTTAGAACTAAGGAGGAATTTCCTGACGGTTAGAACAATTAGTCAGTGGAACGGACTTGCCACCAGAAGTTGTGAATGCTCCAATACTGGAAGTTTTTAAGAAGAGGTTGGATAACCATTGGTCTGAAGTGGTGGAGGGTTTCCTGCCTAAGCTTAGAGAGGGGTTGGACTAGAAGACCTCCGAGGTCCCTTTCAACTCTGTTATTCTATTCTATTCTATTCTATTCTATTCTATTCTATTCTATTCTATTCTATTCTATTCTATTCTATTCTATTCTATTCTATACATTCCATTCCATTCCATTCCATTCTATTCTATTCTGTTCTGTTCTGTTCTGTTCTACTCTATTCTTTATTTCTATTCTACTCTACTCTACTCTACTCTACTCTACTTTTTCTGTTCTGTTCTGTTCTACTCTACTCTACTCTACTCTACTCTACTCTACTCTACTCTACTCTACTCTACTCTACTCTACTCTACTCTACTCTACTCTACTCTACTCCTTCTAAATATTGGTCCCACAATATCCCAAACATCTAAATATGTGCCATGTACCTTTAAGATGTACCTTTAATATGTTATGTACCTTTAAGAACTAACCATCATTGGCTAACCCGCCAGGATGACAGCTCCACCATCAAACTGCTCTTACCACTATCTTGGCTTAAGATCTTTTCTTTTCTACATCTTCTAAAACAGTATCAGCACCTTTAAGAGGGACGGACTTCAACTCCCAGAATGCCCCAGCCAACATTGGTTTAATGATGGTTTGAAGTTTCAACGATGCTGAAAAATATGGTTTAGAACTGATCCTCACACTTGTGACTGTTGCAGCATGTACACAATCATTATTATTATTAAATAATAATAATAATAATAATTATTATTATTATTATTGTCATTGTCGTTGTTATTGTCTCCATAACCATGCATTTATGATGATTGTAGATTCCAATTTGCGACCTTCCCACCCGGCATCCGACAAGCAGTGTCGGTGGAGGAAGGTGGACTCACTTAAGGACAATCTGATTCACTTACCCACCCTATCGATTAATGACCACGGGGTGGGGGGGAGGGAAAGAGATTGCAAAATCAGGCGCAGCTCGCTTAAGCGCTTCACATTGCGACGGACAAATCCCGGTTCCAATTTTGGTCGTAACTCGAGAACTACCCGTACGCCACACACTTCTCAATTTAGGTACCGAGTTCGGTATGGCAGAGCAGGGGAAAAAAAAAAACCCTGAGGATTTCCAACACGGAGAAAAACCTACACCATGTTCATCGGAAATCAAAGCAATTGGCACTGAAAGCCTCAAATCTGAATATCTGTCCACCCCTGTTTCTCAATTGCCTGAAAATTGGCTGATAAGTCACATTTAATGGCCGTGTTTACCCGGTCAATGTCTGTCTCCTAACAAACAGAGCAGAAAGGCGGATTAAACATGGCTACAGGCTTATTCGGAGGCCCAGAAAATGTGCTTTCCCCAAACACCGGAGGCCTCCCCCGCACCCTACAATCGCGTGTTTACGCCATGTGCTCGCATCCGATTCCAAGAATCCCTTTCCTCGTGAAATTAAAAGCCGTCGGCCCCTGTTATTTTGAAGAGCTCCGCTGGATCTTAGCCAAGGGGGAAGAAAAAAAAATTAACTGACACTGCAAGCTTCGTGTTTATCTACCTCGGGGATGGAAGATAACATCCCCACAGCTGGGGTGGCTGGGAATTCGAGCAAAACTCCCCGCGAAAAATTGTCAACAGCCTCCCCCCCCTTGCCACATCTGCAGGGGTCTGGGAACCAAACTGCAGGTGAAAACATGCTGTGGACTTTGGAGTTTTCCTCCAGGTCAGAAATCTGCAGTTTCCCACTGTTTTCCCCCAACAAGAGGGCCATTGAGAAACAGAGATTTCAGGGATTTTTAAAAAGTATGAATCAATTATTAAGCAACTGATATTCTAAATTCTAGCCACAACCACTTTAACGTCTTTCTTTCTTTCTTTCTTTCTTTCTTTCTTTCTTTCTTTCTTTCTTTCTTTCTTTCTTTCTTTCTTTCTTTCTTTCCTTTCTTTCTTTCTTTTTCTTTCTTTCTCTTTCTTTCTTTCTTTTTTTTCTTTTCTTTCCTTTACCTTTTTCTTCCTTTCTCTTCCCTTCATCTTTCTTTCCTTTACCTTTCTTCCCTTCTCTCCTTCTCTCTCCCTCCCTTCCAGATATACAAAACAAGTTTCTAGCCCTCAACACAGCAGGAATCAACTTGAAACTGGGGAGGTCAGGGCTAAGATTTCTACAGATCAAAGGGGTGGTTTAGTTAATGGCCCTTTTACTCCCCCTCCTTCAAATCCCAGAATTCCCCAACCAGACTCTTTAAGATGGGTGGGCTTCAACTCCCAGAATTCCCCAGCCAGCATGCTTTAAGAGGGATGGACTTCAATTCCCAGAATTCCCCAGCCAGCATGCTTTAAGAAGGATGGACTTCAATTCCCAGAATTCCCCAGCCAGCATGCTTTAAGAGGGATGGACTTCAACTCCCAGAATCCCCCAGCCAGCATGCTTTAAGAGGGATGGACTTCAATTCCCAGAATCTCCCAACCAGCATGCTTTAAGATGGGTGGATTTCAGCTCCCAGAATTCCCCAGCCTGCATGTTAGTTGAGGAATTCTGGGACTTGAAGTCCACATATCTGAAAGTCACCACGGACGAGAAACTCCGCTGTAATTTAATAATTAGAAATTACATCTTTGCAGGACGTGTTCCTTACAGACCCCCTGAAGGGATCGCCTGCCTCCCACAGCCACAACCCTCCCAAGCATGGGATTCTCACCAAACAAACAGCCTCCGAGAACTTCCCGTCCAGCCAAAACATGAGACCAGTTCTCAGAATTAAAAATAAATTTTGAAAAAAAAAAAAATCAGGACATCTGTCAAGCTGCCCTCCTCCTCCTGTCTGGGAAAACTCCAGGGGTTGGAAAAAACGAGACACAAACAGATCCCGTTGTGATGAGAAACAGAAAACTGTAGGTGGGACAGAAAAGATTAAAGGATCGGTCGGTCTCTAGCTGGAAAATGCTCTAGGAAGGCCTCCAGAGATCGTAAAGGGAGATGAATTTAACGAACCGGTTTGCCCATCTCTCCAAGCCACGATCTGATTAAATCGGAGTTAGGTGGACGAGCCACAATTTAGCATGATGTGCTAAGAGCATAAACTCTTGTTTATAAATAGCTTTTTTTCCCTCCCTTTTAAGTGGTTTCTTCGGCTGCTTATATGTAAAGCTCTGTAGTTTTTTTTAAAAAAAAATCACTAATGCTTGAGTAACAATGTATTTTCGCCCCTGAAAATCAGGATAAATTCCATCCCTTTTAAGTGCAGACTTAATAGATGGTTACAGAGTTTGCTTATTATTCATGGCATAACACTTAAAACTCAACTCATTTGTCTTTAAAAGTTCCATCTATATCCTATATATATTTAGATTCCTTTCCATATATTACAGGTAGTGCTCGACTTAGCACTGTTTTAAGTTGCAAGAGCATCAGGTGGCTCAGTGGCTAAGACGCTGAGCTTGTCAATCAGAAAGATCGGCAGTTCGGCGGTTCGAATCCCTAGTCCAGGTCTCCTGGAGCGAGCAAGGGGGTTGGAATAGATGACCTCCAAGGTCCCCTCCGACTGTTACTGTTACCGATTCAAAATTCAGACGCAGAGCAAGTGGCTCACATTTATGACGGTCGCAGTGCCCTGGGGTCACGCCGTGATCCCATTTTGCGACCGCCTGACAAAGTCAACGGGGAAGCCGGATTCATTTAACGACCGGGTTGCTGACTTATCAACTACAGTGGGGGTGGGTGGGTGGGGGGAAATAAAGGTTGTAAAATGGATCTCACTTAATCACAGAAATTCAGGGCTCCGTTGTGGCCGTAACGTCGAGGACTAACCTGTATAATATTTCCTGATTCTATTAACTGCAGTGGATTCAACTGGCAAGTGAAGCAGGGTCTATATTTATCGTCCGGATTTGTTTTTTACTGGCTGCGCTAAATAAAATTCACTGGAAAAGGTCATACGTCCTGTTTGCACCCGGATGACCCGAATAAATATCTCAAATTTCTAGGAAGCTTGGAAAGATCACGGCAGAGATCACAGGCTGCCACCAGACGTAAACATCACGGAGGGGCTAAAGAGGATCCTTTTTCAGGGGTGATTCGGGATAGATTACTTAGGTGAGATTGCTTTGAGGCAAACAGAAAAATCGCGCAAAACGGATCTGTGTAGGATCTTGTGTTTTTGGATCGATGTCCGGATTGGATGGCTGGAAATGGATCTATTTGCAAGGTAGAGTCCTTAACGTACAACGTACAATTTAGACGGGGAGCTTACGCTGCTAAGCAAGGCGTTCCCACTCAACTTTTTTTTTTCCAAGGAAACGCTGCCGTTGTTAACCGAGTCATACGGCCGTTAAGCAAATCTGACTTTTTCTCCAATGGATGTGCTTGAAGTCACGAACGGCGATTATGTGATCCCAGATGCAACCATCATAGACGCGCTGGTTGCCAAGTGGCCCAAATTTTGATCACTTGAGCCTGGGATCCTCCGACGGTCGTTAAATCTGACGGCTGGTGGTTAAGTCGCTTTTTTTCCACGGTGGTGTAACTCCGCTGGCTGAACGAATGGTTGTAAATTGAGGACTATCAGCAGCTCAGGTTTTTTAGCACGGAATAGTACAAGGTTTTCTTACGCAAGGCAGCTGGCTGGATTCCCACCAGGGTGATCTGTCCTGGATCTTTTTTTAAAGGCCAAAATCCAGAACCTGTCGACTGTCAAGCAAGCATACACAGCTGGGCCGGGCTCACCGAACAGAAACCACGCTAAGTTAATGGTTGTAGGCACAAGGATGTAAAGATTTGGCCCGACCCACAATGGTAGAAAGGTTCCTGAAAATGACCAAATTTGCTGAGATGGCTTAAATGGATTTCTTTGATCAAGAGAAGACAATGACCGGCCTTGATAAGCCAATGATTGCCAACCTCTTATAGGCCTTCCATAAAAGAGGAAAGAAAGAAAAAATCAACTTACGATTTTATGGTTCTGGTGATTAGGCAGGATAGATTATGGAAAGAAGGGAGGGATTGTCGTAAGAAGTAAAGGTATAATTGGACTTAGAACGGCTGTAAAGGAGACGAGAACCTTTTTTTCCTGATTTTTTTTTCTTTTCCTTGCTTCATTTTTAGTCTCTTTTCTTTCCTTCCATCCTTCCTGTTTCTTCTCTCACACAGTAGACGCTATATCTTTTTTCAACTCTTCCCTTCCCATCATCTCAAATTTTTCCTTCCCTCTTCTTTCTTCTGTTCTCTACTTCCCCCTTCCTTCTTCCCTCCCTCCTCTCATTCTCTCCTTCCTTCCCTCCATTTCTCTCGCCTTCATTATCCTCCCCTGCTCCTTCCCTCCCTCCCTCCTTCCTTCCATTTCTCTCCCCATCATTATCCTCTCCTTCCTTCCATTTCTCTCCCCTTCATTATCCTCCTGCTCCTTCCCTCCCTCCCTCCTTCCTTCCATTTTTCTCCCCTTCATTATCCTCTCCTTCCTTCCATTTCTCTCCCCTTCGTTATCCTCCTGCTCCTTCCCTCCCTCCTTCCTTCCATTTCTCTCCCCTTCATTATCCTCTCCTGCTCCCTCCCTCCTTCCTTCCATTTCTCTCCCCTTCATTATCCTCTCCTGCTCCTTCCCTCCCTCCCTCCTTCCATTTCTCTCCCCTTCATTATCCTCCTGCTCCCTCCCTCCCTCCCTCCTTCCTTCCATTTCTCTCCCCTTCATTATCCTCTCCTGCTCCTTCCCTCCCTTCCTCCTTCCTTCCATTTCTCTCCCCTTTATTATCCTCTCCTGCTCCTTCCCTCCCTCCCTCCATTTCTCTCTCCTTCATTATCATCTCCTTCCTTCCATTTCTCTCCCCTTCATTATCCTCTCCTGCTCCTTCCTTCCTTCCTTCCTTCCTTCCTTCCTTCCTTCCTTCCTTCCTTCCTTCCTTCCTTCCTTCCTTCCTTCCTTCCTTCCTTCCTTCCTTCCTTCCTTCCTTTCCTCTCTCTCTCCTTTCTGCCCCTTTTCTCTTTCTCCTCTTAGCTTGTATTAGTTTTTAATGTTGTTTTTAAAAATCTTCAATAAAACCTTCGACTAAAACCTCCCAGCCACCACCACCCTCCCAAATCAGCCAAGACTGAATGACGCCAGAACTCTGCCTTCTGTCAATATTGGTGACACCTCTTAAGGAACTCCGAGTCCTACCATAGCTCACCTTTCAGATAAGGAAAACAAACTCTCAGCAAATCCAGAGAGAAACAAGAGATATGAGAAGGGGTGTGTGTGTGTGTGGGGGGGGGGGGGGGGGGGGGGAGAGAGAGAGAGAGAGAGAGAGAGAGAGAGAGAGAGAGAGAGAGAAACAATGGATAAGGGAGAGCCAGGGAAAGACAAACAGGGGATGAAAGAAAGTTAAGATAGAAAGAAAAGTAGATTTAAATCCTGTGCAAAAGAAAAGGTCAGAGGCTATCATAAAGGCAAAGAACTCTGTGTCCCCTCAAAATCTTGCCTGTAACCCAAAAGCACCAGAAAATATATTTATTAAAGTATTAAGGCTACCTTCCTCCATAAATTTAGATTACTCCCTGAAATTAGGCTCAGCTTTCTAATGGATTTTAGTCAGGGGTGAAATCCAGCAGGTTCTGACAGGTTCTGGAGAACCAATAGCAGAAATTTTGGATAGTTCAGAGAACCGGCAAATGCCACCTCAGTGTGGGGAGGGAATGGGCATTTTGCAGTACCCTTCCCCTGGAGTGGGGAGGGAATGGAGATTTTGCAGTATCCTTTCCCTGGAGTGGGGAGGGAATGGGCATTTTGCAGTACCCTTCCCCTGGAGTGGGGAGGGAATGGAGATTTTGCAGTATCCTTCCCCTGGAGTGGGGAGGGAATGGGCATTTTGCAGTACCCTTCCCCTGGAGTGGGGAGGGAATGGGGATTTTGCAGTATCCTTCCCCTGGAGTGGGATGGGAATGGAGATTTTGCAGTATCCTTCCCCTGCCACGTCCACCAAGCCATGCCCACAGAACCAGTAGTAAAAAAATTGAGATTTTAGTCTCTTAAGAGCTGGCAAATTTATAATAAATTTCACAAAATGAAGGCAAATAATCTATATCTAAATATTATAATAGGTAAGTTGCATTGTATCTTTTAATGCATCTTACATATTAAATATATGTATATGTAATTACATATAAAATAAAAAAAATAGAGGGGCCACAGAAAAAATGGTGGAAGCGCCAAAGAGAAAGCTGAAATTGGGATTTGTTTTGAGGCAAAGGAAGAAGGAATAGAGTTACGTTTCTGTTTCTAAACCACCTTGGGTGCCAAAAACCATCCGGATGGGAATTTGCTTCGGATGGGCAAGCCTGACTGTCTCCTGGCTTAAGCCTACTTCGTCAGGCTGTTGTGCAGGCGACAACTCATTCTGCCTCTCACTTGCAAAAAAAGGACAAACTCCCCCCCCCCCAAAAAAAACCCTTGACATAAGGAAAAATTGCAGTTTTGGAGCATGAGATGGACAAGCATATAAATTCAATGTATTTTCTGTAATGTATGTGCCTCCACCTTGTGGCTGAAGGCAACCCAATCAATAAATGAATAGAAAGAAGCCGGAGTATTTCTGGCCTTGGATTCCCCAACCCATCCCAGCCCTCTGCACTGCCCTGCCCATCCTCCCCATCCTCAAGAAAGATAGACAGATAGACAGATAGACAGATAGACAGATAGATGATAGATAGATAGATAGATAGATAGATAGATAGATAGATAGATAGATAGATAGATAGGCAGGCAGGCAGGCAGGCAGGCAGGCAGGCAGGCAGTAGGTAGACAGATGCAAGGGACGGAGGAGGAAGGGAACGAGATAGATAGATGATAGATAGATACAGATAGATAGCTAGAGACACAGACAGACAGAGAGATAGACAGAGATAGATAAATAGAGAGAGAGAAAGATAGGTAGATGCAAGGGAGGGAGGAGGAAGGGAACGAGATAGATGATAGATAAATACAGATAGATAGAGAGACACAGACAGACAGACAGACAGACAGAGATAGATAAATAGAGAGAGAGAGAGAGAGAGAGAGAGAGAGGTAGGTAGATACAAGGGAGGGAGGAGGAAGAGAACGAGATAGATGATAGATAGATACAGATAGATAGATAGACAGAGAGAGAGACAGACAGACAGACAGATAGACAGAGATAGACAGATAAATAGACAGAGAGATAGACAGATAGAGAGATAGATAGATAGACAGAGACAGAGAGAGGTAGGTAGATGCAAGGGAGGGAGGAGGAAGGGAACGAGATAGATGATAGATAGATACAGATAGACAGACAGACAGAGATAGAGAGATAGAGATAGAGAGAGAGAGAGAGAGATAGGTAGGTAGATTCAAGGGAGGGAGGGAGGGAGGAGGAAGGGAACGAGATAGATAGATGACAGACAGACAGACAGATGTGAGGGAGGGAGGGAGAAAGGAAACTATATAGATAGGTAGGTAGGTAAGATAGATAGATAGATAGAGATAGATAGATAGACAGACAGACATAGAGATAGATGTAGATGTAGAGAGGTAATTTAAAATGTGCCTGCAGAAGGCCGTAACGGTTGCAAAAAAGCCTGAAACGGCTTACCTTGGCTTCCCTGCTGCCCCGTCTCCCTTTCGGGGTCCCCTCTCTCGTGAACCATGGTTGGGGTCTCCCCACCACCCAGCTCTCCGGTCCCTGGAGCCGCCATTTTGGCTCCCTCTCACTGCAGTGGCTGAGGTTGCCGTGGCAACAGCAGCTGCAAGCAAAGGATGCTTGGGAGGGAAGGGGATTAAAGCAGATTCCTTCCTTCTCTCAAAGAGGTTGGGGGCAGGGCCTCCCCCTTATTATCCCAAAATAATCCACTTCTGCTGGTAGCAGAGCAGTGGGGTTTCACCCCCCCCCCTTCAACTACAAAAATTGGGAGGTATTTTGGCAAGTGCTCAAAGCTCCTCCAAATTGCTGGAATTGGATGTTGAGAGGAATTAATTTTAAATATGGCTTTCAAAGTGCTAAAACCCCCATATTTTGGGGCAGAGTGACCTAATGGCATTGGCTGGCAAAATTTAAAATGAAAAGATTAGATAGGTAGGTAGGTAGGCAGGTAGGTAGGTAGATTAGATGATAGATGGATGGATACCAAAAATAGATATGATAGATAGATAGATAGATAGATGAGATAGATAGATATAGATGAATGACTGTAGATAGATAGATAGATAGATACCATAAATAAGATAGATAGATAGATAGATAGATAGATAGATAGATAGATAGATAGATAGATAGATAGATAGATAGATAGATAGATGATAGATAGATGATAGATAGATAGATAGATATAGATGAATGACTGTAGATAGATAGATACCATAAATAAGATAGATAGATAGATAGATAGATAGATAGATAGATAGATAGATAGATAGATAGATAGATAGATACCATAAATAGGATGGATAGATAGATAGATAGATAGATAGATAGATAGATAGATAGATAGATAGATAGATAGATAGATAGATAGATAGATAGATAGATAGATAATGGGATGATAGATGACTGGCTGGATGATAGAGATAGATTATAGACAGACAGGGGAGATGGATGGATGGATGATAAAGACAGACAGACAAAGCCAGGAATATCTTAGATAGAATGAAATAGATGATAGAATGAGATGAACAAATAGAGAAATAGAGATAGACAGAAAAAGAGGGATGGATAGAAGGAGATAGAAGACAGACAATCCCCACCACCATCTTTGGTGACAAGACACATATTTGGAAAAAAAGATGCTTTCTATATTTTTTTACACTCAGTATCTGCATTGCTGGGCAAAATTGGTAACATATTCATACATCAATTCACATTAAGTTCATATATGGCTGCCCACCACTCTTGGTGCCACAGAGCATTAGCATTGCTGGGCCAAACGTATAGATATTCGTATTTAAATTCACATTATGAATTTACCACCCTGGGTGACGAGACGACCCACATTTAAAAGCAGAGGCTTTCGATATTTTTAACACCCAGGCTCAAGTACAATTTGAGTAAGGGAGCATCCTTCTCGCCCCCATAGCTGCCTTATCTTCCTCTTTTTTAAGGTCTTTCTTTTTTTTAAATTTAAATTTAATTTAAAGCAGAAGAGGGGAGGATATAATTCAAAAGTTTCCACAGGGAAGGAGCTGTGAATTCTGGATTTTAATGTCTGCATTTTAACTCTTCTCTCTTCCAGCAGCCTCCGGACTACATCGGGACCTCGTGGCGCTCCCTGGATCTCACCATTCACGATAGGCTCCCACGGTGATGTCAAACAGTGGCTTGTTGGTGATGGATCCCTGCTTGTCCAGCAAGAAATAAAAAGGCTTCCCTTTGATCTTAACCGGGATGATGGCGGCCACTTCGGAACGGTGGGACATGCAGCAGATGTGGCGAAGGGGCACCGTGAAGGAGGAAGTGTAGCCGAAGAGGTAATAGGTTGTAAAAGTCACCTCCTGGCTGCCGCGGAGGAGGAGGACCCGGCTGACAGACCGTCGCGCGAAGAAGAAGCCCGCCACGAAGATCAGCGTACCTGCAAAGAAACGCCGTCGGAATTGGAGAAATAAATAAATAAATAAATAAATAAATAAATGCAACAGAAGAGAATATTTGCAAGAACCGTGAGGTCCTTGGTGGTCTCTGAACTTGGTCGTTTTCTTGAGGCATTTCACGACCCAACTCGGGAACATCATCAGCGCTATGACAACGACCCCTTTGTGTCGTTCCCCCCAAGGCAACACCCTGTCTCGCTTACCAACGGTCACACAGGTGGCGGAGAAGCCGTAGCGCCACTTAGCGGAGCCGAAGTTCCCGGAGGTCAGGTTGAAGAGGTTGCCCAGCCAGGGCCGGGTTGGGGCCAGGGTTCGCTCGGGGGACTCCGAGGAGCCCGGTTTCTCCGGGATGGTTGTCGTTTCCCGCAGGGTCGTAAAGGCGAGGTCGGCCAGGTAGAGCCAGAAAGCGAACTGGCTCAAGCAAAACAGTCCCACGTTGCGGAAGAAGCGCGATCGCTCGTGGTGGAAGAGCTCCACATCCCGGTTTACGAAGCCATCCAGCGGGAAGGGCTCCTGGGCTCGCCGGATGGAGGGGCTCCAGAGCCGCTTTGCAAATGGGGGAAGGACCCCGAGCCGGGCATTTTGCAAGCCTCCGCGCAGGAGGGAGGAGAAGCCCACGCGGGTCCACATCAAGGAAGCCCACGCGCAACGAGGAAGCATCAGCACCAGCATTGTGGACCTGGGATCAGGAGAGCTGCCTGGGGTGGAAGAGGAAGGGAAAAGGAAGAAGGGAAGGAAAAGGACGGAGAGAAAGGGAGGAGGAAAGAAGGAAGGAATGTGAAGAGGAAGGGAAGGAAATATGGAGGGGAAGAGAGGAAGATAAAAGGGAGGAGGGAAAGAAAAGGAAGGTAAAAAAGGAGGGGGAAGAGGGAAAGAAGAAAGCAAAGTAAAATATAGAGTAAATGAAAGGGAAGGAAGAAGGGAAGGAAAAGAAGGAAGAGAAAAGAGAAGTAAATTAGGGAGGAAGGGAGGAGGAAAAGGAAGAAAGGACAGGGAGATAAAAAGGAAAGAAAGGAAAGGAAAGTAAAATAGGGAGGAAAGGAAGACAGAAGGAAAGGGAGGAAGGGAAGAAAAGGAAGATAAAAGGAGAGAGGAGGAGGGAAGGAAGAAAGGAAGGAAAAGAAGGAAGAGAAAGGAGAGAAGGGAGTTAGGGAGGGAGGAGGAAAGAAGAAAGGAAAATGAAAGTAAAGGGGAAGGGAAGGAAGGTAAAATATGGAGGGAAGAAGATCAAAGGGAGGAAGGAAAGAAGAGGAGGGAAGGAGGAAAGAAGAAAGGGAAGTAAAATATGGAGGAAAGGAAAGGAAGATAGTGGAAGGAAAGGGAAGAAGAAAAGGAAGATAAAATAGGAAAGGAAAAGAAAAACAGGTAAGAAGATAGGAAGGAAAGGAGAAGATAGGAAGGAGGGAAGGAAAGAAGGTTGGAAGGAGGAAAGAAGGAAGGGAAGGAAATTAGATAGGAAGGGAGGAAGAGAGGGTTTGGAAGGTCGTGGGAAGGAGAGTAGGAAGTTAAAGAGAGTTTCGGTTTTTCTCTCTTAGCTCACCGAAGGGGTCCTTTGCATCCCTAGATGCGTGTTCTCCAGCCTGCACGCGAGGATGCAGAATTCAGAAGCGTGTATGGAAGCAAAACGTGGAGTAACTTCATACCGGTTCCCCGGTGGTGGTTTCTTCCCTCTTTTGCAATTCCAAGATCTGGGGACTTCCACTCCCAGCATGCTCGGGGGGGGAGCCACGCCGGCGGTGGAACTCTGGGAGTTGGAGTCCACACGTGCAAATCCGGAAGTTGCCCTGGTTACATTTTTAAAAAGGAATGAATGGCTGGTTTTGGCCCCAGGGAGTAGATAGGAGGGAGTCCCTTTGCAAATCTCTCCCTTTCCCCCCCCCCCTAAGATTTGGGCGTTGGTTTCTTTTCAGATCTGCTCTTAAATTTAAGGTCTCCCCACGTGGCAGGCTTGGCTTGGTTATATATTCATGTTGCATTCATCAAATTTGGCATGAATTCGAGCCAACGTTTGTTTGCATTAAATTAAACCAGTTTCATTGGCAGATAATACCTTGTTTTCCCAAAAAGAAGACATTCCCCGGATAATAAGCCCAATCGGGCTTTTGAGCGCATGGCAATAAGGCCAAGTGCTTATTTCAGGGTTCAAAAAAAAATATGACGGTCTTATTTTTGGGAAAACATGGTATGTATCTATCTTCTAATTTATATAGTTCATCAAATCAAAAGCAATTTTCCTTCCTTCCTTCCTTCCTATCTATCTATCTATCTATCTTACCTATTTACGGTATCTATCAAATTCTATTTATCTATCTTATTTATGGTATCCATCTATCAATCTATCTATTTATCTATCTTATTTATGGTATCCATCCATCCAACTATCCATCTATCTATCTTACCTATTTACAGTATCTATCAAACTCTATTTATCGATCTTATTTATGGTATCCATCCATCCATCCATCTATTTATCTATCTTATTTATGGTATCCATCCATCCAACTATCCATCCATCCATCCATCCATCCATCTATCTAATTTATGGTATCCATCCATCCATCCATCCATCTATCTATCTGCAGTCATCCATCTATGTTATTTACAGTATCCATCCAACAATCTATCTATCTATCCATCCATCCATATATCCTGCTTGGGGAGGGGGGGAAAAATCAAGTTATTTACATCGTATATCAATGTCTTGATCGAGAAATTTTTTGAGGGGGGAAGGAGACAGCTGAGGAATGTCAGTGGCCTGCCTAGGTGGCTCAGTGGCTAAGACACTGAGCTTCTGTCGATCAGAAAGGTGGGCAGTTTGGCAGTTCGACTCCCTAGTACAGGTCTCCTAAGCGAGTAGGGGGGGTTGGACTAGATGACCTCCAGGGTCCCTTCCGACTCTTAAATGTAACTACCGTAACGAATTCCTCCTCCCTCGCCCCCGATTCACGGAAGACCAAGTCAGCTCCTCTTAGGCCCAAGAACGTGACACACAAAAAGTCCAAGATTTTAATAACAACTTTACTAGGCAGAGTGTTTCCAAGGACTGGTAGGAAAACACAGAAGGTAGAGCTTGTTGGATAGAACGCCCCCCCCCCAAGCCTTCTTCTCCCTTAAAAGAAAAACAACAGGGAACACCTCGAAGTAGAACCAGGCGCTACGATTTGAGAGCGTGCGCCTAGGAACGAAGACGCCTGGGAAAAAAAACAAAATTAACAGGGTTTGGGAAGCTTTAACCCAAGTTTGAGTTCTGGCAGCATTGACCCATCTCGGCGCATTAGGAAATGTAGCTTTCGAGACAAGGATGCTTTAATAGGGGAAAAAATCATTTACGGATTGGTCAAAAATAATTCCTTAAAAAATTTGATGTTTCCGAACGGAAAGGGATTGGAGGAAAGGAAAGATGGATCTTTCTTTCTTTCTTTCTTTCTTTCTTTTTCTTTCTTTCTTTTTCCACTCTGGCTTCTGAATTTGTCTTCTCGGCCGCCGGCTTCTCTTCCGACTGGGAACAGGGGGCTGCGTCATCTTCTGCTACGGCACAACTCACGTTTTTTTTTTTCCCCCTACCTCCACCCCGAAACGGCAAAAAGGTTTTAAGAGGCACGACGTTTCCCCCCCCAACGCGATTGGGAGCAGGGCAGGAGTCTCTTTTAATTTACAACGGAGAAAACTTTTTATTTACAAAAAAAGAAAAAAAAACCCCTCAGGTTATCCGAACAATAAAAACGCTGCTCTGGATCGACTTTGGTCGTTTCGACGCTCAGTGGATAAACGCCACTTCGGGAATCTTCTGCTCAGCCTGGGAGAAGCAGAAAAAAAAAGAGGAGAAAAAAAAGTGAGAAATCGAGGCTTTGTGGCATGTCCTGGACTATGGTACAGGCAAGTCCTCGACTTACAACAGTCCTTTCATTCCCCATGCAAACTTAACGGATTTAGGATTGGTTTTTCACACTTAACAACTGTTGAGCGTG
Organism: Coluber constrictor foxii; assembly: GCA_038048745.1. NCBI lineage: Eukaryota > Metazoa > Chordata > Lepidosauria > Squamata > Colubridae > Coluber > Coluber constrictor. The sequence goes on from CM075975.1 coordinate 9,085,110, forward strand.
ATTTTAAAAAAAAGAAGGCGGCAGTTGTCAGCTGGGCAACTGACTCATATTTATGACGGTTGCAGTGTTCTGGGGATCATGCGATCTGCTTTTGCAACCTTCTCGACCATCCAAAACCCCCCCCCCATTTTGCGACCTTGCTTGCCGTTAAGTGGGGCTTAAGCGAGTAACCCGGCTGTGAAGGGAATCTGGCGTTTCCCCCCCGTCATTGCTTTGCTTCTCAGGTCGCAGAAGGGGACGCTGCCACCGTCGTAAAGATGAGCCAGTTTGCAGGCGCCCCAGGTTTTGATCACGTGACCATGGGGGGGTGTTGGGGAGAATGCCGCAACGGTTATTAAGTGTGAAAAATGGCCGTTAAATCGCCTTTTTTCGGCGCCCGTTGTGACTTTCGGCAGCCGAGGGAAATGTTGGTAAGTGGAGGGCTAAGCTGTACAATGGCTAGAATCCCACGGGAAAGGCATCACTTGCTCGCCCTGAGCACCAAGAGGAATTAGATTGTGTTTCCTAAAGCAGAGACGCGACACTAACCTTCAGCTGAGTGTAGGCGTGAGCTGCTTTCGTGTAATTCCAATCGTTGTCCATGAGGCACCTGGGGGGAGAGAGAGAGAGAGAGAGAGAGATTGAGAGGAAAGGAGAGAGAGGAGAGAGATTGAAAGAGATTGAGAGAGGAGGGATTGAAAGAAAGATTGAGAGAAAGAGAGGAGAGAGATTGAAAAAGAGAATAGAGAGAGATTGAAAGAGGAGAGAGCGATTGAGAGGAATTGAAAGAGGGAGGGAGAGAGAGGGATTGAGAGAAGGAGAGAGAGAGAGAGATTGAAAAAGAAAATAGAGATATTGAAAGAGATGGAGGAGGGATTGAAAGATAGAGATGAGAGAGATTGAAAGAGATTGAAAGAAATTGAGAGAGGAGGGATTGAAAGATTGCAAGAAAGAGAGGAGAGAGATTGAAAAAGAGAATAGAGAGAGATTGAAAGAGGAGAGAGCGATTGAGAGGAATTGAAAGAGGGAGGAAGAGAGAGGGATTGAGAGGAGAGAGAGAGATTGAAAAAGAAAATAGAGAGATCGAAAGAGATGGAGGAGGGATTGAAAGATAGAGATGAGAGAGATTGAAAGATTGAGAGAAAGAAATTGAGAGGAGAGAGGGATTGAGAGAGAGGAGAGAGAGAGATTGAAAGATTGAGAGATTGAAAGAGAGGAGAGATTGAGAATAGAGAGAGGAGAGAGATTGAAAGAAAGAGAATAGAGAGAGATTAAAAGAGATTCAGAGGAGGGATCAAAAGATAGATAGAAAGAGAGAGAAAAAGAGAGAGAGAGAGAAGATCCTTAAACAACAGGAGAGACCCCTGACGTCAGTCAGACGCCATCTTTGCCTCTACCCCCTACCCCTTCCTGCCCTCGCTCTCCCCCGCCGGCACTCACTTCTGAGACCACTCCAGGTTCATGCCCGACTGCAGGGAGAAATTCTGCAACATTTCCTGCTGCTCGGCCGTGAGGGTGGGCACGGGGCTCGAAGAGGGCATGGGCTCGTTGGAAGGGGTGGGCACGGGGCTGGAGGACGGGGTGGGGGCTGGCATGACGAAGGCTTTGCGGATTTCCGTGTTGTTGGCTTTGCGGATGAAGAGCTGGTCATTCACGATGCTCAACCTGGGGGGGGAAGGAAAGGAAGAGCTGCAGGCGGATGCTCCCTCCCCCCCTGTGCAGGAAGTCCTCGATTTACAACAGCTCATTCAGTGACCGTCCGAAGTTACCTGGGGACTTCAGACCGGCTTTCACATTTACAACCGTTAATCAAAATTCAGACGCTTGGCAACTGGGTCGTATTTACAACGGTCGTAACCTGGAGTCACCCGATCTCCTTTTCCGACCTTCTGACTAGCAAAGTCAATGGTTTCACTTAACAACCGGGCTACCGATTTAACAATGGCACTGATTCCCTTAACAACTGTGGCAAGAGAGGGGTAAAATGGGGCCAAGCTCACTTAATCAATGTCTTGCTTTAGCAACAGGAAAAGCTGGGCTGAGTTGACCCCCAAAAGAGCATCCTGGGAGGCAGGCTGAGCTGAGAATGTGAGAGTGGCCCACACAGACCCTGGGGGTGGTGGTGGTGGGGGGAGCTTAATGCTTGGAGTGGGGGAGCGCTGAGAGTCTCCAAAATCTTAAATAACAGCTACAACGAATACTGACTCAGCCCATCGTGGCGGGTGCTAACCCTATGCTCATAGAGTGGCTTTCAAAAAAAACTACAGTTGAATGTTGAGCTCCCTGTTATCTCTCACAATGACTCTCTAAAATTTTTGGGTGGAAACAGTAAAAAAAATGAAAAAGGAAGAAAAAAAAGAGTAAGGAAAGAAAAAAAAAAGCAGGCAACCATAACGCTGGAGGTTTCAATCAAAGGAGGACACCTTTAGAGTTGAAATGATGCTCTGCTGAGCTTGGTGGGTTTCATCACCCAACTAGGTTACGTCATCAGTGCTAGGAGGGAGTGGGGTTGGTGGAAGGAGGAGGAGGAGGACGACAGTGGGGTCATCAGTGCTATACTGGAGGGTGCTGGGCTTACAAACCCAAACATCTTTTGACTTCAGGAGGCAACATGATTCTTTCAAGGGGGAGAATGGTGATGATGAGAGAGATAAGACAGCGACGGACTCAAAGGCTCTAAGGAATCTTGGGATTCGAACCGGGGTCTCCTCCAATCCCTGCCAGGCAGCACTCTGACGTCCCAAGTGATAGACAAGCTTAAAAAGCCACACAAAGACTCTGGCGAAGAGGAGGAAGAACTCTTCCCTTGGTGGTTCAGTTTCCCCCAATGCCGACCCTCTGAAACCGCTTCCCTTACCCGCTGTGGCCCATAGGTACGGCAATGAAGACCCGGGTGAAGGCTCGCACCAAATCCCGAGACCGGCTGTCGACTGGAGAGGGAGAACGAAACAAGAGAGGAGGGGTCAGGAAGGGGGCCTTGCATGCCGAGGCCTGACCCCCCCCTCTTGCTTTTTTCGGGCCACGCAACTCACCTTCCTTAAAGATTCCGCTCAGGCTAAAACATAACAGCGAATTCTGAAACGAGAAAGGAGCACGCATAAAAACAGAGGGGGCTGGCGGGCCGCCGAGACACATCGCTCACAAAAATTTTAAAAAGCCACAATCAGGCACCACCTCAACACGACGCAGAGCGTGATTATAACCAATGTTTCCTGGAACAAAGCTATGTTTGAAGAACAAGCGAAAGAAACCATGTTAACTCGGGGGAGTAAAAACTCTGGTTAGAGCATCGATTTAGACAATTGGCAGGGATTACGGGAAAGAAGTAGAAAACTTACTTTAGCTACCACGTATAAAGAAAATCTATCCAAGGTTTGTGGTTTTGTGTGTGAGAGAGAAAGAGAAAGAGAGAGAGAGAGAGAGAGGAGAGAGGCAATGAAGAAGAATATCAACCAAGCAGTAGCAGGATTGAGGGAAATGATGCATCTCCAGCTGTCGCTCGCGGTTTATGAAGATGTGCAGGTCTCGAGAAGGAATCTCATCACTGGAGAAACCTTTGGACCATCTGACGGATCACACCGATACAAACAGGTGTTGTGGCCACCGACCCCTCCAGCAGCCAAATCAGAGGAGGAGGAGGAGGCGGCGTGGGAGCATCAAGGCAACCTGAGAGCTCCGAGGGGAAAGAGGGAATGGAGTTGGCAGAGGGAGAGAAAGAGAGGTGAAGCCTGGGCCGTCCGTCAGCCCTCAGATGGAGAGTCAACAGGCCCCAGGTCTGGAGGTGGCTGATGAAGAGGAGAAGGAACGGCTGGATCCAGTGCCTGATGCATGGATGTGCAGAAGGCAGAGGAGAGGAGAGCAGTGGAAATCTATGGGCTGGTCCTTGGGATGGAAGAGCCACCACTGCTAGCGAAGCCTCACCCTAGCTCTGGGGAGAAAAGGCAGGAGGCGGAGATGAATAGATGTGGTGGACAACTATCCATCTTCTGGCCGGACGGACTTGTTAGCCTGCGTTGAGAGAGAATTTTTTTTCCTAGAAAAGGAATCTTTGAGTTCACTCTCTTGAGGCTTTCTCGTGTTTAGGGAGCTGGGTCTGAATAACAGGCCTCTCCTTGGCTGATCTCAAAAATACAGCTAAGCCTCGACTTACGACCGTAATGGAGCCACAGCCCATTAACCAGACCCGGCCAGCCTTTTCTCCTCACTCACCGTTTGTGCGCAGACGTCCACCACGAAGGAATTCACGTCGTGCTGAGTCTTGGGCAATTCGCTGAGGAAAGCCACAACGTTCAGCTTAGTGTGTTTGAGGAGTCGGAAGCGCAGGGCTGAAGGGGAGGAAGAGAAAAAGTAAGGTGGTTTCCTGGAGGTAAATTGGGGTTTCTACACAAAAACTGAAACCCAGAAGGGAAGCAAGAGGCGACGAATGGCTTCCTGCCTCAAAGGAACAAGGAACAGAAACGGTGGGAACGCGATCGAAAAAAGGCTGGATATGAAAAGAGACTTCAAAGGGAAAGACCTTGGGAACTAGGAACCAGAAGGTAGAAAGAGGGACTCGAACTCGGGGGTACTGGGGGTACAACTTCTATGCAGGAAAACCTGGGACTTGATCCTGGTTTTCCCCAAGTAAAGGGATCCAGGATCAGGAGCTGGGAAGGATCTCAATCTGTGAGCCTTAAAAGGCAGGCTGGGCTAGACAGAATGACAGTTGGACTGAATAAAGAGGATATTTAATTTTTTCCCCGCCAACACTGGAAGTTTTTAAGAAGAGGTTGGATAACCATTGGTCTGAAGTGGTCTAGGGTTTCCTGCCTAAGCAGGGGGTTGGACTAGAAGACCTCCAAAGTCCTTTCCAATTCTTCTGTTCTGTTCTGTTGTGTTTTGTTCTGTTCTGTTCTAATTGTATAAATAAGGTGGTAAACATACATCATCCTTCCTCTTTTCCCCAGAACAACCCTGTGAGGTGGGTTGCACTGAGGGAGGGAGGGACTGGCCCAGGGGTGAAATCCACTTACCTTCGCTACCAGTTCGCAAACGGGAGCGCGCGCGACACCTCTGCGCATACGCAGAGCGTCAAAAACAGGATGTGATGACATCCGGGCAGGTGGGCCAAGCCTCCAGCCCCAGCGCTACCGGTTCTCCCAACCGGCTGCATTTCACCACTGGACTGGCCCAAAGTCACTCAACTGTCTTTTCTGCCTAAGGCAGGACTAGAACTCACTGTCTCCTGGTGATTGGCCCAAAGTCACTCAGCTGGCTTTCATGATTTAAGATGGGACTAGAACTCCCAGTCTCCTGATGATTGGCCCAAAGTCACCCAGCCGGCTTTCGTGTCTAAGATGAGACTACAACTCACCATCTCCTGGTTCCTAGCAAGTGCCTTCTCTATTAGACCAAACTGGCTCTAGCTAACTGATTAAGGAAGCTAAACAGGGAACAAAGAAAGGGGAAGTATGGAAACTTTCTGCGTAAGAATTCGCAAGGTTTTCGCTTTGCACCCAATGCTCTTTCGTGCTAGGCCTCAAAGATAACCTCGTAACCCCAAACCTCCAATTGTCATAATTTGCTTACTAGGATCCTTCAGCCGCTTTACGTTCCGGCTGTTTTTGAAATATTCAGCCAAACAGTTCCTGCGGGGGAAAATAAACAAATCAGTAAATAAATAAAAAGACTTCAGTGCCCAGAAAGGCGGTATAGAAATATAATAAATAAATAAATAAATAAATAAAATAAATAAATAAACCTAAACCTAAACCTAAACCTAACCTAAACCTAAATTAACCCTCTTTACACCCTGGTGCATGTTAAGGTGGAACATGCCGAACCCCCTTCCCCTCCGAAGCCAAGCGGTGGAATCCCCGAAAACAGACCTGTAAGGGTGATTCCCGGAGAATGGGATGCTCAGCGAACAGCACGCCCCCTCGTGATAGGCATCCAGCAGGCCTTGTCGGTCTCCGGAATCGTAGATGGCGTAGTATCTGGAAGGGAATAGAGAACTGTGTACCACCACAAACAGCAGGATGCATTATGCTTTCATAGAATATAAAATAAGAGAGCTGGAAGAGACCTTGGAGGTCATTGAGTCCTGACCCCTGCTCTATCAGCAGACCCTATACCTGTGATAGTGAACCTACGGCATGTCATGTGTCGAAAACCATGTGAGCGCATGCATGTTTTGGGGCTGTTTTCCGGCACCCACAAAGACCGGCTGTCCTGACATGCACGCCGGAAACCAGAAAAGCGGCTGAGGAAGGCGTGTGTGCCCACAGAGAAAAGGTTGCTGCGTGTGACCTTTTCACCATCACGGGCATATCACCTGACTTAAAAGTACCACGCCAGGAGTGTCAAACTCAGGGCTGTGGGTAACCTTTGGGGACCAGGTGGGCGTGGCTGACTGGGTGGGCGCGGCCAGCTCCCCAAACTGCTGCCATGTTTCCACTTCACATTGGCTGAAATGAGGCAGGCCGGCCCCTTACATTTTCTTCTCCTGGAGTGGGGAGGGAATGGGGATTTTGCAGTAAGTATCCTTCCCCTGGAGTGTGGAGGGAATGGGGATTTTGCAGTATCCTTCCGCTGGAGTGGGGAGAGTATGGGGATTTTGCAGTATCCTTCTCCTGGAGTGGGGAAGGAATGGGGATTTTGCAGCATCCTTCACCTGGAGTGGGGAGGGAATGGGGATTTTGCAGTATCCTTCTCCTGGAGTGGGGAGGGAATGGAGATTTTGCAGTATCCTTCCCATGGAGTGGTAGGGAATGGGGATTTTGCAGTATCCTTCCCCTGGAGTGGGGAGGGAATGGGGATTTTGCAGTAGTCTTCCCCTGGAGTGGGGAGGGAATGGGGATTTTGCAGTATCTTTCTCCTGGAGTGGGGAGGGAATGGGGATTTTGCAGCAGCCTTCCCCTGGAGTGGGGAGGGAATGGGGATTTTGCAGTAAGTATCCTTCCCCTGGAGTGGGGAGGGAATCGGGATTTTGTAGTATCCTTCCCCTGGAGTGGGAAGGGAATGGAGATTTTGCAGTATCCTTCTCCTGGAGTGGGGAGGGAATGGGGATTTTGCAGAAGCCTTCCCCTGAAGAGGAGAGGGAATGAAGATTTTGCAGTAAGTATCCTTCCCCTGGAGTGGGGAGGGAATGGGGATTTTGCAGTATCCTTCTCCTGAAGTGGGGAGGCAATGGGGATTTTGCAGTATCCTTCCCATGGAGTGGTAGGGAATGGGGATTTTGTAGTATCCTTCCCCTGGAGTGGGGAGGGAATGGGGATTTTGCAGTAGTCTTCCCCTGGAGTGGGGAGGGAATGGGGATTTTGCAGTATCTTTCTCCTGGAGTGGGGAGGGAATGGGGATTTTGCAGCAGCCTTCCCCTGGAGTGGGGAGGGAATGGGGATTTTGCAGTAGTCTTCCCCTGGAGTGGGGAGGGAATGGGGATTTTGCAGTATCTTTCTCCTGGAGTGGGGAGGGAATGGGGATTTTGCAGCAGCCTTCCCCTGGAGTGGGGAGGGAATGGAGATTTTGTAGTATCCTTCCCCTGGAGAGGGGAGGGAATGAAGATTTTGCAGTAAGTATCCTTCCCCTGAAGTGGGGAGGCAATGGGGATTTTGCAGTATCCTTTCCCTGCCATGCCCACCAAGCCATGCCACTGAACCGGTAGTAAAAGAATTTGAATTTCACCACTGCTGCACACCCTTCCCCCTGTGCTCCTCTCCTCATTACACATGTGCTAGTGGTCAACTGCTCTGAATTATTAATAAAAGTGATACTCACTGTTGTAAAAAACGAACGATCAGCATTTTCAAGCCTTCGGAGGCAAAATAACTGCCCTGCAGAGAGAGAGAGAGAGAGACCAAGAGGCTGGTTTGAAGGAAGCAGGTTTCCAAGTGGACAAGGGAGGACGGCTGAACTCGGGATACCCTCGTGTGGTCCGTTAACAGGTTGTGTGTCATCCCTCCTCACACAACACCCATTTCCCCCTGCCCCTTCCCCAAGGTTTGGCCTACCTTGCACGGAGGCAGAGTAGTCGGCGTTTCAACGTCAAACGAGATTGGAGGGGGCAGCTCATGACCGTCCTGCAGAGGGAAAAGAGGGGAGCTTTGTCAAACGTACCTCACACACACACACACACACACACACACACACAGCAGGACCTGTTGTGGCCCGCCGGAGGAGGTTGGGGAGCAACATGGGCCAGTCCTGAGGGCTGGGAAAAGCTCGGAAGGCTCTGCATCGGAGGCAGAGAGGGAATTAGCAGCGAGGCAGAGGAAGAGCTGGAGCCCGTTCCCAGTGTGCGCATGCGCAGAGCTGACAGAAGACAAGAACAACTCAGAAAGCAGGGTCGACTCGGGAGTAAAGCCACACTTTGGGGGTGATTGGCCCCTCCCATAGGAAACAAAAGAGGAGTGAATGGGGAGGGGGCTTTTGCAGGAAACAATTCGTTCATTCTGTGACTCTGTGCCAAGTTTGGCCTTGTACTGCGGTTGGAAACCAGTTATGTGGCAGCTTTCCAAGCGAGATAAGGTCTGTGTTGATAAGTATTCCTCTGAAAGACTGTTTGGACAGCCTTTGCTGACGGTGAAGGAAAGGAATTCACAGTCGTGTAAATAAAAGGGGTTTTGCTGGGACCGAGTCTCTGCTTCCTGCTTTTTAAGGGAGCCTAGGTCAGAGCAAGACTCACCAGCCGCAGCAGCTTGGGGAACCGTTCTCGGATGGTGCTGTCGGAAACAGAACAAGAATGAGTACGCAGCAGGTCCTGTTGGCGCAGCCGACCCCTCCCTCTGACCGCCTGCCTCGGTGGGCCCTACCGCCCGCCCTCGGGAGCCCGTTTCGTCCATGCTTTCAGCAGGGTTTTTAAATTCCTCCAGCATGGCCCGTGCGTGATCAAGTGAGAAGGGAGTCATAAACGGCTCCGGTGGACGGAAGTTTTAAAACTTCTCCAGCTGCCAATCCGGTGTTTAAATTACGAAGCAGCTAGTCCTCTTTACACGGGGAATCCTGCGCTGGTCAGCATTTTGCAGGAGTTTCGTTCGACCGGTTTGATTTGATTTGATTACATTTCTATACCGCCCTTCTCCTGCAGGACTCAGGGCGGTGTACAGCCATAATAAATGAGACCCAACACAAAAATTAAAACCCATTAAAATTATTTGAAGCATTTGGCCGTTATTAAAACCTCTAGCTAAAACCCCTTTAAAACCCATTAAAATTAATTTATTCGGTCAGGCCAGCTTGGTGGAACAATAGAGTCTTCAGAGCCTGACGGAAGGCGTGGAGGTCGGGGATCCTTCTTATATCCGGGAGCAGCTCATTCCATAGGGCAGGAGCCCCCACAGAGAAGGCTCTCCCCCTGGGGGTCGCCAGGTTTGATCCTCGGAGCGATAGCTCTGAGGGCTAAAGAAACGGGGACGTGGCTCACCGGAAGCTTTAAACGAGGAGCTGCGAAATAGACTTGACTGTCGTTTTCTAGATTTTGGGGGGGAAATTAGACAGGCTTTAAAACAAGAGCCGTCAAATGAAGGGGGCACCTAGCGTCCGAACTCAGGCCCAGTCTTTTAACTCAGGCGCTAAAAGGAGCACAGTAAAAGGCCGTGAAGACACAGCGTCTCTTAAACGAAGCTCAGTCACTTCTGGAATCGGTGAAAAGCTCCGTGGCTGGCCAGTTCAGTAATGGAATCTGATGCTTGACCTCTCCTTAAGGAGAAAAAGTCACCATCCTTTTTTCATTCGCCGGACCCTTCTGGCTTTTAAGAGAAGTGGGTCCAGCTTGTTATTTACCGCGGCGTGGAACAGGGGGTGACCGCTGGCTTGATGCTGGAGACAGCACGCCACGGCTCTGCCCCCACCCCCAAACGCAAGCCTCAGTCGAACACCCTGTAAAATGGGGGCATTTTCTCTCCCTGTGCTAGTTTTACGCATGCAGACAGAGGTGTGTTCATTTTAAAAAGGAGGCTGCGTGAACTGGAAGGGTCTCTGCACTTACCTGAGGGTGTACTCACCTGGTTGGCTCCTTTATAGGAGAAACGCTCCTTCGGGGGTGGGTGGGTGTGAGGAGAGGGGAGGGGGGAGGGAGGGAGGGAGGGAGGGGAATGGCCAAGGTAAGCTATCAGTCCTGGAAGATGCCAGAAGCAACTTCCTGGCCACCTTTTAAAAACGTGTTTTGTTTTGTTTTTGAAAAGAACAAAACATTCCTGTCTAAATCGAAGGAATGGCTGCGGAGGATATTGAGAAGCAAGGGAACCCCAGGAAAAAAACGAGAGGTGTTTTTGTGTGTGAGTGAGTGAGTGAGTGAGAGAAAGAGAGAGAGAGAGAGAGAGAGAGAGGGAGAGGGAGAGGGAGAGAGAGAGATTCAGAAGCCCACCCGTTCTGGTGCACAGCCTCCTCCATCCTCAAAAGCCCTTCGGGCGTTCCCTTCCCACCGCCGAGGTCCCAGCAAGATGCCCACCTGGCCAGCCATCATGTCTGAAACCTCCTTCTGCCGGGAGGGTGGGTGGGTGGGTGGGAGAAGAGGCGTTTGACCGATTTGCTCGCCACAAGCTCCGTGACCATTTCAGTTCGGGAGAAACGCCGACCGCTCGGGGGCTGCTTTAAAAGCGAGAACATCTCCCTCCTTGAGCTGTTTGTGGCGGCGACGGCAGTAGCCGTGGCCAGGAGAAAGCACGTGTGTGTGCGTGAATGAGGTCCCTGGGCTTTTCCTCCCATCTTCGCCTTCCGCCGCCGGGAAGGCTCGTTCCGGCTCCCTTCTGACTGTGCCTGTCTTAGGTTGTTCCTTCCACGGAGGAATCTTACCCGTCATTGGCTAACCAGCCGTCTTGCAGGGGCCATGTTTTTTTCTTTGTTTCTTTCCAGTCACCAGGGAATCCTCGCCGTTTGGCAGCTGCTCTCGTGCCAACGTTAAAGCCAAGGAGGCACAAAAATCCTGGCCCTCCAAACAGAGAAGGGAAGGCCCAGAATGGCAGGCTCGGGCCAAGGGAGGTGGGCGAGCCACAGAGGGAAAGCGGGAGAGGATGGCGAAGGCTGTGCGCTCAAAAGTCTTGGGGCCTCCGAAGGAGAGAAGATTGAGGGGTGGGTGGGAATGTTAAGAGAGGCAAGAGACGCCCGGAGGGGAAGAGAAATGTATTAACAAGGGGAGGAGGAAGAGGAGGAGGGAGGGAGGGATGGGTATATGGGCACTTGCTCAAAAAAAAAAAAAGAAGCAAACTTTAAATCACTTTGTAAGGCTGAGGTGGGTGAGAAGGAAACCCCGCCAGGCAGCTGCTCCAATCTAACTGCAATAAAACCATGGTCAGAACACATCACAAAGCAAATTCAGAGAAGGCACAAGGGCCCCTCTGGGAGATCTGACGCCGAGCTGGGAAGAATGGCCTCCTGGGATGATGATCCGGTCCTCAACCAGGTAGGAGAGAAGGCAAAACTGGGGGATGGTCACCCCCATCAGAAGTCCGGGGAGAGAGGGCCACGGGAAGGGCGATTCTCCTCCGGTAGCCGAGGCGGGACCAAAGGCTGCGCCTCACCTGATATAAATGGAGCGGTCCCGAAATCCGTCGCACAGGGGGTTGCTGTCCAGCCAGAGCTCGTCCAGCTTTAAGCCTTTCAGCTTGTCCAGCTCGTGTTCGGTCTTCAGCTGGGGAAAGAAATGAGCGGGGAGGAGGCAGAGTTAGGCAGGGGAGGAGTTGGGTAAGCACAGGTCCAGCTTTGGGGGTGGGGGGTGGGGGTAGGCTTACCTGGTTAGAAGACAAGTTGAGGATCTTCAGATTGGGAGATTTCTCGTGTAGTGTGGACATGTCGTCGAGGCGATAGAGCTTGTTGTTACTTAGATTGAGGGAGAGGAGCTGCAGGGAATAGAAACTTTATTGTGACTTTAAATGTACACTTATCAGCACACATTGAAATGAAATTTTAGCTGCATCCAGCTCTTAGGGCATATCCTGGTGATTGGCACAGGGTCACCCACTTGGCTTTCGTGCCAAAGGTGGGACTAGAACTCTCAGTCTCCTGGTGATTGGCCAAAGGCACACATACATGACACAGGGAAACATCACAATCTAGTTCAAACGCATACATATAAACCCTGAGAGTTTATAAGGAACGAAGCAGTTGCTGAATCTAGGAGTCTCTGCTATAGATGCCTGGAAGCCTCCTCTCAAAGGGGAGCGACAGACACAGGCCGTGCAGTGAGTGGGTGGGATTTCTAACAAGGAAAGAAAGGGCTGTGTGCTACACAAGTTGTAGCCGGGCAATCTAAAGCTGTGGCAATTTAGGTCAGCAATCTGGGGCTCTGGACTGGGGCTCTTTCACCCCTCTGCTGCGGCTCCGTCACTCAAAATATGCACCACAGCCACCAATGTGCAACACCTACCAGCACACAATTTATTGAGCTTTTCAACCCCCGGTAGGCCAACCATGGATAAATCCAAGAAAAGAAAAGTTTCAGAAGAAAACAGAGCATTTAAGTTGACTACATAGGCTAGTTTTGTGGCTGGTCAAGAATCAGGCACAGGAAGAGTTTTGTGGCTCCCGGTGTTTTCTTTTCTGTGGGAAACAGGTCCAAATGGCTCTTTTGAGTGTTTAAGGTTGCAGATCCATGACCGTCACCGTCTTCTGGTGATTGCCAAAGAACAGCCGGGTGACTTTGAGCCAATCACCAGGAGACGGTAAATTCTAGTTTTCCATCTTAGGCAGGAAATTAGGCTGGGTGACTTTAAGCCAGGCCTGCTCTCATGGCCCACCCCGTCTCACAGGGTTGTTGTTATCATGGGGAAAACAGCCAAAGGAGCCCTATGAAAACCTCCTTTATATAGGCAGGATATTACATAAGTAAATAAAGATGGGATGCCTCAAAAAAAACACCACTCCTTTCTGGCAATCAGGAAAAAAAGATCCTTGCATCGGAGGCACAACAGAACGAAAAGCAAGAAATGTTGATTCTTTTAAGGATCGGTGACCAGCCCGCGGCCGTTGTTCCCCAAAGGGAGGCCCATCAGACCAGCTAGAGTTCTCCAAAACGGCCCATGCCCATTTGAACCCCCCATTTGAAACGCGGCAAACCCATTCTTTTCGTGCCTGCTCCCCCCCCCCTCCGCCCCCAAACCGAGGATTAGGACGGAGGAAAGGAAATGGCTGACCTCGGGGATGTTGTCGTTGATGATCTGCAGCACCGCTAACATACAGTTTCGGCGATTCAACACAATGTCGCAATTCTGGGCTATCAGATCTGGGAAGGGAGGGAAGAGAACAAAATGGGATTGTTTTCGCTTCCGAGGCAAAGGATGCCTATAGCCTTGAGAATGGACTTTGTGAAACAAAAAAACCCCTGTGAGATAAGTTTATTCTGTGTGTGTGTGTGTCTGTGTGTAGGGCGGTGCTGATTTTAAATGAAGGCCAAACTGTGCCGTGTCGGTGGAAGAAAAGGGAAGGGGGAATGACTCACCGGGATCTGTGTGGATATTTTTCATATCCAAAGCTTGATTGGCGCTATCGTACCTTTTACTCATGCATTGCTGAAAGCAGAAGGAGAGGATGATTTGAGAGGAGGCCGCGATCACCGCGGGAGGTTTCCACTCCCCAAAGATTTAGAAAGCAGATCTGATCTGAGCTCTTGAGGGCCAAATGGGTCAGAAGGGATCCAAACAATAAGAGGAAGCTTATTTTGCCTCCAGGCTGCTCCCTTAGTTCATTTGGTCTTTTGTCTGTTTCCTCTCTGCTGTTTCAGTAACCAGCCACTTCTCCCTCCCTTCTATCTACCATAATACCAGAGCTGGAAGGGACCCTGGAGGTCTTTTAATCCAACCCCCTGCTTAGGCAGGAAACCCTACACCACTTCAGACAAATAGTTATCCAATCTCTTCTTTAAAAACTTCCAGTGTGGGAGGGAGGGAGGGAGGGAGGGAAGGAAGGAAGGAAAGCAGAATAAGAGAGCTAGTCTTGGAAGTCTTCTAATCCAACCCCCTGCTTAGGCAGGAAACCATACACCACTTCAGACAAATCGTTGTCAAATCTCTTCTTTAAAAACTTCCAGTGAGGAGGGAGGGAGGGAGGGAGGGAAGGAAGGAAGAAAAAAATATATGAAATTATCAGAGCTGGAAGGGACCTTGGAGGTCTTCTAGTCGAACTACTCAAGGAGACCCTATCCCATTCCAGACAAAAGGACATCCAATCTCTTCTTAAAGACTTCAACTCCTGAAAGCAAGCCGTTTCAAATCATCCCTTCCTTCCTTCCTTCCTTCCTTCCTTCCTTCCTTCCTTCCTTCCTTCCTTCCTTCCTTCCTTCCTTCCTTCCTTCCTTCCTTCCTTCCTTCCCTCCCTCCCTCCCTCCCTCCCTCCCTCCCTCCCTCCTTCCTTCCTTCCATCCACCCATCCATCCCTTTCTTTTCCCTAGTGGAGGAATACTTGTACGGCAAGCTAGGAGGAAGCGGTTTGCCAAACGTTTTACCTTCAGCTGCTCAATTTCTTCTGGTTTCAGTTCGCGCTGGACAGTTATCGGCGGGTTGCACGTGTTTATGAGTATCGCCACCTGAAAGGAAGCAGGACCTGAATTAGGGAAACGGCTTGTGGGAAGTGAAACGAAGCACAGGCCGGTTTTTCAATGGGGGTTGTTCTGGAGCCAGGACCTGCCCCCTCCCCCCCACCCCCAGCACCTCCCAGGCAAGGATGAACAAACCTTGTATCCATCTGGAGACGAAATTTTACGAGAGATCTGCTTAAGGGCGTTGGCCACAGAAGTGTCTTCTACGTAGAATACAACCCGATTATTCACGCAGTGGAACTACAAGGGGAGGGAAACGTCACCTTGGGATCAAACAGCTTCTTTCCATTTCATTACAATTAAAATAAAGCTAACACTTCTGATAATCGGCGACCTTCTGACAAATAGGGAAGCCAGATTCACTTAACAATCATCATCATCATTTAACGACCCCATAATCCCTTGCGGGGAGGAGTCTGGGCAACTGAACGTGTTTTACTGGCCAGATGCCCTTCCTGTCGCCAGAGCGGAGTTTTGTTCACAGATATATTCTCATCGTGCCTGGATAGCTCAGCAGACTAAAGCATTGTAATTACACACCAGCTGTCTGCAATTACTGTAAATTCAAATTTCACCAGGCTCAAGGTTGACTCAGCCTTCCATCCTTTCTAAGGTAGGTCAATTGAGGACCCAGTTTGTGGGGACAATAAGCTGACTTTGTATAAATATAAATATACAAAAGTATGAAGGCTATTGCTTAACGCACTGTAAGCCGCCCTGAGTCTCCAGAGACGGGTGGCATATAAATTAAAAATAAATAAATAAATAAATATACAAAAGTATGAAGGCTGTTGCTTAACGCATTGTAAGCTGCCCTGAGTCTCCGGGGCATATAAATCAAATTTTAAAAAAAAAATCATGGCCAGGGAAATATCTGCCCCTACCTAGGATTGAACTCACAGCCTCCTGATTGTGAGGCGAAAGCTCCACCTGAAGGCCACCGTACCACGCTCCAGATTCACTTCACAATGGTGTGATTAATTTAACAACTGCAGCGATTCGCTCAACAGTGGCAAGAAAGGTCGTAACTTGGGGGCAAAACCCACTTAACAAACATCTCGCTTAACCATGGAAATGTTGGGCTCATTAAGTCGAGGACTCCCTGTAGTTTCGAGGGAGCTGGAGGGCTCTCTTACCTCCACGGGGTGGAAGGGGACGCTGCAGGTTTCGCGTATGGCATTCATCAGCCAGCTCTTTTCGTATTTTCTTCCGTAAGGAATCTGACAAAGGAGAACACAGGAGCCAGTCAAAAATCAGGATTTCTGAGGCCCAACCCACAATTCTTTCTTTCTCCTCTGCTCTGCCTAACAGCCCTTTAAGGCAACAGTTGTCCAAGCCTCTGAATGCCAAAAGGGCCCCGGATTATTGCCCTGCGGCCTGGCAGATGGCGGGAAATAAGATGCCTTCCTACAGCTGTCATCAAATCCATTTTTTTTTAAACTTTCCTTTGTAATCTGGACTAGTAGATTCCCCTGAACACCTAAAGGTAAAGGTTCCCCTCGCAAATATGTGCTAGTCGTTCCCGACTCTAGGGGGCGGTGCTCATCTCCATTTCAAAGCCGAAGAGCCAGCGCTGTCCAAAGTCGTCTCCGTGGTCCTGTGGCCGGCATGACTCAACACCAAAGGCGCACGGAACGCTGTTCCCTTCCCACCGAAGGTGCTCCCTATTTTTTCTACTTGCGTATTTTTTTACCTGCTTTCGAACTGCTAGGTTGGCAGAAGCTGGGACGAGTCGCGGGAGCTCACCCCGTTACGCAGTGCTAGGGATTCGAACCGCTGAACTGCGGACTTTTCGATCGACAAGCTTAGCGTCTTAGCCACTGTGTCCCCCTCTCTGAACACACACTTGCTTATAAAAACACCACCACCAGGGAGTTTTCTTTCTGTGGCCCCTCGGTCCCAGTTTCTCATTCGAAGCGTTTCTACCCGTATTTGAAATCTCCAGTTTTCCAGAAATTTTTCCCCCGTTTCTTGGATTTTTATCTCTTTTATTACTTTTATAAATAACTCAAAACAGCAAACCTATCTTATGACTTAAGGCTCCATCTATTTATCCCACAACAACCACCTCGGAATTTAGGTTGGGCTGGGGGCGGAGGGATTGGTCCAAGGTCACCCAGCCGGTTTTCCTACCTAAGGTGAGTCTAGAATTCACTGTCTCCTGGTGATTGGCTCAAAGTCACCCAGTGGGTTTTCATGCCTTAGGCAGGACTAGAATTCCCAGTCACCTAGTCTCCTGGTGATTGGCCCCAAGACTTCCAGCCAGCTTTCATATCTAAGATGGGACTAGAACTCATTGTCTCCTAGTTGTTAGCCTTGTGCCAGTGGTGAAATCCTAATTTTTTTTACTACTGGTTCTGTGGGCGTGGCTTGGTGGGCGTGGCAGGGGAAGGACACTGCAAAATCTCCATTCCCACCCCATTTGGGGGCCAGCCAGAGGTGGTATTTGCCGGTTCTCCAAACTGCTCAAAATTTCCGCTACCGGTTCTCCAGAACCTGTCAGAACCTGCTGGGATTTCACCCCTGCCTTGTCCAATCAGGACAAACTGGGTCTCTAACAATTGATAACAATTCATAGTAAGAAAAGTCTGTGGGAGCAATTAAGACGCAAGGAAGGAAAGAACTAGCCCTTCCTGAACATGCCTGAAATGGCTCAATAAAAATTGGAGGCACAACAGGTGTCCTCCAATTGACCAGAGTCCTCCTGAACGCCCCAATCCCTCGTTTCCTGCCGTGTGGCTCACCGTAATCCTGAACCAAGTCTTCCTGCTTCCTGTCCCTTTTTGAGGAGGAGGAGGAGGAGCACGGTCCCCAATATTCAAGTTTCGTCTCACGGTGGCATTCATAAGGCTCGGACTCCCTCGGTCTGGCCGGTGCGGACGTGACCCATAAGGAGTGCTAAGAGGTAAACAAAGGTTTTTTTTTTTTAGTACGGACTGGAGAGACGTAATTAAATTCATTTGCTGAGAAAGGCCAGTATGAAATTCAGGATTGTGGGAATGCCACAGGCAGCATGAACCATCATTTGGATGAAGGTTACACTGCCCTGAAGGTAGTCCTCGATTTACGACCGCAACAGAGCCCGGAATTTCCGTTGCTAAAACAAGGCAGTTGTTAAATCAGTCGGCGGATGATTTTAACGGTCTTTCTGTCACGGTGGCTGAATGTAATTGTTAAGGGAATCACTCGGTCTTAAGCGAATCTGCCTTCCCCCCATTGACTGCATGTCGGAAGTACTCTGGGATCACATGACCCTGGGACGGGCATTGTAAATGCATGCCAGT
Organism: Coluber constrictor foxii; assembly: GCA_038048745.1. Lineage (NCBI taxonomy): Eukaryota > Metazoa > Chordata > Lepidosauria > Squamata > Colubridae > Coluber > Coluber constrictor. Next base: position 9,102,879 of record CM075975.1, read on the forward strand.
TGGCAAGTGCCTGACGTTTGTGATCATGTGACCACGAGGATGTGATTTTTTCCCCCCCAGTGCCATTGTGACTTCATATAGCTGCTAAACGAATCATAAAACAAGGACTACCAATACATTTTTTAAATTTTTTAAAGTTAGAATTATACTTTAATTAACCAGGCCACCTAGAAAACTAGCACCATTAATTTCAAAGTCATGAGCAGGTTCCAATTACTGGTTTTCCAGCTGCTGTCTTTGAACTTCGTTTGATTCTTTGTTTAATTACTAGGATGACAAATGAATCAGGTGGCCTCAATTCCCCAGAAGCAAACCCCAGAATCTCTCAGCAATGAACTACCGTAAACCTGGTTAGGCAGGAAAGGCTGACACACACACCCCCGCCCCCCCAGTGCCTACTTTTCGTGTTGCTTCTTACATGGCTGGCTCAGGGATTCTGGGAGTTGAAGTCCACAAGTCATCAAAGGGCCTTGGTGCCCACCCTTGGGCTAACACATTAAACCAAAACAGGGATCAGAAGGATCCCCGAAGCTTTCAAACAAGGATTTCTCTCACAAGCAGACAGCATTCCCCGACTACTCCCACAGAATCTATTTCTCACTAGCGTGTTCGGATCACTTCGTGAGCATCGCTCATGAGAACGTCGTCGTCGTCGTCATCGAGCCAGCCACGAGACGCGGACCCAGAACTGTTCCAACTGCGCTGGTGAGAGCCCATCTCGCTGTACATTTTTCCTCGGAAGGGGACACGGCCCTTTCTCCTCCGCGCATAGTGCCTGTTGGTGGTGGACACGCGGTCGTCATGTTCTGGAAAAAAAAAAAAAAAGAATGGATCGAAGCGTCAATAAGGGTGTCTCAAGGCGGTTCAATTGTATAAAGCAGGGATGGGCAACTCCTTTTATGACTAGTGGACTTCAACTCCCAGAGTTCCTGAGCCAGCCGTGTTAGCTCAGGAATTCTGGGAATTGAAGTCCACAAGTCATAAAAGGGCCATCGTTGCCCACCTCTGGTACAGAGGGCTGCAGGCAAGGGATTCAGAGCATCGTCCTTCAGTCTTTGGAAACTTTAACTTTAACACCATGATGTTACCTAGTTGGGTCATGAAAAGTTTGCAAGGAAAGAAGAAGGCCCAGAAAGCACCAAGGTCTGCAAAGTTGCCCTCTTCCTCTTCCTCCTTTTGTTTCCCGCTCTTCCTCCTCCCCCTTCTCCACAATCCCCACTCACTTCTACAACTGATGATGTTACCTAGTTGGGTCATGAAACGTCTACAAGAAACAAGTTCAGAGAGCACCAAGGACTCCACAATACTCCTGCTCACCCCCTTCTATCATTTCTCCCGCCCCCCCACAGACAGCACCAAGGACCCCCCCAGTTCAAGCCTGAGCTACAACTACAGTTAGTTCTCGATTTACAGCAATTCGTTTAGTGACTGTTGGAAGTTGAAGGAGCCTGGATAGCTCAGCAGACTAAAAGCATTGTGATTAACACCAGCTGTCTGCAATTACTGTAAATTCAAATCTCCCCAGGCTCAAGGTTGACTCAGCCTTCCATCCTTTCTAAGGTAGGTCAATTGAGGACCCAGTTTGTGGGGGCAATAAGCTGACTTTGTATAAATATACAAAAGTATGAAGGCTATTGCTTAACTCCTGAGTCTCCGGAGAAGGGCGGCATATAAATCAAATTAAAAAAAAGAAAAGTTACACTGAAAAAAGTGACTGATGACCATTTTTCACACTTACGACTTTTGTTAAGTGAAGGATTACACATATACACAGCCTGCTTTTGGTGCCCCGAAAATCTACAGGCGGGGCCCTCGTCTTACGACCACAGCCCCGAGCCCAACACTTAGGTGGTTAAGCGAATCATTTAAGTGAGCTTTGCCCCGTTTAACGACCTTTCTCATCACAGTTATTAATTCAATCACCGCACTTGATAAGTTAGTGAATCTGACTTCCCGATTGATTCGGCTTGTCAGGAGGTCGCAAAACCAGATCGCGTGACACAGCCACCCACCCACCAGGGAGGTGGGGGGGCTGAAGAGACACTGCGACCGTCATAACTACGAGCCAGCTGCCGAGCGTCTGAATTTCCATCATGTGACCATGTCGAGGTGGGGTGAGAAGGGGATGGCGGAAAGGTCGTTAAGTGTGGGAGGAAAACCGGTCCTAAATCGTCCCCCTCCCCCATTTTTGTTCCATTCGGTCACTAAACGAACTGGTTGTAAGCCGAGGACCGCCTGGCCTTCCGCACCCCACTGTTAAGAATTCAAAGGCAAGACCTTCTCAAGCATTAGATTTACACCCCGGTTTGTTTTTTCCTTCTTAGGAAGCCCCAAAACTCCCCCCCCTCTTTTCTCCCCCCCCCTTCCCTCCATCACAACAACCCCGCCAGGTAGGCTGAAAGGAGAGAGAAAGCCTCACGTGGAGCTTCTTCTTGTTGGGGGGGGGAGTTCAAGCCCCTCCCTCCTCAGAACCCTCCTTGGTTTCCTAGGTAACGGCCCCTCCCTCTTCCCTCAGGTGCCTCCCCGTGTTTCCTCACCCACAACGACCCTGCGAGGTAGGCCGGGACGGCTGAGGACTCCCTGGGAGGGGCCCCACCCCCCCACCCACCCCTCCCCCCTCAGCTCCACGCCTTGCCCCTCCCCCTCCTTCCCACGCACGACGGCCCTGCGAGGTAGGCCGAAAACTCTCCGAGAATCCCCCCCTCGTCCTCCAAATCGCCCCCTCAGGCTTCCCTCACCGCTGTATCCGCCTTTCCCGCCGTCTGCCATGGAGGGAGCCCCGCTGGCGGGCGCCTCAGAGAACGGCTCTCCCTCCCCGGCGCCCAAATCCGAAAGGCCGCGGGGAGAGGCCTCGGAAGAGAGTCCCTCTTGGCCCGCCGGCCGCTTCCGATGATGCCGACGCCGCCTCCGCCTCCTCCTCCTCTTCAACCGCTCGCCTTCCTCCGTCTTCTCCTCCTCCCCTCTCCCCTCAGCGCTTCGCTCTCGAACGGAGGCGAGACGCTCAATGCGCACGCGCGGCGGGGAACGCGCAGAGGCCGAGGCCGCCATGGGCTTCCGGTGAGGGGGACACGGTTTCCGGGAGGGCGGGGAAAAAAAAAAAAAAAAAAGCACCTTTCCTGCCGCGCAGGCGCACTTTCCCCGCAGGGCCCTTCTAGCCCACTTGGCCGACCATAGACTTAGGCTTGTGGTGGGGGGGGGGGAAAGGGGAAGAGAATGGAAGTTTTTTTTTTTAAAGGGTGGCCAAGCTTTCAAAGCCTGGTTAGGGTTGGCCCTGAATGGTGGCTTGGAGGGATGCTTTGCCCTTGCACTGGTGGCCGGTGGGATGCTAAGCCAAGTTTGGTGGGCTGATCAAAGTTGCAAAATAGAAGAAGTCTTCAAACTTGGCCCCTTTAAAGACTTGTGGACTTCAACTCCCAGGATTCTCCAGACAGCATAGCTTGCTGGAGAATTCTGGGAGCTGAAGTCCACAAGTCTTTAAGCAGCCAAGCTTGATAGATAGATAGATAGATAGATAGATAGATAGATAGATAGATAGATAGATAGATAGATAGATAGATAGATAGATAGATAGATAGATAGATAGATAGATAGATAGATAGATAGATGATAGACATGATATGATAGAAATGAGATAGAAATGATATATAGATGATAGAAATGATAGCTAGATATAGATAAATGTACATAGATGATAGAAATGATATACATAGAAATGATAGATAGGTAGGTAGATACATAGATAAAATAGATTAGATAAAATATAGATAGTAGATGATAGAAATGATAGAAATGATATACATGATAGAAATGATAGATATAGATAGTAGATGATAGAAATGATAGAAATGATAGATAGATAGATAGATAGATAGATAGATAGATAGATAGATAGATAGATAGATAGATAGATAGATAGATAGATAGATAGATAGATAGATAGATAAAAACTTCAACCAGTCACTCAATGAAGGACCCTTCAAAATATATTTTGGAGAGTCCTTCATTAAGTGACCGGTTTGAAGTTACACTGAAAAAAATTGATTTATGACCATTTTTTCCCACACTTGACCACTGCAGAATCTCTGTGGTCACATGATCAAAATTGGCAACTGGCATGTACTTATGACGCTTGCTGTGTCCTGGGGTCATGTGACCCTCTTTCCTGACAAGTGACGTCACTGGGGAATCCGGATTCACTTAACCACCCATGTTACTCACTTAACGGCGGGGATTCACTTAACGGTGGCAAAAAAAAAAAGGTTATAAAATGGGTCCAAACTCCCTTAACTGTCCTGAGCGATGGAAAGTTTGGGCTCCATTGCGGCTGTTAAATCGAGGACTACCTATAATGGACTGCTGGGTTACAGGAACCGCCAAGTGCTTTAAGATGTCCCAAGAAAGGAAATGCACTTAAATCCTATGATTGACCAAAAGTCAGGCCTCATAGTTTAAACAAAATAGGTTTATTCCCCCCTCCCAAGAAAAATGTTCCTATACTTGGGAAATTTCAAAGGTCATGCTAACAAAGCAAGCATGGTATCTGAACCTTTTAAAAAATATAATTTATAACTAATGATCCAAAGATCTACAGGATCTAATGATCCTGTGAATCTACATGACGGTAAGTATGCTGCCCTGAAGTGCTGTACAGATAGTCCTCGGTTTACAATAATTAAGGACCACAACATCTCTTGCTAAGCAAGATGGCCGTTATATGAGTCGCACCTGATTTTATAACCTTTTTTTTTTATTTTGCCCAGGGTTATTAAGTGAATTTATTTAATTTATGTATTTATTGGTTCGATTTATACACCGCCCTTCTTCAGAGACTCAGGGCGGCTTACAATGCGTTAAGCAACAGCCTTCATACTTTTGTATATACCTGCTTAGTAGGGCTTTCGCGCCCCCCCCCCCCAGCGGTGTTTTTTTTTTATACAAAGTCAGCTTATTGCCCCCACAATTTGAGTCCTCATTTTACCTACCTCGGAAGGATGGAAGGCTGAGTCAACCTTGAGCCTGATGAGATTCGAACTTACAGTAATTGCAGGCAGCTGGTGTCAATTAACAGCACTTTAATCTGCTGTGCCACCAAGGCTCTCATGAATGCTTTTACATGTAAGGTGTGACTTCGGCTGTGGCTATTATTACACCCTTATTGCACCTAGGTTTGTGTGCACCTAACTATTATGGCACCTAGTGACCTCATGGCAGACTAAACACACCTGTTTTAACACATCCTAAACAGACGAAGTTAAGTCTTCTGGAATTGCAGGCCAAAAGAAAGCTACGTTTAATCCCACAGGCTGGATTCGCACCACATCCCCGTTGTAGGCTGAACCTACGTCCCCTTAACCCAAGCTGATACATCCCAACAATACTTTTCAAAAGGCAACTGGATTTTTTTGCTTTTTGTTTTTTTTTTCCTTTGAAGATGTTTCGCTCCTCATCGAAGAAGCTTCTTCCGTTCTGCAGAAAGGAAGAAAGCTTCTTGGATGAGGAGCGGAAGGTCTTCAAGGAAAAAACAAACAAAATGCAAGGACAGTTGCCTTTTGAAAAAGTGCTTTCTCCACAACCGCGAAGCTGGAGGATTGAGAAGTTCCATCGACGAAGATAAAGGTAAGGGTTTCCCTCGCACGTAGGTGCTAGTCGTTCCCGACTCTAGGGGGCGGTGCTCATCTCCGTTTCAAAGCCGAAGAGCCAGCGCTGTCCGAAGACGTCTCCGTGGTCATATGGCTGGCATGACTCAACGCCAAAGGCACACAGAACGCCGTTCCCTTCCCAGCAAAGGGGCACCCTATTTTTTCTACTTGCATTTTATTTTTTACCTGCTTTCGAACTGCTAGGTTGACAGAAGCTGGGACGAGTCACGGGAGCTCACCCCGTTAACGCGGCGCTAGGGATTCGAACCGCCGAACTGCCGACCTTTCGCTCGACAAGCTCAGCGTCTTAGCAGCCGAGCCACCGACAAAAGTGGACGGCAAAATAGTTAAGAGGCATCCGAATCAAAAGGCGGCGTAGAAAGACGTAGAAAGGGGCAAAGTGTTGGTTTTAAAGTAGATTTTTTTTTTCTCGTTTAATGGTTTTCAGAGCACAAGGAAGAGCTGGGGACCGCTTGGTGCTGGAATTCAGATTAGAAACAGATGGTTCCCCCCTACCACCACCGCCACCACCACTCAGCCGCAGCGGAGAAATGGCTCCCCTGGTACTGGCACAGTCTTTTTCAGAAGGAGCAAGAAGTTTTTGAAGAATGGAAGAAGATAGCAAGAGTGGGACATTAAGGGCAACGCTGCGAAGTGGGTGGAGGGGAAGAAGAAAATTCCAGCTCCCTAATTTAAGAAAAAGAAAAAAGAAAAAAGAGGGAAAGGATGTCACGGCTCAGCCACCATAACTAGGCCAAGAGACAGACGACATGGCTCCAGCATAGGCTTTAAAATAATAATAATAATAATTATAATAATAAGGAAGGAGATTAAAGAATACCTGTTATTAATCTCCAGTAGTGTAAAAATTAAGTTTGGGGGGGAAAGCAGGAATGCTTTCTCTGCTCCCTTCTTGAGAGGGGAAGGTTAACGGTTGAAGCCCAAATGAACCGGAAAGTGGAACAACCATACTGGGACAGGGAGGGCGAAAAATCTCACCTGGCCTAAAGGTAGATGAACTCAAGCACCCAGAGCTTTTCGTGATCAGCCAGGTCTGAAAATTACCGCCGTATTACAGACGTCCGTAGCTTTGAGTTGTACAGATTCTTTGCTCCTGCAACAGAGAGCAAATCTGCTTGGGGATGCCTGGGAGGGGAGGGGAGGAGAGGAGAGGAGAGGAGGAGGAAGAGGAGAAGGGAAGAAGAGACGGAGACGGGGAGGAGGAGAGGAGGAAGGAAGGAGGAAGAGAAGGAGGAGAAAAAAAGGAAGAGAAGAAGGAAAGAAGAGATGGAGAAGGGGAGGAGGAGAGGAGGAAGAAAGGAGGAAGAAGAGAAGAGATGGAGAAGGGGAGGAGGAGGAAGGAGGAAGAGAAGGAGGAGGAGAAAAAAGGGAAGGAGAGGAAAGGGAGGAGAGGAGGGTAGTAGGAGGAGAAAAGGAGAAGGGAACAAAGACAGAGAAGGGGAGGAGGAGGAGGAGAAAAGAAGGAAGAAGAGGAGAAGGGGACGGGGAGCAGGAGAAGAAAGGGAAGAGGAAAGGAGAAAAGGAGGAGAAGGAAAACCTGTCAGCCAGTCAAAGAACTGAGTCTCCTTCCCAACGATGAGCAAGAAACGGATCTGCCATTCCAGTTTAGCTTAGAGAAGACACACTTGGTCAGCAAGGCTCAAAAATGCTACAAAAACCTGCCTACTGGGTGAAGAGGGAGGGAAGAGAGCTGTCTTCAAAGGGAGAGAGCAGCTGGGCAAAGGGGCCTGGTCTACTGTCCGTGCTAGAGAAGAACTAGTCCCGGAAAAGAAGAAGAAGAAGAAAAAAGGAAAAAAGAAGACAACTTAAATACGTTAAAAAGAGGGAGAGAATCCGGCCTTCGGGTGTGGCCATCCTCCTGATCCTCTCTTGTCGCTGGGATCCAAGGAGGAAGGCATGGAAGTTTGGATTCCGTTCTGAAATACTCATATTTGTTTTAAAAATAAAAATAAAAATAAAGAGGGTTGCGGTTAGCACATCCGAGGCTGGGAAAATATACACACACAAAAAAAGGAAGGAAGGAAGATACTGGTCCCATTACCCCACCTTTGCTCAACCTGGCCGGCTTGAAGATGGGTGGACTTCAACTCCCAGAATTCCCCCCCGGCCAGCATGGGACCTGGAAGCCCACCCCCACTTAAAGCGCGCTGGCTGGGGAATTCTGGGAGTTGAAGCCCACCCATCTTAAAAAACGGGCCTGATTGAGCAATGCGGCACTGACACATGCTCCCTGGGCCAAGTCCCATTTGATGAGGAGGGGGGTAAGATGTCTGCCGCGAGGCCGTCCCAAAATGCTCTCGCGCTCCCCAACAGGGGGCAGCCTTGTGTTTTGGCCGAAGGAACCGCAGCGAAGGAGAAGGCGGTGCGGAAGAGTCTTCGGCGCGGGGTTCGAGGCGAGGCGCGGCCCTGCCCCACCCACCCACCCCCACTCTTTCGCAAAAACGTGGCAGTGTCCAGTGTCCGTCACGGCTCCGGAAGGGCGACGAGGAAGGGGGACGGGAGGTCGAGCAAGCCCCCCTCCTCCGTCAGGCGAAGAAGACCACGAAGATGATGAAGAAGACGATCAGGATGAGGAAAATCTTCACCATCAGCCACCGGTTGGAGGAAACCGACTGGAAGTACTTCAAGATCTCCATGTGGGCGCCTTCCACGTTGAGCTGGGTGTCCTCCACGTTGGCGTCGATTCTACGTCAGGGGCAGAATTGCAGGGAAAATTGAGGAGTGGGCTTCCTTAGCAGGAGAGCTCTCCCGCGCCCCCTCCCCCGTTTTCCTTACCACACCACTCTCTAAGCTACCTTTTCTTTGAAGATGTTTTGCTTATCTCACCCAAGAAGCTTTGCCATTTGTCATTTGCATCCTTTGTCTCTGAAATGGAGATGGACTGCTGACTCTCGTCCTGATCGATTTGTTCTCCTAGGTTGCGCCACACGTTTGTGAAGCGGTTGTTTTGTTTCCCCAATTACAGATCTGCGCATGGCTCACTGCATTGCACTGCGTATACCGCGTTGCTCAGTTTCTGTCTGTCTGTTTTTTTATGTTGTGTTGGCAAAGGTGGCCTCAACGACCCTCTTAAAAAGGATGCAAACGACCAGCTGTTTGCAAGGAATAACAATCCTTCCGTTCTCCTCCATCCAGTCAGAGCTGAAGAAGCATTTTGGATGAGAAGCGAAAAATCTTTAAAGAAAAAACAGGAAGTCCACTTGCCTCCTGATAAAGCACCTTTGGGACAACCCCGAAACCTGGATGACTGAGAATCTCCATCGACACAGAAGAAAAGGTTTTAGATTTTTTTAAGGGGCTCACATGCTGGTTTTTGGTTGATTGCCGTGTCCTTCATCTTAACATCTTTTTACGTTTGTAAATGTAACTTGCCCTATGATAAGATGGGCAGCCAATAAATTTTATAGATGAATAAACATGTTTGACATCTTCCCTTTATGATCGACCACAGAAGCATTCCTGACCTCACCCCACCGATCCTGGTGCCTACAAGCTTAAGATGGGTCTGCTCCCCACCCTATCAATCGTTGCACACTTAACTCTTTGAAGATCTCTGGACCTTATGTTGAGGAAGGGCCCTTCCAGGGCCTCCCCCCACCCATCGCACCCCCTACTCCGCTGAACAGCCTGCTTATCTGTTTAATACCTTTATCAAGGAGAGCGGGGTGAGGGTGGGGAGGTCATTTAGTGAAGCCATCTCATTTTAACTGCTGTCACCACTTAATTACGGTCGTAGGTTGAGGACTACAGTTACTGTATTTTCCTGCGTATAAGACTACTTTCTAACACACAAAAATCTTCTCAAAAGTCGGGGGTCGTCTTATATGCCGGGTCTCATTCTCCTGTAACCAGGCAGACCAGCCCATAAGGCTCTGATGAGCCTTAAATGGCTCTGAGGAGGGTCGTCTTATACGCCCAGTCATCTTATACGCCAGAAAATACGGTAGTTCTCGCAAATCACAAAATATCCTTTGCTAAGCGAGCACAGTCGTTAAATCGAGGACTATTGTCCAGTCATCACAGGTGGGACCGCCAGGCCTTGTGGCCGATTCACAACATAATCAACCCTCTAAATTTGTGGTTGGTTAACAAACTCCTCCTGAGCAAACCATGGCTTAGTTAGAAGCATGCCAGAAGCCAGCTTGTGGGCCTCTAACCTCTGGATCGTCTCCTCCTGTTCTTTGACCATATGCGCCAGTTGCTGAAATATGGAGCCCAGCTCTACGATGGTCGATTCGATGTTCTGCATAGTGTCCGCCCGGCTCTGGATGTACGTATCCTGTAAAAAAAATTTAAAAAAAAGGAAAAAAGGAAAGTCAGTGTGTTTTTTTAAACAGGGGGGGTGTTCTTTCGGCGTTTTCCAAATCATTGTCCTGAAAAGTTAAGCATAGTTCTGCCAAGCTTAAAGATGGCCGCCTTTAAACCCGGCAATCCTGTTTACAAATTTAACGCAAGCCCAGGGGGTCAGCAAACAGACTGAGATAGATGGATGGATGGATGGATGAAGAGAGAGAGAGAGAGAGAGAGAGAGAGAGAGAGAGAGAGAAAGGGATGGATGAATGAATAGACACAGATAGACAGATGATAGATAGATAGATGATAGATAGATAGATAGATAGATAGATAGATAGATAGATAGATAGATAGATAGATAGATAGATAGATAGATGATAGAAAGGGAGATAGGGATAGAGAGAGAAAGATTGATGGATGGATGGATGGATAGATAGATAGATAGATAGATGATAGATAAATAGATGGAGATAGATAGATAAATGATAGAAAGGGGGAGAGAGAGAGAGAAAGGGATGGATGAATGAATAGACACAGATAGATAGATAGATAGATAGATAGATAGATAGATAGATAGATAGATAGATAGATAGATAGATGATAGAAAGGGGGAGAGAGAGAGAGAAAAAGGGATGGATGAATGAATAGACACAGATAGACATGATAGATAGATAGAAAGATAGGTAGATAGAGATAAATGATAGAAAGGGAGATAGGGATAGATAGAAAGAGAGAGAGAGAGAGAGATGGGGGTGCATAGATGAATAGATGGATGGATAGACAGATAAATAGACTGATAGATACAGTAGATAAGTGATAGAAAGGGAGATAAGAATAGGTAGATAGGTAGGTAGATGGATGGATGGACAGACATAATAGAGATAGATAAATGATAGAAAGGGAGATGGGATAGATAAGTAGATAGATGGATGGATGGATGAATGGATGACGGACAGACAGACAGACAGAATAACATTCCCCTTCCTCCTTTGTGGGTCCCCATCTCCAAGGCACCTGTTCATTGATGAGTTGCAACTGCTGACTCGTCCGATTGTCCATGTCAATGGCCACATCTCCTGAGTACCGGCGTTCGTCCTGAAGCACGCTGGAGCCCCCTGCAGGAGGAGACAAGGTCAGAAGCGATGCCTCCGAAGCCCCCCGTTTGCAGGGGACGGCCAAAAGTTTCACCCCCCACTCTCTTTCACCAGCCCAAAGTGATCCCGGCATCAGCCGATTCTGCCCCACGCGAGTATGGGGGAAACTCACCTAGGTTGTTTGCAGAGGTGGCCACTGGGGGACGGGAGAATTGTTCTCGCCGACTTTTCTGCTGCTTAAGATTCTGGGGAAGGAAAGTCAGGGGTGGGGAGGGGGGGAGAGAGAGAGGCAGGGTCACGGGATTAGGGAGGGGGCCAGGCAGACAACCGAGATTAGCACCTCTCAGTCCTATGGCTCTATTTACCCTGTCTATTAATATTATTCTATCTCACCTTGTAGATATATGTATCTATACAAATATCCCTCCTCTCTCTCACACCATATGTTATCTATCCTCTATCAATCTATGTTTTTCCTTCCTTCCATCTTCATCTTCATCTCCTTCCTTTCTCCCATATCTCTCCCCTTCCCGTTGCTCTATCCTCTTCTTCCCTCTCAATCTCCTTCCTTCCTCCCTTCCCCCTCCCCAAAAGCTAAGAAAGTGAAAAGGGCTACTGTCTCCTTTCCTTTCCTGTCTTCTATCTTCTTTCCTTTCTTCTATCTTCCTTTCGTTTCCCTTACTTTCTTCTATCTTCTCTTCCTTTCTTCTATCTTCTCTTCCTTTCGTTTACCTTCCTTTCTTCTATCTTCCTTTCCTTTTTTCTTTTTTCTTCCTTTCCTTTCTTCTATCTTTCTTTCCTTTCCCTTCTATCTACCTTCTTTTCATTTACCTTCCTTTCTTCTATCTTCCTTTCCTTTCCCTTTTCCCTTCCTTTCCTTTCTTCTATCTTCCTTTCCTTTTGTTTCCCTTCCTTTCTTCTATCTTCTCTTCCTTTCTTCTATCTTCCTTTCTTCCTTTCATTTCGTTTCCTTTCTTCTATTTTCCTTTCCTTTTGTTTCCCTTTCTTTCTTCTATCTCCTCTTCCTTTCTTCTATCTTCCTTTCCTTTCCCTTTTTTCTTCCTTTCCTTTCTTCTATCTTCCTTTCCTTTTGTTTCCCTTCCTTTCTTCTATCTTTTCTTCCTTTCTTCTATCTTCCTTTCTTCCTTTCGTTTCCTTTCCTTCTATTTTCCTTTCCTTTCTTCTATCTTCCTTTCCTTTTGTTTCCCTTTCTTTCTGCTATCTCCTCTTCCTTTCTTCTGTCTTCCTTCCTTCCTTCCTTTTCCTTTCCTTTCTTCTATCTTCCTTTCCTTTCCCTTCCTTTCCTTTTCCCTTTCCTTCACTTCACTTCTGCTTCTTCCTTCCTTCCTTCCCCCTCCCCTCCCCTCCTGTGAAAAGAGCTACTCCCCAGCAACTCCCCAGAGCAAAGCATGAAAATGACAGCTAAGCAGTAACTCACCTCCGTCCGCACTTCCAAAACCGATTTGAAATCGTTGGACATGGAAGCCAGCTTCGACTAGAAAAAGGAAGGAGGAGGGAGTGAAGACAAAAATCACGAGTGCCTTCTCCTGCTCTGCGACTCCCACCGTTTTTCCCCGTGGCTGGTGCCCACCCCCTCTCCCGACTTCCCTGAGAACGTACTAACACGGGTGAACATTTTACAGGGAGCGTATTTTAAGATGCGCCAAGGATTAGCTCCGGGTATCTGAAACTTCAGCGCGGGAGAAGCGGGGGGGGGAAAAGCAAGCCCCAAGCTCAATCCTGCCAGACGGGCCCCAATGCAGTCTTTTCCCCCCACGCACCCCCAATCTCCTCCCCAACCCGCTCCCCAAAATTTATAAAATTTTGCTGGGTTGTTTCCCCCCCCCCTGCAACTCCAAAGGCCTCACCTGCAGAGATACCACCACCGTATTAGAGTGCGTTTGTACATGTCTGCCGATCAGGCAGCCTTTGGCTTTGACAAACTCCTGGAGTTGTGCGATCTGTTTGTTCAGGCTGTTGATGTCCTGCGAGGAGGAAGGGAAACAAGGGGGGAGGTTGAGGGATGAGGGCAGCGAGGCGGACGGAATGGCGGGCTCCGGAAGCTCTGCCTTCCTTACCTGTTTGATGATGTAAGTCAGCTCCTCTATCTCCACCGCCTTGTCGTCGAAGAGCGATTTCCGTTTGGCCACTGGGTAGGCAAAGAGTTGGATCCAGGGTCATCGTTATTATTATTATTATTTTCCTTTTGCCTGCCCTCCCCTGTATCCCCCAGTAATCACCCCAGGCCCCACTCTGTCCTCTCACTCTCCATTTTCTTATATCTTCACTCCTTCCTTCCTCTTCCTCCCCACCCCTTTTCTTCACCAATCCATCTCTATTTCCTCCCTATCCATCTCTCTCCTTCCTTCCTTCCTTCTTCATTCCCTACCTATCCATCTCTCTCCTTCCTTCCTTCCTTCCTTCCTTCCTTCCTTCCTCATTCCCTATCTCTTCTTCCTTCCTTCCTTCCTCATTCCCTACCTATCCATCTCTCTTCTTCCTTCCTTCCTTCCTTCCTCGTTCCCTATCCATCTCTCTCCTTCCTTCCTTCCTCATTCCCTACCTATCCATCTCTCTCCTTCCTTCCTTCCTTCCTTCCTCATTCCCTACCTATCCATCTCTCTCCTTCCTTCCTTCCTCACTCCCTACCTATCCATCTCTCTCCTTCCTTCCTTATTCCCTACCTATCCATCTCTTTCCTTCTTCCTTCCTCATTCCCTACCTATCCATCTCTCTCCTTCCTTCCTTCCTTCCTTCCTCACTCCCTACCTATCCATCTCTCTCCTTCCTTCCTTCCTCACTCCCTTTTCCACCTCCTTCTTTCCCTTCCCTTTCTTCTTTCTCCCTCGCTCCCTTTCCCTTCCCATCTGTCAGATCCATGAATCTGCTATTCCTCAAAGGAGGAAGAGGGGGACTCCTGCATTTATTATTGTATTTATACTTTATTTCTTTCTCCCCGATATTATCGGGTCTTGTCATCTGCACCTCTATAAGTGTCCGGTTTGGTTCTGCAACCCAACAAGACAGACGCAAACTTCGGAGGATCATTAGAACTGCAGAAAAAACAATGGCTATCCATCTGCCTTCCATTGAGGACCTGTCTACTGCACGTGTCAAAAAGGGGGCTGGGAAAATATCTACAGATCCTTCGCATCCTGGACATCAACTGTTTCAACTCCTACCCTCAAAACGACGCTATATAGAGCACTGCACACCAGAACAACTAGACACAAGGATGGTTTTTTCCCGAACGCCATCACTCTGCTAAATAAATAATTCCCTCAACACTGTCAAACTACTCACTAAGTCTGCACTACTATTAATCTTCTCATCCTTCCTATCACCCATCTCCTCCCACTTATGACTGCATGACTGTAACCTTGTTGCTGGTATCCTTACAATTTATACTGACTGTTTCCTAATATGATTTGATTGCTTATTTGTTCCCTATGACTATCATCAAGTGTTGTACCTTATGATTCTTGACAAATGTATCTTGTCTTTTTATGTACACTGAGAGCTTATGCACCAAAGACAAATTTGTTGTGTGTCCAATCACACTTGTCTAATAAGGAATTCAATTCTAATTCTAATTCTAATTCTAATTCTAATTCTAATTCTAATTCTAATTCTAATTCTAATTCTAATTCTAATTCAAATTCTAATTCTAATTCTAATTCTAATTCTAATTCTAATTCTAATTCTAATTAATTCTAATTCTAATTCTAATTCTAATTCTAATTAATTCTAATTCTAATTCTATTTTCTATTATTTTCAATTCTATTCAGAATCCTCCTCCTCTACCCATTTTCCTTCTGCTCCATTCCACAACCTTCATTCCCTTTTAACCCTGATGTTGTTACCTAGTTGGGTCATGAAACGTCTGGAAAAAAAACAACAACCACCAACCAAGCTCAGAGAGCACCAAGGATTCCACAATCCAATCCTGAGCTACAAGTATTCTCTTCTATTCGTAGACGCCTGCCAGATTTCTCATTCCTGCCCTTCTCCTGGTTTCCATTAATTTAGCCGATGCCACTCCGTGATCCCCCCCAATTATTACGAGCCACACAATAATCTTTGCAGCGCATAAATTCCTTAAGATACTCACAAATGGTTAGTTTTTCTAGCTTGGCAAAAGTGTTGCTGAGATCCTTCCCGATGCGCCTGAGGATCACAAGAGACGGGCCGTCAAATACAACACCAAATCCTTCGACAGGCAACATTGTTCGCTACGCCGAATTGCCTTTCGACAATCGCTCCCGAGTTACGGGGGTAGTCCTGAATTATACCAATGGTAATTCAGGCCATGTATTATGACTGTAAACTGTTGCAGTCGTTAACTCGAGGAATTACCTGGTTGCACCTGATTTTATGACTTATTTATTTATTTATTTAATTAGATTTATATGCCTCCCTTCTCCGGAGACTCAGGGCGGCTTACAATGCGTTAAGCAATAGCCTTCATCCTTTTGTATATTTTATACAAAGTCAGCTTATTGCCCCCACAAACTGGGTCCTCATTTTACCCGCCTTAGAAAGGATGGAAGGCTGAGTCAACCTTGAGCCTGGTGCGATTCGAACTTACAGTAATTGCAGACAGCTGGTGTTAATCACAATGCTTTTAGTCTGCTGAGCTACCAGGCTCTTTTTTGTGGCGATAGTTAAGCCAAACTATCCCCTACACATTCTGCCTTAAAAGAATGAGAGAGTAATAATAATAATAAGAGTTGAAAGGGTTCTTAGAGGTCCTCTCGTCCAGCCCCCTGCTTAAGCAGGAGACACTATATCATTCCAGACGAATGGTTGTCCAATCTCTTCTTAAGAATCTCTACCCACAACTCCTGGAGGCATCCACTGGTTAATTTTTGGGAAATTTCTTAATTCCAGGTTGCTTCTCTCCTTGATTAGTTTCCCTCCATTGCTTCTTGTCCTGCACTCAGGGGCTTTGGAGAATAGCTTGACTCCCTCTTCTTTGGGGCAGCCCCTGAGAGATTGGAAGACTGCTATCCTGTCTCCCCTAGTCCTTCTTTTCATTAAACTAGACACACCCAGTTCCTGCAACCGTTCTTCGCATGTTTTATCCTCCAGCCCCCTAAATCCCCTTTCTTGCTCTTCTCTGCACTCTTTCCAGAGTCTTCACATCTTTTTGTACATCGTGGCGACCAAAACTGGATGCCCTATTCCAAATCCCTCTGTTAACGCAGCCTGGGACTGCGTACCCATTCCAGCAGCCATGGCTGAGAGGCCTTCATCCGGGTCTCCACGCTGCCCACCCTGACTTCACAAGTCAACCTTGCTACGTGTAAACGGTCCAAGGTGCTTACTTAGCCATGAGGGTAAATTCACTTCTTTGTCGGATGGCTCCGCTCTGTACCGGCTTGTTGATGTGAAGCCCATTCTGGAAACGGACAAGGCAGAAAGAGAAAATCGACATTTTAGCAATAGCACTTGTGTCTTATATACCAGCTCTCTAAGCGGTTTACGGACTCAGGGAAGGAAGGAAGGAAGGAAGGAAGGAAGGAAGGAAGGAAGGAAGGAAGGAAGGAAGGAAGGAAGGAAGGAAGGAAGGAAGGAAGGAAGGAAGGCAAGAAAGGAAAGGAAAGGAAAGGAAAGGAAAGGAAAGGAAAGGAAAGGAGGAAGGAAGATGAGTAGATAAATAGATGAATTGAAGGAAAGGAAGGAAGGAAGGAAGGAAGGAAGGAAGGAAGGAAGGAAGGAAGGAAGGCAAGAAAGGAAAGGAAAGGAGGAAGGAAGATGAGTAGATAAATAGATGAATTGAAGGAAAGGAAGGAAGGAAGGAAGGAAGGAAGGAAGGAAGGAAGGAAGGAAGGAAGGAAGGAAGGAAGGAAGGAAGGAAGGAAGGAAGGAAGGAAGGAAGGAAGGAAGGAGGGAAGGATTAGGGTTTTTTCTAAATTTGATTTATATGCCGCCGTTCTCCGGAGACTCAGGGCGGCTTACAAGGCGTTAAGCAACAGCCTTCATACTTTTGTATATTTTATACAAAGTCAGCTTATTGCCCCCACAAACTGGGTCCTCAATTGACCTCCCTTAGAAAGGATGGAAGGCTGAATCAACCTTGAGCCTGGGGAGATTCGAACTGACGTAATTGCAGACAGCTGGATGTTAATTACTTAGTGCTTAGTCTGCAGAGTTAAACATTTCAACTCTGAAATGTTATTTCTGTTTTCCATTTAGGTTTTCTTACTGCTTTTTTAAAATTGTTTTTATTGTTTTAACCTTTAAAAACGAAGTGTTTTAATACTGTGTGTAACCAGCCATACGGTAAATAAATAAATAAATCCCCAAAGTGCCGCCTTCTACAACATTAAACTCTGCCTTGGTTCTGGGCTTCAAAAGGGATCGCTTCTCCGCACTCACTTCTCTGCTTTGCAAGGACTTGCAGGCCGAGCGGAACTCGTGCGTGCGGTCCTGGCACGACATGGCGTCCCACTGTGGCTGGGGAGCGTTGAAGGGGGCGGCAGCAGCGGTCACCACGGGAGGGGCCCCAAGCGGAGAGAAAGCCTGCGTCTGGGACGGCCCCAGGTAAACGCCTTCCTCAGTGTTTCGGGAGCCGTGGCGTTTCCTCGTATTCATGGAGGCTCATAACCTGTGGCTGTTAGAGAAGAGAGAGAAAGGGGTGGCAGAATTAGAGAAGAGCAAGAGTTGGAAGGGACGGCAGAAGTCATCTAGACCAGCGCCCCCCCACCCCCCACCCCAAGCAGGAAATCCTTGACCCTTCTGGACTAGTAGCTCTCCAATTTGTAAATATTTGTCCTGCATGCCTTTGTTCCTCTTTTTTTCCTTTTAGTTTTATTTTCTTTTTCTTTCTCCGGAATCTTTTTTCATTGTAATGTGGCGTGTTGTTTATTTTTAAATAGAATTATATTCCTTTTGCTTTCAATTACTCAAAGCGAAAACAACAGCAACGAGGGAAGCTTTTCATTCATGCCTATGAAAGCTGGAACAAAGCTAAAAATGAAAAACGCAACCAAGCACGGAGTTTATTTTTTTAAAATAACACCCAAGACTGAAACCGAATAGGAAACGAACGATACGCCGACAACCCTGAATTTCCTAACGAAGTGAAACTTCTCTATTTTTAAGTCACTTGTTGAAACTACCTAAGTCAGCTTTTTTTTTAATCTTTCGGGGCAAACTGTTTATTTGACAAATCCGGCTTCTGTTTGGGTTTTTTTTTTTTTCCGGCCTGACTTCTCACATGCCATAAAGTCAATCTGATCCAAGTTTCCGTAATCTGTGGTCGTGGATGCAGCAATGGTTGGGTAGGAAAGGACCTGTTTGCAATTCTTCAAACTGTCAATAGAAACTATTTGTAGCTCAAGGTTGGAATGAGGGGTCCCTAGTGCTCTCTGAGCTCGGTGATTTTCCTGCAGAGGTTTCACATAACATGCTAGAAAGGAATTGGGGGGGGGGGTGTTTGTTGCAAATGCCCCTTCTAGTGTTGATGATGTTACTTAGTTGGGTTATGAGATGCCTACAAGAAAACTACCAAGCTCAGAGAGCCCCGAGGGACTCCCTTCAATTATCATTCAACCAATCACTTACTCACCATGAAATTAAAAAGAATTATTATGATGGGATTCCTAAATGGTCTCCTGTTCAGGAATTGGTGAAACTCAACCCTGCTTATTAGCTTCTCCAAGACTGCTAAATCATACTGTCTTTTTTGCCCTCCCCCTATTTCAGTGGGAAGAATTGAGGAACAACCCCCCCCCCCTTTAATTAATATGTTCTGCCTGAGCACATGGGATCTCTTCATGCAGGAGCAGCCAGAGGGATTATACCTAAATATTGCTGAAGGCCAGACGTATAACAACATTTTATTCTAACGCCAGAAGAAACGAAAAGCAAAGAGTCAAAAAGTTTTCGTTGCACCGAAATCCTACACTTGCTGAAGTCAGCTAATGGGCAACAAACACAACAAAACCTTCCCTCTTCCTCGATTCATTTCACCACAGCCCTGCGAGGTAGGTTCGGTTTGAAAGACAGGAAGTGATCTAAACCGGAGAAGCTAACTGACAGGTGGAGGGGAGGATTCGAACCTGGGTCTCTAAGTCTAACGTAGCACTTAGGAAAAGGAAAGAGAGGAAGGAAGGGGAAAAAAATAATCTGACCATCCCAAGTAAACGCGGACACCCAATCTGGATTGAACCACCAGGCTGGGGAGGATGGGAGGTGTGGTACAAGTGGCTTGGGGGGTGGGGGCATCTACTTCCTTCATCCCACTAGGTTGGGGAGGATGGGGAGTGTAGTTTGTGGCTTGGGGTCCTCTAATCCCATCAGCCCAGTAGTCTGGGGAGGATGGGAGGTGTGAGTCAAGTAGCTCAGGGATATCTGGTCCCCTCACCCCACCAGGCTGAGGAAGATGGTGGGTGTAGTTCAAGTGGCTGGGGATATCTACTCCCCTCACCCCACCAGGCTGGGGAGGATGGGACATGTAAATACAATACAAATAAATTTTGTATTATATGTGTTTTATCGTGGCTGTGCACCATCCTGAGTCCTTCGGGAGAAGGGCAGTATAAAAATTTAATAAACATAAACATAAACATATAATTCCACTGGCTCAGTGAGGGATATTTACTCCCCTCAACCCAACAAGCTGGGGAGGATGGGAGGTGTAATATCACTGGCTCAGGGATATTTATTCACTCCACCAGGCTGGGGAGGATGGGACATGTAATTCCAGTACTGAAGGGATATTTACTCCCTTCACCCCACCAGGCTGGGGAGGATAGGAGGTGTAATACCACTGGCTCAGGGATATTTACTCCCCTCACCACAACAGGCTGGGGAGGATGGGAGATGTAACTCAATTGGCTTGGGGACATCTACCCCCCTAAACCCACCAGGCTGGGGAGGATGGGACATGTAATTCCACTAGTGAAGGGATATTTACTCCCCTCACCAGGTTAGGGAAGATAGGAGGTGTAGCTCAATTGGCTTGGGGACATCTACTCCCCTCAACCCACCAGGCTGGGGAGAATGGGACATGTAATTCCACTGGCAAAGGGATATTTACTCCCTTCACACCCACCCCCAGGCTGGGGAGGATGAGAGGCGTAATACCACTGGCTTAGGGATATTTACTCCCCTCTCCCCATCAGGCTGGGGAGGATGGGAGGTGTAGTTCAATTGGCTTGGGGACATCTACCCCCCTCAACCCACCAGGCTGGGAAGGATGGGATATGTGTTTCCACTGGCTCAGGGGATATTTACCCCCCTCACACCCACCAGGCTGGGGAGGATGGGAGGTGTAGCTCAATTGGCTTGGGGACATCTACCCCCCTCAACCCAAGAGGCTGGGAAGGATGGGACATGTAATTCCACTGGCTCAGGGATATTTACCCCCCTCACACCCACCAGGCTGGGGAGCATGGGTGGTGTAGTTCAAGCTGCCTGGGCCATCAGCTCAGAGAAAACGGGAAAGAAACCGGGGTTAGAAGGGCAGGGGAAGAAATCCAGGGGGGACCCCAAAGGAGGGGGCCCCCTAGAGGCGGGGCACCGGGGGGAAGGGGGAGCCCTTTCGAGGAGACACCAGGAAAAGAGGGGGGCGACGCGGGAGGGGAGACCCCCGAGGACGGGAGAGGGGGGGCTTTTAGGAGGGGACACCCCCTCCCAAGGGACACCCCGTCCCCGCCCCGAACTCACCAATCCCGCGGACCCGGAGCGTTTCTCGGCGTCGCTGGGCGGCTCGGCTCCGAACACCGGCCTCCGCATCGAACTGCCAAACAAGGCGAAAAGAGGGCGGGCCGCGACGTCACTGCCACGTACCCTTCTCAGCTGATGGCGTCACACGCACGGCGCCGCGCGCGCACGCACGCACGGCGTCGCCGCGCCACGCCCCTCGCGCGGCTTCCTTCTGGTGCGTCGTTACCCGTGACGTTGGAGGAAGAGGAAGGGAGGGAGGGTAGTTGCTAGGCGACCGAGGAGCACTTTTGAAAAAGCGAAGAGGGTGGGACTACGTTCCCTCATGGTTGCTGGGCAACCAAAGCAAACAGGGCCTAGTGGCCTTTCCTCAGCCTTACTTTAGCTTACTTACTCTCTTGACCTCTCCAATAGTCTCTTCTCTCCATAGGCAAAGCAGCCATTTCCCAGCAGTTACAGTAACAGTAACAGAGTGGGAAAGGGACCTTGGAGGTCATCTAGTCCAACCCCCTGCTCACGTTAGTGCGGACTGTGCCGCGATATCTAGAAGTTGCTGGAGTGCAACGGGAATAATTTCAATTTTTGGAAAGGCTGCACCTGTTGCAGTGAGCCGCCTCGCCTCAGTCTGGTGCTCTCTAGGACAGGGGTCCCCAACCTTGCCACTTTAACCCTGGCGGACTTCAACTCCCAGAATTCCCCAGCCAGCTTTTGCTTTTGCTGGCTGGGGAATTCTGGGAGTTGAAGTCCGCCAGGCTTAAAGTGGCCAAGGTTGGAGAGAGACCCCTGCTCTAGATACTGCAATGCAAGGTTGTGGACTTCAACTCCCAGAATTCTCACCCATGGCCATGCCTGGCTGTGGAATTCTGGGAGCTGAAGTCCCTAAGTCTGGAAACAGACAAAGATGGCTGAAAGCAATATCTAGGAAGGCAAAAGGGGGATTTTCAGACAATCAATCATTTATTTTTCTTCCCCACGCCAACACAAAATCGGCTGGGGGTGATGAGCATTGTAATCCAATGCATCCAAGACATGTGCTTCTCCACAGGCGGTGGCACTTCTAGGATTGTGGATGTGAACTCCCAGAATTCTCATTCCATGGCCATGCTGGCTGGGGGATTCTGGGAATTGAAGTCCACCCCTCTTAAAACATGCTGGCTGGGGGATTCTGGGAGTTGAAGTCCACCCATCTCAAAGCATGCTGTCTAGAGAATTCTGGGAGTTGAAGTCCACCCCTCTTAAAGCATGCTGGCTGGGAAATGCCGGGAGGCAAAGCCCACACTTCTTAAAACTCCCATGTTTGAAAAACACCAAATTAAAACCACCCTTTCAGACCCGACAGATCCATTTTCTGACCGTTTCCTTTGCACCACGCACACAGCCTACAATTTCATAGGAAACATATGTGATAATGAATGTTTATTCCCCATAGCTGTATAACTTCCGACATGTTGGAACCGAGCTGCCGTAACACTAGCTAACTCTTCTGTCCAGTGGTCACAACACACTCTCGGCACTGAGGTTGCTAATTTGGGAGGCTTGAGCAAGTCTTCCACTGGGTCCGGCTGCTTCTCCCTCCAGGCGCTTGTTAAAGGATTCGTGGTTGTTGAAAAGGGACCAACGTCTCCAAATTACGGTAACCTTGGTGCTTTCTGATCTGGATGTCAAGCTTGGCTTCTGTGCATCTGATCCTTTTTTCTGGCTGGCCGATTTTTTCCGTAATGAGATTTTTTTCTTCTTTTTCCCTGGCGAGGCAAGAAAAGAACAAGGAAGATTAAATCCCGATTTTCAGGATGGGGATCAACTGATTGAACGGTGTTCGCTTCGCGGGCAGCTGAAGCAGAAACCAAGACTGGAAAAACACCTGGTTGAAGTTAAGTTTTTAGTGAGGTAAACTTGAGCAAGGGGTTGGACTAGATGGCCTCCAAGGTCTCTTCCAGCTCTGTTATTCAGTTAATCAAGGAGAGAAACAACCTAGAACTGAGGAGAAATTTCCTGACCGTGAGAACTCTTGACCAGGCTTGCTTCCACTCCGTCACTGAAGGTTTTAAAGAAGAGATTGGACAACCATTTCTCTGAAATAATATAGGGTTTCCTGCCTGAACAGGGGGTTGGACTAGAAGATCTCCAAGGTCCCTTCCAACTGTTATTCCTACAGCCAAAAAAGCCAATGCAATCCTAAGGGATACAATCAAGATCAAAGGAGGTACTAATACCACTCTATAAAGCAGAGATCTTCAAACTTGGTGGCTCTAAGACTTGTGGACTTCAAGCAAAGCTGGCTGGAGAATTCTGGGAGCTGAAGTCCACAAATCTTAAAGCCACCAAGTTTGCAAGTCCGCACCTAGAAAAACTGCATCCAGTTTTGGTCCCCACACTATAAAAAAAGATATTGAGACTCTAGAAAGAGTGCAGAGAAGAGCAACCAAGAGGATGAGGGGACTGGAGGCTCAAATATACGATGAACGGTTGCAGGAACTGGGCATGGCTGGTCTAGGGAAGAGAAGGACCAGGGGAGACAGGAGAGCATCTTCCATTACTTGAGGGGCTGCCCCAGAGAGGAGGAAGGGGGTCCGGCTATTCTCCAAAGCACCCGAAGGCCAGACAAGGAAGAATGGATGGAAACAGACCAAGGACAGATTCAACCAGGAAATAAGGAATTTTCTGACAGTGAGGATGGAACAGAAGTTGCCTTCCGAAGTTGTGAGAGCTCCATCCCTGGAGGCTTCCAAGAAGAAACTGGACTGCCTTCGGTTGGAAATGGTGAAGGGTCTCCTGCTTGAAAAGGGGGCTGGACTAGATGACCTCACAAGGTCCCTTCCAACTCTTGTTATAAAAGGGCCAGCTCAATTTTCCTTTCAGAGGCAGGTTGGGAAACACAAAATTCCCACGATGGCAGCGAAGTTTGAAGAAGGCAGGCCTAGAAATACCTTCCCTCCTTGGGCAGGGAGGGTCTTGGAGGAGGGTGGGTGGGATTCCCAGGGAGAGACCACCTCCCGCCCCAGAGGCAAAATAAGCCCCGCCCTCTCCCCGCTAGCCCCGCCCCGTGCTTCCCCGAACGTTCCATCGGGAAACTCTTCCCATCCACGTGGCGAGGAATCCCCACCGGGGATTCCCTTTATTAAGTGGGGGGAGAATGGGGGGGGAAAGCCCTACGCCGATCCTCCGCTCACTTTGTTCCTCCGGCGCGGAAGTCGCCGCCCGGTAAGCCTGACCCGTGTCTTCCTCCACGTCGGGATGCCCTTGGTTGGATTCCATGCAGCCCATCGCCCGCCTGGATGGGGGGCCAAGCCCCCCCCAGTAAGGGACTCGGCGGCGGCGCCGCCGATGCTGCCCCCGATGCCTTGGCGGCTTTTGTGAGATCACACCGCCGCCGGCCTCCCCCCCACCCCACCCCCTTGACCCACCCGTGGAGACTAGATCGCGGGGGATCCCCTCCCTTTGAAACCATTAAACCAAGTTTCATTTGCAACCAGGGGCGTGGGGGGGAGGGACAGGGTATTAAAAACCAGGCTTAATTCAAAAGAAGCCCCGTTCTCTCTCCCCCCGCCCCCCGCTGGGGGTTGGACTAGATGACCTCCAAGGTGACTTCCAACTATGTTACTTAGTCCACCGCCCCCCCTTGGCCAGGTGAGAAGGTGCAGGTGATGTTGGGAATTGAGGGGTGGGGGGTGGGGATGGCAGGCGAGTTTGGAAAACTAAAGGTCGTTTTCATTGTAATATTCCTATTTATCCTTTTTTAAAAGGTTTTATATATATGTATGTATGTATGTATAGATAGATAGATAGATAGATAGATAGATAGATAGATAGATAGATAGATAGATAGATAGATAGATAGATAGATAGATAGATAGATAGATAGATAGATAATTGCTTTTCCCAGATAGAGAGAGAGAGAGAGAGAGAGAGAGAGAGAGAGAGAGAGAGAGAGAGAGAGAGAATTGCTTTTCCCAGAGGTGGCTTGAAGGAGAGAGAGGCTGCATATCAATTTCTTAAATTTATATGCCTATAGAATAATCACATCAAATCAGAGGATGGAGTCTCCAGCTCAGCTTTGGCCCCCTAAGCCTTCTGTCAAATAATTTACTAAGACTGTATTACTATTATCCTTCTCTTCCTTAGTATAGCCATGTTGCTTGTATCTTTCAATTTATATCGTTTTTATTCGTTTCCTAGTACAATTTGATAGCTTATTAGTGACCTTATCTATCACTAAGTGCTGTATCTTTTTATTCTCGATGAATGTATTTTATTCTCCTTATGTACACTGAGAGCACATACACCAAAGGCAAATTCCTTGTGTCCAATCACACATGGCCAATAAAGAATTCTATTCTATTCTATTCTCTATTTTATTATCTACTTCTTATTCTATTCTAAATTATTCTATTCATATTTATTCTATTTATTTTATTATCTACTTTATTTTATTCTATTCTCTTTCTCTACTTTATTCTATTCTATTCTAATTATTCTATTCTATTCTATTCTATTCTATTCTATTCTATTCTATTCTATTCTATTCTATTCTATTCTATTCTATTCTATTCTATTCTATTCTATTCTATTCTATTCTATTCTATTCTATATTCCTATTCTATATTCCTATCCTATCCTATCCTATCCTATCCTATCCTATCCTATCCTATCCTATCCTATCCTATATTCTATTCTATCCTATTTTCTATTCTATATTCTATTCTAGTCTATTTTCTATTCTATTATTCTATCCTCTCCTATCCTATATTCTATCCTATCCTATTCTATTTTCTTTTCTTTTCTATTTTATTTTTATATCTGTCCTATCCTATCCTAATTAGTTCCAGCCTCCTCAGATCACACCTGCTGACCCTGCCAGCCCCACTTCTCAATGCACAAAATCGACGACCGTGTGAGATTCGCTTAACCTCTTGCGGTCTGCTCAAACAACGGCGGCCCGAAAAGGTCGTACAATCAGATGCGACGAACTTAACGACCAAACTGTGGACTAGCATAAAATGGAGCCTGAGTGGCGTAGGAGGCTAATGCCTCCTACTAAAGGCAGCAATTAACATCCAGCTGCCTGCAATTACACCAGTTCGAAACTCACCAGGCTCGAGGTTGACTCAGCCTTCCATCCTTCCTAAGGTAGGTCAATTGAGGACCCAGTTTGTGGGGGCAATAAGCTGACTTTGTATAAATATACAAAAGTATGAAGGCTATTGCTTAATGCATTGTAAGCCGCCCTGAGTCTCCAGAGAAGGGCGGCATATAAATCAAATTAAAAATAATAAATAAATAAGACAGGCGTGCAGAATGGAACCCGACCCCTTTGCATCTTTTAAACAAACCCCAAAGCCGACCCAGATTTGGAAACCCCCCCCCCCCCAAATTAAATTGCATCAGAAATCCCGGCTTGTTGGGACTGCCCCAATATTTGGCAGAGGCTCTCCTGAAATGCAGGTAGTCCACCACTTACGACAGCCTGCGTAGTGACCGTCCAAAGTTACAACGGCACCTGAGAAAAAGTTGACTTAGGACCGTTTTTCACACTTTACGACCGTTGCAGCATCTTTATCCCCCCCCCCCCCACCTCCCATGGTCACGCGATCAAAATTCGGACACATGATGGCAGCTGACTCATATTTATGACGGTCGCAGTGTCCCGTGTGTGTGTGTGTGTGTGTGTGTGTCACACGTGATCCTCGTTTGTGACCATCTGACCAGCAAAGACAACGGGGGGGAAGCCGCTGCATTCAGTGTTATTAACACTTCCAGTGATTCATTTAACAAATCGTGGCAAAGATAAATGTAAAACGGGAGAAAGTTCACTTAACAAATGCCTCACTTAGTAACATTAAATGCTGGGCTCCAGTGTGGTCGTAAGCCAAGGACCACCTGTATTTTACATTTTAATATTTTTTTGCCGTATAGTATACCTTTTATTTTCCCTGGGATTCTTCTGACACAGACAAACCAACCAACCGAAAGCAGATAAAACTGAAGACAGAGGGAACAGGGGGAAAAAAAAAATTCCCACCTCCCTTTCATTTCAGCTCTCGGTTGTGTAAAATCTTGTACATGAAACATGTGCTCATTCCTGCTTTGACAGCATCCGAACTCGCAGCCAAGGGCTTAAAGAATCTTCCCACCCACCCACCCCCCAAGAAATCGGGCAGCCTCGTCTTCATTAACTCCCCCACCACCACCACCTCAATGCTGAAATTCAATTTTTTTTACTACCGGTTCTGTGGGTGTGGCAGGATACTGCAAAATCCCCATTCCCATCCCACTCCTAGGGCCAGCCAGAGGTGATATTTGCCGGTTCTCCAAACGACTCAAAATTTCCGCTACCGGTTTTCCAGAACCTAAATTTCACCCCTGCCACACACACACACACCTCCTTCCAATCAACGCACCAAAGAAAACTTCTCAAATGCGTGTCCGGATGTTAAAGGAAACCCATCGGATGAGATTTTTGCCAGCTTTGTGTTAAAAAGGTAGAGGCTGCTGTACCTCTCACCGCGAACACAATTTAGTCTTTTTCATCTTCTTCTGCTTTTGGATGTTCGGATCCTGGAGAGGTTTTGGATTCCCCGTCCGGGAGCCAAGATCTGGATCGACTTTCCGCTTGGAGGCCACCACCTCCATGGAGTTCCATAATTCGTCGTCTTCCTCCTTCACCTCATCCTGCAGGTTAACGGACGCCTCCAGATCCTCATTCTGCAAAAAGAAAATAAGAGAGAGAAACGGATCACGGCGGTGGAATTGGCGGATAGTGTCCAAATCTCCTGTCAGCCTCATTGGTTGATTGGGGCAATAATGCAGCACGTCTTAAGACCGGCCGTTTAAACCAGGGGTCCCCAACCTTTCGGACCTCAGGGGCCACTAAATTCATAATTTTAAATCCCACAGACCAGTAATATGATCTGCCAATTGACCGGGTGAGTAGGCGTGGCTAGGGGGAGTCATATGACTGGGTGGGCGCGGCTAACTCGATGTCACTCACATCAAGGGGCATCTCGCTGGCCTCTACTCGCCCCTCCCCTCCCACCCGCTCTTCGCTTGCCCGCCCCGGGCTCCTTAGACGCCCAACAGAAAGCAGTTGTTGGAGTTAAGCATCACAAAAAAGGAGTTGGCAAAACAGCTGGCTCAGATTATATTGGATCTAACCGAGAAGGAGGCTCAGCAGGAGCACCTCACTGAGGACTAGGAGCACAGGCTTTCCAAGCAGAGGGAAGACCTGCAGAAGTGCAAGGCCAAGTATCGGCGCCTGGAGGGTCAGTGGGCTGAGATGGTCAGCCAGTTCCAAGCCATGATGCTATCCCACTGGAATGAGGCCCTCCGGCTCTTCACCACCACTTCCCTCCAGCCTTTGCCCAAAGCCCCACACCAAGAGGCTGAAGCAGACCCCAAGTTTGAATTTCTGCCCCCCTCCGACCCACACAAAAAGACCCCGAAGGGGGAGATTCTCTACAGGAACACAAATATTCATTGCACGTATCCGGCCCAGGGGCTGTACTTTGAGGACCCCTGATTTAGTGCAATATAAAAAATGCAAACAATTTTTCTGCGGATCACCAAAATTTTCTTGCGGACCACCAGTTCATGACTGCTGGTTTAAACAACCACTCAAAGTTATGACGGACTCCCCTAAAGCTACTTACGGCCCATTTTCAAAGTTATGATAGTTGTATACACACACACACACACACACACACACAAACTCACCTCCCATTTTTCCCGGCTAGTCAGCAAGAGGCAGTTCAATCGGGATTTTAGATAAACCTGGAATCAAGAGAGACTGGGTAAGAAATGTTTTTAAAAGGGTAGTAATTAAATCCCAGGATTTCCTGTCTCTTGGACAGCCTGCGTCAAGCTTTCCTGGAGATTTGGATCCAACCAGTTAGGCAACTGCAGCTCACACTCTCCCCCAATACATCATTTAGACTGAGAAGGATCTTCGGAGTCCTAGTGGACGATCATTTAAAGATGAGCCAGCTGTGTACAGCGGCAGCTAAAAAACCTAATACAATTCTTGGTTGTAGAGGTAAAGGTTAGGATTCCCCTCGCACATATGTGCTAGTCGTTCCTGACTCTAGGGGGCGCTGCTCATCTCCGTTTCAAAGCCGAAGAGCCAGCGCTGTCCGAAGACGTCTCCGTGGTCGTGTGGCCGGCATGACTCAACGCCAAAGGCACACAGAACGCTGTTCCCTTCCCACCAAAGGTGGTCCCTATTTTTCTACTTGCATTTTTTTTTACGTGCTTTCGAACTGCTAGGTTGGCAGAAGCTGAGACAAGTCATGGGAGCTCACCCCGTTACATGGCAGCACTTAGGGATTCGAACCGCTGAACTGTCAACATTAGAAAGTGTTAGAAAGGGTGGAAGGCTGAGTCAACCTTGAGCCTCGAACTCGCATAATTGCAGACAGCTGGGTGTTAATAACAGGCTATCTAGCCCGTCGAGCTATATCTATCTATCTATCTATCTATCTATCTATCTATCTATCTATCTATCTATCTATCTATCTATCTATCTATCATCTATCTATCTATTTAATTTTTTATACCGCCCTTCTCCCAAAGAACTCAGGGAGGTGAACAGTCAGAATAACATACATATAATTTGAAATAAAATTAATTTAAAATAACTAAACCGATTTGGCTCATCAAGTAAGATTCTCTGCGCAGAGTTTAGATAAGCTGAAAATTTATGCCAGTCCAGCTTCTATAGTTGGTTGGAAAAGAGAGATAAATGATTCATTTTATAATTATGTGTAAAACATTGTTAGGATGCAGATCAAGACAGAAGAAATTTTTGGAAGAAGAAGAAGAATAAAAAGAACTGAAGAAGGTAACACCGAGATGTCACAGGGGAGGGATGACTGATGTATTAAATGTTTGTTTGTCTTAAAAAAAGTTGTGGGTGCTTCCATCACTGGAGGTTTTTAAGAAGAGACTGGACAGTCACTTGTCTGAAATAAAATAGGGTTTCCTGCTTGAGCAAGGGGTTGGACTAGATGACCTCAAGTGCCTTTCAGCTTTATTCTGATTATAAGCTCCAGATTCTGGAGCTTATAATCCTCAAGATCAATTAACTATCAACAGGCACAGAGAGGTAAACAACGTTTAGACCCAAATCCCCAATTCCCAGGACTGCCCACTCTACCTTGTGCTCTAAACGCTGGCTCTGGAGATTGTGCAGCCGAAGGAAACGGTCCAATCCACACGAGGCGACCACAGGAAGCGTAGGGTGACACTGGATGGCGCGGACGCTGCCAGCAAAACCCTTAAGGCACTTCACCAAACGGCCTGTGGCAGAAAGAGTCCAAGGTTGAGTCACAAGGATTACGTCTTCCCCCCCAAAATACATGTGATAGGGCAGGCTCAATCAACCATATTTCAACTGGGAAATCCTAAATTGAAATTTAGGAATTTCTGGAAGCTTGGGTCTCAAGATCAATTAACTACCAACAGGCACAGAGAGGTAAACAACGTTTAGACCAGTGGTGAAATGTAAAATTTGTTACTACCGTTCTGTGGGCGTGGCTTGATGGGGGTAATGTGACTGGATGGGTGTGGCCAACTTTTTTTTAAAAACTTTTAAAAGCAAAATGCTTTTAAAAGCCTCTGACGATCTCAGCTGAGCTGCGCGATCATCAGAGGCTTTTTTTAAAAAAACTTTTAAAAGCATTTTTTTCGGCCGAAGAGGTTGTAGAAAAAAATGCTTTTACAAATAAATTCAAAAAAAGCCTCTGAGGATCGCATGGCTCAGCTGGGAATGGAGGGGGGGGGGCAGAGATTTTTGCTACTGGTTCTCTGAACCACCTGCCATCGTTACCGGATCGGGTGATCCGGTCTGAACCAGGAGCAATCCACCCGATTTAGACCCCTTTCGAAAGACAATAAGCAAGCTAGGAATGAAATAAGACCAGAACATCTCCTCAACACCCAGATAAGCAGGGATTAACACCAGACAAACAATCGAGCAGAAAACAATACCCCAATAATGGGATCATCAAGGGGAAAATTACATCCCCACCAATATTGGCAGGGCAAGCTGCAGTATATAAACAGGGAGCAAATTCCACACTCCCTCTCACTGATCATGTTCCTTAGTTGGGGTAATGAAAAATCGGCAAGCAGACAGCACCAAAAGAACCAAAGCCTCCATGATTTGCAATTGTTCAGTTCAATTTCCGATAAAAGCTTTTAGCCTTCCGGCAGGTGAGGTACAAAATTTTGATGTGCCAAGATTTCGTTTGCTCCGCTTTGGTTTTAGTGGTGCTTGCCTCACAGCAAGGATTCTGAGTCACCCACAGAAGGATTAGAATCGAAAACGTAACATACAAAAACAACAAAACAGAATTGTTGTCGAGTCGCATCCATTTGTTCTTCATAAATCTTGTTAAAGAAAACTCCGTGGGAATCGGGCCTAGAAAACACAGCCACCTTTCAACCCTCCAAAGTCTCTTTTGAAAGTAATTCCTATTTTTTCTTCTCCATTTATACCTTGCCGTAGATCTATAACCGCAACGTCTCCATGGGAACTGCCAACAACAGCAGCACTGGGGAGGAAAAAAAATTAGAACGTATATGTTTGTTTTAAAATTTTGCTTTGCAATAGAAAATCACCAAGGAAGCAGATGGTTATCTTCATGCAAGCAGCTTGTATTCTGTACGTTTATTATTCTACATTTATTATTCTACATTTAGGGAAGAAAAAGAAAATTCACAGGTACCATATAGGTGGTACCTTGCTCAATAGTAATAACTGTGAGAGGGATTTTGGAGTCCTAGCAGACAACCATTTAGATATGAGCCAGCCGTGTGCAGCAGATGCCAAAAAAGACATCACAATTCTGAGTTGCCTAAACAGAGGGATAGAATCAAGATCAGGTGAAGGGTTAATGCCACTTTATAAGGAACACTCGGAATATGGCATTCAGTTTTGGTTGCCACGATGTAAAAAAGATGTGGAGACTCTAGAAAGAGTGCAGAGAAGAGCCACAAAGAGGATTTAGGGGACTGGAGGCTAAAACATATGAAGAACGGATGCAGGAACTGGGTATGTCTAGTTTGATGAAGAGAAGGAGTAGGGGAGACATGATAGCAGTCTTCCAATTTCTCAGGAAGAGGGAGTCAAGCTTTTCTCCAAAGCACCTGAGGGCAGGACAAGAAGCAATGGGTGGAAATGAATCAAGGAGAGAAGCAATTTAGAACGAAGGAGGAATTTCCTGACAGTTAGAAAAATTAGTAAGTGGAACAACTTGACTCCAGAAGTTGTGAATGCTTCAACACTGGAAATTTTTAAGATGATGTTGGATAACCATTTGTCTGAAGTGGTGGAGGGTTTCCTGCCTGGGCAGGGGGTTGGACTAGAAGACCTCTAAGGTCCCTTCCAACTCTGGTATTCTATTCTATTCTATTCTATTCTATTCTATTCTATTCTATTCTATTCTATTCTATTCTATTCTATTCTATTCTATTCTATTCTATTCTATTCTATTCTATTCTATTCTATTCTAACTCTAACTCTAACTCTAACTCTAACTCTAACTCTAACTCTAACTCTAACTCTATTCCAGAGCCTGGATAGCTCTGCGGACTAAAAGCGTTGCGATTAACACCAGCTATCTGCAATTACTGTAAGTTCGAATCTCAGCAGGCTCAAGATTGACTCAGCCTTCCATCCTTTCTAAGGTAGGTCAATTGAGGACCCAGTTTGTGGGGGAAATAAGCTGACTTTGTATAAATATACAAAAGTATGAAGGCTATGGCTTAACGCATTGTAAGCCATCCTGAATCTCCGGAGAAGGGCGGCATATAAATCAATTTTTTTAAAAAAAAGATACAGTATTTGATTCTTGTTCTGGAAGAAAAGCTAATTCAATTATAGAGGTATCCTTCAATGTCAAGAATCATTTCTCTACATCAGATACACAAATTAATTCTGACCATGCTTGGATTGTAATAATATAAGCTCTTGTACCACATCCGTGGCTTGGGTGTTATTTTCCATACAATCCTAATTTCTACTCGAGCAATAATTTCTATTCTTGATTTGATTATTTACCGTTTTAACACAGTTTAAATCGTTAACAGAATGATAATCAAATACTGTATTTTTCGGACTATATGACACACCGGTGTATAAGACACACTAAGATTTCTACCCTCTTTTAGGGAGGGAAAAAGTGTGTCTTATACTCCGAAAAGTACGGTATATTCCATTTGAAATTCCAGAGTGGTGCGGTGGCCTAGAGATGGAGCTCTCGCTTCACAATCGGGAGGCTCTGAGTTCAATCCTAGGTAGAGGCAGATATTTCTCTCTCTGGGCACGATGAGGATATATCTGCTGAACAAAACTCTGCATTGGCGACAGGAAGGGCATCCGGCCAGTAAACTTATCTTATCTTTGGCATTCTATTTTTTTTTTTAAAGAAAATCTTCTTTTCGTTCGCTGGCACGTTTTTCATTCACATGTTTTTATTGTTTTTATAAAGCAGAGTTCTATCCTCTAAGAAACAACTGCCCCCTAACTCGTATAACTGTTTTTTCCAAAGGTTTCTCCATTTCAGGAAGAGAAAAAAACTCACTTCGCATCGGAGGTGAGCGAGAGGGCCGTAAGTGGGTACTCGCCGAAGGTCGCCTCCAAGACGGGACGGCGTTGAGGGCAGCTGGGATCGTAAACCCGGACCTGGATTCAGAAGATCAAGAGAGAGTCAGGACAAGTTTTTGCACAAAAAGCAGAATAGGATGAAATAATTGAAATCCCATTGAGACACAATACTTAGAGAAGGCTTGTCCTAGCTTAATGAGGGAAGGGGAGAGAATGTTCCTCTCCTTTTTCCTCATTTCTTCCCTTCTTTCCTCCCTCTCATCTTTTTTCCTTCCTTTCTTCATCTTCCCATCCATTCCTTTCTTCCTCCTCCCCTTTTCCTTCCTTCTTTTGTTCCTCTTCCCATCCATTCCATACTTTTCTGTTCCTCCCTCTTCTTCCTTCCTCTTCTCATCCATTCCTTCCTTCCTTCTCTGTTCCTCCCTCCCTTTTCTTCCTTCCTCTTCTCATCCATTCTTTCCTTCCTTCCCTCCTCTCATCCATTCCTTCCTTCATCCCTTTTCTTCCCTTCCTCTTCTCATCCATTCCTTTCTTCC
Organism: Coluber constrictor foxii; assembly: GCA_038048745.1. Classification (NCBI taxonomy): domain Eukaryota; kingdom Metazoa; phylum Chordata; class Lepidosauria; order Squamata; family Colubridae; genus Coluber; species Coluber constrictor. Next base: position 9,136,736 of record CM075975.1, read on the forward strand.
TTCTGTTCCTCCTTCCCTTCTCTTCCTTTTCTTATCCATTCCTTCCTTCCTTCCCTCCTCTCATCCATTCCTTCCTTCATCCCTTTTCTTCCCTTCCCCTTCTCATCCATTCCTTTCTTCCTTCTCTGTTCCTCCCTCCCTTTTCTTCCTTCCTCTTCTCATCCATTCCTTCCTTCCTTCCCTCCTCTCATCCATTCCTTCCTTCATCCCTTTTCTTCCCTTCCTCTTCTCATCCATTCCTTTCTTCCTTCTGTTCCTCCCTCCTTTTCTTCCTTCCTCTTCTCATCCATTTTTTCCTTCCTTCCCTCCTCTCATCCATTCTTTCCTTCATCCCTTTTCTTCCCTTCCTCTTCTCATCCATTCCTTCCTTCCTTCTCTGTTCCTCCCTCCCTTTTCTTCCTTCCTCTTCTCATCCATTCTTTCCTTCCTTCCCTCCTCTCATCCATTCCTTCCTTCATCCCTTTTCTTCCCTTCCTCTTCTCATCCATTCCTTCCTTCCTTCTCTGTTCCTCCCTCCCTTTTCTTCCTTCCTCTTCTCATCCATTCCTTCCTTCCTTCTCTGTTCCTCCCTCCCTTTTCTTCCTTCCTCTTCTCATCCATTCCTTCCTTCCTTCTCTGTTCCTCCCTCCCTTTTCTTCCTTCCTCTTCTCATCCATTCCTTCCTTCCTTCTCTGTTCCTCCCTCCCTTTTCTTCCCTTCCTCTTCTCATCCATTCCTTTCTTCCTTCTCTGTTCCTCCCTCCCTTCTCTTCCTTCCTTTTCTTATCCATTCCTTCCTTCCTTCCCTCCTCTCATCCATTCCTTCCTTCATCCCTTTTCTTCCCTTCCTCCCTGCACTTCTTTTCCTTTGGACTAGTTAACCTCTCACTCCCATATTCTGGAAGAGACATAGTTCCTAAACCTATTTCAAGAGCAATGCTAGTTGGGAGTTTATCTGGTGTAATTACTACCAGGCCAAACCCAACTGACCAACTATAAACCGCTTTGAGTGGCTGAAGATCTCGCTTATTATCTTGACCAGCTTCTACCTGATGATGTCCGGTACAAGTCACGATCTTCTCCGATCCAGGCAGGAATTCCATATCCCGGTCCCAGATAGGTACCCTCAGGTCGAGCCAATCGTGGCGCACCTGGGACAGGTACAAAGAAATCACGTGAATGCAGGGAGGAGCCAATCATGTCTGAAATTGCAAATCCAAGGCAATGAACCCATGTATGAGTGCAAACATACATTCAGACAGGCCAATCAACGACTCACGTTCTTGGCTCGAAAAACCGGTTGCTGAGGCTGGTGCAGGTCCCATATTTTCAGGCAATTTTCTTTCCCCCCTGTGGCGATACGGTGGCGGTGCTCCGAATTTTGCCTCATGCGGCACACACCGGCCCCCACCTGAATTTCCACCTGCCAAAAAGGAGAATCCGGTGAGCGAAGATGAATTCTGCCACGTCCTTTCTTTTTTTGGGGGGAGAAGAAATGATTTTATTAACCATTCTACTGAAAATAGCAAAAAACTAGTACAAAGGAATGAAAGAAAAAAAAGAGTAGGAAGAAAAAAAGTATACACCATGAATGGGGTTGGTACGTTGTTACTGAAAGAAAAAAATATATTTACTCAAATTTGAGATAGTTTACTCAAGTTTGGGAAGTACTAGTCTATCATCATCATTTAACATAATTTATCATAATCCCTTGTGGGGTGGAGCCTGGGCAACTGAATGGAGCGGAATGTTTACTGGCCGGATGCCCTTCCTGTCGTCAGGGCGGAGTTTTATTCAACAGATAATATTCTCATTGTGCCCAGAGAGAGAAATATCTGCCTCTACCTAGGATTGAACTCACAGCCTCCTGATTGCCACCACACCACTCCTTGGGAAGTACTGGTCTATGGTGAGAAAAAGAATAAGGAATTAAAAATACAAGGAGCCCGATAGTTCTTTTTTCTGACTAGCAAGTCAATATTTCTATCTTGTGCTTTTTTTAATCGACAGCCAGCTAGGTCTCTTGGTTAAGGTACCAGGCTAGAAAGCAAGAAGTGGTGAGTTCAAGTCCTACCTTAGCTGTAAAAGCTGGCTAGATGACTTTGGGCCAATCTCTTTATCTCTCTCTCTCTCTCTCTCAGCCCACCCCACCTCACAGGGTTGTTGTGTGGAAATAGGAGGATATATATGTATGTATGTATGTATGTATGTATGTATGTATGTATGTATGTATATATGTATGTATGTATGTATGTATGTATGTATGTATGTATGTATGTATATATGTATAAAATTTTATTTTAGTACAAATAATCCATCTTTCATTAAAAAGTGTGTTATCCAGGTACAAATGTTTGTGCAATAACGGTTAAAATTTACAATCATGTTCATTATTTAATATATTCTTAGCTTAATACCAATACATTCATTATCTAATACTTTACAGTCTCTTCTTAGTTTGCTTAACTCTATTAAACTATTTTCGGTATTTTACTCATCTGCTTCTATTTCTAATTTTTCTATTTATTCTCTAACCATCGATAAAAAGTTTCCCATATCGCATCATAGCCAGTTTGTTCTTTCTCTTTAATGGCCAGTGCTAATCTATTCATTTCTGCACATTCTAATATTTTCCTTACCATATTCTCCTCCGTAGGAATCTCTTCACTTTTCCAATTTTGTGCAAATACAATTCTAGTTGCGGTTATTACATGAATAATCAAATATACATGTTCTTTACTATAAGTTTCTGGTAAGAAATATTTCAGGTTTCAAGTTAATATGTTGTTGTATCATCTTTTCCCCAACCACGTGGATATTTTTAATCAATTTCTTGACCAACACAAAACTACAGACATGTGCCTCCTCTATAATCATCCCATACAAATGTCATCCATGGAGGAAAAAACTATACAGCTATTCAATGGTACAAACGAAGAGAGAAATCATTTTAAATTTCCATCTTGAATAGCACGGACCTCACAATGAATACAAGGCAACACTTACATTCTCCGAAGAGGAATCCCGCCAGATTTTCATCAGCCCAGACTCCACACAGGTGATAAGGGAACTGTAAGCAGCAAGAGAAAAAATAATAAAGGCAGAGAAATGTTTTTCAGTGCAAGTTATAGAAATACAGAAAGAGGTCTGATATCGTTTGGACTTCAAGAAAGCAAATAAGTGGTTTCTTCCTTAGGTTCTGGTGCCAAAATTGGCATGGTGTGGTTAAGGATGGAAGTTTTATTTTTGTTTCAATTCTTCTTGTTGTTGTTGTGCCATATCTGTCATCGGATGTTGGCGATCATTTTTTTAAAAAATTAATTTATATGCCGCCCTTCTCCGGAGACTCAGGGCGGCTTACAATGTGTTAAGCAATAGCCTTCATACTTTTGTATATTTATACAAAGTCAGCTTATTGCCCCCACAAACTGGGTCCTCAATTTACCCACCTTATAAAGGATGGAAGGCTGAGTCAACCTTGAGCCTGGGGAGATTCGAACTTACAGTAATTGCAGACAGCTGGTGTTAATCACAATGCTTTTAGTCTGCTGAGCTATCCAGGCTCTTTTTACAGAGCTCTTTTTACAGGCTCCTTTTTCTAGCCACAGTTGTTAAGGGAATCACTGCAATTGGTAAGTTAGTAGCACGGGTCATTAAACGAATCTGTCTTTGCCATTGATTCTGTTTCTCAGAAGGTTGCAAATGGGGATCATATAACCCTGGGCCACTGCAACTGTCAGAAATATGAGTCAGTCGCCAAGCATCTGAATTTTGATTGCATGACAAGGGTCTGAATTTTGATCAGGTGACCACTGGATTGCTGCATCCGTTGTAAGGGTGGAAAATGGTCGTAACTTTGAACAATAGCTACACGAATGGCTACAAATCCAAGACAGAGATTACAAAAACAGCAATGCCACATTAACTGTGCGGGCAAGGATGAGTTTGGAGGGCAAGTGTGCAAAACTCTTTAATTGTGCGGATGCCTATTCAAAGCTTGTTTTCACCTATTTCCAACCTCAAGTAGGAATTGAAAAAACTCTTGTCAGATACCATCTATAGATGGGATCTGGCCCCTTCGAGATTAGCAAAAATGTATTCAAATTTAAATCCAATCTGTTGGAAGTGTAATCAGGCACGGGGTACTTTCTTCCACGTCCGGTGGCTTTGCCCAAAAATTAGGAAATATTGGGAAAAAATAAGAATTTGGCTAATAGAAATAACATCGGAAAAAATAGAACTCAAACCAGAGATTTTCCTACTAGGGATGATTAAAGAAAACTGTAAGAAAGAAATAAAGTACTTAATATTACACATAGTCACTGCAGCCAGGTTGGCGCTCGCCCAATATTGGAAAACTGATCAATTGCCAACAGACCAATTTGATAATCCAAAAAAATCTATAATCGTGCGGAAATGGACAAACTAACATTTGAAATGAAGGATAAGGTAGACTCAAAAGGTTATATAGCATGGAATAGGTGGTATAATTGGATAACACATAGAAACGAGGGTAAATGTAAAATTCTGTGTGATAATAATAATTAGCAGATATGCACTGTTAATAAGATAACGGATGTGAGACTGAAGTAACTTTTTCTTAGTATATATTGTCATCTGTATTAATATATATGTATATTGTATATACATGATACAACACTTTACTTTTTATATATTTAATAAAGTTTTGTTTTATCAAAATCAAAAAAAGGAAAGGAAAGGAAAGGAAAGGAAGGGAAAGGGAAAGGGAAAGGGAAAGGGAAAGGAAAAGAAAAAGAAAAAGAAAAAGAAAAAGAAAAAGAAAAAGAAAAAGAAAAAGAAAAAGAAAAAGAAAAAGAAAAAACTTTTGTCATTTTTCCAAGGCAGGGAAAAATCAAAAGGGATTCCACTCTTACCCATCAAGGACGGCTAAGCCACAAAAAGGTCCTTCACCTCCCTGGCAGTCTCGCGATTCAATAAACTTGCCCTTTTCGGTACTGAATAATCTAACGGATCCATCGAGGCACCCCACAAAGATCTGTGTGGAAAAAGGAAGCCACAGGATTATTCATTAGGCCAGTTACGGATCCTCAGGGTTAACATTTCTTAGATAGGTCAAGCAAGGTCACCGGTTCAACATGACATTTTGAATTAAAATAATCTTAGGTACAAGAGGAAGCAAAGCATAGATAGACCTACAACGGTTCATTTAGTGACTATTCATAGTTACAACAACAGTGACGACCGCTTTTCACACTTATGATCATTGTAGCATCCCATATTCACATCAGTCATTTCATCGTTTTGCTAATTTAACAATTGCGGCAATTCACTTAACAACTGTGGTGAGAAAGGTTATAAAATGGGGTAAAATTCACTTAAAAACTCTCTGACTTAGCAACAGGAATTTTGGGCTCTATTGTGGTCGTAAATCAAGGACTATCTGTAATAATTTTACGGCCTTTTTTTAAATATAAAAAATGTAAAAACATTTTACGACTTTTCTTGCCACAGTGTGAATCACCGCAGTTGTTCAGTTAGTAACATGGTTGTTAAGCGAATCCGGCTTGTCCCCCATTGACTTTGCTTGTCAGAAGGTCGCAAAAGGAGATCACATGACCTTGGGACACTGCGACCGTCATAAATATGAGTCAGTTGCTAAGCGTTTGAATTTTGATCACATAACCACAACGGTTGTGAGTGTAGAAAAACAATCATAATTCACTCCTTTTCAGTCCTGTTGTAACTTTGAATGGTCATTAAATGGAAGGTGGTAAGTCGAGGACTAAGTGTAAATAAATAGTAAGCCTGTATCCCATCTGACTTTCAGTGACTCTGGGCAGCTCACAAGAGTGAAACAAAGACATTACAATCAAACCAATTAAATATAATAACTGGCAAGAGTGATGAAGCAAAAAAGGCCTCCACTCTCTCTCGCCCAAAATCTGGGTGAAGCCAGCAAATCACAAGCAGAATTAGAAGACCAGATCACCTCCGATTCGTAGGAATCTCCCCAACACATCGCAGTGACAGCTTCTCGTCGACTGAGAGTTGTTTCTCCCATCCTATAATTCGTGGCCTGTTTCTTCTGCAGGTTGACCCCTAAAAGTGGGAAAAGGGACATCACATGATAGGAAAAAACAAGTAAGAAAAAGAATCATTATCACAGCCTATTTCCCCCCCCCCCCCCACCTTCCAGCAAGAGACGATGTCGTCAATAAAGGAGAATATCAGAGAACAGCAGTCAACTCAAGAAACAATGTTGCTGGATGATGGACCAAGTGGCCCCTTTCAGCTCCGGCTTTATTATTATTTAAATAATGATGATGATGACAAGAACAACAACAATAATGGTGTATATATATATGATAACTATATATTAAATTATATGCCCCATCTCACCTAGAGGTTTAGAAAGTGTGTACATATGTATGTGTCAGATAGATAGATGATAATACTATATAATTAATATATTATTAAATTTATATTCCCCATCTCACCTAGAGGTTTAGAAAATGTGTACATGTGTCAGATAGATAGATAGATAAATAGATACTATATAATTAATATATTATTAAATTTATATGCCCCATCTCATACTTTCTAGGTCTAGAAAGTGTGTACATGTATGTCAGATAGATAGATAGATAGATAGGTAGGTAGATAGGTAGGTAGGTAGGTAGGTAGATAGATAGATAGATAGATAGATAGATAGATAGATAGATAGATAGATAGATAGATAGATAGATAGATAGATAGATAGATAGATAGATAGATAGATAGATAGATAGATAGATACCATAGGTAGGTAGGTAGGTAGGTAGGTAGGTAGGTAGGTAGGTAGGTAGGTAGGTAGATAGATAGATAGATAGATAGATAGATAGATAGATAGATAGATAGATAGATAGATAGATAGATAGATAGATAGATAGATAGATAGATACCGTAAATAGGTAAGATAGATAGATAGATAGATGATAGATAGATAGATAGATAGACAGACAGACAGACAGACAGACAGACAAATAGATAGATACTATATAATTAATATATTATTAAATTTATATGCCCCATCTCATCTAGGTTTAGAAAGTGTGTACATGTATGTCAGATAGATAGATAGATAGATAGGATAGATAGATATAGATGATACTATATAAATAATACTATATTATCATTAAATTTATATGTCCCATCTCACCTAGAGGTTTAGAAAGTGTGTACATGTGATAGATAGATAGATAGATAGATGATAGATAGATACTATATACTTAATATATTATTACATTTATATGCCCCATGTCACCTAGGTTTAGAAAGTGTGAACATGTATGTCAGATAGATAAGATAAGATAAGATAAGATAGATAGATATAGATGATACTATATAAATAATATAGATAGATAGATAGATAAATATAGATGATACTATATAAATAATACTATATTACCATTAAATTTATATGGCCCATCTCGCCTAGAGGTTTAGAAAGTGTGTACATGTGATAGATAGATAGATAGATAGATAGATGATAGATAGATAGATAGATAGATAGATAGATAGATAGATAGATAGATAGATAGATACTATATACTTAATATATTATTACATTTATATGCCCCATGTCACCTAGGTTTAGAAAGTGTGAACATGTATGTCAGATAGATAAGATAAGATAAGATAAGATAAGATAGATATAGATGATACTATATAAATAATATAGATAGATAGATAGATAGATAGATATAGATGATACTATATAAATAATACTATATTACCATTAAATTTATATGGCCCATCTCGCCTAGAGGTTTAAAAAGTCGCTTTTAGCTTCCCAGTCAGTCAATATGGATTCAGCAAAGTGAAGCTGGAGGCAGCTGAGATTTCCTTCCCTCCACTTTGCCCTCGCCATTCTCCGCTCCCTTCGCACTCTACACATGCCCAGAGGCACCATGCACATAGTTAGAAGCAGCTGTGTCCCCTTAGTCGCCCGCCCCTTCCTTGCTTCTTCCGTCCCTAAAACCCTCCATTCCAGATTCAGCCCGACACGCGGCTAGTCCTCATTACCTTTCAAAATGCCCGTTTCGGAGCCCACCCACACGTGGCTGCCCCGCGAGGGAGACGCCATGTCTGTCTCCGCTCTGTTTTCAGAGCCTTTTGCGGTATTTCCGGACCGGAGCGATTAAAGCGACGGACCGGATCGTGCTGTCCGGGGCTGTGATTGGCTGACGCGCCGCTTGGGGTGCGCCGATCATAATCGTCCCCCTCGCGCTTTTTTCCCCCTCTTCAGACGGTCCTGCCACTTTTGGGCACAGGGAAAAATAAAAAAAACTTAAGCATAATTAATAAGCATAATTATATATATATATATATATATATATATATATATATATATATATATATATATATATATATATATATATATATATATATATATATAATTAGTATTATTATAATTAATAATTAATAGCGGGCCATTTGAATTCTTGGTGAGGTCCCCCTCCCAAAAAAGGTAGCTTGTTAATTGATCTATATATTTTTTTATCCCGCCTTTATTATTTTTATAAATAACTCAAGTTTGCAAACTTACCTAATACTTCATCCTTCTCCTGTTTTCCTCATAAAAACCCTGTAGGATTGGCCCAAAGTCCCCCAGACACGTTTAATGCATATGATGTGGGACTAGAAATCACTATCTCCTTTTTTTTCTAGGCTAGTGTCTTAACTACTAGGCCAAACTGCCTCTTAGAAATCATGCTTAGAAGTCATTAGAACTAATAAAAGTTCCCTTTATCCAGTCTTCTGCTTTTTTTTCTCTCCCTTTTTTGTCTGTTCCCTAATGCCAAACAAGGGTTTCAACTAAAGTGAGAAGCAGAGATAATCTTGTTTTCTTTAAAAAAAAAATTCCACTGATCAGAAATAAGCATAGCAAAGATTTCAGCAGTGGCTTACTTTATTTCTGAAGCCCCCAAACAACATGGCTACACCACATAATTTTCTTTTGATTCCCTTTCCCCCCAACATTTTAGATAAGAGTTTGGCTGAATCTACAATGGATGTCTTCGCCCAAAAATATAGACTTCCAAAATAACCAAACGATAAACGAAGGATCGGATAGAGACAATAACAGTAGACAAGAGACCACAGAGCCCAGATAAATATCGTTATGACACTGCCACATTCCCGCAAAGTTTAAGGTTACATTTCATGAGGAAATACAGAGATCTGATTTCAGAGGTTTTTCCACACCTTTTCAGAGGATTTCTATTCCTTTCAAGGACATTTTACAGTCTAGCAAAATCTGTCCTACAACGGGGATGCTCCGTCTAATATATTTTTCTTATGCTTAATCCCAACAGCCAAGATTACAATAACAACACAAACGGAGAGAACTTCCACCGTGTGATAAGTTCGTGAGTTCTACAGAAATGAGGAAGATCCTATCAGGCCGAAGTAGGGCAGGAATAATAAAATCTCAGGTAAAAAAGAGAGAACAGGTTTTCAAAGCATGGTATCGTTTTTGCTAGTTGAATTCTCTTTTAGCAGGCTAGGTAATTGCTCGACGTTGGTGATAGGTTTGCAAAACTTTGTAACAGGTGACTCCAAATCAGCCCCATCTCATTACAGGTAGCCCTTGACTTATGACCATAATTGAGCCCAAGATTCCTGTTGCTAAGTTAAAACGTTGGTTAAGGGAGTTTTGCCCCATTTTATGAACTTCCTTGCCACAGTTGTTAAGTGAATCACTGCAGTCGCTAGGTTAGTCACACAGTTGTTAAGTGAATCCGGCTTCCCCAATGACCCTTGCCTGTATTAAAACGGGATCCTTTGACTCCCCCGGGACATTGCTGCCACGGTCGTAAGTGTGAAAAACGGTTACAAGTCCCTTTGCTCAGTGTCATCGTAACTTTGAAAATCACGAAACGAACTGTTTTAAGTCAAGGACTACCAGTATTATTGTATTTGCAATAAATCTGACTAGAATACTAATGCGAAAAGGGAAGGAGTTTTGCTGTCGTTCACTCTCCGAGTTAAAACTATCTTCCCGTCATTGCCGTCTGGAATAGCGTTTGACGCATGATCGAATGTGCGCAGCTGTGGCCTGCACACACCGGCAACGTATCCTATGTCCAGCTTGAAGCAATGTAAACATTGCCAAATATAAATGAATCCTGAAGAGAAACTGGTCCGAAGATTGCTTCAGCAGCTGAACTCGAACATGTGCGCACAAGGGAAACTGTGGAGCCCTTCCTCTTCCTCCTAGTAAACTTACAGAAAAAACCCTCCACCCGTTTAGCCATCAGGACGAGGCAGACTGCGCCACAGAGTAGCCAGGAAGGGCGGGCAGCGCAAACTCAACTGCAGGTCCTTGCAAGTGTCTCCCTCCGGACACACAACTTTCACGCACATTTTGGCATCTGGGCCTCCTTCGGCGTTGCGGAAGGGCTCCGTCACATCGAAACGGACGCCGCAGGCTTCCCCGTTCAGCAACCGACTGTCCCGTCTCCTGGACCGAGGTTGCAAGAGAGGATGGGGCCAAGGTGGAGCAGTGAGGAGGAGGCGGAGAGGGAAAGGCTGGCTCTCATCCAGAGACTGCTCCATGTTCAGCAGGACGAACGCTTTCATGAGACGGACGCCTCTCTGGCAACGGAGATGAAGCATCCAGCAGAATTCGTGCTCTGCCCCTGTGAGGAAAGACAGTATGTTGTAAACAGCAGTCACTTAGATGCAATAGGCAGAGGAGAGGGGAAAAGTAGAGGATAAAGAAAGAAGGAAAGGAAAAGATAAAAGGGAAGGAGAAAGGAAAGGAAAGAGTAGGGAAGGAAAGGAAGATGGAGGGAAGGAAAGTGGAGGGAAGAAAAGGAAGATAGAGGAAAGGAAGTTAGAGGAAAGGAAAGAAGGAAAAAAGAAAGGAAAGGAGAAGGGAGGGGAGGGGAGGAAGATAGAGAAAAGGAAAGTGGAGGGAAGGAAAGGAAGACAGAGGAGAGGAAAGGAAGGAAAGGAAGATAGAGGAAAGGAAAGGAGAAGGGAGGGAAGGAAAAGAAAGGGGAGGGAAGGAAAGGAAAGAAAGATAGAGGAAAGGAAAGGGGAGGGGAGGGGGGAGAGAAGGAAGATAGAGGAAAGAAGGAAAGAAAAGAAAGGAAAGGAAAGGAAAAGAAAAGAAAAAAAACCAAGGTAACAAAACAATAACACATAAAGTGTAAATTATAGTTATAAAATATAAAATAAAACCTTTCTTTCTCAGCTGATCTAACTCACACCATCAGAATTTGGCTGGAAGCCACGGATACCCACCAAATTTATCACATTTTAAAAAACTGCAGATTTCCCCTAAATTACAAACACTGGACTTCGAAGAGAGCTGTATAAACACGCTTCGATTTCCTTCACAATCTTTGCAGCCTGCCCCATTCCTAGCCCATTTTAAATCTAGAAGAGCTCTAACTTCAGATCCAGTTGGGACTACGACCACCATCCGTTTTACGTGGGACTAAAAGATTTCATGGGAATCGATTGCAAAAAAAACCCCCCACAACCTCCTATTTTGAGACCCTCCTCAGGAACTCAAAGCCCTGGGAACGGGCCCGACAGCTGTTGCACAGCTGCCAAGGCTCCAGGGCGGAGTCTCCAAAGACCGTCCTCTGCTTGAGTCTGATTGGTTGCACAGCTGGCATCCAGTCGGAGCCTGGCACCCATCCTTCGGCCCTCCCGCTCACCTTGCCTGCCTTCATTGACTTTCAGCGACGTTGTCATGCTCTTGAAGTCGCCGGATGCCAACATCGCAGTGTAGGCTTCGTACACGTGGGAGGTGCATCGCAGCATGCAGTTGCTAAATCTGGGCTGCATTGGCAGCTGTTCCTCGGGCGTAGCCGGCGGGCTGTCATCGGCAGGGCAAAGCACCGAGGGCTGCCCGCCGGTCGGTACCTCCGTCGCCAGTTCCTGAGTTCCGACATAGCTCAGAACAGCCGTGCCCAGGATCCAAAAGATGATCAGCCCAGAATGACCCATTGCAAGTATTCGGGAGAGAAACCAGCATGTCGAAGAAGAGCGCAGAGGGACGGCCGAAGGGCTGGATCTCACAGCCGCAACAGGCCTGAACCTGTTGCTTCAGCCTGTGTGGATTCCTTGGCCTCCGCCAGCTGCTGGGAGGGTGCCCAGATCGGCAGCTGCCAACAACTTTGGAATGCCAGGCCCCAGAGGGGGAACCGGAGACAGGGAGGGAGATAAAAAGACCGCTGGGGGCATGGCCAAGTTATATAAGATGGAGTTTACAATGGACATTTTTCACGTCCGTCCGAAGAACACTTTTGTCCCACCGTTTTGTGCAAGTCCGGGCAGGACCCTGCCGTCGTCACAGGTCGCTAACAAGAGAGCTATCCGATGCGGTTTTCTTCTCCTCCTTGCCCTCCAGGGATTCTTTTCTCCACCAATGCCGTTGCGTGGAATGACGCATTCCCAAAGAGTCTGAAAACATGCCAAGATAGTCCTCGGCTTAGCGACGTCTGTCTAGTGATTGTTCGAATGCACAACACTGAAAAAGCGACGTGCGATCGTTTTTTTTTTTCAGTTTACAACTGTTGCATCCCCATCCTCGCTGGATCAACGGACGGTTGGGATCTAGCATGCACTTATGACAAGTTGCAGCGTGTTGGGCTCATGTCATCCCTTTTTGCGACTTTCTGTCCGGCCGAGGGGGGGGGGGGAAGCAAGAACCACTTGTATTACTAATTTAGGAACTACGATTCACTGAATAACAGTGGCGAGAGGTTGCAAAATTCACACGCCTATGGAGTTTCTCAGCCATCCATGTTGTGGTTGTTTCCCGAAGGTGAAACTTTTCACCTTTTCAAAGTGAAGAAGCTTCTGGGATGAGAAGCGATAAACGTCTTCAAAGAAAAACCAAGAAGTCCACTTGCTTCTTGGAGACAAAACACCTTTGTGTCACTGAACAGTTGCTTTGAGTGCAGGATGGGCAGCATAATTTCCAGAGTGCCTGTTTGATTTCCTCCCTCCACCAAATGATCTTTTCAGACGGCTGTGGTAGCTTATCCCTTTCCCAAAACCAAACAGGGTAAGATAAGACCCCTAGTACCAAGCCGCATGTTGAAAGAAAGGTTGGAATTGTATGCTTTTCTCAAAAAAGGATTTTGGAGCCGTATTAAGAAAATGTACTTTGGTAAACGTTGACTCAACGCATTTTATCTCTCTGGTTTATCCCCAAACCAGCATATCCTGAACATAAAAATTCTTAGAAACTGTTAAAAATAAATAAAAGTTGCAGGCTGTTGGAAACACCAAAAGCAAGAGAAATGGTGAGCTTTAGTTCCACTCTGGGCAAGAATACTAGCTGGGTGACTTTGGGCCAATCATGAGGATACTGGGAGTTCTAGTCCCATTTTAGCCATGAATGCTGGCTGGGTAACATGACAAAATCACTTAAGATGGAGAGCTCTAATCCCACTTTAGCCAGCTGGGTGACTTTCGGCCAGTCCTTCTCAGCCCAACCCACCTCACAGGATTGTTGTGAGGAAGAGGAAGGAGTATTAGATAATTGTTACCCAATTAGATAAGGAAACACCATCTGAATAAAAAGCCAACCATATTTCAGGTTAAGGCAGGAAAACAAACCAACTACAGCATTTTTTTTTCAAACTAGTGTATTTATTAATAGTAGCAAATTTGTACACATTTAAAAGAAATTTACCATACAGAGAATGGATTGCCAATGCATTTTTTTTTTGACATGTATCAAAATATTTTTTTAACAGGGAATCCTGTAGATTTGTAGATGTAAATGTTTCCGCAACGTTCTGGAAGCTTAATATCATAAGAGCTGATACACTCTTACAATCCAACATATTATTTCTCTAATAGTGGTTTTATTTTCTTTCTTTGACATACTATATATCGTCCCTGTTTTGTTTTGTTTATCTCTGCACCAGGCTTTTTAGTCGAAATTCTTTTTACAACTGCCTGGCAAAAGAGTAAGCTTATGAGCGCCCTTTACTAATAAAATGGCAAACACTGTGACATTGTCATAGTTTTTAAAAGAGAACCCAAATTTCTTTTATTTATTATTTGTATTTCTATGCCGCCCAACTCTCCGAGGACGCTGGGCGGCTCACAACGAAGACAGTTTAAACAATATACAATAAGACACGTTAAAAACCCATACACAACGCTCATAGCCGGATCTCGCAAAATCACAGTGGTGAGATCAACGGTCCCAAGCTGCCGAAAAAAATCATTTATTATTTGGACTTATATGCCACCCTATCTCCGAAAGGACCCTGCCCAATTGGAATCCAGCTCATCCCGAATCCGAGTGATCTTGTCTGCAAATGTTGACAATACTCCTCGGCCTGTCCCTGCATAGGGTCATCCCCCGCTCCCAGATTCAAAAGGAGCGCGACACCCTAAACAGGGCAGCCGGGCGAAAATCAGCAGACGCAATAAGTGCAGAAAAATGCAAACATTTTGCTGACCGAATCGCCACTAAATAAGTCCTCATAAAGGCTCTTAAGAGGGGGGGACGTGCTAGTAAAAATATCTCCAGTCAGTCTTGAATTTTTAGGTGTAACAGGTATTTGAAGGCAGATAGACAGTGCAAGGAGCCATTTCAGCGTTCCATTATTCCACTGTTAAAAGCACGGCACCGACCCAAACATTCTTGAGTCACGACCATGGTGACAGCTTACGTATTCTTCTCAAACGCCTTCATGGTAACCATCGTAAGCCTGCTTTTATGGAGACAGAAGACATATATATGCTGAAATAATCTGCAAATTACAACGGATGTTGAATCTCAAGGGTCAAGTGTTAATGAGCACAAAGGATGAAAATTGGAACTAGGGAGGGGATGATACACACAAAACCAAGAATAAAAATTGGAAGGGGCCTTGGAGGTCTTCTAGTCCAACCCCGAGAAAGCAGGAAACCCTACACCACTTCAGACAAATGGTTATCCAACATCTTCTTTAAAAACTTCCAGTGATGGAGCATTCACAACTTCTAGAGGCAAATTGTTCCACTGATTAATTGTTCTGTCAGGAAATTTCTCCTTAGTTCTAAGTTGCTTCTCTCCTTGATGAGTTTCCACCCATTGCTTCTTGTCCTGGCCCTCAGGGGCTTTGGAAAATAAGTCGACTCCCCTCTTCTTTGTGGTAGCCTCTGAAAAGATTAGAGGACTGCTTATCTTGTGATCCCTAGACTTTCTTTTCACTAATCTAGACAAATTCCTGTCCATCTGAGAAAACGAGATTTCAATCTGTCTTCTTGATAGCTTGTTCCCACAAGAGCGATCTCATTTTTTAACTATTATGTCTGGTGTTAGAAATGGGCTCTCACCTCTTCCAGTGGGAAATAGCAGATTTCAAGCTCTGGGGGTCCAGCAAAAACAGCCTGGGAACCACCTGTGGAAGGAAAAAGATGGCAGGACCAGCATGCGTTAAATCTGAGCTGAAGTTGGAAAAAATGCAACATGTAACAAAAGCAGGCAAAGCCATAAATTCCCAAACTGACCTACAGTAGTGGCCAAAATTGTGGAAACCTTTTGGGAAAAGTTCATTTTCTAAAACTAGCTAATGACACCACTTTTTTTCTGGTACTCGTACCATAAAATTATATATCAATGGAAAGATAATTTAATTAAGAATGTGATGCAATAACTTTTAGGAAGGATTTGCTATTAGAATAGCAGTTACAGTACAAAGAAAAGGGAAAAACGTAGAAAAAAAATATACAAAAATGATCACCATAGAAAAAATGAGTTATGCAAAAATGATCACCCTGTCAAGTTAATCCTTAGTTGGGTAACCTTTAGCATGAATGACTGCCTTTACAACGTCTTCCCATGGAGGGAACCAAGCCTTTTAGTTCTGCAGCCGTTCTAATGTGAAACCAAGGTGGAATGATGGCTTCCATTAACTGGGTTTTATTGCTGAGTCGCTTCCGACTAACAAGTTTCTTTAGTCGGCTCCATAGATTTTCAATTAGGTGAAGGTCTGGGCTGTTCCCAGGCCATTCCAGCAGTGGAACAGGATTCTTTTGAAACTCGAAAGGAAAAAAAAAGTGGTGTTATTAGCCATCAAATCTCAAAAAATACACTTTTCCCAAAAGGTGTTCCACAATTTTGGCCATGATTGTAGAGTAGAGCTGGCTTTGGGGTAAATCAGAGGGACCACTCAGTCACAGGAAATCAGACTGGGGCGGTAAAGATCTCATCATTGAGAGCCAGCTGGCACAAGCATCAGAAAACCCACAAAAACCTGGTTTAGATACCGCTAACCACAAAACTGCCCCAAGCCAAAAACGAACGAGACTGATTTAGCGAGACCTATGAATCCAGGTGGATTTGTCTCACTCTGCTAACTTTACCTTATCTACAGATAAATTTATCTTGTTTTTATCTTCACTTACAACCATTCATTTACTGGCTGTTGCAAGTCGCAATGGCGCTGAAAGTGACTTAAGAACATTTTTCACACTTATGACGCCTGGGTCACATGATCAAAATTCAGGCTGACTCGTATTAATGACGGCTGCAATGTCCCGCTTGTAGACGATCGTATTTGCGATAGTCTACAAGTGAAGTCAATGGGGGAGCCAGATTCATTTAACCACCGTGTTACCACTGGGACAAGGAAGGTTATAAAATGGGGAAAAAACGTATGGAACAACTGTCTCAGCAAGAGGTGTCGGGACTCAATTGTGCTCGTAAATTGAGATTTATGTTTACAGGCAGGAAAATCCACTCACCTATTCTTGGGCCGTTCCTTCCAAGTTATTTTCTGCAGGAGGAAAGAAAAAAGCAGCATGTGTACAATCAAACATCTACAACTCTCAATAAATACAGCAATTGGAACCCGTCTGGAATCCAGTTTATAAAATTCATTCTCTTTTGCAGTTTTTCAGGCAGTTCCTGGTGTTTCATTTGTGTTCAAAGTGAGCTAGGTGTATTCATCATCAAAACTGCGATGGGGCAGGCATGAGAATCCCCATTTATTTATGTCTTTTAACGACACCCGTAATCCCTGGCATCGGGATGTGGAGTCTGGGCAACTGAATGGAGCTAGCAGTGTGTTTACTGGCCAGATGCCCTTCCTATTGCCAGAGCAGAGTTTTGTTCAGCAAATCTATTCTCATCATTTATTTATTTATTATATTTCTATACCGCCTTTCTCCCGCAGGACTCATGGCCAGAGAGATATCTACCTCTACCTAGGATTGAACTCACAGCCTCCTGATCGTGTGGCGAGAGCTCCACTTCTAGGCCACTGCACCTCTCACGAGACTGTGTGTTAAAACCCACCCCTGAAGTCTAACCCGAAGCACCATTTCCCCAATTTTCCTATAAACTGCCTATGGGGTAGCTCCGCAGCTAGATCGGCGGCAAATAAATTGAACCAATAAATTTTATTCAAGTCCCAACCCTCAGGATGTCTAGAAACCTGACCAAGGCTGAGATCTGTGTGTACCCATTCCTGGATCGGGGGCCATATGAAAAGTCACTGACCGAGCCAGATTTGACCTACAGGCCTTAGTTTGCTGGCTCATAGATTAAAGCTATCTCGAGACATTTCTTACCCATTCATTCTCCATCATCCAGGAATGCTGTGACCAGCTTTCTCCATTCTGTAAGAAATAACGCATCATGAATATGTAAATACACAAGGTTGTAATTCTGGTTGTTATTAATCAGTTAATTGAAACCCGTTTGTGAGCAGAGCTTCAGTACCAGCCTCAAAAGAAATCTCCCCAACAAGGAAAAATCGAGCAATTAAATTGGGGTTATCCTGCTTATAACGAAGCTCAGGTTTGTTTTCATTCCCAAATTGTCAGGCTGTAAACCAGGGATGTCCAACTTTGGCAACCTTAAGATCGGTGTACTTAAAAAGGTAAAGGTTCCCCTCGCACATACGTGCTAGTCGTTCCCGACTCTAGGGGGCAGTGCTCATCTCCGTTTCAAAGCCGAAGAGCCAGCGCTGTCCGAAGACATCTCTGTGGTCATGTGGCCGGCATGACTCAACGCCAAAGGTGCACGGAACGCTCTTACCTTCCCACCAAAGGGGGTCCTTATTTTTCTACTTGCATTTTTTTTAACATGCTTTCAAACTGCTAGGTTGGCAGAAGCTGGGACAAGTCACGGGAGCTCACCCCGTTACGCGGCAGCAGTAGGGATTCGAACCACTGAACTGTCGATCTTTCCACCGACAAGCTCAGCGTCTTAGCCACTGATTCCCTAAAGCTCTCAATTTAAGAACCTTTTAAGATTTGGAGACTTCCAACTCCCAGAATCCCCCAGCTAGCCATGCTGGAGGAGTTAAAAGTTCATAAGTCTTATGGAAACACCTGCAATTCAAGAAAGCAGGAGGAAAATATTTGGGGCACCAATGATCTCCCCCCGCCCCCAAACTTCAGACTGGCCTAGTTCCTAGCTGATGCTCAGATTCCGATTCTCAACAGCGAGATTCAGCCGAACGAGATTCCATGTGTTGAGCTCATCATATCAGCGGGAACCAGGCCGGCCGACAAAATTATTTGTGAATTGAGCAGCTGGAAACTTACTTTAGCCAAGCAGGAGGGGCAATTTTCCTATTACTGGTTCATCTCCCTTTAGGAAGCTGCTGAAAGAAATAATAATGATGTCAGAAAAAGCAGGACTCGGGATTCTCAAGAGGGTTTCTTGGGAGACAAAAAGGGTTAAGATGTCCGGTCCCATCAGACAGCTCCTTCCGAAGCGAATTCATCCTCTTTTCCATCAGCTGGCACCAGTGGGTTCAACCTTTTCAGGTTCTGGCACCAGACAGACGGTAAGACGTGATAGGATTTCATCACTGGGACGACGCATCGCCGATTTTAAAAGCCTCCCATCTTTTAATGTAATTTTTTAAAAATAGAATAGAATTGTTTATTGGCCAAGTGAGATTGGACAAACAAGGAATTTTGTCCTTTGTGCATCGGTTGTCATGCGCAACACTCAACTGTTTTAATATATTTATTAAATTTATAGGATCTAACCTAGAGGTGGATTGCAATTAAAAAAAAAAAAACCAAGATAAAACATTTTATTTTTATTGAAAGTTACCAGGGGGAAGCAGGATTTGCTTAACCATGCAATTCACTTATCTGCCGTCATTTGTTTAACAAATGTTAACATTTTTTAACATTTCTTAAAAAACAAACAAACACATTTGTTTACTCATGGAAGCTCTTAATTTCTAGGGTGGCCATAAATCAATGAGTACCCTGATTTAATCATTTAGTCTTGCATAATAATATAAAAGCAGCCGCCATCACCCCAGCTGCTATCAGACTGTGTGAGTGATGGGCTGCTGGTTTTGAGTGTCCACTCACACGCGTGTTCAACATTTGTTGAGCTTCACGCGTGTGCTGGGCCGCAGCTCACACAGCATTCCCCTCTATACACACCATCCTGACCAAGCTGCAAACTGGTATAATAGGCTAGCATAGCCTTCTTCAAACTGGAAGGGGCGATAGGTTGTTAATCCTTGACTTGCAACAACTCACTTACTGGCCAAAGTTACAACAGCAGTGTAAAAAAAATGAGTTCCAAATTGTCTCCCCCACGTTTTTAAGATCATTGTGGTATCCTCAAATGCAGACGCTTGTCAACTGTCTCATATTTATGACAGTCGCCGTGACCCAGGATCATGCGATTTGTGACCTGACAAGCGACGGTAAAGTCAGATCCGCTTTATCGCCGTGTTATTAACTTTAACAGCCGCAGTGATTTACTTAATAACGGTGGCAAGACGATGAGGTGATTAAAAAAAAGATGGACTGTGCAGAAATGAATAGATTGACTTTAAGGATTAAAGACAGAGAAGCGATTTATAGTATGATAGAAGATGGAACTGTTTCTATTATTGGTTGGAAAAGAGATATAAAAGATAAAAGCTTTATGATTATATTTACAAATTCGATAGGCAGAATTTTGTTTTAGTAAGGAGATATTAAAATGGTTTGTATAAAGATCAAGATAAGAAGAAAGTTCCTTTTTTGGAGGAAGAACGACCTAAGATAACACCAAGATGTCACAGGGAGGGGGTGACATATGTACTAAACTTAAGACACATCTCACTTAAGCAAGATAAAATTTGGGCTCAATTATGGCCATAAGCCAAGGACTAAACTGTACAGGCCGAGCCAAAACCCACCATCAAATATCCCTTAAATATAGACTCACCTTTCTTTAAAGTGGATCTGTCTGTTGGATAGAAAAGAAAACCCAAATTAGTGAAAGAAAAATAAAGGAAGAAAAACATTTTGCGTTTTGACAGAGGTTTGGCCGATCAGGGCTTTGGTAACTCAATTGCCATCTGACTTAAAAAGTCGTCCAACAACGAAGGTCATCCTTTCGGGCGCCGAAGTCACACCACAGCATCTCGCACCATGGACCCACAACCTTCAAACTCACTTCTTAAAAAGAGCTCCAGGAAGCATCTTAACCTTTGGGCCAATTTTCAGGTTCATGACCGTGTACCCTGGGGAAAAAAAAAGAAAACAAGACAATTCTAAAATTATACCGTTTCAGCTCCGAGCTTATCGCCTAAAAAAATTAAGATTTTGCGTGTTCTCAGAGGGTTAACTCAACATCACCCATCATCAGATATATGCTTGTCTTGTTTAATGCGCATCATAGAACACAGGATGGATATTAAGTGTCTTGGGTAACTAATACTACTACTACTAATAAGGAATACTAAAGATTTTTAAAGACCGTAAGCCAGCAGCCAACTAGAAAACAAACAGGCAGTCCTCGATTTACAACCATCCAAAGGAAAAAAAGAAATGTGACTTGTGACATTTCCCTTACAACCATGAAGGCATCCGCATGGCCACATGAGTTCAGATGCTTGGCAACCGACTCACATTTATGACGGTCACAGCCTCGGGGGTGTGTGTGTCATGTGATCCCCTCCTGCGACCTTTTAGGAAGCCAATTCACTTAACAACCATACTAATTTAAGCAGCTGTAGTGATTCCCTGTGATAAGGTCGTAAAATGGGGAAAAAAACTCACTGAATCGTCTTTCCTTAGCAACAGAGATTTGGGGGTTCAATTATGGCCCGTAAATCGAGGACTACCCGTAGCAGAGTAAAATCGCTTTAAAATGATTTTTCAATTTTGCACTTTTTCGTTACTTACCTGCAATGTAGAGACATCTTGTTTGCTGCTTGTAGCTGCGAAAACAAGCCACAGGAAAAATGATTATTTTTTTGTTTCTCTTTGTCACCTAAACCTCACAAAGCCTTTTTTGAATTAGACGATTTCTGGAATCCAGTTGGTTAAATCTCCTTTTTGGGCTACTCAGACTGTTTTCGTTTCTCCATTAAAGCATCAGAAAGAGAGAGTTCAAAATCTCTTCATTGTAGCTTTTTTTTTTCTAACTTCAAACCAACTAGCGGAGATATAAATCTCGCTGACCTCCTTCAAATGTAATATTTTCGTTTCCATTTATTTTTTATTTCTACATTCCACCTGCAGACCATAACTTTGCATATTTATGTAACTCTGGCTACATATATACGTATACATACATACATATATTCCACTCCCAACTATTTCTTCCTTTTTTACTGACCAAATTCAATTGGGAGTCATTGATAACCTCAGCCAAGCCAAGTTTTTCTATTTGCTAATTTCATGAATCAATTCTTTGTCTTTTATAGCTGCCATGTGCAAATAGGCTACAATATAAATTTCCAAATAAATTTTACAGCAAACATTATAACTGCTGCTGCCTGCAGAACAGCTGGCTTTGCGGTTCAATTTTTAAAAAAAAATTAATTTAAATACCAAGTGCTATTTAAAAAAGCCCTTCTCACCTGAAATGCTGAGCTGCAGAATCCCATCGGCCCAACCTGTAGAGAGAGAGAGAGAAAAAAAAGCTAGTTATAAATACAATTTAATCGTGATGAAGTCGACGTTTTACCAACTGAGGCTGGAGTCTTATCAGAAAATTTAAAACATCCTCACAGCACAGTTCAGAACAGGTCTGTGTTAATTTCATCACCGAAAGACTCCGCTTTATTAAAAAAAAAAAGCGCATTGATCTAGGCTTGCAAAATTTAAAATTAGCTTTTACGGCAATCTATTTTTTAAAAATAATTGCAAATGCATTTGCAATTTTGAAGGAGTTTGCAAAAGCCAAAATCCAAATTAAGCCTCTGCTCCCAAACCCAAAATGCGTTAATTTCATCACTGAAACACTCCGATTTATTAAAGAAAAAATTAAAAGCCCATTGGACTCGGCTTGCAAAATTTAAAATGAGCTTTTACGGCACCATTTTTTTTTTAGATAATTGCAAACGCATAAATGAGTTTGCAAAAGCAAAAATCCAAATTTAAGCCTTCCTTCCCATATATTATAATAATATATAATATTGCATGTTTTAAATTGCATTTCTCTCTTCCCTCCCCAGGAAAAATTTTTATATATATATATGCACAATATATAATTTTTTTAAAATAAATATTTAATATATGGTTAAAAAAAAAAGAGCCATGCTCGCAAGCAGCATTTCTAACCTTTCCCCCAATGCAAAGATTTTGCTTTGCAGAGATCCTATTTTTTGCATTGATTTTCCCCACCCTCCTCGGCCCGGGATCTTTTTCATTTTTCCTCGATCTAGTGGATCCCAATCGTGCCTCAATTAGGAAGAGGGGATCTTTGGAAAGAGATCGGGCGAATGGGGCTGGGGCTGACCTTCCCGCAGGCCGGGGATGGCGACGGATTAAGAACACGCACCTGTGTCTGGATCCACCGCAGACGCTTCGAAAAAGAAATCAGAATCGGCTGCGAAAGAGTTAAATACTCGGGAGCCGCGGGGCACGATGGGAAATGCTCCGCCCATTCCAATAGAGTGTCTCTATGGGGTCTTAGGCGCGCGGGGGGTTGTGGGTACATTTCACTATAGAGATACTAAAACAGATATGAATGTTACAGTTGTGGTTATAGAGATACCCAATGCGAGATGTTTTTCCATGGATTTAATTTCATACAACTCCCTGATGTTGAATATAATAAAAAAATAAGGCAAAGTGCAGACTTTGAATGTACAATTGAGCAATCACGGCCAAGCCATGATATAAAAAAGTAAACTTACATTTGAACCCAAAAACTGGATTTGCTTGCAAAGGTTCTTCTATTTGTTTTCGTATCTCTAGGATAGTCATGGCGGAGGGGAGAAAAAAAGCGCGGGAAACGCCGGAGCGGTGGCGCAAGCGCGATGAGGGAAAGTCAAAAAAAAAGGGCGCGCATGCGTACTGGGGAAAAAATGGCTGAATCTGGGGAAAACTTCCTACTTCCTAGATTGCAAGCTCTCCTCCAAACGATAGTGTCCCTAAGCATGTACAGAGTGCTCCCAAACTACATGCATATAAGATTTTTGGCCGTCTGGCTGATCTATGTTTGCAATGCCCATATTTAAAGCTGTCACCGTTCCAGCAATTCTTGACAAATATTGACGTATTTGTTTCACTGCCCCAATTAATAAATTAGTAATTGGATGGCAAGAGTCACTCAACTGCAGAAAGAATGCACAACTCATACATGAGACAAGAGAGATAAGGGGTCCTTGGTGCTCTCTTGGTTATTTTTTTAATAGACGTTTCATGACCCAACTAGAGAACATCATCAGTGCAAAAAAAAGGAGTGGGGTTTGTTGCACATTCCCCCTTCTAACATTGATGATGTTCCCTAGTTGGGTCATGAAACGTCTCTAAAACAAAAAAGCTCAGAGAGTACCAAAGTTCTAGTTTACACATAACTCCCCTCCGTGTAGTTGAAGCTTGGTCATCAAGACAGTTTGTAAACTATATAAAGACCTATATACTTTTATTTTTTATTCTTTTGTTCTTCTCCTTTCTTTTATTCTCCTTTTTCAAATTTCTATTTCCTTCTCTATTTATTATTATTATATTTGTATACCGCCCTTCTCCCGAAGGACTCAGGCGGTGAACAGCCATGATAAAAACAATATACAGACAAAAATTTAAAAACGTATTCAAATAATTCAATCCTTGGCCGAATTTAAATCTTCCAGTTAAAACCATTTTAAAACCCAATTAAGATAGTTTATCCCATCAGACCGGCTGGCTGGAATAATAGGGTCTTCAGAGCACGTTCAATAAAATTCAATAAAATTATTTTGAAGAGGAAAAGAAAAAAGACATTCATTTGTTTAAGACGATAGGGTTCATTGAGTCATCAGTGACCAACAGTCCTCGTGGTTGTATCGTGGGTGGATCAACGACCAAGAACTCAAAAAACTTAAAAGGAAAACAGGCTTCAATATTTTTTCTCTCCTTTTCTTTTTATTTTCACCAACAGCCAGAATGGAGAAAACATTATCTAAATACAGAATTCTGCTATGGTCTTAAAGAAATTTCAAATATCATCTTCGATAGAAGATTCGTCTTCTGGGATATGTCGGTCTGAAGGCTTGGTGGTCAGGTACTGCTCAACCATTCGGGGTAGAAAACCTTGTAGGAAATGAAAAAAATCTTGAAAAACCGCTCCCTGTTCAGGGTGTGGGGTGAAATTTAAGCTGACCTGTGGGTCGTGTTCCCCAGAACCACCGTCCCTGATCGTGGCGCAAACGGTGAACCCAAACAGCGGATCTACGGGCCTGGTTTGCCCTTCCTGTAGGGAAATTGCCTTCGATACTTTGCCTTCCAGCTCTAAGGGATCGACGGTTCTTTTAGGATCCGTTTCCGGAGTGCTGATTTGTCGCCGGACGCGGCGTCTTCCTAACCAGACACGGTGCCAGACGGTGCAATCCCACGTCACACTTTCCGCCTCGGGAAGGGAACACTCCGTCCGCGGTTTCTTCACCGGAGGAGAACCCAACTCTGCCTCTTCTACGTCTGGAGGTCGCTTGCAACCCACTGACAATTGTTCGGTTTTGGTGTTCAGCTGCTCCTCCTCCGGATCGCTGCCGAGGGATTCCCGATCGTCTCCGAGTCCCTGCGAATTCTCCGAGCAGCTGCATTTCAACACGTGCTGCAGGACGAACGAGACGCCTTCGCACACTCTCCGAAAGAAGAGCTGGGGGAAATCTCTGTTCGGGTGCAGCTCTGAGTGGGACACCACAGATTGTGCCGCCGGCGTTAAGGGGAGGAGGATAACCAGCCGTTCCGGAGCTTGGGGACTGCCGGGCTGGAAGAGACGAACCAGCCCCCAGTTCTTCCCCTTGCTGGATTTACGCTGGTATTGCAAACTCCGGCAGTATTTGGCAGCGTCCTGGCAACTCCGCTGGAGACGCAGCGCCGTCTTTTCGTTAACGTTGGCCGCTACATTGTGGCTCAGCTCAAAAGGATCCTGGAGGTTGACGGGGCCCACCTTGAATTTCTGACCGGCGTCGGATAACAGGAAATCGGAGAGAGGGAGCGACCGGCCCTCGCGTAGGGAGATCACCCCACCGGCAAAATTGTAGCTTTCGAAGACACGAAAAAACTCAGCCAGAAGGGAGCCTGGAATGAAAGAGACAAAAGTGAGCATTAGGGAATGTGGAGTTTTTCTAGCCAAGCTCTGATTTGGAGCTTGTTATGTGTGCTAAGCCAGGATGGGTGACTTAGCTTTCTAAGTGAGTGAACATGGCAGTTTCATTATGGAATTAATTGTGCAACTGTATTCGTGTCAGGCACACTTACAGCTAGTCCTTCACTTACAGCCTTTTGTTTCGAGACAGTTTGAAGTTATGACGGCAACTGAAAAAAACGACCTACGACCGCTTTTCACGGTCATGACCCACTGCACGATGTGATCAAAATTTGGGAGCTAGGCACCCAACTTCCGTTGGCTTCCAAAAAGCAAAGTCAAAAAGGGAAGTTGGATTTGCTTAATGACTCTGCATCAGCCTTGAACCAAGCTTCAAAAGAAATCCAGTTATTTATTAGGAGCTTCATGTCGGCAAGTTCCCAAGTGAAGCCAGCTCTGACCCTACGTAATTTATGCCCCAGTCATGACCCTGTTTCTCCCCTCTCCCCAGGGTGTCTCATCAATCATATTCGCCTACGGAGCAATTTCCCGGGTTGTAGAGACCACTCCCCTCCAGCCGCTATGGGTAAGCCTGGGAGACAGCCTTGAGAGAGATATGTCTGAAATGTGCATCTGTCTTTGGCTGCCGTGATCGCCCTTTGCTTATCGAGCGAAGGTCAATGATGCTTTGCGAGTTGACAGTGTGATTTGCTTAACAACCACGGCAAAAAAGTCATAAAATCATGGCGTAACTCACTTAATACCTGCCTTGAGTAGCAATGGAAATTCTCTTCCCTATTGTGGTCATAACTTGAGGATGATCTGTATTAATTTATTAGTTACATTTATACGTCACCGTGAAAAACAGATTCAGGGCGGCTTACAATTAAAAACACCCGTAAGTCACATTTTTCAAGGACTGGTCCTAACCCTCACTCGTTCACCGCCGTCATGATTCAAAGAGTTGCAGAACGAACGGTCGTAAATTGAGAATTAACTGCCTGTATTTAAATTTTTTTTAAAAAATCAACTTAAAAACTCTTTGTTAGCAACTCACAACAGCTCTCTGCATTCCCGCTGGGTTGCAACGAAGCCGGATCCTTAGGGAAAGTGCAATCCCAGCCGTCCACCACCGTCAGTTCTCCATCATCTGAGAAGAGAGGGGGAAAAAAGATGGGAAGAGGATGAAAAAAAAAAATGGTCAGCCATTATGGTTTTGTAGCCATAATAAAATCCTGCCTTGTGAGAACCAAGGCCCTTCCTGCCAGGTGCAAGGAGGTGCAGTTTGAGACCAACTGACCCTTGGACCGCGAGCTGATTGGATCTTGCGATGGATCGCATGGGCAGAGAAAGGAAAAATTTAATTTTAACGGGGGGAACCCGAGGGGTGGGTTAGACTCTAACTCCCCCCCCCTCAGGTTTTCCCGGATGTGCCAATATGAGATGCCTAATAAATCTACACTTTTGAGGAATGTCCCTGCCTTGGGAGTTTCGATTCTGTTGGGTGTATTACTTGGAACCCCGACCTACGGAGAGAAATTCACCTGTGAGGTCCTTCAACCGGGCTACCGTCGGTAAAACGGGGGGAGTGCGTGTCTGTAGGAAGAAGAATACCAGCAGTGTCAGCGCGTAGTTATTGAGGAGGGGGCCTCCACCAAAAAGATTTCCTGCATAAATAAAAAAAAAATGAGGATAGGGCATTAGGAGGAAAAGGAAGGCCAACTACCCCCCTCAAGCAACTTCACCCTTTTAAATGACCTTTTACGTTGATTTTCCTTCCTTATCTTCTTCCTTTCCTTCTTCTCTGCATCATCCCTTCCTTCCTTCCTTCCAATCATCCATCCATCCAGGGGTTGGACTAGAAGACTTCCAACGTTTATTTAAAACTTTGTTATTCTGCTATCCTTCCTTTTGTTCTTATGTTTTCTTTCTTTCTTTCCTCCATCTCTCATTCCTCCCTTCACCCTTTCCCCCCTCCCTTCCTTTCCCCTTCCTTTCTGCCATGCATTCTTCCTTCCTTCCTTCCTTTCCCTTCCCTCTAATCCTTCCTTCCCTCCCTTCTCTCCCCTTCCTTCCTTCCTTCCTTCCTTCCATCTATCCATCCATCCATCCATCCAGGGACTGGACTAGATGTCAAACGTCCATTCCAACTCTGTTATTCTGCTATCCTTCCTTCCTTCTTCTTCCTAACTTATTTTTCTTTCCTTCTTTCCTTCCTTCCTCTCTTTCCTTCCTTTTCCCTTTCCCTCCCTCTCTCCCCCCTTCCTTTCCTTCCTGCCATGCATTCTTCCTTCCTTTCTTCCATACATCCTTCCTTCCCCTCCTTCCCTCCTTATCTTTTTCCTTCCTCTCTGCCTCCTTCCTTCCTTCTCCCTTTCCCTCCCTTCCCATGCATCCATCCAGCTTTTCCATTTTACCTGCCAAGCCTTGCTGCTTCGCCCAGTAACGCAGTGCGTAGACCAGAGGCCTCACCCGCTCATCCGCTTCTGTGCAAAACTGCAGGAAGCGGGTGTTACACAGAGCCAGCCTGCCAAGCAAGAAGAAAAAGGGAAAGAAATCAGAATCATCCTGCACAGAGCTGAACCGCTTCTTTATAGCAGGATTCTTGCAATATTCTCTTCGGGTCCCTCCTAAATTCTCGCCACAGTTGTGCAGTTGTTAATTTAATCACATGATTGGTTAAGTGTATCTGGCTGCTCCACTGGCTCTATTCGTCAAAAGGTTGCAAAAGAGAATCATGTGACTACTGGATACCGCAACCGTCATAAATATGAGCCAGTTGCCAAATGCCTGAATTTTGATCACCTGATCGGGATGTTACTTTTCTTTACGCTTTATTGTCATTGTTAAGCAAATCACACTGTCAAATCGCGAAGCATCCCTGGCCTTCTCTCGGGTCGCCATAACCAATTGGGGATCACGGCAGCCAAAGACAAATGCACATTCCAGACATATCTCTCTCAAGGCTGTCTCCCAGGGTTACCTACAGCGGCTGGAGGGGAGTGGTCTCTACAACCCAGGAAATTGCTCCGTTGGCGAATGTGATTGATGACACTGGTTACACAGTACACGCACACAACGAAATTCACACAACACCCAAAGACCAGGTCCAACACACATAACAACCCCCAAACACCCCCCCACCCACCACAAATTCCCCACCCCAAATATCCACACAAGAGACCAAGTCATGCTGTCCAACAGCTCACTGATCGTGGCTCGAGTTCATTGTTGACTGTAATTACAGCGCTGGGATAAAAACCATTCAGAAAACGCATGGCCCGAGTTTTAATTGGTCTGTATCATCATGTTGCAATGGTTGTAAGTGTGAAAACGGTCGTAAGTCACCTTTTTTTTCAGTGCCGTTATAACGTCCGGCCACTGAATGAATTATTTTAATGCGAGGACTATCTCTGTAACCTGCTGATTTTGACCGAGTAGAAAACTTTGCTAAAGGGACACGAATTCCGTACTTGTTGTTTATGGAGATGTCACCCCTCAAGCCGGACTCCTTGTGGCAAAATTTGACAACGGGACGGCGGGCGGTGGAGACCACCTGGACGTGGTGAACTCCCGGCACGCATTTCTGCAGCACGGTGGCCACCAGATCGAGGATTTCCGGCACGGTGGCTGTGACCAGGTCAATGTCAGACAAGATCGAATCTTCGGAGCGAGATTCCATTTCAGTGGCTTCTTCCTCTGCCTGAACAAGAATTGAGAGAGGATTCAATCCAAACGTGTGTAAACCTACGACCACAAGTGAAACCAAAATTTCCTTGCCTAAGCAAAATTACGTGAATTTTGCCCCGTTTTACGACCGTTCTTGCCACAGTTATTAAGTGGATCTCTATCTTTGTTAAGTTAGTCCCACAGTTGTTAAGTTGACTATCCTTGTCAGAAGGTCGCAAAAAAGGGATCACGTAACTCTGGGGACACTGCGACCGGCATAAGTATGATAAGAGTATCCAAGAGTCGGAATTTTTGATCACGTGACCACAGGGGTAACATGCAACGGTTGTATAATAAATAGTCATAACTTGCTTTTTCCAGTGCCACTGTTTCTTCAAATGGTTCAGATCAATGGCTGTCAATCAAAGACAATTTATATTCTACTACTCACTTCTACAGGGAGTAGTGTTCCTGAATTTCAGCCACTTTAAAGATGGGTGGACTTCAGCTCCCAGAATTCTCCATCCTAGATGCTGGCTGGGGAATTCTGGGAGTTGAAGTCACCCATGCTGTCGTGACTTCCCGCCTGGACTACTGCAACGCTCTCTACATGGGGCTCCCCTTGAGGTGCACCCGGAGGCTCCAACTGGTCCAGAATGCGGTCGCGCAGGGAATTATGGGAGCGACGTGGCGCTCCCACGTGACACCTCTCCTGCGCAAGCTGCACTGGCTCCCGGTGGTCTTCCGGGTGCGCTTCAGGGTGTTGGTGACCACCTTTAAAGCGCTCCATGGCTTAGGACCTGGGTACTTGCGGGACCGCCTTCTGCCGCCAATAGCCTCCCACCAGCCAGTACGCTCGCACAGAGAGGGCCTCCTCCGGGTGTCATCGGTCAGACAGTGTCGGCTGGCGACCCCCAGGGGGAGAGCCTTCTCTGTGGCGGCGCCCGCCCTCTGGAATGACCTACCCCCGGAGATACGCAGGATTCCAGATCTCCGGACCTTTCGTCGGGCCCTTAAAACCCATTTATTCCATCTAGCTGGGCTAGCTTGATCCCATCCTCCGTTTTTAAATTTGAAATTGATTTGAAATTGGGTTGTTTTAATTCTTGGCCGAATAATATTTAATAATTTTTAATTGTTTTTAACTTTTGTATACCATGTTTTATTCTGGCTGTTCACCGCCCTGAGTCCGCAAGGAGAAGGGCGGTTTATAAATTGAAATAATAAATAAATAAATAATAAATAATAAGTCCACCCTTATTAAAGGATGCTGCCTGGGGAATACTGGGAACTGAAGTCCACCCATCTTAAAGCAAGCTGGCTGCTTTTAGGGAGCTGAGGTCCACCATATTAAAGCATGCTGGATGGGGAATTCTGGGAGTTGAAGTCCACCCCTCATAAATTGGCTGAGGCTGAAAAACCCTAACACAAAGCAGTCAGCATTGGTCTTGCCAAGTTTAACGAAGGTTTCCTATCTCTAACAAGAGAGATGGGACAAAACAAACATCTGAATTTGACCAAGATTTAACCCAGCCTCTTTTCCTCACCGCTGGTTTATCAGTTGTCTTGGCAGTAGCCTGGAAGTTTTTTGTCTTCTCCAGATCCAGAAACAAATCCAAGTCACACCCAGAGACACTGAAGCCGTTCACGGAAGACCCAAAGGGAAGGATGACCGATTCTGTGTGTTTGGGGGGGAAAAAAGACCAGTTGTAAAACCAGAAACTTCCCCAATATCCAATCGAAGAAGAGGGCAAAAAGTGCAGTTTACCTGGGAAGAATTCAGAAAACACCTCTTGGAACAGCTTGACGAGCAAGTCTCGAAGTCGTTGTTCGCTCTCGGAAAATTCAAACAGTTGCACCATTAAAGACATCTGGGCATCGACCTGCAGGAAAAAAACAAATAAATGAAGGTTTTTCTGCAATCAACTGTATTCAGAGGAATTCTTTACGATATTCCCCAAAAGCCTTTTTGAAGATCGAATCTTCCACATCACTGTTTTTTTTTCAACCTTGGTGAGAGAATATGAGGATTATTCCTGTAAAAGTGTAACCTGAGTTACGCCATTTTAAGTGCCTTATTTTACCTTGTATAACCTGATTATATAACTGGACAAGAAAGGGAACACAATAAGGCTTTTCTGAAATGATTACCTTATGGGAAATATGTATTATGTAGTTGTTTTGACGGAAATCGATGTTCTGGGAAAAGTACTGAAATGAGGTTGTTTGAGGCCGGCCTGTCTGTCTGTTCCAGAAGGGGAAGTACGCAAGTGATGTTTTTGTGGAATATTTCTGTTGGGAATTGGGGGAATTTCCAGGGTGGAACCTGTATTACACATATGTTATATAACATCTGAAACTGATTCCCAAGGGACATGATTCGCGTGTATTTCGATGTATTCTGATGATTGTATATAAAGGTTTGTAAGCTTCCTTTTCTCTTTGTCATGTCTCCATTTGATTGAGAGATGACCCTTTGCAAAGTCAATAAAAACTCTGTCCTTGATTCATCTAGTCTCTGTTTATTCTCTAAAAAGGTGATGAGGCTTTCCTGTTTTTCACACTTGGCAATTTTAAGATAGGGGGAGTTCAACTCCCAGAATTCCCTAGGCAGCAGGCTTTAAGACAGGTGAACTTCAATTCCCAGACACTTACATCATCCACTTGGCAGATATTTTGTGCCAATTTCTCTGGGCTCAGCTGCTCCCGCTTGGCTGACCCCTGTTTTTTTGGTGGGGTATATCTGAAATCCTTCTTCTCACGCGGCTTGACACGTAGTTTCTGCCCCCCTAGACTATGTTGTGGCTCTGCTAATACTTTCTGGAGTATCTCCTCGTCCTGCAGTTCCACAATGGCATACACCCCCTGAGGAAAAAGGAAAGGAGCATTAAGCTTGCAAATTTTGCCAGTGACTACTTTTTTAATCGATCAAAAAGGGACAGCCTATAGCCGTGATGGCATGCATGCCGGAAGTGACAGGCAGAGCCATCTCAAGCCTGTTGTTCTCCCAGGTCCCGGCGCACCGGCCAGCTGGTCTTGAGAGTTAGAACAATTAACCAGAGGAACAACTTGCCACCAGAAGTGGTGAATGTTCCAACACTGGAAGTTTTTAAGAAGAGATTGGACAACAGATTTGTCTGAAGTGGTGTAGGGTTTCCTGCCTAGACAGGGGGTTAGACTGGACTGTATTTTTATTTTTCAAAATACAAACAATCCATCTTTCCTTAAACCAGGGGTCAGCACCCTGTGGCTCTGGAGCCGCATGTGGCTCTTTCCCCCCCTCTGCTGCGGCTCTGTCACTCAAAATATGCATCACAACCGCCAATGTGTGACACCTGCCTGCACACGATTTATTGAGCTTTTCAACCCCCGGTAGGCCAACCATGGATAAATCCAAGAAAAGAAAACTTTCAGAAGAAAACAGAGCATTTAATTCGACTACATAGGCTAGTTTTGTGGCCGCTCAAGAAAGAGTCAGGCACGGGAAGGGTTTTGTGGCTCCCGGTGTTTTCTTTTCTGTGGGAAACGGGTCCAAATGGCTCTTTAGAGTGTTTAAGGTTGCATGCATGCCCAAAGACCAGTTGCACACCGGAAAACGGAAGATCATCTTCCCAGTGCGCTGATGTGTACACGCATGCACGCACGGTCCCGTTTCAGCACTCGATGCCGAAACGGTTCGCCAACAGTGGCCTATAGCAAAGTGGGGAGGAAAGAGGAGAGGGATGAGATTCACCTTATCTTTGTCCATCACCACATTGATCACATTCCCGTAGGTTTCGAAATAGCTGCTCAGCTCCAGGGCGGTTGTCCCTTTCTGGAACCCGCTGACAAAAATACTACGGAGTTCCTGAGATTGGCGGACGCTACGGAGGTTTTCCAACCGCTGGTGTTTCTTCCCGCGCAGATGATCGTCCAAGCTGGGCTCTACAACATCAAAGCAACCGTCTTCATTTGCAGTTTCTGGGGAAGGACTCTTGCAAAATCACAAGGTTTTACTGAGCGAAAAGCAGTCGCGCCAGCTTTGTTTAACCTTTTAACGCTTCTCAGAAAGTTAACGGAAAAAAAAACACCTCTGCACCGGCAGACGAGTTGCTATCAGTATTGAAATGTTGATGTTTGTTTTTGATTGTTTCTATCTTTTGTTTTTTTGTACGTGTGTCTTTTTCTTGCTTTTTTTGTATATTATGTTTCTTTTTGTACTGTGTATTTTAATCTTTGGAAATTTAATAAATATTATTTTAATTAAAAAAAGTGCATCGGAGGATGAGGTTTTACACAGGCTCACTGCATCTTAAGCTTTATTTATTTATTTATTTATTTATTTATTATTCAAATTTATATACCGCTCTACTCCCCAAAAAAAGTGCATCGGAAGATGAGGTTTTGCACGGGCTCACTGCATCTTAAGATTGATTGATTGATTGATTTTCAAATTTATATACCGCCCTACTCCCAAAGGACTCAGGGCGGTGAACAGCCAAAATAAAATACAAACAATACAAATGTTAAAAAGCCATTAAAATAATTAAACGTTTTGGCCCAAAGACAAATTAAAAACACCCAATTTCTAAGACAAATTAAAAGCAATTTAAAAAGTTTAAAAGTGAGAATTAGGCCAGGCCAGCCGGCTGGAACAAAAATGTCGAAAAGTGCGCAGATCCGGGATCCTCCGTATCTCCGGGGGGGGGAGCTCGTTCCAGATGGTTTATTTATATTTATATATTAGATTTATTATTAGGTATATTTATATTAGCTTTATTTTCAAAAAAAATCCAGTTTCATTGGATTTATCAGATTCTGAGGTGCGTTCAAAAATCTTAAAAACAGTTTCTTTCATTATTGTGGTTATGTTGCATATATATGCAGCCACATCTTGGTTCAGTGACCATCATAATTTCAACGTTATTTTTTTGGGGGGGAAAGGGTGAAATCTCCATTTATCTTTAATTTATGCTTAATTAAATTTAATTTATGCTTAATCTGGACTCCTTTGGCTCCAAATTCCTCTTTCGTTGCAAAGGAAGGAGGTGACAAACATCAGCACGTTCAAAGGAAAGCTGAAAAAGAACCAATGTTTTAATTTTTTTTTGTTAAGAAAAGGGACAAGATTGCCTCTGAACATGGGCAGAGTGCTGCCAAATTATCTTCTCCTTAGCCGCAGCCCTGTCCCATTTTTTAGTAGGTCAGAACTCCCCACGTGCCAAAAGTAGCCCTAAAAACCTCGATTTTAAGGAGTTTATTCTAAATTAATTCAATTTTACGGCCTTAGGCCCCTGCTTGACCCTTGACCCCACTCACTGTTGGCCACCGTCACGTGACACAGACGGCACCGAAAAGCCCCGCGGGGCAGAGTGTCCACATCGGCCGCCGTTCCTTCTTCCTCCATTTCTCTCCACGGGCGGAAGCTGGCCTGTCTTCACGGAAGTTCCGCCCAAAAATGATTTTGCCGCTCTTGCTCTACAACTTTATGGGCTTTTTTTTTTTTGGCCTGAAAGGTCGAAGCGGCCATTAGAGTGTACCATGTGATATTCATCTGAGGACGTCACGATCATAGAGATAAGGAGCAATCGAAGTTTTATCCGCTGAAACTTCCGGATCCCATTCGACGTTCGTCCCTTGAGTGGCAGAGAAGGGAGAGGGTTCATGGAGTGACTTCGCGTCTCCATAGAGGTAGAAAAAGCAGCAAAATTCTTGTAAGGCGGCAGCGTCCACGAATTAGCCAGCTTTCTAGCCAAACTTCCGGGTTGAAACCGAACTCGGCTTTCCATGCTTATTTATTATTCAATATTTATTATTTATTACATGTATTTATATGCCGCCCTTCTCCCGAAGGACTCAATATTGCAACATTGCAACACGCTGCATTTTATACCAATCAAATATACCCAAATAAAATAAGTTACCGATGCACGATTTAGAAGAGTTTTGCCTTAGAAGCGACAAAATTGCTTTTCTGGCTTTTGCCCAAAATTTAGGATTTTTAAAGGTTTTTGTTTTTTTTAACCTCAAAAGTAGAAAAATGTTAGACAACTTGGGGGCTGTAATGTGATCCGGTTGAGGGCTCGTTTGGGAAAAACACTAACAAGTTAAGCATTGTACGAGTCTAGATGACCTCCAGGGTCCCTTCTAGCTCTATTCTGGTTGGTAGGAGCTGGAAGGGGACCTTGGAGGTCTTCTAGTCCAACCCCCTGCAGAAGCAGGGGACCCTAGACCATTTGGGACAAGTGGCTGTCCAGTGGTTAATCGCTGATAATCTTGTGTTGGAAAAATAAAGCAGGAGCATAAATTAGATAGGTAGATAGTTAGGAGATAGATAGATGATAGATTAAATTAGATTGATAGATACAGTAGGGGATAGAGAGAGAGAGAGAGAGAGAGAGAGAGAGAGAGAGAGAGAGAGAGAGAGAGAGAGAGAGAGAGAGATAGGTTAGAGAGATAGATTGGAGAGAGGTTAGAGAGATTAGAGAGAGAGAGAGATAAGAGATGGAGAGACAGATAGGTTAGAGAGAGAGATGAGAGAGAGGTTAGAGAGAGAGGTTAGCGAGATAGATTAGAGAGAGATATATAGATTAATAGATAGATAGACAGACAGATAGGTTAGAGAGATAGATTAGAGAGAGAGATTAGATAGATTAGTAGATAGATAGATAAAGAGATAAGAGAGACAGATAGGTTAGAGAGATAGATTAGAGAGAAAGGTTAGAGACAGATTAGAGAGAGAGAGAGACAGAGATAGAGGTGAGAGAGAGAGAGAGGAGATAGAGAGACAGATAGGTTAGAGAGATAGATTAGAGAGAGATACGGGGATAGATAGATAGATAGATAGATAGATAGACAGACAGACAGACAGACAGACAGACAGAACGAACGAACATAGAGACAAGAGCTATAGAGACATGATAGATGGATGGGCTGACCATTGAATGGATCAGAGAGATGGAGATGATGGATAGATAGATAAGCAATAGCACTTAAAGCTTATATACAGGGGTGAAAATTAATCCAGCAGGTTCTGGAGAACCAGTAGCGGAAATTTTGAGTAGTTCAGAGACAGCACATACCATCTCCGGCTGACCCCAGAGTGGGGTGGGAATGGGGGTTTGGCAGTATCCTTCCCCTTCCACACCCACCAAGCCACGCCCACAGAACCAGTAGTAAAGCAAAATTGAATTTCACCCACTGCTTCCCAGTGCTAAAGAATAAGATAAATGTTGAGGAGGGATATATGTCACTTTAATTAAAAATAATATATTTTAAATTAGAATGTTATTTTAAATTCCTTCAACGGGTGTTACTGTTGAGCAGGAAACTCTCCTGAATTCAACTGGATTTTTTTGTCTTCACTGAAGCAGAGGTCAATACCCTGCAGCCAGGTCACAGGGAAACCTAACAACTGGCACTGAGGGTCTGCTCGCCTCCTTTATATATAAACCCCGAGGCTCCAAAATCCACCAATGGGAAGTTGTCTCGGGAAGACAAATGTGGCCATTGGCCTCTTGGGTGCGCTTGTAGGCCAATGAAACGGGCTGGATGAAAAAAAAACACAGGCCAATAAAAACACAGGGCCAAGGAACGGGGCCACCAATCAGATGAGAGCTGGCTTGGAGGGAAAAGGTATAAAAGGGGGGGAGACTGACTGAGAGAGCTGGAGTCCTTGAAGAGATTGAAGAGCTGAAAGTCAGAGGAAAAACAGTCTTAAAATTAATCTAGTAGTATCTACTATGTGTATGAAATCTACTTCATTCCTGCCATTGGCTTCTTACTACCGGGAAGATATTGGATATGTCTGTTTAAACATGAGAAGAGAAGTTTCGTAGAAAAAGTTTCCTAATCCCAATCATATAATTCAAAATCAAAGTTAAATAAACATTTTCTCTCGCTGGCTTGCTTTAGTTAATTAAGTTACTGGTTAGAAACTAGGAGAGTGACTTCTACTTTAAAGTATGAAAGATACTGGATGACTTAGGGCCAATCACCAGGAGATGGGGAGTTCTAGTCCTGCTTTAGGCATGAAAAAAAACTGGGTGACTGGGCCAATCACCAGGAGACGGGGAGTTCTAGTTCTAATTTAGACATGAAAGAACTGGGTGACTGGCCAATTTATTTCTATTCTATCATTCTATTCTTATTCATTCCATTCCAATTCCAATTCCAATTCATTCCATTCTATTCTATTATTCCATTCTATTCCTTTCCTATTATTCTATTCTTATTCCATTCCATTCCTACTATATTCTATTCTATTCTATTCTATTCTATTCTATTCTATTCTATTCTATTCTATTCTATTCTATTCTATTCTATTCTTCCATTCCATTCCATTCCAATCCATTCTATTATTATTCCATTCCAATCCATTCCATTCCATTCCAATTCTTATTCCACTCCATTATTATTGCATTATTCTATTCTATTCTATTCTATTCTATTCTATTCTATTCTATTCTATTCTATTCTATTCTATTCTATTCTTCCATTCCAATCCATTCCATTCCATTCCAATTCTTATTCCACTCCATTATTATTGCATTATTCCATTCCATTCCATTCCATTCCATTCCTATTCCATTCCATTCCAATCCAATTTTATATATATTCTTCTATTCTATTCTATTCTATTCTATTCTATTCTATTCTATTCTATTCTATTCTATTTCTATTCTATTATTCTATTCTATTCTATTCTATTCTAAACTCCTGTTCCGTTCCGTTCCGTTCCGTTCCGTTCCATTTCATTCTTATTCTTATTCTTATTCTTATTCTTATTCTTATTCTTATTCCATCCATTCCATTGGATTAATTTCCCAAACAAACTTTCATCCACCATAGCAGAGCAAGAACTCAAAACTTCTGCATTTTTATTTTCTGGATAAAAGAAAATCTGCCCTTTTTACCAAATCCTTACCAAAGCCGCAGGAAAGCAGGCGAAGAAAGACGGGCCGCGTCTTGTCACTGAGGGCGGCCTTCGAAGTGAAGGACCCCCCCACCTCACTCAGCTCCTGCTTCTCCCTCTCCCCCCAAAAAACCATAAGCCAGAGAAACGAGTGAAGAAAACGGCATTTATTCAGTTATTTTTTTCGTTGTCCGTTGCTATAAGAACCAGTTAGAGACCGACTTTAAAAAACCTGACTATTTTTTTGTTTGCTCTCCAAAACCATGTACAAAAAAAAGGAATTTGTCAAAAGGCTGAGAAGGGAGAGGGGGGAGGGGAAAGAGAGGAGAGGGGGGGGGTTTCATAAGATGGCCGCATTAACAAGGAATCGCGCCAAAGCTCCTTGTTCCCAAATTGGGGAAGGGAGGAGGGGGTGGGGGGAAGAGAAAAGGTTTTAGAGGATCCGAAAAAGAGAAACGACACCGAGAAGGGGGAAGAGAGAGATCCGGCGGAAAAGGAGGCCATTTTGAAATGGTTCCTCCCCATCCCACGCCTCTCCTAGCGTCGCCCCCACCTCGTCCGTCCCTAAACGAGGAGGAAGGCGAAAAACGAAGGCGCCCCTTAGAAAAACTAAAAAAAAAATAAAAATAAAAACAAAAACGGACACAGGCGCGACTTTGTGCATTCAATCAGCGAGGAGCAGGGGAAGGCCGGGCGGGGAGGGAGGGAGCAGAGGAGGGGAGGGGAGGGGGGAGTACAAATGTAAAATGTGGAAATTAAAAATATATTTATATATAAAAAAGAGAGGGGATCCAACCCCCCGGGGGGAGAGGGGGCAGGCCCGCCCCCCCTCAAACCCTCCCGGCCCGTAACCAGCGAAGCGCTGGCGACGGCAAGGGCCCTCCGGCGGTGGATTCGAAGGGCTGGGCGAAGTGGCTAGCGGATTCCTAGAGGGGCTGAGAGAGGAGCTCAGCACTCAGTCTTCCAGGATGATGGGTTCGCTGGTGCTGGCAGGATGGACTGGGGGGACGGGCAACAGGGGAGCCCCCAGAGGCCTGAGCGGCAAGACTGACTTCACCTTCACCGGCAGGTTGGGACGGCGAGCGGCCCGGCGCATCTCCAGGTGGCTGAGGGCCTTGCGAAGGGCTCTAGGGAACGAAAAGAGCAGCAAGGGGTTGTTGTTTTCTTTTTAGGGTGCCCAGGACGGTGGCAGGGCGGTGTAGACAAAAGATCCTGATATGAGAAAATACCCGTTTGCTTCTCCCCTCCCCCCTCGCCCCTCCCCCCCCCCCCCTCCCCCCTCCCCCCCTCCCCCCTCCCTCAAATTCTCAGGGGGGTCTCCCTAGTCAGCAGCCGTCCAGCAGCTCCCTGGCTTCTGAAGCATTTTAATATTTCCAACCAGCAAATCTCTAGGTCAGGGTTTCTCCAACGTGGCCCCTTTAAGACGGGTGGACTTCAACTCCCAGAATCCTCCAGCCAGCATGCTTTAAGACAGGTGGACTTCAACTCCCAGAATCCTTCAGCCAGCATGCTTTAACATAGGTGGACTTCAACTCCCAGAATTCTTCAGCCAGCATGTTTTAACACAGGTGGACTTCAACTCCCAGAATCCTTCAGCCAGCATGCTTGAAGACAGGTGGACTTCAACTCCCAGAATCCTTCAGCCAGCATGCTTGAAGACAGGTGGACTTCAACTCCCAGAATCCTTCAGCCAGCATGCTTGAAGACAGGTGGACTTCAACTCCCAGAATTCTGGAGTTGAAGTCCACCCCTCTTAAAATTCCCAAGGTTGAGAAAACACCGAAATAAGGTGGGTGGACTCCAACTCCCAGAATCCCCCTGCCAAGCATGCTTGAAGGTGTGTGGAATTCTGGGAGTTGAAGTCCGCACATCTCTTAAAGGGGCCACGCCTAAGAAAGACTGACCTAGGTTGCCGGGAGGAGCCTGGCCATTCTAGAACAATAGGTGAGAATCCAGGCGTTTCCACCGTTCTGATAGAGGGGGATTGTCACACGCTCTGCGTCAAAGGCAGGAGGACTGGACCCCCCCCGATCACCCTCCCAAGGCCGGAGGAGAGGGGGGTGGGGTGGTCGATGAAGTGGCCCCGCCCCACCCGTCACCTCCCCGCCAGCCTTGCAACACTCAGAAACACGAGCTGTCTTGTAAGGCTCCATTAATCTTGCAAATCTGAAAGTCCATCTCCCCCCCCTCCTTGCCTTTACAGATTGAGAAACTAGGGAGGGTCCCTCCTAACATGTTTTCCATGCAACCCTTTCCCTTCTGATCTGACCGTGGCCTAGTCTGTTGTCTCTTCCTCTTGTCCCATCCCAGGAGCAGAATTTGGCAAACCTTGAAAGTCCATCTCTCTCTCCCCCACCCCCCCACCCCCGCCCCTTTACAACCTAGGAAACTAGGGAGGGTCCCTCTCTAGTTTTCCACACACCCTTTTCCTCTTGTCTCTCTTCCTCTTGTCTCTCTTCCCTGCCGCCTCTCCCCAGAACACCACTCCATCGCCCCCACTAAGCCCCCGCCTTCGTACCTGGTGTCCTTGGTCGCCACAAAAACGACAGGATTGGGGGCGTCGGCCGGGTTCAGCTTCTGACGCTTCAGGGCAGGCTGACTGCTTGACCTCATGCCGGACGTTAGGGGCCGTCCGTTGGCCGAGAAGGGGAGCCCGCCCCCTGCCACCTGCGCCCGGTCGCACACAGAGCTATCAGCGAGAGGAACACCCCCCCCCCAAAGCAGTGTCTACCTCTTGGTCGCCCCTCCCACCCGCCTAGCCACCCCCTCCCGCTCCAGATCCGCCTCCTTCTGCGTTGCCAGACAAGGGGTGGGTGGGCGATGGTTGGGGGCAGCCAAGATTTGGTTGAATGTAAATACAGGGTGGCCGTATTCGCGTTTGAAGTGAATAAAAGTGGATTATTCCCACTGCCGCGGGGAGAAGCTGCACAGAACGAGCAATACCGGAAAAATAAGGGGGGAAAAAAATCCGCGTAGATGGACTCCCAAATTGCATCAACTACGACAAGGACACGGAGGGTTGTTCCTGGGGGCCACTTCTCCCCTTGCTGGCTTCCCAAATCTCGGGATTGTTCCCCCCCACCACCCTCACCAAAGAAAGCTCCTTCTCCTCTCCACCCACACTGACCCCCACCCCGGCCTGTCGGCTCGTAGCTCAGCTACTCACGTTCTCGAAAGTCCGTTTGCTCACGATGCCAGCCCAGCCCTCGGTTTGGGGTGAGCTGATTCCTGTTGATGGGCGTCTTGGTGCCGCGAGGAGTTCGGGGTTTGAGGGGCGCCTGGGCGGCTGTGGAAAAGACAAATAGGGTGCTCAAAGTCCTTTCCATCCTTCCTCCTCTTGTGCTTTGCTCTTTCTCTTTGTCGATTGGTTCGTTCCTTCCTTTGCTCGCTTCATCTTTGTTCCTTCCCATCCATCCATCTTCCTCCCTTCTTTCCAATTGTATTTGGTCCCTTCTCCTCCCTCCTTCCTTCCTTTTTCTTTCTCTCCTACTCTTTCTTTCTCTTTCTCTTTGTCTCGTTTTTTTGTTCCTTCCTTCCTCTCCTCTCTCCTTCCCTCTCACCCATCCATCTTCCACCCTTCTTTCTGATTGTACTTGGCCCCTTCTCCTTCTTTCTTTTTTCTTTCTCTCGTGCTCTTTTTTTCTTTCTTTGTCTTGTCTTTTTGTTCCTTCCTTCCTCTCCTCTCCTCCCTTCCTCTTTCTCCCTCCCTCCTTCCCATCCATCCATCCATCCATTTTCCACCCTTTCTGATTGTACTTGGCCTTCTCCTCCTCCTTCCTTTTTCTTTCTCTCATGCTATTTCTTTCTCTTTGTCCCTTTCTCTTTTTGTTCCTTCCTTTCCTCCCTCCCTTCATCTTTCTCCCTCCCTCCCTCCCATCCATCTTCCTCCCTTCTTTCCGATTGTACTTGGCCCCTTCTCCTCTCTCTTTCCCTGACCTCCATCCTTCCTTTCATTTTCTTTCTCTCGTGCTCTTTCTCGCTCTTGCTTTGTCTTTGTTCCTTCCTTCCTTCCTTTCCTCCCTTCATCTTTCTCCCTCCCTCCCTCCCATCCATCCATCCATCTTCCTCCCTTCTTTCCAACTGTACTTGGCCCCATCTCCTCTCTCCTTCCCTGACCACCTTCCTTCCTTTTTCTTTCCTCTCATGCTTTCTTTCTCTTTGTCTCTTTGTTCCTTCCTTCCCTCCTCTCCTCCCTCCCTTCATCTTTCTTCCCTCCCTCCCTCCCATCATTCGCTCTGCCTTCCTTCCCGATTGTATCTGACCTCCTTCCTTCCAAAAAAATGGGGTGCGTGTGGGGGGGAATATCTCTTATTTTCCTGACACATGTCCAGGAAGAGAGACCATTCCCAACCGCGCAGAGGGCCCCTTACCCAGCTCCTTGATAATGGTGGCCAGAGGAAGACGAACCAGAGGGTGGATCTTCAGGGGTGTCTTGGCCGCCTTGGGAAGCCGGATCGAGCCTGGAGGGGAAAGGAAGCCATACCTTACTTCAGAGCCCCCCCTTGCTTCTCCCTGTCTGTCCTACCCACCCCACACTCCCCCCGCCACCTACACTCAGCCTTGATGGCGTTGGAGTTGATGGGCGCGTAAGGTCGCCGGGCGGCCCTCCGCGGCTGCAAGATATCCCGGCACATGCGCCGCGCGATGCGGGTCAGTTTGGTGGTCTGAAGAAGGAAAGTCTGCCGGTTTTTCGCCAGCAACTTGGCCCGGTTGGCGCTGGTGGTGTACGGGGAGAGGCTCTGGGCTTCCGGCCGAGACGTGTGGCCCCGAGAGTGGGGCTCCTGAGAAGGAGGGAAGGATGCCATGAAGACGCTCGGAGGAAAAATTTGGTTTATTGGCGAAGGCTCCATGCTAGAAACTGGGAGCCTGAGAGTTCTAGTCCTGCCTTATCCATGAAAGCCAATTGGGTGACTCTAGGCCAATCAGCAGGAACCTGTGAGTTCTAGTCCTGCCTTATCCATGAAAGCCAATTGGGTGACTCTGGGCCAATCACCAGGAGCCTGTGAATTCTAGTCCCATGTCAGGGATGAAAGCCAATTGGGTGACTCTCAGACATTCACCAGGAGGCTGTGAGTTCTAGTCCCATGTCAGGAATGAAAGCCAATTGGGTGACTCTCGGCCAATCACCAGGAGCCTACGAGTTCTAGTTTTGCCTTATCCATGAAAGCCAACTGGGTGACTTTGGGCCAATCACCAGGAGCCTGTGAGTTCTAGTTCAACGTTAGGGATGAAAGCCAGCTGCATCCCTCTCTCTCAACCCAACCCACTTCATAAGTCTTGTTGTTATATGTCGGGGTATCAAACTCAAGGCCCGTCGGCTGGATCCGGCCCATGGAGTGCTTAGATCCGACCTGCAGGACTGCTCTGGAAACAGAGAAGGACTGGCCCCCAGTGCCTCTGCTACCAAAAACAGAGCCCACGAGGAAAGCACACGGCACCTGTGAGCTCCGTTTACACTGGCAGGAGGCCATTGCAGCCGAAAACGGGGTTCAGGAGCCCGTTTTCACTGGTCGAGTGCTTGAGCCACCGCAGACTCACCTGCACCCCCACCCCCAACACGACTGACGTCATGCTATTGTGTTTGAAATTGTGTTTGACCTCGGGGGTGCGGGTTGCCCTCAATGAAATCGAGTATGACAGCCCTGTTCCAGGTGA
Organism: Coluber constrictor foxii; assembly: GCA_038048745.1. NCBI lineage: Eukaryota > Metazoa > Chordata > Lepidosauria > Squamata > Colubridae > Coluber > Coluber constrictor. Next base: position 9,180,417 of record CM075975.1, read on the forward strand.
AAGAGGAGGAAGACGGGTGTGTTGGGTATTCCCCGCCTTGAGTTACGAATAAAAATAACGGTGGGGGAACACTACCCACACACAGGGGCCTTCCCTATTAAGCAGAGGAATCGTTCCTGTTGGCGTTCCCGATTCGCAACCAGCATCCAACAGAATTGTGTGTCCTGAGCCAGTTCCCCACCTCTAACACAAAGCCACAAGGGTTTGTGTGTGTGTGTCACTCTTACTGTGATGCTACGGGCAGCTCCCTCCAGCTGCGTTGGCGTCTTCAGGCCCCGTATTTCTTCCAGTAGATCCAGCAAGAGGCGCAGAGACGGCACTGCATATTAGGGGGGCCCCAGGCGTACCACTGGGCTGACTGGGTGGCTGTAGGGCGAGAGAGGGGCCTGATGAGGACCTCGCCGACATCTTCCCCACCCCCCCACCCCTTTCCTCCTGCTGCAGGGGTTCAGCCCTCTCCGACCTTTTTTTCCCAGGCACCCGGGCAGAGCAAGTAAGAGACGACTCGGGCGCCGTATCCAGCAGAAAGAAGAGGCGGCAGCCCCGATTTCTCGGTGGAGGAGACTTACTGTGGGCAACTCTCACAGGTGAGACCTTTTTGGAAGCCGGCGCCGTTCATTCCTGGCTTGGAGCCCACCGAGATGATTTGGTTCGGATTCGGTTTTGTACTGGGGAAGGGGAGAGTTCCCAATATATATATATACATACATACATACATATTCTTACTTTTCGTAGGTTTATGTGTGTTTTTCTTTAAGCCAGGTTTTTCCTACGTAACCAAGATATTTCTGCAAACCCTGGTTGAGTGAAATCACATTCACTACTTTCTGGGGTTTTTTTCCCCCTTCTTTTCATTCTGGCAGCCAGCAGATTTTCTGCTTGCCCATTTGGAGACTTGGAGACTTATATAGCTATTTCTGGCTCATTAGCCATCATCAGTAAACCACACCTACATCTTATGTATCCTCCCTGTAAAGGTACAATATCTATTTTGATGATGGCTAAGGAAACACCTGGCTTAAAGAAAACAAACAAACACACACACACACACACACACACACACACACACACACACACACACACTTGTCTATGTAAGTTTTCATGGGTATATATGTGTGTACAGTTAATATCTCGGGTTTCTTCCGTGTAAATGTAAACATATCCTTTTAAGGATACTTTTACACATACTACCCTTTTAAGGATATGTTTACATTTACACGGGAAGAAACACGAGATATTAACACACACACACACACATATATATATATAAATTGCCCCTTAATTTTTCTCCACAACAAATCAGAAGCGTTCCTGGGTCTTGTGGGGGGGAGAGGGGGGGTTCTCTGCCCCAATGCAGCCTTTCTGGGGAGAAATCTGACCCCCACGCACCCCTCCCCCCCTCAAACCACAAGATGGGGGAATACTCACTAAGTTGGGATGTAGACTTGTTTCAATTTGCTGTCAGCTTCCGCCGCTTTCAACCGTTTCTGCACCGCAAAGGAAATGGTGAGAGGGTCAGTAACAGAGTTGGATGGGACTCTGGAGGTCATCTAGTCCCATGACGGTGAACCGGTGGCACGCGTGCGAGAGGTGGCACGCAGAAACCCTCCCTGTGGGCCAGCTGCTGGTTTCGGAAAAACGGCCCCCAAAACAGCCGAAAAAATGGTCTGAAAATGGCAGAAAATGGCCCCCCAAAACGGTCTGAAAACAGGCCCCAAAAATGACAAAAAAAGTGCCATATTTTGGCCAGAAACAACCGAAAAATGGCCTGAAAATGCTCCTCAAAACAGTCTGCGAACAGCCCAAAAATCGACAAAAAAAGCAGGCCATTTTTGGGGCCAAGAACAGCCGAAAAATGGCTAGAAACCGCCCCCCCCCCAAATGGTTTGAAAAACCGGCAAAAAAACCAGGCCAAAAAACCCCCAAACCGCAAAAATCCAGGCCATTTTTTGCGTCAAAAACAGCTGAAAAACACTCCCAAAAATGGCTTGAAAACGGCCCGAAAAATGACCTGAAAACAGCCTGAAAAATAGCCCAAAAAATAGGCATGTGTACGCTGGTCTTTGGGTTTCCAGCGCTCTGGCGTGCGCTCACATGTACACTCGTACAAGTTTGGGCCCTCGGTGCCGAAAAGGTTCACCATCACTGTTCTAGTCCAGGGGTGGGCAAATGTGGCTCTTTTTACAACCTGTGGACTTCAACTCCCAGAATTCCTGAGACAGCCAAGCTTGGCTGTCTCAGGAATTCTGGGAGTTGAAGTCCACAGGTTGTAAAAAGAGCCACATTTGCCCACCCCTTATCTAGTCCAACCCCCTGCTCACACAGGAGACCTATACTAGGGATTCAAACTGTGTTTCTGATTGACACGCTCAGCGTCTTAGCCACTGAGCTAGCTAGCCAGGCAAACAACATCCCGAAAAGGGGTCTCCGGAAAAGGCATCCCTTCCCTCCCTTCCAGGAAGGAATTGCCCTCACCTGCTGGATGTATCGGTCTGTGGTTTTCCACATGTAGTAGAACTGCACGATGCTGGCCAGGGACTTCCAAGGGAGCTGCAAAAGAGGGGAAGGGGTTTTAAGAAGAGGATGAGGGGGCTGGGATCCCGTCCTGGAAATCCTGGCTCTTCCATTTAATCCAGCCACAAATAAAAGACTCCATACGTATGGGCAGTTCTCCAGTTATGACCATCATGGAGCCTGCCCGGAAGGGTCGTAAAGTGAGTTTTTATTATTTTACTCTTTACTAGGTCATTAGGTAAAGGTAAAAGGTTCCTCTCGCACGTATGTGCTAGTCGTTCCTGACTCTAGGGAGCGGTGCTCATCTCCGTTTCAAAGCCGAAGAGCCAGCGCTGTCCGAAGACGTCTCCGTGGTCATGTGGCCGGCGTGACTCAATGCCAAAGGCGCACGGAAAACTCTGTTCCCTTCCTACCAAAGGGGGTCCCTATTTTTCTACTTGCATTTTTTACGTGCTTTCGAACTGCTAGGTTGTCCCAGAAGCTGCGATAAGTAACAGGAGCTCACTCTGATATGCGGTGTTAGGGATCCGAACCGCTGAACTGCCAACTTTTCGATCGACAAGCTCGGCGTCTTAGCCACTGAGCCACCACAGTCTACATAAATCGAGGACTAGCTATGTAACCAGGAGTCCCTGAGCCACACAACCCAACTCACAAAATCCTGCCGAATGTCGTTGAAGTCCTTGCCGTATTTCTCCAGGGCCTCCTCAAACAGCATGGCTTCTGAAGCCGACCACTCCTCCATCTCGTCCCGGCACAGCACAGGCCCGCCCTGGGGCACCAAAGTCGACATCGCCTTGGCTAAGTCGTAGCCGTTACGCTGCAGGGTATCCATTGCGTGAAACTGACAAGAGAGAGAAAAGGGAGAAGCAGTGACCGGCTGCCTCTCGTGGACACAGAAACCACAGAGTGCTGGCCTTTTATTAAAGATTTTAGCAGTGGCGAAAGAGAACAAACTGAAATCGAAGAGAAGGAAGGTAGAGATAAAAGGGAAAGGACGTACCTTTCGCCGTGCCCTTAAGACTCTACTATTTCAACAGGTCGGGCTGACGAGATAATGAATTTTAAATGGGTATTTTAATCTTGGGGTTTTCTTTTAAAAAAAAGGGCCAAATTATCTAATTTGTTTTAATTGTTTTTTTTTTAAATTTTATGGTATATGTTGGTTTTTTATTATGGCTGTGCACCGCCCTGAGTCCCTCGGGAGAAGGGCGGTATAAAAATTTAATAAATAAATAAATAAATAAAATAAAAGGAGGGAAAGGAAAGGGAGATAGGAGGAGGAGGGGAGGGGAGGAAGGAAGGACTACGAGAGACAGAGAAATGGGAAGGGAAGAGAATGAAAGGAGAGAGGAAAGGAAAAAGAAAAAGAGAGAGTAAGAGACAAAGGCAGAAAGAGAGAAAGGGACAAAGAGATTGAAAGATGGAGAGAGAAAAAGAAGGAAGAAAAGAAAGGGAGGAGAAAGAAAAGGAAGAAAAGAAAAAAGGAAGAGGGAAGGGGAAGAGGAAGAAAGGAGGGAAGGAGAAAGAAAAGCAAGAAAAGAAAAAAGGAGAGGGAAGAGGAAGGAAAGAAGGAGAGAGGGTGGAAGGAAGTTAGGAAGGAAGCAAAGAAGGAAAAGAGAGGGAAGGGAGAAGGAAGGAAGGAAGGAAGGAAGGAAGGAAGGAAGGAAGGAAGGAAGGCAACTGCCCATCCTCACCAGCGTGATATCCCGAGAAGCCGCCGCGGCGCTCATATGAAGGCTGGGCTGACGGATGGAGCTGCTGCAGTCGAGGGCGCGTGCGAAGGTGCCCACCGCCCTGAGGCCAGAGAGGAAGAAGACAAGGGTTTAACTGCCCCCCTACTCTACCACCGGGCCCTGAGCCGCCCCGCCCGCCGCTCTGCCCTTGGATCTCACCGAGCCACCACCAGGAACTGGTCGATCTGCCGGTCGGTCAGAGGGTTGTCCGGATCCCACACCTTCATCTCCATCTTTTGCTGGTTCCGGTTGTCGGATTCCCCTGGGGACCGAGGGAGGGGTGAAGGGTCAGCCCTTCGTGGTTGGCACCTGCTCCCCTCGCCCCAGACTGGAACCCGGATCCGCCCTCGCTCACCTTCCGCCAGTCGCTCGGGGATCTCCGCCTGGTACTTGCAGCCTACCCGGATCTCCCCCTGGTCAGCTAAGAGGGTCTTCTGAACGGGGTCAAAAACCAGCGAGTAGAAAAAACAGTCCTGGGAAAAGGAAGACAGAAGCCTTTAAGGTCGTCGGTGGAGAATCCCTCTGGAGAGAATGCCTGGCCTGCTCTTCTCTCCTTTTCCCTCCTTCCTTCGTTCCTCCTGGCCGATCTGCCTGCTTCCCTTTTTCTACTTCCTTCCTTTCCTCCCTCCCTCTTTCCTCTACTCACCTCCTTCTTCCCTCCCTTCCCTTCCCTCTCCTCCCTCCATTCCTTCTCCTTTCCTTCCTCCCTCCTTTTCCTTCTGTTTTTCCTTCCTACCTCCTTTTCCTCCCTCTTCTCCTTTCCTTCCTTCCTTCCTCCCTCCCTCTTCTCCCTCCCTTCTCCTTTTCTTCTTCTCCTTCCTCCCTTCTCTTTTCCTCCCTCCCTCTCTCTTCTCCCTTCCTCCCTCCCTCCCTCTTTTCTCCTTTCCTTCCTCTCCTTCCTCCCTCTTCTCCCTCCCTTCACCTTTCCTTCCTCTCCTCCCTCCCTTCTCCTTTCCTTCCTCCCTCCCTCTTCTCCTTTTCTTCCTCTCCTTCCTCCCTTCTCCTTTCCTTCCTTCCTCCCTCCCTTCTCCTTTCCTCCCTCCCTCCCTCTCTTCTCCTTTCCTTCCTCCTTCCCTCCCTCTTCTCCCTCCCTTCACCTTTCCTTCCTCTCCTCCCTTCTCCTCCTTTCCTCCCTCCCTCCCTCCCTCTTTCCTTCCCCAAGGGAGTCAAGAGCCTCTGTCACAGAAGTCCAGATCTTAGCGTTCTCTGAGGAACCTCAATGTTTTCCATCTTCCCCGCCTTCTGGCCCTGCGAGGTAGTCCGGAGAAGCAGCACGAGCAGGAGACTCCTGCTCCGTCTTTATTGTCAGCTTCCACGGAGAGAACCTGGCACGCCTTAAAAGCATCTCTGCCCTCCTTTCCTTTTACTCTCAAGAGGAAGGTCCCTTCCTGAAACGTTCCCCAGGCCCCTTTTAACAGTAACAGAGTCGGAAGGGACCTCGGAGGTCAACTAGTCCCACTTTTCCTTCAGTGGACCGAGACCTCTTCCTCTCTTTCTCTTCCGTGCCTGCAGTTCCCAAGGCCACCACTGCACTGGCTCACCTCTTTATCCAAGTACTGGCTGAGGATATCCGTTTCGTTGAGGAGGGTAACACTGCACTTCCCCCTGCAACCGAACAAAACAGGGGTCACAGTCCTCGGAGTTATGACAGTTCACTTAGTGACCGTTGGAAGTGACAGCAGCACCGAGAAAAGGGTCTCAGGACCCGTTTTTCACACTTATGCCCGCCGTTGCGTTTCCCCCCCCCATGGTCACATGATCAAAACTGGAATGCTTGGCAACCGGCCGGTACTTATGACGGTTGAGGTGTCCTGGAGTCACGTGATCCTCCTTTTGTGACCTTTCTGACGAGCATGGGAGAAGCCGGGATTCACACTTAACGGCGGTGTTACCAATTTAGCCACCGCGGGGATGCCCTTCAACAAAGGCGGCAAGGAAAATCGTAAAATGGAAAATTTACGAAAATTCCTCACTTAGCAACAGAAAACCTGGGGCTCAACGGTGAGGTCGTAAGTGGAGGACTACTGGTCTTCCTGCCCTCTCCCCTCCGATGATGAACCTCATGGTAACAGGTTCTATTATCTCAACGTGGATTTCAGGGCAGTAATGTTTACATACCACTATTTTTTTTAAAAAAATTGATTTATATGCTGCCCTTCTCGGGAGACTCAGGGCGGCTTACAATGCGTTAAGCAACAGCCTTCATACTTTTGAATATTTTTATACAAAGTCAGCTTATTGCCCCCACAAACTGGGTCCTCAATTTATCTACCTTAGAAAGGATGGAAGGCTGAGTCAACCTTGGGCCTGGTGAGAATTGACCTTGCAGTAATTGCAGGCAGCTGGATGTTAAATGCTGCCTTAGTAGGAGGCATTAGCCTCCTACGCCACTCAGGCTCCCGTCATCATCATCATCATCATCACGATGATGAGTAAATGATTCACGCTCTACAGTCATGGCCCAAATTGTGGAAAACCTTTTGGGAAAAGTGTGTTTTTGAAGCTTGATGGCTAATAACACTTTTTTTTTTGTTTGTTTGAGTTTCAAGATCATCCTATTCCACTTCTAGAATGGCCTGGGAATAGCCCAGATCTTCATCCAATTGGAAATCTATGGAGCCGATTAAAGGAACTGGTTAGTCAGAAGCGACCCAGCAATAAAACCCAGTTAATAGAAGCCATCATTCCATCTTGGTTTCACATGAGAACAGCTGCATAACTAAAAGGCTTGGTTCCCTCCATGGGAAGACGCTGTAAGGCCGTCATTCAGGCTAAAGGTGACCCAACTGAGTATTAACTGACATGGGGATAATTTTTGTACATCTTATTTTTTCTACGGTGATAATTTTTGCCTATCTCGTTTCTACGTGTTTCAGTTTTCTTCTATATACTGTAACTGCTAATTGCAAATCCTTCCTAAAAGTTATTGCATTACTTTCTTGATTCAGTTATCTTTCCATTGATATATAATTTTATGGTACTCCAAAAAAAGTGGTGTTATTAACTAGTTTTAGAAAATACACTGTTTCCAAAAGGTTTTCACAATTTGGGCCACTGTTGGAGTCTTTTCTTTAAGACATCTGCTCACCGTATGTGGGTGGCGGGCAGAGACTCGAACTGACGGGACAAGAAGAGCTCGCGATGTTTCAGCTGATGCCGCTGTTGCTCCGAAACGGAAGGCTGCTTCGATTCTTCTTCAAATTCTCCTGGTGTTCCAATTTTTTTGTTTGTCGTTTACGGGAGACGAGAGCACAGATGGGGGAGAAAAGAGAGAAGGGCTTCTAGAAAGTCCATCTTAGCTCAGAGAAAAGGACAATTTGGACCTTTATTTACAGCCAAGCTTAAAAGAGGTCTCCATCTAAAAATGTTTTTTTTTCTAAAGGGGCAAGAATGGGATATTCCATCATATATGTGTGTGTGTGTGTGTGTGTGTGTTATTCTTTATGCCAGGATTTTCCTACGTATATCAAGATGTTTCTTGATAGGCATAGTTTTTGTGAAATCTCATTCACTAGTTTCTAGGCTTTATATACATAGAATATATATATTCTCATCGTCTTGAGAACCAGGAACTTAGAAGATTGTGTATCATTTGGGATTCTTGGGAAGAGATTGAGCTCGGGAGTCTCTGCCTGACTCTAAAGCCAGTATCACAAACCCATCATTCTAGACCAGTGTTTCTCAATTTTGGCAGCTTTAAGAGGGGTGGGCTTCAACTCCCAGAATTCCCCAACCAGTTTTGGGAGTTGAAGTCCACCCACCTTAAAGCTGCCACGGTTGAGAAACATTCCTCTCAATCAAAAGGAAGGCAGGGATTACACACACACACATATACACCCCGCACACAGACACACACAAGAAAATGCTGACTCAGATGTCTGTTACTTGCTGTGTCCCAGGCTGTGCAATCCAGTTTGAACAAAAACCAGTTAAGCTAAGAGAGCGAGAGAAGGGGGGGGGGGGAGAGGAAAAGAGAGAGAAAAAGGGAGGGGAGAGAGAGAAAGAGAGGGAGGGAGAGAGAAATGGAGGGGGAGGGAGAAAGAGGGAAAGAGAGAGAGAGGGAGAAAGAGAGGGATAGAAAAAGAGAAACGGAGAGAGGGGGAGAGAAAGGAAGAGGAAGGGGAAAGAGAGAAAGAGAGGGAGGGAGAGAGAAGAAAAAAGAGGGGGAGAGAAAGAGAGAGGGAGGAAGAGAGAGAAAAAAGAAAAGGAGAGAGGGGACAAGAAAGAGGGGGAAGGAGAAAGAGAGAAAGAAGAGGGGGAGAGAAAGAAGAGAGTGGGAGAGAGAGAGTGGGAGAGAAAGAGAATGAGAGGGAGATAGAAAAAGAAAAGGAGAGAGGGGGAGAGAGAAGAGAGAGGGGGAGAGAGAGATGGGGGAGAGAAAAAGGAGAGAGAGAGAGAGAGAGAGAGAGAGAGAAAGAGAGAGAGAGAGAGAGAGAAAATCTCCCTTTTTTTGCTCGTTCTAAAATCTACAACTTCTGCCTTTACTCTTTGGCACAAAGCCTTCTGAACACAAGTTTCATCCCACACCCTTGGATTTCTCAGCTCAGGAGCCTTTGTGCCCCCAAGGCCACGGGGGGGGGGGGGGGGAAGAGGGTTGTTTGTGTGTGTGTGTGTGTATGTGTAAAGGAAACCAGATTCCAATCCCTCCTGCCCTTTCGGCTCTCCTGCCCATTTTGCACCCTGTTTCCCTCCCCCCCCCTCCAGAAAACACACCAACATACACTCTCCTGTGCCTTTTTACAGCAACCCCCCCCCCAAGCATTGTTCTTCCTACTCTCCCCTCCCTTTCAATTTCTAGAGCTTGGCGGTGTCCCAAAGAGGTGGGGAGGACAGGAAGTGGAAGGATGTTCCCTCCCCTTCCCACCTACACACACCCCTGCGGGTGGGGAGGGGAGGGGAAGGGTGGCCAGGCAACTCTGCAGGGATAGGCAGGCCTCGGGGGTGAAAGCGGCACCCTCCTCCCTCCTTGCCCAATCAGGCGAGCCCACTAAGGCCACGGCCCCTGCTGGAGAGGCTGGGAAACCCCAGAGAAATCCCTCCTCTTCCTCCTCCTTCTCCACCCCCCCCCACCACCCCAGGCGCACAGCTGCAAAACTCCTTCGGTTAACCCTTCAGCCGCTGGGGATTGGGCCAGGCCCCGCAGCCTGAGCTCTCAGCACCTGCCTTGCCCTTCTTCTTGGCCCAGCCTCCCTCCCCCTGCTAGGCACTCTCTCTCTCCACCCCCACAGCCCTACAGGTGTTGGGCACCCAGCTCCACCGCCAAGTTGGTACACGTCAAAAAAAAACAAAAAAAAAAAAAAAAACCCACACCTCCGTCAGTCCCTTCTCTGCCCTTCGGAATTCCACCTGCGAGCACGTGTGCATGTCTGAGTGTTTCGCACACATCCTGGCTGGCTTTTGATTCTGGCTGGGCCCAGCAGAGGGTGGGGCATTTTTAATAGCCGTCGTGTCCCCCCCCAACCCGCCTTTCCTGGGTGAAATGTTTCCTTATTGCTACGAGAGAGAGAGAAGTGGGGAAACTGTGGCCCCATGCTCCACATGCGAGGCTCTTCTACCCATCTCAAACCGGGCTTTGTGACCCAAAGTCTCCCCGACGAGGAAAGAAGGGAAGAGGGAGGGAAGGAGAAAGAGGGAGGAAAGAAGGGAAGAGGGAAGGAGGGAGGGAAGAAAGAAGGGAGGAAAAAGAAGGAAGGAGAGGGAGGGAGGGAACGAGAAAGGGAGGAAAGAGGGAGGAAGGAAAAATAGGGAGGAAAGAAGGAAAGAGGGAAGGAGGGAGGAAAGAAGGGAGGAAAAAGAAGGCAGGAAGGAGAGGGAGAAATATGGAGTAAAGAAGGAAAGAGGGAGGGAGAGAGGGAGGGAGAAAGGAAAAATAGGGAGGAAAGAAGGAAAGAGGGAAGGAGGAAAGAAGGGAGGAAAAAGAAGGAAGGAGAGGGAGGGAGGGAATGAGAAAGGGAGGAAAGAGGGAGGAAGGAAAAATAGGGAGGAAAGAAGGAAAGAGGGAAGGAGGAAAGAAGAGAGGAAAAAGAAGGAAGGAGAGGAAGGGAAGGAGAAAGGGAGGAAAGAGGGAGGGACGGAGAGAGGGAAGGATGGAAAGAAGGAGAGGGAGGGAGAAATATGGAGGAAAGAAGGAAAGGGAGGGAGAGGGAGGAAGGAGAGAGAGAGAGAGAGGGAGGGAAGGAGAAAGGAAAGAGGGAAGGAGGGAGGAAAGAAGGGAGGAAAAAGAAGGAGAGGGAGAAATATGGAGTAAAGAAGGAAAGAGAGAGGGAGAGAGGAAGGAGAAATAGGGAAGAAAGAAGGAAGGAGGGAGGGAGGGAAGGATAAAGGGAGGAAAGAGGGAGGGAGAGAGGAAAGAAGGGGGAAAGAGGGAGGGAGGGAGGGAAGGAAGGAAGGTCCAGCCCACCAGGAGCCCCCCCGGCCACTCACGAGCGTTGCTGTCAGCCAAGCTGTTGAGGCTGCTGGAGATGTCCCTCCGTCGAAAGAGGCAGACCACTTTCGCCTCCACGTTGCCATTGGCCGTCTGGAGGGGGAGAAACGCTGCTGGCCGATCAAATGCTCCAGCCTGGAGACCCTCCCCACCCGCCTCCTCTCATCCCCGTTACCCCCATTCCCAAGTATCCCCATCGGATCCGCATCTCCAGGAAAAAGCAATGCCCGCCTGCCCGCCCAAATCCGCGCAAACCCATACCTTGTTGAGCTCCTCAATGCGACGGACGAGGTAGGGATTGCTAGAGGAATTCTCAAAATAGACATAATCTGGAAAGAGGAGAAAGCAGAAGGGGGGAAGTGAGGAGGAGGAGAAATATTAACAAGCCAGCAACGTCCCTCGGGAATAAACCATGTTTTATGGAGGACAGCCACCAAGATGATTAGGGGACCAAAGGCTAAAACACATGAAGAACAGTTGCTAGAATTGGGGATGTCTAGTCTGATTAAGAGAAGGACTAGGGGAGACATGATAGCAGTCTTCTAAGATCTCAGGGGCTGCCCCAAAGAAGAGGGAGTCAAGCTATTCTCCAAAGCCCCTGAAGGCAGGACAAGAGGAGAAGGATGGAAACTCATCAAAGGAGAGAAGCAACCTCTCTTCTGAGCCTGGATAGCTCAGCAGACTAAAAGCATTGTGATTAACACCAGCTGTCTTCAATTACTGTAAGTTCGAATCTCACCAGGCTCGAGGTTGACTCAGCCGTCCATCCTTTCTAAGGGAGGTCAATTGAGGACCCAGTTTGTGGGGGCAATAAGCTGACTTGGTATAAATATACAAAAGTAGAAAGGCTATTGCTTAACGCATTGTAAGCCGCCCTGAGTCTCCAGAGAAGGGCGGCATATAAATCAAATTAAAAAAGAAAGAAAGAAAGAAAGAAAGGGAAGCTAGGAAGGAGAAATGGAAGAAATGAAGGAGAGAAAAGAAGGAAGAAAAGAGGGAGGAAGGAAGGACAGAAAAGGAAGGAAAGAAAGAAAAGAGGAAGGAAACTGAGAAAGCCTGGACAGCTCAGCAGACTAAAAGCATTCTTATTAACACCAGATGTCTGCAATTACTGTAAGTTCGAATCTCCCCAGGCTCAAGGTTGACTCAGCCTTCCATCCTTTCTAAGGTGGGTCAGTTGAGGACCCAGTTTGTGGGGGCAATAAGCTGACTTTGTATAAATATACAAAAGTATGAAGGCTATTGCTTAACGCATTGTAAACCGCCCTGAGTCTCTGGAGAAGGGCGGCATATAAATCAAATTAAAAATAATTAAAAAAAAACCTAGAACTAAGGAGGAATTTCCTCACGGTGGGAACAATTAACCAGTGGAACCAGTGAGTGTTACAACCATGGAGGTTTGAATGAAGAAATTGGGGAGCCATTTGCCTGAAATGGGCATAGCGATCCCAGCTTGAGCACGGGGTTAGACTAGAAGACCTCAAGATCTCTTCCAACTCTTGTTATTCTGGGCGGTAACTCAGGCAGCTGGATTTATTTTTAGCTGGTGGATGGATTCTGATTTTGATTTTGGACTTCAGCATCCGAGCCTGACTCCTCTATTCAGGTTGGAGGCGGGAGGGAAGCAGTTAGTGTAAAATGGACACACTGCTCAGTTCAAACACACACACACACACACACAAAACATAAACCCAACACACATCCTGAATGGCTAAACAGCCACAGAAATCACTTCCTGGTTTCTTTAAACATGAAAATGGACTCCTAGCCTTCCGCTAAATTTTGATTTTGCAACTTCATTATCAGGAGGGGGAAAAAATGGTCGCTTTTATTGAAATCATAAACCCGACAAGTGTTTCGGCTTGACTCCAAAACATTCCTAAACTCCGTCTAGAGGCAAATATTTGGGCGGAATTATTATTACCGACTTTCACACGGTGAGAATCCCTAAGGTGTTCTTGGAACTTCCTTAATTCCGGGAGCCAAATTGAGATTGAAACGGGGGATTTCCCAAGAAGGGGGAAAAAAATTTACTTTTATAATCCAGAGCAGCGTTTCTGAAGATTAAAGTTCTCCCCTTGAAGATGTGCGGACTTCAACTCCCAGAATTCCCTTTTCGGGCTGGGGACTTCTGGGAGTTGAAGTCCACATATCTTAAATTTGCTGGAAATTGAGAAACTTTGATCCACGCTCATTTTAGAGCAGAGGTTCTCCGTTGTACAGGTAGTCCTCGGTTTATGACCACAGTTGAGCCCAAAATTTCGGTGGTTGAGTGTGAGACGTTTGTTAAGCGAATTCTGCTCCATTTTACCGACATGTCTTGCCACGGTTGTTAAGCGCATCATTGGCGTGGTTAAATTAAGTCACGCGGTTGTTAAGTGAATACGGCTTCCCCTTTATCAGAAGGTCGCAAAAGGGGATCACAACGCCCCAGGACCCTGCGACCGTCATAACTATGAACCAGATGCCAAGTGTCTCAATTTGGACCATGTGATCGCGGTGATTCTACAACGGTCATAACTCTGAAAAACGGCCGTCATTTTTTTTTCAGAGCCTTTATAACTTTGAATGGTCACTCAACGAACCGTTGTAAATTTGAGGACTACCTGTAATCCACAGCAAAGTTTCTCATGATTAAAGTTTTCCACTTTTGAGTGGAAGTGTTGACTTCAATTCCCAGAATTCCCTTTCCTGGTTTTGGGGGGGGGGGGCTTCTGGGAGTTGAAGTCCACTTAAAAGTTACCGAAGTTTTGATCTACACTCGTTTTAGAACAGAGCTTCTCTGCTAAAACTGTGATTTTGGCAAAGAACTGGATGACGAAACCGTATTAAGTCCCAACTGACCATATCCTGCCTTGCCTATCCAGGTAGTAAATAATTCTATTTTCAAGTTTCACTTCCTCCTTCGAATGTGAGGGTTGAGAACTGACAGCAAAGTTTCCTGCCATCTGAAGGGGGCAGAAGGAGGCGAAATCTTCTCAACCGGGGGGGAAATCGGTCCCAAAAGCCCACCCTTTCCTCCCCGCCCCCCGAACAATTTGGCAGGAGACAAAATCACAACCAACATCTCTCTGCTGCCTATCGCTGGTCTTAATGCCAAACCAGTTTTTAAAACATCTGGCTGACTGTATGGCACAAACAGATTCGCAGCAATAATTCTGTTTTCTTGCAAAAGTTATTTTCCATTGAAAGACTTTTTTGGGGTCTCCAGGAAGTCCTTTATACCCCAATCAAAGACAACTTCTCTCTCACACCCACACACACCAATGAGAGCCTGTTTGGGCTAATTGTTAAGGCAGTAGGCTATAAAATGGAAGGCCCTGTGTTCTAGTCCTACCTTAGCCATGAAAGCCAGTTTGGTGGCTTTCAGCCAATCACCAGGAGCCTGTGAGTTCTAGTCCCACCTTAGGTATGAAGGCCAATCGGGTGACTCTGGGCCAATCACCAGAAGCCTGTGAGTTCTAGTCCCACCTTAGGTATGAAAGCCAATTGGGTGACTCTGGGCCAATCACCAGGAGCCTGTGAGTTCTAGTCCCACCTTAGGTATGAAAGCCAATTGGGTGACTCTGTGCCAATCACAAAGAGCCTGTGAGTTCTAGTCCCACCTTAGGTATGAAGGCCAATCGGGTGACTCTGGGCCAATCACCAGGAGCCTGTGAGTTCTAGTCCCACCTTAGGCATGAAGGCCAATCGGGTGACTCTGGGCCAATCACCAGGAGCCTGTGAGTTCTAGTCCCACCTTAGGCATGAAGGCCAATTGGGTGACTCTGGGCCAATCACAAGGAGCCTGTGAGTTCTAGTCCCACCTTAGAGTGACTCTGGGCCAATCGCCAGGAGCCTGTGAGTTCTAGTCCCACTTTAGGCACGAAATGTGGCTGGGTGACCTTGGACCAGTCCCTCTTTCTCAACCCAACTCATCTCACAGGGTTGTTAAAAGAAAGCGGATGGGGCTATATTTTCTGCCTTGAGTTGTTTTTGTAAAATAATAAAGATATAAAAATAGACAATTCAGAATGTCCTGCCCATTGTTAAACAGGCCACTTCCCTTCAAAACTCTGTGGCGCGGTTAAGAAAGTCAGCACCGGGACGGGAATCCTAACTAGGGGTTCTCCCTCTTCCCTATTGTCTCAACAGCTGGACTGACTAGGATTCATGGGTATTGTAGTCCAACCCTCTTGGAAAAGTCCAAGTTAGAGAAGCGGAGTTGTAATAACAACAAACCTGAAATCATCCAATGAAAACACAGTGAGACCGAACGCAGCCTCAATGCTCTGGTTCATTTTTTGGGGGGCACAAGCAACAGTTAGCATCCTAAATGCCCCGATTTTAAATTGAAAGTGGCAACTTTGCCAAAATGTTTTGTGTAAAAAACAGGGCAGAAACTTAATTCAATTCTTACTTAGTGAGATTAAACGCAATGAACCCCATCTCCCAATTTAGATGAATGCTTAAGAAATGAGAAATATAAATCACATTCCAGCTGTTTATTCCACCTTTTCCACATTCAGCCCCATTAAATATAAACCATCCAACAACCTTTGGGATATCTCCAAAGTCAAAATGAAGGTTGTGCCCCCTTAAGTCTAAAATTAGACTGCAAGTTGTTCCATCTATATATTCTTGCATTATCTTAGTAATATTTATAGCTGTCGGATAAGGCAGGACAAAGGAACCCGACTGTTGTTTTTAAATTCCACACCTACAATGGCTGACCACTGGACCTCGGGATCTTAAGGACAAACCACCATATCTTGAATAAGCAAAAGAAATGGCGCTTTTTGGCCCATTCACAGCTGATCTATTCAAAGGAATTCAAGTTGTCATATCTGGGTAAGACCAATGCTCCTTGCTCGACGTGTCACCAAATGCTAGCTTTTTCTCCTTTTTCCCCTTTTTCATATATCTATATCTATATCTATCTATCTATCTATCTATCTATCTATCTATCTATCTATCTATCTATCTATCTATCTATCTATCTATCTATCATCTCTCTCTCTCTCTCTCTCTCTCTCTCTCTCTCTCTCTCTCTCTCTCTCTCTCTCTCTCTCTCTCTACACACACACACACACATATATATATAATAAATTAGGCCTTCCTAAAATGCTGAAACCCACGCTGGACCGGTTCTGATGTGAGTCTATAAAAGAGCAAAGAAAAACTGATGTTGGATCCAGAGAGGCTACAAAGAATTTAACCAAGAGAATCCATCTAGAGATACTGGAATGGATTACAGCGCTGTCCGAAGATGTCTCCGTGGTCATGTGGCCGGCATGACTCAATGCCAAAAGCACACAGAACGCTGTTCCTTTCCCACCAAAGAGGGTCCCTATTTTTCTACTTGCATTTTTTACCTGCTTTCGAACTGCTAGGTTGGCAGAAGCTGGGACGAGTCACGGGAGCTCACCCCGCCAGGCGGCACCAGGGATTCGAACCGCTGAACTGCTGATCTTGCGATTGACAAGCTCAGCATCTTAGCCACTGGGCCACTGCGTCCCTCTTTTTAGCTAAAGAGACCAGCTTTTCTGAACCAAGAAGATTTTTGGAGGTTTTCGTTGCAAAGGCAATTCTTTCGTTTCGGGCGCCCCAATATTTTTAGCTGGTGATGCCAAGATTCAGAATTGGACTTTTCTTTCTTACAGGTGAGATGGGAGACAGCAGGCTGGTCTCCCATCTCACCTGTTCAGCCTGATGGTGCGCAGGAAGCGAGCCCAGCTGAGACGAGGGGGAGGAGGGGGGGCAAAATGGATTCTGCACCCACCAAAGAGGAAGAAGGGATAAAACAACATGGCCAAACTCAAGATCCTATTTGGCTTTGGATGGAAAGTTGGCATGTTGTCTTTGTTCAAAATCAAAATATTCTCTGCTTTTTTGGTTTTTTGCCACCTGGTTTTTAGATATGTAAGTAGTCCTCAACGTGCGAACCACAATTGAGCCCAAAATTTATACTGCTAAGTGAGACATTGGTTAAGTGAGCCTTGTTTTACGATCTTCCTTGCCGTTTGTTAAGTGAATCGCCCATTGTTAAATGAATCTTGTTCCTCCAATGACTTTTGCTTGTCAGAAGGATGCAAAAAGGAGATCACGTGACACACACACACCCCGGGGAGGCTGCGACCGTCATAAACGCAAGTCAAGATATCAAGCGGCCGAACGTAAAGCACATGACTATGGGGTGCTGCAATGGTCACGAGTCTGAACATTGGTCATAAGTCACGTTTTTCCCCCCAGGTGCTGTTGTAACTTCAAACGGTCACTGTGGACTGTTGTAAGTTGAGGACTACCCGTACTGCTCTTTCACATGGAGGTTCTATTGCTCTCCTGGGAGTTCTTTAGCATCCTGTTTCAGGTCTTGCATCGAGATCAACCTCAGGGGTCTGCAAACTTGACAGGTTTAAGACTTGTGGACTCCGATTCCCAGAATTCTCCAGCCAGCTGGCTGGAGAATTATCACCAGGAGACAGTGAGTTCTAGTCCCGCCTTAGGCACGAAAGCTGGCTGAGTGACCTTGGGCTGATCGCCAGGAGACGGTGAGTTCTAGTCCCGCCTTAGGCATGAAAGCTGGCTGAGTGACTTTGAATGAATCACCAGGAGACGGTGAGTTCTAGTCCCCTTTTAGGCATGAAAGCCTGCTGGGTGACTTTGGGCCAATCCTCCTCTCTCTCTCTCTTCCTCCCTCCCTCCCTCCCTCTCTCTGTCCAAACACAACTCACAGGGTTGTTGTGAGGAAAAGAGGAACAGAAAAGTGTGCTGGGATATATTTGCCACCTTATTTCTGAAAATAATAAAGGCAGTTTAAAAATAAATGCCTGTCCAGGCCATTTTTTTAACCAAATGGGGAAAAAAACCCTAATTATAACACCCCCACTCATTTATTTTTAGCTTCTCTGCCATTCCCATCAAGATGCTTTCACCCCTGTCTTTATCTCCATTCGTAACCAAACTATTTAATTTTTAACTTAATTTAAATGGCTCCATTTTCTCAATCAAGTTGCTTTTCATATGCATGTTACGCTCGCTCTCGAGGATTTCTGCACGGCACATCTGGAGACAGCCAGGGGTTCGGCTGGGGATGAGGGGTGTTCTTGCCCAGCACATCTGGAAAGTGCTGGGGGGATGGAGAACTCAGCAGGGGATGATGGGAGTTCTAGGCTAACGTATCTGGAGAGTGCCAGGGGGATGGAGAGCTCGGTTGGAGATGATGGGTTTCATTGCCCAGCACATCTGGAAAGTGCCAGGAGATGAAGAACTCAGCTGGGGATGATGGGAGTTCTAGGCTAGCCCATTTGGAGAGTGCCAGGGGATGGCAAGTTCAGGCTGGGAATGATGGGCATTGCATCCAAAACATCTGGAGTGCCAGGAGATGGAAAGTTCAAGTCGATGAGAGTCCTAGCCTATAACCCAGAAAAGATGGAGAGTTCAGGACTGAGGATGATGGGCACCGTAGCCCTCACATCCTGGAGCGCTAGGAAAGAGGATGATGGGAGTCCTAGCCTATAACCTGGAGACTACCAGAGGTTGAAGACTTCAGGCTGAGGATGATGAGGAACTGTTTCCTATTCATCTGGAGTGCCAAGAGAGTTGAGGCTGAGGATGATGGGAGTCCTAGCCTATAACTTGGAGACTACCGGGGGTGAAGAATTCAGGCTCAGGATGACGGGCAACTTTCGCCTATACACCTGGAGTGCCAGGAGAGTTGAGGCTAAGGATGATGGGAATCCTAGCCTATAACCTGGAGACTACCAGAGGATGAAGAATTCAGGCTGAGGATGATGGGCAACTATCGCCTATTCATCTGGAGTGCCAAGAGAGTTGAGGCTGAGGATGATGGGAGTCCGAGCCTATAACCTGGAGACTACCAGAAGATGAAGAATTCAGGCTGAGGATGATGGGCAACTGTTACCTATTCATCTGGAGTGCCAGAAGAGTTGAGGCTGAGGATGATGGGAGTCCTAGCCTATAACCTGGAGACTAGCAGAGGATGAAGAATACAGGCTGAGGATGATGGGCAACTGTCGCCTATTCATCTGGAGTGCCAGAAGAGTTGAGGCTGAGGATGATGGGAATCCTAGCCTATAACCTGGAGACTACCAGAGGATGAAGAATTCAGGCTGAGGATGATGGGCAACTATCGCCTATACACCTGGAGTGCCAGGAGAGTTGAGGCTGATGATGGGAATTTAAAACCAGGGGCATCTGGGCAATCCCGGCTGGGGATCATGGGCTTTTTAAACCCATCTCACTTGGGTTGAGAATTCCACCTTAGAAAGCAGCAGCTCTGGATGGGGGACGATGGGACCTCCAATCCAAGAAGAGGGGATGATGGAACCAGAGATCCAGCAGCATTCTTGCGGGGGGGGGGGTAGAGGGAGAACCAAGTTGGGGGGGGGGAGAAATCACCTTTTAATTGACATTTCACAAAAAAAACCCCGCACCAAAAAAGGGGGGGAGCACAAAACAGGGGGGGGCATAAAAACTGGGGGAGCCCCCCCCCAAATTTCAACACAGCCCCTCCCCCCTCCATGGGGGGGAGCTGTCCCCCCCCTTTTTTTTCCTTTCAAATCTCCCCCCCCCCACTTCCTGGTCCCCCCCAAAAGAGCCCCCACCCCCACCCGCCCCCCCTTTCCCCGAGGCGACCCAACCCCTCCCCCCCTTTTGTGCTTTAAATAAACCCCTCGGGCGGCCCCCCCCAACTCGCCCCTCCCCCCCCCTCGCCGGGACAAATAAAAGAGCCAAAAGAAGAGCCGCCGCCGCTTCCTTACCGCCCACCCGGTACATATTAGCCGCCATGGCGCTCGGCGTCCCTTTCCCGGCCGCCTCGGCCGCCTCAGCAACTCCGGGCCCGGCCGCTCTTCATCGCCTCCCGCCGCCGCCTCAGCCGCCTCAGTCGCTCCCCCTCACGCACCCTGGGCCGGCCCTTCGGCACTTTCCGGAAGCGCTCGGGCATTTCCGGTCGGGGCTTCGTTGTGAGAGAGCGGCAAGCCAATCGGCAAAGAAGCGTCTCGGGCTTTTCCGGAAGTTTCACCCGGTGGGCGGGGACAACGTCCGAGTGGGCGCCGGAAAGAGACGAAGACAACTCGTTGGGCCACTTCGTGTAGAAGGGCTTTTTTTTTTTTTTTTTACTTCCCCTCCTCCTCCTCCTCCTCCTCCTCCTCCGTATCGAACTTCGGGTGGATGGGCGGGGCTTCGGAGGAAGAGCGGGCTCCTTCGGGCCTTTCCGCCGATCTTCGGGTAGAATCGAGCGTTTTCGGCCAACCTCGGGTCTTTTTTCCCGGAATGGGAGGTTAACTCTTTCCTACCCGCAGGACTTCCCTATTTTTTTTTTTAAGGGGGTCTCGCAACTGTCAAGTGGGAAGCGTGCAATCAATTCTGGGAGTTGAAGTCCACCTGTTTTAAAGCATGTTGGATGGGGGATTCTGGGAGTAGAAGTCCACCCATGTTAAAGCATGCTGACTAGGGGATTCTGGGAGTTGAAATCCACCCGCCTTAAAGCATGCTGGTTGGGGGATTCTGGGAGTTGAAGTCCACCTGTTTTAAAGCATGCTGGATGGGGGATTCTGGGAGTTGAAGTCCACCCACCTTAAAGCATGCTGGTTGGGGGATTCTGGGAGTTGAAATCCACCTGTTTTAAAGCATGCTGGATGGGGAATTCTGGGAGTTGAAGTCCACCTGTCATAAAGCATGCTGGCTGGGGGATTCTGGGAGTTGAAATCCACCCGCCTTAAAGCATGCTGGTTGGGGGATTCTGGGAGTTGAAGTCCACCTGTTTTAAAGCATGCTGGATGGGGGATTCTGGGAGTTGAAGTCCACCTGTCTTAAAGCATGCTGGATGGGGGATTCTGGGAGTTGAAATCCACCTGTCTTAAAGCATGCTGGCTGGGGGATTCTGGGAGTTGAAGTCCACCTGTCTTAAAGCATGCTGGCTGGGGGATTCTGGGAGTTGAAGTCCACCCACCTTAAAGCATGCTGGTTGGGGGATTCTGGGAGTTGAAGTCCACCTGTCTTAAAGCATGCTGGATGGGGAATTCTGGGAGTTGAAGTCCACCCTGTTAAAGAATGCTTGCTGGGGGATTCTGGGAGTTGAAGTCCACCTATTTTAAAACATGCTTGTTGGGGGATTCTGGGAGTCGAAGTCCATCTGCCTTAAAGCATGCTGGCTGGGGAATTCTGGGAACTGAAGTCCACCCCTCTTAAAGTTATTATGGTTGAGAAATGCTGATGTGAACAAAAGGAGGAATTCGGAATATGGACTACATTTCCTCAGGATCCCTCATTCATGACCATTGTGACCTGTCTTAACGACCGCTACGACTTAACTGTCGTACGTTGAGGACTACCTGCATATGAACAACACGTCCAAGTTTTTGAATGGGAAGTAAATTTTGGCAGAAAATCTCTGTGTAACTCAAAACCGGTCACACTAAAAGGGTTAGATTTGGTGCTCTTTGCCAAACCCAGATGATTCCGGATTAAAAAAGAGAAAGGACTTATGACGATTTGAGATGCAAACATTTATTTCTCTCTCCAAATATCAAAACCTTCCTTTTTGTGCGCCTATTTACACGTTGGACCCAGCCAGGTCCAAAATAATAGGAAAAAGAAAATCAGGGTGTTTTTTTTTTTAAATCCATAAAACATAAAACAACAATGCTTCCTAACCCTTTTCTTTCTAAAACCCCAAACTATTTTCAGAATTCAACAAACATTTTCGTTTTTTGCACATTTATGAAAGCCGGAATGGAAAATGCTTCTTCACGGATGTAAAGCGCTTGGATATTTAATTCTATTTATTTCTTCCATTTCTGTGAAAGGCCCATGGCCTCACAGGAGATTCATCCTGAATTTACTAACCAAAAGGATCCCAAATGATCCTTTTCTTGTATTCAAATAACAATTTGCACTGATGGCTTGAGGTGAGTTTCGTTGTTCCTTCTGCAAAACCATTAATCAGTTTGTATCTTGCTACCTAAAAAAACCCCCCCAAAACCCACATTTACTCAATTTTAGGTAATTCGCCAGATTTGGGAACCAGTGCTATATAAAGGTAATCCATGACTTTACAACAATTCTGTTCGTTTGGCGTCCGTTCGGACTTACGATCCTGAAAAAAACTGATTTATGACCGTTTTTCGCACTTATGACCGTTGCGGCATTCCCCAGGGTCACGTGATTCAACTGCACGCAGGTTTATGACGGTCAAAGAGTCCCGGGGAACACTTGAGTGCCGTTGGCGATCTTCCCAGCAGCAAAGTCAAGGAAGAAGTCGGCTTCCAGACCTGACACCGGATTTCTTTAACGCCTTCCTGATTCACTTAAGGACCTCGGTGGATTTATTTAACCGCCGCGGCGAAAAGGTCATGAAACCTCACTGAAAAACGATGAGGGGGGGGGAAGCGAGATCTGCTTAACGACGGTGCGATTTACCAAACAATGGCAGTGATCTCACCATAAAGTTGTTTAAAAAAAAGTTTGCAAAAGCGCCTTGCTTAGTATCGGACATTTGCGCCCCAGATCGGGTCATAAGTTGAGGAACTACCTGAAATGGGGATAAAGCAAGCGATCCAGTTTGCCCATCTTTCTCTCAAGCTTTGAAAATTCAGAACTTTTGAGGCCTGTACAGAGCGGAAGCTCTGAGGCAAATTTTGGCTCTTTTTTATTTTAGCCTGTCTGTCTGGTCTCAGCTGCCTCTCCATCCTCCCAGCCCCACCAGGTGATGCCTTTTCGACGCGCCACGTTTTGCGCAACCACGTTTTATGGCGCACGGCGGGTTGTATTCCGCCTGGCGCACCCGGCCACGCTTTGGTGCTGTCCCGTCACCTTGGGTTAATAAGCAAACGACGACGCGGTTAGCAAACGAAAATTCTCCAGCGAAGCGGAAGGCGGAAAGGAGGCCGAAAACCGGTTTAAAAAAAAGAAAAAAAAGGGATCCTCCAATCACCAACGCTGGAGATCACTTCGAGCATTTCCCCATCCGCGAGGATTCGGTCGCCATCTTGGAAATTTTTACGTCTGGATTTCGGCAGCTTCAGGTGCTGGGCCCGGTTTCGTACGAGGAAACAGAGGAGAGGGAGCGGCTGGCCGGAGGGCTGCCCCCCAGCACCCGCCATTGGAAGATGCTCGTGTCCTTGCCCCCCATGGAAATGAGGTAGCCGTCGTCGTGGGTGAAGCGGACGTTAGTGACGTGGCTGCCGTGACCGGTGTAGACGTGGCTAGGAGCCTGCGGAAGAACGGGGACAAAGAGGTTGTAGGGGGGAAAAAGCCTTTAAAAGCCTCTGACGATCCCAGCTGAGTTGCCTGATCGGCAGAGGCTTTTTTTTTTTAACATTTTATCCGATGTTAATAGAAATGTTTAAAAAATGCTTTTAAAAGCCTCTGCCGATCAGACAACTCAGCTGAGATTGTCAAAGGCTTTGGAAGCATGTTTTCTGCAACCTCTTCAGCCAAAGAGGTTGTAAAAAAAATGCTTTTCAAAGCCTCTGCCGATCAGGCAACTCAGCTGGGATCGTCAGAAGCTTTTAAAAGGAAAAAAGCCTCTGCCAATCAGGCAAACACAGCTGGGATCGTTAGAGGCTTTGAAAAGCATTTTTTTAACAACCTCTTCGGCCAAAGAGGTTGTAAAAAAAATGCTGTTCAGAGCCTCTGACGATCAGGCAACCTAGCTGGGATCATCAGAAGCTTTTAAAAGAGAAAAAGCCTCTGCCGATCAGGCAACTCAGCTGGGATCGTCAGAGGCTTTGAAAAGCATTTTTTTAACAACCTCTTCGGCCAAAGAGGTTGTAAAAAAAAATGCTTTTCAAAGCCTCTGACGATCAGGCAACCTAGCTGGGATCATCAGAAGCTTTTAAAAGGAAAAAAGCCTCTGCCGATCAGGCAACACAGCTGGGATCGTCAGAGGCTTTGAAAAGCATTTTGTTAACAACCTCTTCAAGCCGAAAAAATGAAAAAATGCTTTTAAAAGTAAAAGTAAAAAAAAAACACCTTGGCCATGCCCACCCAGTCACATTAACCCCCCGCCCCCAAGCCATGCCCACAGAACTGGTAGTAACAAATTTTACATCATCACTGGTAAGAACCATCCAAGAATGCCTGGCCATTACCTCCCAGCCAAAATATATTATTAATTCTTCACCTCAGGAAAGAAGGGTGCCGTTCTTCTTTACTGCCCTCCCTCCCTCCCTCCTACCTTGGGCTTGGCACACGGGTACTGGAAGAGGTGCACTTTGCAAAAATCGTCAGCCACAGCCACCACCCGCTCGTGATGAGACCGGCACAGGGCGTTGATATCTGTGCCATCCGAGCCGTCGGGCCAAACCCCTGGGTTGGACGGTTAGAGAAGAAAGAGGGAAAAGGAAAAAAAAGAAAACAAGGGTTTTAATTTGACGGAATCGATTTGATTTCTGATCAAACCTGCCCCATTCCGGGAGATTTCTGGGCCGCTGACAAAACCCTCAACCGCCATCGAAAGGATGAAAATAGTTACCAAAAACATGGAAACCCAGCACGCAGGTGTAGGAAGCCCACTCTCGGTCCCTGTTGTCAAACCGATTCCGTACCAGTTTGCAACCTTTGGCCACTTCCCCTGAAAGCAAATCGCATTTTTTTTTTATTATTATTATTATTATTATTATTATTATTATTATTATTATTATTAGGTTTGTAGCCCGCCTTCATTTTTATTTTATTTTCTTACAAATCACTCAAGGTGCTAGACCTGCCTAAGGCACTTCCCTCCTCCTATTTTCCCCACAGCGACGACACTGTGTGGCGGGCTGGCTGAGAGGAAGGGACTGGTCCAAGGTCACCCAGCCCATTTTCGTGCCTGAGGCGGAACTAGAACTCTCAGTCTCCTGGTGATTGGCCCAAAGTCACCAGCTGGCTTTTGTAGCTAAAGTGGGACTAGAACTCCCAAGTCTCCTGGTGATTGGCCCAAAGTCACCAGCTGGCTTTTGTAGCTAAAGTGCGACTAGAACTCCCAGTCTCCTGGTGATTGGCCCAAAGTCACCTAGCTGAATTTTGTAGCTAAATTGGCACTAGAACTCCCAAGTCTCCTGGTGATTGGCCCAAAGTCACCTAGCTGGCTTATGTAGCTAAACTGGCACTTGAACTCCCAAGTCTCCTGGTGATTGGCCCAAAGTCACCTAGCTGACTTTTGTAGCTAAAGTGAGACTAGAACTCCCAGTCTGCTGGTGATTGGCCCATAGTTCACCTAGCTGCCTTTTATGCCTAAAGTGGGACTAGAACTCCCAGTCTCCTGGTGATTGGGCCATAGTTCACCTAGCTGCCTTTCATGCCTAAGGTGGGACTAGAACTCACTGTCTCCTGGTGATTGGACCAAAGTCACCTAGCTGCCTGTCATGCCTAAGGTGGGACTAGAACTCCCAGTCTTCTGGCGATTGGCCCAAAGTCACCTAACTGACTTTTGTAGCTAAATTAGCACTAGAACTCCCATTCTCTTGGTGATTGGCCCAAAGTCACCTAGCTGAATTGGCACTAGAACTCCCAGTCTCTTGGTGATTGGCCCAAGTCACCTAGCTAATTTTTGTAG
Organism: Coluber constrictor foxii; assembly: GCA_038048745.1. NCBI lineage: Eukaryota > Metazoa > Chordata > Lepidosauria > Squamata > Colubridae > Coluber > Coluber constrictor. Next base: position 9,205,636 of record CM075975.1, read on the forward strand.
CTAAAATGGCACTAGAACTCCCAGTCTCTTGGTGATTGGCCCAAAGTCACCCAGCGAGCTTTTATGCCTAGAATGGCACTAGAACTCACCATTACCTGATTTCTAGCATGGTGCCTCCCACGCTAGATCAAACTCTCTCTATCTTCATGTTTGTGAGGAAAAAAAAGCCAACAGTTTCCTTTTAAAAAAGTAAACTTACAATACAAGATTTCGTAATCTCCGGAATTGGACATGATGAATTTCCCATCCTTGGACCAATCCAGATGCGTGATGAAACTAGAGTGTCCCTGAAGTGAGAGAAAAAAACCCCCAAACCTTTTATTGTGACTTTATTTGAAGAGATCAATTATCTGATAAGTTTCCGAAGGGCAAGACAAGAACGGAGAAGAAAAAAGCAGAATCGGGCCGAAGGACCGAAATGCCAAACAAAAAAAAAATGACGGTTTAAAACGTGTTTTCCAAATGTTTATGGTGGTTTTACTAAACTTTAATTCTCCTTTCGGGCTAAGATGGAACGAAGATTTTCTCTTACGTCAACGGAATAGTTTATTTTCTTTAATCTGGCGTTTTGAATGGGGTTGTTTTGAATTGCTTTTTAGGCAATTCAATTTTATATGTGTTTTTTATGCTTGTCCAAAGTGGCCCAGAGTTATTGGATTAAGATGAGTGGCCATAATAATTTACAGAATAAATAAACGAAGGAACTCCCAGGAAGAAATTCCTCTTGATATATATATTTGTTTCATTTTTCCACCGCCCAAATTTAACCGTTCTCTCTGGATGCTCCTTGTTGTGGCCCCGTCCTCTGAGCCTATCCCTTTGGAGGAAGGAAGCTCTGAGCAGGAGGAAGAGGAGCCAGCCAGATCTCCCAGCCCCCCCCCCTCTGGCACCGGCTCAGGTGCCAGCTGAAAGAGAGCCAAGTAGTGGGGAAACAGGTGTCTCAGATGAGAGTGAGGGAGAGACGTCATTCCTGGACGCACGCCAAAGAAGGCGAGACAAAAGAGTATTGCAGCTGCGGCGTATGAGGAAATAGTCCTGAGTCACTGATTGGAGTCATGGGATCAGTGAGTCACTGGACCACACCCAGAAGCCTGTCTATATAAGACAGGCCAGTGAGTCACGAAGTTCGTGACGAACAAAGCTAAACAAACGGAGCAACCTCGTAGTCTTGGAAGCTAGATGAACGGCAAAGCTACGTAGGTGATTTTCTTGTTTGTGTAAACCAATAAAGTCCTTGGCAGACGGTGTGCATATCGCTGCCAAGGTTGAGATAAGAACTGCGGAGTGTGCCAAGTGATTCTTAACCCTCGGCTGGCTGTGTTTTTGTGGGTCTCTGAAGGGGGGGGACAGATCACTCCTTGCCCTTCAAGCTCACCGTGCAGCGGCCAAATCGAGTATATTTATGCTCTTTCTCTTCCACACTATATATATAGATGAAGTTGTCATGGGAACCGATGGCCAAAAACTCTCCATCTAGCATAAAAAAAAAGAGAGAGAGAGAGAGAGAGAGAAACCAAGTTTAAAGTAGGAAGGAAAAGGAAAGTCAGCTATTTCCATCAGCAAAGGAATTCTGATTGTTGGCTGTACTGTCAGCCAGATGCTTAGACTTGGATTGGGCAATTTTTATCCACGGAGTGAACCCTTCCCAAGAATCTGGGATGTGACCATCATTTGCCAGATCAGAAGTGAAGAAAACAGCTAGCCAGCCAATTAATACTGAAGACAGAGGCTTCTGATCTTGCTCCCTGTTTCTCTGCTTTTCCTTCACCAGCCAAGAAAAAACGCACCTAAATCCGAATGTAGAGAATATTTGTAGCTCGGGGTTGAACAGTGGGGGGGGGGTTACTGATGCTCTCAGAGCTTGCTCGTTTTCTTGCAGACGTTATGCTACCAAGCTATAGAACATTTTCAGTGCATGGGGGAGTGAAGTGGGCTGGCTGTTTATATGCGTAAGTAGCTTGCCCCGCTAGGTTTTAGTTCAGATGTAGCTTCTCACACCCGGATGAGCAGGAAACAACACCGGACGAATAATCAAAGAAGAAATAATAGTGGAAGGAAAGAAGGAAGGAGGGAGGGAGGAGAAAGAAAGAAAGAAAGAGAGAGAGAGAGAGAGAGAGAGAGAGAGAGAGAGAGAGAGAGAGAGAGAGAGAGAGAGAGAGAGAGAAGAAAGAAAGAAAGAAAGAAAGAAAGAAAGAAAGAAAGAAAGAAAGAAAGAAAGAAGGACATGCTGGCAGGAGGGAGGGAGGAAGGAAGTAGAAAGAGAAAGAAAGAAAGAAAAAGAAAAGAAAAGAAAGAAAGATAGGGAGGGAGGGAGGAAATAGAAAGAAAAAGGAAAAGGAAAGAAAGAGACAGAGAGGGAGGAAGGAAGGAGGGAGGGAGGGAGGGAAGGAGGAGAAAGAAAGAAAAGAAAGAAAGAAAGAAAGAAAGAAAGAAAGAAAGAAAGAAAGAAAGAAAGAAAGAAAGAAAGAAAGAAAGAAAGATATGCAGGCAGGAGGGAGGGAGAGGAAGGAAGGAGAAAGAGAAAGAAAGAAAAAGGAAAGAAAGAAAGAAAGACAGGGAGGGAGGAAGGAGGGAGGGAGGGAGGGAAGAAGGAGAAAGAAAGAGAAAGAAAGAAAGAAAGAAAGAAAGAAAGAAAGAAAAAGAAAGAAAGAAAGAAAGAAAGAAAGAAAGAAAGAAAGAAAGAAAGAAAGAAAGAAAGAAAGAAAGAAAGACAGACAGACAGACAGACATGCGGGCGGGAGGGAGGGAGAAAAGAACTAGAAAGAGAAAGAAAGAAAAAGAAAGGAAAAGAAAGAAAGAAAGATGGGAGGGAGAGGAAAGAAAGAGAGAAAGAAAAGAAAGAAAGAAAGAGAGAGAGAGACGGGTGGGAGGGAGGAAGGAAGGAAAAAGAGAAAGGAAGGAAGGAAGGAAGGAAGGAAGGAAGGAAGGACATCCTAAGACTGCCAGAGAAAGGTATTATATTTAAATAACCTGACCACTTCACTCTCCCAAGCACTGCTGATGTCACCCAGATTGGTAATGAAAAATCTGCAGGAAAATAACCAAGCTCAGAAAATACCAGGAACTCAACAAACAGGAAAAGATGCAAAGCAAATCAGAAAATCTCACCTGGGGAATAACGTACGACAGACAGCTGCTCATTTCCATCCGTGTAGCTGGACAACACCTGCCGCGTTTCCGTGTCCAGCACCAGCCACCTGAGAGAGATAAAAAGGGTCATTTTAGAAGTTTTAGAAGTTTAGAAGTTGTGGGGCGGGGGGAGATGCCAAACATCTCCCCCCGCCCCACAAGATTTTAACAGCTGTGGAAAAAGTGAAATCCATTCCACCCGGGCTGGTACCCCCTCACCCTGCAGGGTAGGACAGAGGAGCTCAGCTTTTGTCTCCTGCCTTCCCCGGATTTTGGAAAAGCCCTTCCCAAAACCAACAGGAAGCGTCACCCACCCCCTGCTGAGTCCCAGGGTGGATGGCCAGGGAGGGGAGGGGAGGGGAGGGGAGGGAATTACCGTCCAGTGCTGAGTCCCACGGTCACCACTTTCCCACTGGGGTGGAAATCAGCACAGAGCCCTGTTTCCTGGGGAGTGGAAAGAGAGAGGAGGGGAGAGAGAAGGGGGAGAGGGAGGGGGGACAAAGAGCAGAGAGAGAAAGGAGACACGCATAGAGAAAGAGAGGGAGAGGGAGAGAGAGGGAGACACAGAGAGAGAGGAGAGAGACAGAGAGAGGGGAGAGAGAGAGGAGAGAGAGAGAGGAGAGAGACACAGAGAGTGGAGAGAGAGAGAGGGAGAAGAAAGAGGGAGAGGTGAGAGAGAGACAGAGAGAGAGAGGAGAGAGAGAGAGGAGAGAGAGGGAGAGGATGGAGAGAGAGAGGAGAGAGAGACAGAGAGAGGGAGAGAGAAAGAGACAGAGGAGAGAGACACAGAGAGGGAGAGAGGGGGAGAGAGCGAGGAGAGAGAGTGAGAGGATGGAGAGAGAGGAGAGAGAGACCGAGAGAGGGAGAGAGAAAGAGACAGAGGAGAGAGACAGAGGGAGAGAGAGGGATGGGGAGAGAGCAGATAGAGAGGGGAGAGAGAATTGAGAGAGAGAGAGGAGAGGGAGAGGAGAGAGAGGAAGAGGATGGAGAGAGACACAGAGGAAGAGAGAAAGAGACAGAGGAGAGAGACACAGGGGGAGAGCGGAGAGAGGAGAGAGACAGAGAGGAGAGAGAGAGGAGAGAGAGAGGAGAGAGAGGGAGAGGATGGAGAGAGAGAGGAGAGAGACACAGAGAGAGGGAGAGAGAAAGAGACAGAGAAGAGAGACAGAGAGGGAGAGAGAAGGAGGGGGAGAGAGCAGATAGAGAGGAGAGAGAGAGTTGAGAGAGAGAGGAGAGGGAGAGGAAAGAGAGGGAGAGGATGGAGAGACAGAGGAGAGAGACACAGAGAAGGGGAGAGAGGAGAAAGAGAGAGAGGAGAGAGACGCAAGTAAGTGCAGGGCGCACACGGAGGCTCGGGGAGGGCAAACAATTGGCCTACCGGAAGTTCGGAAGTTCGTTTCCAGCCTCCAGAAAGCCTCTGGAGCCTGGGGAGGCCACTTCCGCCCTCCCGGAGGCTCGAAAAAACCCCTCCGGAGCCCGAGGAGGGCAAAAAGCCCCCCCCCCCAGTGGTGTAGGAGGTCGACTAGGCCACGCCCACCATGGCCACACCCACCCAGCAACCCCTTGCTAAAGGCAGAGAAGCGGGTACCCTACCTCTAAGGTGAGGCTCCAGGCCATCATATGTTCACTGCCATCCCACAAACAGAGCTGTTTGTCATAGCCACAAGTCACGAAGAGATCCCGGGAAGGGTGAGTCCCCAGGCCCCAGAGTTCGTCCGTGTGGCCCTGCAAAGGAAGAGAGCGGAGTTGCGGCCGAGAAAGTTTGGCTCGTCTGAAAGAAAAAGAAGAACGAGGGGCGACAGCGTAGCGGCCTTCCAGTATTTGAGGGGCTGCCCTCAAAGAAGAGCAGGGGGTCAAAGGATTCTCCAAAGCACCGGAGGGCAGGACAAGAAGCAATCAGAGAGAGAAGCAACCTGGAATGAAGAAGAAACTTCCTAACAGGGAGGACAATTAACCAGTGGAACTGCTTGCCACCGGAAATCGTGGGCGCTCCATCACTGGAGGTTTTAAATAAGAGACAGGACAGGCACCTGTTTGGGATTGTATAGGTTCTCCTCTTGAGCAGAGGGCTGGATCTCCAAGGTCCCTCCCAGCCTCACCTCTTCTCTCTTCTCTTCTCTTTTCTCTTCTTTTATTCTTCTACTCTACTCTACTCTATTCTACTTTACTCTACTCTACTCTATTCTATTATTTTCTATTTTCTATTTTCTATTCTATTCTATTCTATTCTATTCTATTCTACTCTACTCTACTCTACTCTACTCTACTCTACTCTACTCTATTATTTTCTATTTTCTATTCTATTTTACTCTATTCTATTATTTTCTATTTTCTTTTCTACTCTTATTTTCTCTCTTCTCTTCTCTTCTCTTCTCTTCTCTTCTCTTCTCTTCTTCTCTCCTCTCCTATTCTATTCTACTATTCTATTCTATTTAAATCCTATCCTCCTCTCCTCTCCTCTCCTCTCCTCTCCTCTCCTCTCCTCTCCTCTCCTCTCCTCTATTCTCTATTAAAAATATATTTTTAATGGTTTTTAACTTTTGTAAATTGTATTTTTATCTTTGGCTGTTCACCACCCTGAGTCCTTCGGGATTAGGGCGGTATATAAATTCAATAAAATAAATAAATAAATAAAAATATTCTATTTAAATCCTATTCTATTTAAATTCTACCCTCCTATCCTATCCTATCTTATCCTAGCCTAGCCTAGCCTATCCTATCCTATCCTATCCATCCCATCCTCTATTTTCTCTTCTCTTCTCTTCTCTTCTCTTCTCTTCTCTTCTCTTCTCTTCTCTTCTCTTCTCTTCTCTTCTCTTCTCTTCTCTTCTCTTCTCCTCTCCTCTCCTCTCCTCTCCTCTCCTCTCCTCTCCTCTCCTCTCCTCTCCTCTCCTCTCCTCTTCAAATCCTATTCTATTTAAATCCTATCCTCCTGTCCTGTCCTGTCCTGTCCTGTCCTGTCCCTGTCCTGTCCTATCCTATCCTATCCTATCCTATCCTATCCTATCCTATCCTATCCTATCCTATCCTATCCTATCCTATCCATCCCATCCTCTATTTTCTCTTCTCCTCTTCTCCTCTCCTCTCCTCTCCTCTCCTCTCCTCTCCTCTCCTCTTCAAATCCTATTCTATTTAAATCCTATCCTCCTGTCCTGTCCTGTCCTGTCCTGTCCTGTCCTGTCCTGTCCTGTCCTATCCTATCCTATCCTATCCTATCCTATCCTCTATTTCTCTCTCCTCTTCTCCTCTTCCTCTCCTCTCCTCTCCTCTTCAAATCCTATTCTATTTAAATCCTGTCCTGTCCTGTCCTGTCCTGTCCTGTCCTGTCCTGTCCTGTCCTGTCCCGTCCCGTCCCGTCCCGTCCCGTCCCGTCCCGTCCCGTCCCATCCATCCATCCCATCCATCCCATCCCATCCCATCCCATCCCCATTCCATTCTATTCTATTCTGTTCTATTCTGAATCCTATCCTAAAGCGGGAGGCAGGAGAAGTAGCTAGGAGAAGGATTGACTTTGAGGCCTCTCTGATCACCTGGATGATGGGTTTGAAGCCCTCGGCCAAACTGCCGCGTAGCAGGGCGTTGCGCGTGGTCCCCACCAAAAGCTCCCCGCTCTCGCCGTTTGCGATGGTGCGCACGGCGCCGAATTGCTCCGGTATCTGAGCCGAAAGTTTAAAAAGAAAAATGAAAATGAAATAGTATAAACATGTGAGTTGCAAACTCACAAACTTTCTTTCTTTCTTTTTCTTTTTAACAGATGGACGGATGCTCCCCTCCCAATCAGCATAGTGGGCGTTAAAAGTGAGCCGCATCCCATTTAACAGCCCCGATTGCTATGGTCGTTAAGCGAGTCACTTAAGTGAAGTGAATTGTACGGTCGTTAAGCGAAAAGCCAATTTCCCCCTCGGCTTTCCTTGTTGGAAGCCTTTTGGGGAAGTGGCCAATAGTCATTGCATGACCCTGGGATGACTGCAACCATCATATATAGATGGCTGGTTGCTGGCAGCAGATTCGGATAGTGAGGAAGTTGGGGAGGAACGTGGGCCAGTCCTGGAGTCTGGGGAGGGCTCTGATGAGGGCTCTGAGTTGAAGGCAGAGAGGGGGCCAGGGCCGTCTGACAGTTGTCAGCTGCCTTCGGAGTTGGACATCAGTGGGGCAGAAGAACAGCTGGATCCTGTTCCCAGTGTACGCATGCGCAGAGTTGCCAGACAGAAGGGAACAGCTAAAGAACAAGGGTCGACTCAGGAGTAAAGCCACGAGTGGATGGTGAATGGCCCCTCCCAGAGGGAATAAAAGAGGAGCGAAAGGGGAGTGGAGTTTGCAGGAGGCAATTAGTCCGCTTAATTGGTTCGTGACTCTCCGAGACTCCTTGCCAACTTTTGAAGATATCGGGCCTAGCAGCTCTCCAAGCCAGATAAAGTTCTGTGACTGTAAATTCTCCCTTGAAAGACTTTGCTGGATGGGAATAAGAGGAATTCACAGTCACTTAATAAAAAGGGGGGTTTTGTCAGAACAAGGAGTCTGCTTCATGCTTTTGGGAAACCTTGGTCAGAACAGTTGCCAAGTGACCAGATTTTGATCACAGGACCGTGGGGGACCTTGCGGCGGTCATAAATACAGCTCTAAGTCACATTTTTTCATGGTGTCGTCACTTCGAACGGCCGCTAAAGAAAAGTTTACGCGTCAAGGACTGCACGAATTAGCATTCACAACTTTGTTTTCCTGAGCTGGGCCACCTCGAAGAGCTAACCATACCCCCCCTTATGAGACTTCACAAGGCTCTAGTCCTCATTAGGTAAAGACAAAGGTTCCCCTCGCACATATGTGCTAGTCATCTCCGTTTCAAAGCCGAAGAGCCAGCGCTGTCCGAAGACGTCTCCGTGGTCATGTGGCCGCATGACTCAACGCCAAAGGCGCACGGAAAACGCCGTTCCCTTCCCACCAAAGGGGGTCTCTATTTTTCTACTTGCATTTTTTTTTTTACGTGCTTTCGAACTGCTAGGTTGGCAGAAGCTAGGACAAGTCACGGGAGCTCACCCCGTTCCGCGGCGCTAGGGATTCGAACTGCTGAATTGTCGACCCTGTCGATCGACCAACTCGGTGTCTTAGCCCCTGAGCCACCGTGTCTCCTTAGTCCTCATTATTTATTTATTTTATTTTTTATACCGCCCTTCTCCCGAAGGACTCAGGGCGGTGAAGAATCAGAATAACATACATATAATTTGAAATAAAATTAATTTAAAATAATTAAACCGATCATTAGCAAGGGAGAAAATTATTCCAAGCAAACAATCCTCTTCTGAGACTTCACAAGGCTCTAGTCCTCATTAGTGAGGGGAAAAAAAATTATGCCAAGCAACTTTTGATGATGTGCCCCCTCCTTAAGTCTGTCCCCCCAACCCCCACATACACACTTACCTCCACCTCCTGCAGGATAGTGAGGAGGGGGCTCCACTGAACCAAACGCCGATCTTTACCGCCCCCACTCAAGACCGAACCGTCCCGGCACAGACAGAGGCAGAAAATGCTCCCTTCGTGAGCGTGGGTTTGCTTGCTGATCTGATAGGTCTCTGTGAGAGGAAAGAGGGAGCCGCCTTTGCAACTCGACGTCCATCTTCCCCCATCCGGACAAACGTCTCTCGGCCTCCCCCCCCTCTCTGCCTACCTTTCGCCCCCTTGCCCAAGGTGCGAATGTCGGCCGCGGCTCTGGCCCAGGTCAGATGTTGCCTTCGGAATCGCCGGTGAGGACATCCCCGTTGGTGTCAAACACGAAGCACTGGATAAATTTGGGTTTCTTGTATTTCTGGAAAAGGGAAACCCAGAGGAGAGGTCGGTACCACCGAAGGGCGAGTCGAACGGACTGCCTAGGGAGCCAGTTTGGTCTCGTGATTTAAGGCTAGAAACCAGGAGACGGTGAATTCTAGGCCCACCTTAGGCAGGAAAGATGACTGGATGACTTTGGACTAATCGCCAGGAGATGGGGAGTTCTAGTCCTGCCTTAGGCAGGAAAGTTAACTAGTTGACTTTGGACCGATTGCCAGGAGATGGGGAGTTCTAGTTTCGCCTTAGGCATGAAAGCTGGTTGCGGGACTTTAGGCCGATCACCAGGGGACAGTGAATTCTAGTACCACCTTAGGCGTGAAAGCTGTCTGAGTGAATCTGGGCCAGTCACCAGGAGACGGTGAATTCTAGTACCACCTTAGGCATGAAAGCCGTCTGAGTGAATCTGGGCCTGTCACCAGGAGACGGTGAATTCTAGTACCACCTTAGGCGTGAAAGCTGCCTGAGTGAATCTGGGCCAGTCACCAGGAGACGGTGAATTCTAGTACCACCTTAGGCGTGAAAGCTGCCTGAGTGAATCTGGGCCAGTCACCAGGAGACGGTGAATTCTAGTACCACCTTAGGCGTGAAAGCTGTCTGAGTGAATCTAGGCCAGTCACCAGGAGACGGTGAATTCTAGTACCATCCTAGGCATGAAAGCTGTCTGAGTGAATCTGGGCCAGTCACCAGGAGACGGTGAATTCTAGTACCACCTTAGGCGTGAAAGCTGTCTGAGTGAATCTGGGCCAGTCACCAGGAGACGGTGAATTCTAGTACCACCCTAGGCATGAAAGCTGTCTGAGTGAATCTGGGCCAGTCACCAGGAGACGGTGAATTCTAGTACCACCTTAGGCGTGAAAGCTGTCTGAGTGAATCTGGGCCAGTCACCAGGAGACGGTGAATTCTAGTACCATCCTAGGCATGAAAGCTGTCTGAGTGAATCTGGGCCAGTCACCAGGAGACGGTGAATTCTAGTACCACCTTAGGCGTGAAAGCTGTCTGAGTGAATCTGGGCCAGTCACCAGGAGACGGTGAATTCTAGTACCACCTTTGGCATGAAAGCTGGGCCAATCACCAGGAGACCGTGAGTTCTAGTCCCACCTAAGGCACAAAATCTACATACATGTATAAAATCCACGATTTTTTTACCCCAAAGATTCCCTGTTTCTTGGTTAAGCTGCTTCCCGCCCAGGTCCAGAAATAGATGTGAGATTTTCCAGCGGTGATGATGTTGCTACTGTCTTGGGGATTAAACTCTACCATCAGGACGGATTCGTTGGTGCTCTAGGTAGAAAAAGGAAGAGCAAAAAAACAAAAAACAACCACCTCTCAGTCTATGGGATCTGTCCTGATTCATTCAGGTGTGTGAAATGGATCCCGCAGGATCAAAATCTGAATTCATATTTGCAGCCACCATGCCTGCAAATACAAGTCGTCCTCAACTTAACAGCCGCAACTGAGCCCCAAATTTCCGCTGCTAAGTGAGACAGTTGTTAAGGGAGTCTAGTCCCATTTTACAACCGTTCTTTGCCACTGCGGTTGTGAAGTTAGTGACACAGTGTGTGTGTCAGGTTTATCAGGCCGTCTTCAACCAAATTGCATCTCAAACAAAATCTTTTATAAAGCAAAACTTCCATTTTATTAAGCACGGCACTTTTTACACCGACTCCTAGCAGCCAGCACTGGCGTGCTGACCCAAAACCCCTCCTCTTCCTTCCCCTGCTCCTCTGCATTCATTGGCCATCTTCCCAATCATTCATCCTGAATCTACTGCTCCAGTTCAAAGAATTTCCTCCCTCCCATCCATCTCCTAGGGGACATGATCTCCAGAGAAAAATAAGTAAGTGAAAGGCGACCGTCCCATTGCAGATCCCCTCCGTTCTTCTTATGTGAGCGCTAGGATAAATGCATCTTGACGTGCTGACATTGCGCTTCCATCCCTGAATGCTCCTCCCACTTTTTTTTTAAAAAAATCTGCCATAGAAGCCAGCATCACTGCATCCCACATACGGCTCTTTCCAACTCTCACCTTGATTTCGGCTTGCTTGGTGCCACGGACGCAATCCCACACGGAGAACATGTGTTCGTTGGATTCATCGATCACACACAGGTAGGCGCCCTCGTCCTGATAGGGGGGGGGGAGGGAAAGAATGGCAGGTCAGGTTGGAACGGTGTGCGGGAAAGACCTTGGGGGGATGGATGAAAAGATGCTGCCAAGGGAATAATCAGATAAGAGGCAGCCGAGCCCTCAGCTGCATAATGGGCGGAGAAAGACTCAGAAGGGACCCTCCCTAGTTTCTCAGGATGTAAAGGAGATGGCTGGAATAGTATTTGAAGAAGATCTTGGAAGGTGGGGCTAAGAGATGCTACCCCGGAAACAGATAAGAGACAGCCAAGCCCTTGGCTGCATAAATGACAGGCTCACAAGGGACCCTCTCTAGTTTCTCAGGATGTAAAGGAGACAGCTGGAATAGTATGTGGGGAAGACTTTGGGAGATAGGGCTAAGAGATGCTGCCCAGGAAACAGATAAGAGACAATTCAGCTTTTGGCTGCATAATGGACAGGCTCAGAAGGGACCCTCCCTAGTTTCTCAGGAGGAGACTAAGATGCTGCCAATGGAACAGTCAGATAAGAGGCCCTTGATTTCATAATAGACAGGGCAAAAAGTTCAGAAGGGACCCTCCCTAGTTTACCAGGATGTAAAGGAGAAAGACTTTGGGAGACAGGGTGAAGAGATGCTGCCGAGGGAACAGATAGATAAGAGACAGCCGGGCCCTTGGTTGCATAATGGACAGGCTCAGAAGGGATCCTCCCTAGTTTCTCAGGCTGTAAAGGAGATGGCTGTAATAGTTAGTGTGTGAGAAAGACCTTGAGGGATGGATGAAAAGATGCCAAGGGGAAGGGTCAAATAAGACACGGCTGACCCCTCAGCTGCATAATGGATGGAGAAAGCGGATCAGAAGGGACCCTCCCTAGTGTCTTCAGATGTAAAGGAGAAAGACCCTGGGAAACTGGACGGAGAAACGCTGCCAAGGGAAAAGTCAGATAAGAGGCAGCCGAGCCCTCGGCTGCATAACGGACAAGCTCAGAAGGGACCCTCCCTAATTTCTCAGGATGTAAAGGTGATGGCTGGAATGGTATGTGGGGAAGACCTTGGGAGAGGAGACATAGGAAGAAATAAATAAGATTTATTCTTCCTTTTCGGCCTTAACATTTCAAGGAAGGGAACTTAACACTTACCGCTGTAGAGAAGGCCAGAGAACCGACGCCTCTCTCAAAGCTGCCCAGACCGATTTGCTGTAGAGTCAGAAGCGTGACGGAGTCCCAGATGTGAACGAAGGGCTGCAGCGGCTGCAGGAAAGACCCCACCCCACCCCAAAGAAACCCCATGTCAGCATTTCTGAGCATCAAAACTGAAACAGTAGAAAAAGAATGTATGTCTACAGTTGGTTTTTGACTTGCAACCGTTACTTTCGTGACTGCTCGAAGTTACGACGGCACTCAGAAAAAGGGACTTACAACCGGTCTTGACACTTACGACCGTCAATGACAAAAAGCTGTCAGTAGTCCCCGTTTAGTGACCAAAATTGGGAGCAGCAACAAAGTCATTAAATGAAGTAGTGCTAAACTACAGCTGAGCATATAATCTTCCTCTGGCTTTCCTTTGCTAAAGGTTGCAAATAGGAAGATTGGGAGTAAAATTGGGGGTTTCATCCCCGTCGTAACTGCAAACAGTCACTGAAGGAGGACTAGCTATAGCATTCCTGATTGTGTTTCTTTTCTGGACTACCTCGAAGGGCTAACAGTGGAGTTACCTTGCCGTCCTTATCCACGCCGGCCATCTGCCCCGAGGCCACCCGGACTCCGTCTGGATGTACTGCAAGGCTACAAAAAAATGTACAAAATTTGCCCTGGGGGAACCCTTGTAGAGCTTTTCGGATTCTATCCGTCATCGCTTCCCTTTTGGAGGAGAAACCAGGAGACGGGGAGTTCTAGTCCTGCCTTCGCCAAGAAAGCCGCCTGGGTGATTTTGGCCAACCATCAGGGAGGTGAGTTCTAGTTCCTCATTGGGCATAAAAGTCAGCCGGGTGATGTTGGGCCAATCACTAGGAGCCTGGGAGTTGTAGTTCCTCATTAGGCATGAAAGCTGGCTGGGTGACTTTGGGCCAATCACCAGGAGAATGGGAGTTCTAGTTCCTCATTAGGCATGAAAGTTGGCCAGGTGATGTTGGACCAATCGCTAGGAGCCTGGGAGTTCTAGTTCCTCATTAGGCATGAAAGGTGGCTGGGTGTCTTTGGGCCAATCACCAGGAGACTGGGAGTTCTAGTTTCTCATTAGGCATGAAAGCTGGCTGGGTGACTTTGGGCCAATCACCAGGAGGCTGGGAGTTCTAGTTCCTCATTAAGCATGAAAGCTGGTGGGTGTCTTTGGTCCAATCACCAGGAGACTGGAGTTCTAGTTCCTCATTAGGCATGAAAGTCGGCTGGGTGATTTTGGGCCAATCACTAGGAGCCTGGGAGTTCTAGTTCTTCATTAGGCATGAAAGCTGGCTGGGTGACTTTGGGCCAATCACCAGGAGACTGGGAGTTCTAGTTTCTCATTAGGCATGAAAGCTGGCTGGGTGACTTTGGGCCAATCACCAGGAGGCTGGGAGTTCTAGTTCCTCATTAAGCATGAAAGCTGGTGGGTGTCTTTGGTCCAATCACCAGGAGACTGGAGTTCTAGTTCCTCATTAGGCATGAAAGTCGGCTGGGTGATTTTGGGCCAATCACTAGGAGCCTGGGAGTTCTAGTTCTTCATTAGGCATGAAAGCTGGCTGGGTGACTTTGGGCCAATCACCAGGAGGCTGGGAGTTCTAGTTCCTCATTAGGCATGAAAGCTGGCTGGGTGACTTTAGGCCAATCACTAGGAGCCTGGGAGTTCTAGTTCCTCATTAGGCATGAAAGCTGGCTGGGTGACTTTGGGCCAATCACCAGGAGACTGCGAGTTCTAGTCCCACCTTAGACAGGAAAGATGACAGGGGTGCCTCTGCGCTAATTCCACCCACTCACCAGCGCACGCAGTCGGTGTGGCGAAGATAGTGGCGCTGGGTGCGCCGCTGGACGTGGTAAAGCACCACCACGCAGGCAATGAAGTACACCAACTCTCCGGATGTTAAGACGTAGAGGTTGGAGCGACAGTCACGACCCCGGTAACCGTAGCTGGAGAGGCGTTAAGAAAAAGAGTGATGACGACTCTTTTTAGATGGGTTTGAGCCATAACCTTGGCCCTTTAAAGCTGTTGGGACTTCAGTTCCCAGAATTCCACTGCCAGCATGGAATTCTGGGAATTGGAAGTTCCAGATATTCCACCTTCCTCCAATGATGACCATAATGGAGCTTTCCCATATTACGATTATAACAATTGTAAAATGGATCGGTCAGCTTTACACGGATCTTCAGCTCCCTATTTTATGACATTTGGGGGGCAGTCGTTATTATTATTATTATTACTATTACTATTATTATTATTATTATCATCATCATTATCATTATCATCATCATCATTATTATTATATTAAATTTATTTTCTGCCTATCTCGCCATGGCGTCTGACAAACACCAACGAAATCAAAGAAATACAGAGGAAGTTTAAAGCAAACAAAAATAATAGAATAAAACAAGAAAGAAAAAATCTTTGTAAAACGTAAATAATCTTTGTAAAATCGTTGTAAACTCTTTGATGCTGCATCTCGCCATGTGGATGAGTGCCCGAAGTACAGTCGCTGACCCCGGGCGTGGGGTGGGGAATCTACAGGTATTCCTTGACATAGGACGAGTCGCTTAATGACCGTTGCAAGTATTGACCGACCTCAAAAAGAGGACTTACGACTGGATCTGAAGTTCTGACCGTCAGCCCTTCTAGAACTTTGGATCTGGGTTGCAAGTCGTCCTTATTAGGTAGATCGTAACTTCGAATGGTCACTAAGCGACCGGTCGTAAGTGGAGGACTCCTTGAAGCTTAAAGCTACGCGGTTTGGGGAAAGGGGGAAGGATGCCTGTGAAGGATACACCCAGTCCAGTTGCAGCTTTTGAGTTGGCAGCTCCATGCGCAGATCCTCGTAGTTATGGAAGTCGGAAGGGATGTACATGGTAATGGGACGTCCACGCAGAAACATCTTGATGGACAGGCCTTCTGAAGGGACGGAGGGTGGAAAGAAGAAGAAGAAGAATAAAAAAGAGCAGATCTTTCTCGCAGGAAGCTTCAAAACAATGATTCTATTCTATTCTATTCTATTCTATTCTATTCTATTCTATTCTATTCTATTCTATTCTATTCTATTCTATTCTATTCTATTCTATTCTATATTCCTGTTCCTGTCCCTATTGTATTGTATTGTATTGTATTGTATTGTATTGTATTGTATTGTATTGTATTGTATTGTATTGTATTGTATTGTATTGTATTGTATTCTATTCTATTCTATTCTATTCTATTCTATTCTATTCTATTCTATTCTATTCTATATTCCTGTTCCTGTCCCTATTGTATTGTATTGTATTGTATTGTATTGTATTGTATTGTATTGTATTGTATTGTATTGTATTGTATTGTATTGTATTCTATTCTATTCTATTCTATTCTATTCTATTCTATTCTATTCTATTCTATTCTATATTCCTGTTCTTGTCGCTATTGTATTGTATTGTATCTTATTTTCGGAGAAACACGGTATTCATTTTCTATATTCTATATTCTAAAACGGAAGGTAACCTTGTTTGTGGAAGGATGACAACTGTCCCACTTTGTCCCCCCAAACCAGGGGTCAGCAACCCCTGGTTTGGGGGGACAAAGTGGGACAAAGGTCGGAACCGGATGCTTTACTATCAAGTTTACGATTTACTACTACAAATTACATAAAAATAAAATAAAATAAAATAAATAACATAAAATAAAATACAAAAAAAATAATAATAAAATACAGTAAAGTGAAATAAAGTAATAAAATAGAATAATAAAATGAAATAACATTTCTCTATGTAGGAAAATAGGATGTGGCTCAGATGGCAAAGCTGATTCTTCCTTTCTACCAATAGTCCTCGAATTACAACAGTAAGCCCATCTGGAATTTGTTGTGGTAGTCATTAAGCGAACTCATTGTCCTCAACGGGCATTCCTTGCTGACTTTCTGCCCAAAATGCCACTTTCTGACCAAAAACACTGTCAACGGCGGTCGTATGTTGAGGAACATCTTAGAAGACCCCCACGAATGATGGCCAACCATCTCCCACCCACTCACCCCTAATTAAACCCACTCCCTGATAACTAGCCAGTCACTCCTTTCTGAAGATCCTCACCTAGGTTATAATTCAAACGCCGAGAACTTGTCGGCCCTGCAGGGAAGAACAGAAAGAGGAGATTTGTCCTTTCCTCAGCAGAAATAATAATAATAGTTATGATTATTATTATGTACTTCATTCATTAAACATGAAACTCAAGTCAACTGAACATTCAAAAATGCATCACAGATACCATTGACTGGCGCTAATGGTTGATATGGGATTATTATTATTATTATTATTATTGGTTAATCTGTAGTGAGATTCACAGTCTTTGAGGCTGGTTAATAGCTCAGCAGCTCGAGTCCTAACCAAGGACCTAGGAACTGTTAAGATATCGTTGGAGGATGTAAGCTGTTCCGAGTAAGGTGGTTTTTTGTAGAGTCAACATGTATTATTATTTTCATTAAACCTGAAACTCAGTCAACTGAACATTCAAAAATGCATCACAGATACCACTGACTGGTGCTAATGGTTGATACGGGTTGCTGCCAGCGTCCTAGGGATCAACCAAGTACCTTCTTAAGATGTAGGATGTTCTGAGTAGCGCAGTTTTTTACAGTTCCGCTGGTGTTATTAGAGGAAGCTGCAATTTGCTGATGTGTCTTATAAAATTCTTGGATATAGTACCAAGTGCCCCGATAATAATGGATAACACTCTCACGTGTTTCATCCATAGCCGTGTAATTTCGATGGCCAGGTCATGATATTTCGTGATTTTTTTCCAGTTCTTTTTCTTCAACTCTGGCATCTCCTGGTACCGCGATGTCAATAAATTGTACGTTTCGGTTTTCGACAACTGTGACATCTGCCCGTGTTGTGTTCCAAGTGACGATCCGTCTGTATTCGAAAGTCCCACAAGATCTTCACCGTCTCGTTTGCGACTTTTCCACTTTATGTTCCCATGGCTTTTTTGGATACAGGTAAGTTGTCATTTTTTTTTTTTTACATAATGACCACTGGATTAATTTAGCAACTCGGTCGTGTCTAGCTTTGTAATCAGTTTGCGCGATTTTGCTGCATTCATCTATTCAATGTGAAACCGTTTCGATTTTTGTCGTTGCAAAGTCGGCAGTTTGGATTGTCGGTGGATTTTTGTATCTTTGCTTTCGTGGCGTTAGTTTGTAGGGCTTGTTGTTGAGCAGCCAGTATTAAATCTTCCGTTTCTTTCTTGATGGTGGCGGTTATTATTATTATTATTATTATTACGATTATTAAATTTATTTTTCACTCATCTCAGGGGTTTAGGGGCCTCTGAGTGACCGTTGGCAGGCACCCCTTGCCCCCAGCTTCAGAGGTGGGACAGTGACCATCATCCTGGTCCTTGAGACAAAAAAACACACTTGCAAACTGCAAAAACACAAACGCAGCTGGAAACTCACCTGGGCTTAAGGTGGGATCCTTCGATCGGCTGCAAGATGCAAAACAGAACATCAGAAAGTTCACCACTTATCCGACATGATTATTTTCTGTATTTAAATTATTTCATTTCCTGTACAGGCAGTCCTCGACTTACGACGCTGCGTTCAGCGACCGTTCGAAGTGAGAATGGCACTGAAGAATGCTGACTTATGACCGGTCCTCGCACTTACAACCGTCATAGCGTCCTCATGGAGCACGTGGTCTGCACTGGCGATATTCCCAGCCGGCTTTCGACAGGCAAAGCCAATGGGGAAGTTGGATTCGCTTAACGACTGTGCGAATTAGTTAAGTGGAGCGATTCGTTTAACAACCGCGGTAAAAAAGGGCACGGCTCACTTAACGGCTGCTCTGCTTAACGACGGAAGTTCTAATCCTAATTCGGGTCTTAAGTCTAGGACCATCTGTATATTGCGTTCCCGTCACTTCCTTTTCCTCGCCACAACCTCCCTGCAGGGTAGGCTGAGCTCAGAGAGGAAAAACTGGCTCTAAGTCCTCAGGCTGAGAGGGGATTCGAACTCAGAACTCCCCACTCTGGTTCTTGGGCTGAGTTCGAGGGACCAGTTTGAAATCCACCCGTTTTTCCCTCCAACCACAACAGGACCGGGGTAAATGGGACAGGTTATCCTCATCTAACGACCGCAATTGAGCCCAACATTTCGGTTGGATGTTGCAACGGTCGTTAAGTGTGAAAAACGGCCATAAGTCATTTTTTCCCCCCCAGTGCCGTTGTAACTTCAATTGAGCTGTTGTAAGTCAAGGAACTACCTGTATTATATGCAAACGTGTTTTTTTTTTCCCCCCTCACTTTTCAAGGCTGCTCGACCGGTTAAAAAGATTTGCGGTTGAAGCTGCTTTCTTCTGGAGGTGCTGCTTGGTCCTGGCCAGTTTGTCGGAGGAACTGTTCCTTCGCAGCCTGGAAAGGAAAGGAATCCCATGTTACGCAAAGGAAGAAGGAAGAAGGAAGAAGGAAGAAGGAAAAGAGAAAGGAAAGGAAAGGAAAGGAAAGGAAAGGAAAGGAAAGGAAAGGAAAGGAAAGGAAAGGAAAGGAAGATAGAAGAAGGGAAGGGAAAGAAAGAAAGGGAAGGAAAGGAAGGGAAGGGAAGACAAGAAGAGAACAGAAGGGAAGGGAAGGAAGATAGAAGAAGGGAAGGGAAGGGAAGGGAAGGGAAGGGAAGGGAAGGGAAGGGAAGGGAAGGAAGATGGGGAAGGGAAGGGAAGGGAAGGAAAGGAAGGGAAGGAAGATAGAAGAGAAGGGAAGGGAAGGGAAGGGAAGGAAAGGAAAGGAAAGGAAAGGGAAGGAAGGGAAGGGAAGGGAAGGGAAGGGAAGGGAAGGGAAGGGAAGGAAAGGAAAGGAAAGGAAAGGAAAGGAAAGGAAAGGAAAGGAAAGGAAAGGAAAGGAAAGGAAAGGAAAAAAAGAGAGTCAGATTTAATGGAAAGGAAGAAGGAAAACATTTAATAGAAAGGGAAGAGTCCAATTTGAGCGAAAGAAAGAAAACAAAAGAAATACCTCGGGAAGGAAAGACAGATGTAATGCAAAGGAAAAAGGAAAACAATGAAATAGAAAGGAAAGAGTCAGGTTTGATGGAAAGGAAGAAGGAAAAAGAAAGATCATAGCAAGAAAATGACAGATGTAAAGGAAAATTAAAAAAAATAAAAATAAAATAGGAAGGGAAGGATTTAATGCAAAGGAAGAAGGAAAAAGACATGGAATACGAAAGGAAAGATAGATGTAATGCAAAAAAGGAAAAATAATAATAGAAAGATTGAGGTTTCATGCAGAAGAAAAAGAATTATCATAGCAGTTTACAGTTTGTCTTGCCCCTTCAACAATCTCGGTCCTCATTTTACCCACCTCGGAAGGACGGAAGGCTGAGTCAACCTTGAGCCAGGCAGGATCGAACTCCTGGCTGTGGCCAGAATTAGCCTGCAATGCTGCATTCTAACCACTGGGAGGGAAGGAAGGAAGGAAGGAAGGAAGGAAGGAAGGAAGGAAGGAAGGAAGGAAGGAAGGAAGGAGATGGATGGCCAGAAGGAAGGACAGATGGAAGGAAGGAAGGAAGGAAGGAAGGAAGAAAGGAAGGAAGGAATAGCACTTAGATTTATATCCCACTTCACGGTGCTTTACAGCTCTCTCAATCTGGGTCCTCATTTTACCTACCTCGGAAGGACGGAAGGCTGAGTCAACCTTGAGCCAGGCAGGCTCGAACTCCTGGCTGTGGCCAGAATTAGCCTGCAATGTGGCATTCTAACCACTGGGAGGGAGGGAGGGAGGGAGGGAGGGAGGGAAGGAAGGAAGGAAGGAAGGAAGGAAGGAAGGAAGGAAGGAAGGAAGGAAGGAAGAAGATGGATGGGTAGAAGGAAGGAGAGATGCATGAATGGATTGATGGATGGATGGAAGGAAGGAAGGAAAGAAGGATGGATGGCTAGAAGGAAGGAGAGATGGAAGGAAGGAAGGAAGGAAGGAAGGAAGGAAGGAAGGAAGGAAGGAAGGAAGGAAGGAAGGAAGGAAGGAAGGAAGGAAGGAAGGAAGGAAGGAGATGGATGGGTAGAAGGAAGGAGAGATGGAAGGAAGGAAGGAAGGAAGGAAGGAAGGAAGGAAGGAAGGAAGGAAGGAAGGAAGGAAAGAAAGAAGGAAGGAGATGGATGGCTAGAAGGAAGGAGAGATGGAAGGAAGGAAGGAAGGAAGGAAGGAAGGAAGGAAGGAAGGAAGGAAGGAAGATAGCACTTAGACTTATATCCCACTTCATGGTGCTTTACAGCCCTCTCAATCGGGGTCCTCATTTTACCGACCTCAGAAGGATGGAAGGCTACCTCACTGACAATTTCAGGAAATGAATGCTTCTCCAAAGCTCCCCATGGACCCCCCCAGATTGCTGATTCCCCCCACCCATCCACAACCCTGTATAAATTCAGGGGGGGTGAGGGAAACTCCCCGCAAAATCAATCCTCTTTTTAATTCCTCCCTTCGCAAAATATCTTCCCCCAACGTTTAGAAAACTCACAGCTCCTTTTTGGTGGCCATCACGTTCTGAACGGTGGGGATTGGGGAAGCTCGGGTGCCGCTGCTGTTGCTCCCTTCCGAGGGGGGCTCCGGAGATGGGGAACCCGGCCCTGGAGGCTGACCCCCAAGCCGTGACTGCCCCGGGCTCATAGATTTGTCCTTGGTGGCATCTGGCGGAGGTTCTCCAACGTCTTGAGCTTCCTGGAGGCACGGGCTGGATGGAAGTTGGTTGGAGCTGTGGACTTCAGGGTTCTCCTGGACCGTTTCTAGCTCGGAAGCCATGTCTTCTGGCCCGATGGAGTTCTTGGCCACTCTGAAGGGGCCACCACCTCCGAGAACTTCAGCCAGGTCCATCTCTCCAACGTTTGAAGAGTCCCGAGAGGGCTTTCCCCTTGTAGCTTTGGTCTCCTCTGCCTGTTGAAGACCTCCATTGCTAAGAGACGTTCCTCTGTCTCTCTCGGGCACCCGAAGGTCCTCTGTTTGTGTCCCGACGCTGACCCTTGACCTCTTCTCCACTTCCAGTGCCGGTTCTTCGTGGCTTCCTAATTTGGGGACGAGGGTTGAACTATAAACAGAAAAGAGGGTAACAATTCAGTTGGGTTCACGGTGGCCCCAATCGCTATTTGGCAAACCCCCCAAAACTAAAACCAAGCTGAAAAAAAAAATCAAATTCAGTGGTGGGATTTATTTATTTTTTTACTGCCGGTTCTGTGGGCGTGGCTTGGTGGGTGTGTCTTGGCTTGGCGGTTATGGCAGGGGGAGGATACTGCAAAATCTCCATTCCCACCCTACTCCGGGGGGAAGGATACTGCAAAATCTCCCTTCCCACCCCACTCCAGAGTTAGGATACTGTTAAATCTCCATTCCTACTCCACTCCAGGGGAAGGATACTGCAAAATCTCCATTTCCACCCCACTCCAGGGTTAGGGTACTGTTAAATCTCCATTCCTACTCCACTCCAGGGGAAGGAGATTGCAAAATCTCCATTCCCACCCACTCAGGGGGAAGGATACTGTATAATCTCCATTCCCACTCCACTCCTGGGGAAGGATACTGTAAAATCTCCATTCCCACCCCACTCCAGGGGAAGGATACTGCAAAATCTCCATTCCTACCCCACTCAAGGGGAAGGATACTGTAAAATCTCCATTTTCACCCAACTCTGGGGGAAGGATATTGTAAAATCTCCATTTCCTTCCCACTCCAGGGAAGGATACTGCAAAATCTCCATTCCCACCCCACTTCTGACTTTCCCCATCAGAAGGTCGCAAAAGGAGATTCTACGACCCCATTGTAAATATGAGTCAGTTCCAAGAGTCTGAATTTGGACCCCGGGGACGCTGCAACGGTGCTCCATATGAAAAACAGTCCTAAGGCACTTTTTTTAAAGTACCATCGTACTGTCGAACGGTCACTAAACGAACCGCCGTAAGTCGAGGACTACCTGTATATGATACATATATTGTGGGAAAGTACCTGGAATTTTTGGAGGCAGCTGGAGGTAGGATCCATTGGGCATCATTGCTTCTGGGAAGTATGGCAGCTTCTTTTGCATTGGCTGCGGAGGAAAATTTTTATTTATTTATTTATTTATTGAATTTCTATACCGCCCTTCTCCCAAAGGACTCAGGGCGGTGAACAGATTAAGATTTCATATACATATAAAATAGATATACTTCTCAGAGTGTTTACGGTGTGACTACTATTTTGAGACAACCCAGGAGCAAAATACAGGAGACAGAGGTTTTGTCATTATAAAAAGTGGTTTATGTACAAGACTTCTATATACATACATACACGTAGTAGAAACAAACCAGGCAAGCAAGGAATCTTCAACTCTACACGGAGAATTACAATGCAGATAGAACACAACGGGGAGAGGGAGAGAGAGAGAGAGAGAAAGAGAGAGAGAGAGATGCCTTCTCATGGCCTTCCTTATATAGACAGCTTCTTAAAGTGGCAATAACCCGCTGATTCACCCTCAGTCTTAAAGCGGCAATAGCCCTGCTGACTCATCCTGGTCCCCAGCCTTACGGCGGCGGCTCAGCTTTAAATCATCATTACAATACTGACAATACTTCAACTCCCAGAATTCCCAAGCCTGCAACTTTAAGACTTGTGGACTTCAACTCCCAGCTGGTTGAGGAATTCCGGGAATTGACGTCCACAAGTCTTAAAGATTTGGCCAAGTTTGGAGAGCTCTGCTCTAACAACATCTCACCGTCCAACAGGTGCTGTCTGAGCCACGGGATCTGCTGGTCGTAGGCGTTGAGTCTCCGTAGGGCATCGGCTAAGGCCGATTTCACAAGGGTCAGCTCTTCCTCCTGGCTCCGAAGGCGGGAATCGATGTCGACCAGCCAATCCGGGTGAGAGAAGGCCCTGTTGCAGTTCAAGAGGTCCTCACCTAGGATGGAGAAGAAGGAAAGACCATCGTAATCGCCCCAGTAATATTTTTGAGTGGCATACACTAGTTGAGCGCAAGTAATAACAGCCCCACTCGGTGGTCTAGACAAGGGGTCTCCAAATTTGACTTCAACTCCCAGAATCCCTTAGCCGGAAACTTTAAGACATATGCACATCATCTCCCAGAATTCCCCAGCCTCCAACTTTAAGACTTATAGGCTTCATCTCCCAGAATTCCCCAGACTGCAACTTTAAGTCTTGTGGACTTCAACTCCCAGAATCCCCTAGCCTCCAACTTTAAAACTTATGGACTTCAACTCCCAGAATCCCCCAACCTCCAACTTTAAGACTTATGGACTTCAACTCCCAGAATCCCCCAGCCTCCAACTTTAAGATTTATGGACTTCAACTCCCAGAATCCCCCAGCCTCCAACTTTAAGATTTATGGACTTCAACTCCCAGAATTCCCAGGTCTCCAACTTTGGACTGTGGAATCCCTTTCCCAATGGACTTCCCAGAATCTCTTCAGTCAGAAATTTTAAAACTTGTGGACTTCAGCTCCCAGAATTCTCCTCTCTGCACGCTTAGCCAAAACGGGCCAACCTGAATAAAACGGAAGGAGTCCGAGCGATAAAGTCATAATCACAATATGAATAATAAATGGACGCTCGTGCCGAGGGCCCCATCCAACGTTTATAAAACAGGTCCACAATTTTCCAGAGAGGGAGAGAGAGAGAGACTAAACAGACCACAAGTGTCCAGAGTTTTTCCCTAAGTCAAAACCAAATAAACCTCAGAAAGACTTTTTCTGGGTTTTGGGATCCACATTTTTAGCCGATTTGGCATCTCACCCTAATTTTGGGGAATTTTAGGCAGCTCAACAATCCTCTCATCTAATCCTTATTTACTTCACTTTAAATATATATATATTTAAAGAAAAATACTTCAAGGAAATATATATATATAAATATATATATATATTTCCTTGAAGTATTTTTGCCAAAGCTGCAGCGCCGTGTCTCTAATTAACCCAGCGGGCAGAAATGTTCAGTTTTCCGGGCCTTTCCTCAAATGCCACCGTCCGCGGAGCAGAGAGGAAGAGGGAAAGGAAAAGGCAGGACTCTGGCCACATGTGAATAACGGAAAGTCCATCCTGTGAGCAATAACTAAGGTTTGGTTGTTCGGCTGTCCGTTGGCCGTTGATACCTTGGCAGGAAATATTTTTTCCGTTAAGAGGTATATTTTGCGAAAGCACAGTCCGTTGCAAAACACAGCCCTTCTCTCCCTCCTCCCCCTCCCACCCCCAAATAGGATGGGATGGGATGCGATGGGATGGGACAGGACAGAATGAATGAGGTGGAAGGGACCTTGGAAGTCTTCTACTGAGTTTCCGGAGAAGGGCAGCATATAAATCGAACCAATAAATAATAATAAATAAATATAGTATAAGGATAGTAGAGGAGAGATGAATAAGATAGGATAGGAGGAGAGGAGAGGAGAGGAGAGGAGAGGAGAGGAGAGGAGAGGAGAGGAGAGGAGAGGAGAGGAGAGGAGAGAATGGAATGGAATGGAATGGAATAGAATAGAAAATAGATTAGAATAGAATAGAATAGAGTAGAGTACAGTAGAGTACAGTAGAGTAGAGTAGAATAGAAAATTGATTACAATAGAAAAGAATAGAAAAGAAAATAGATTAGGATAGGATAGGATAGGATAGGATAGGATAGGATAGGATAGGATAGGATAGGATAGAATAGAATAGAATAGAATAGAATAGAATAGAATAGAATAGAATAGAATAGAATAGAATAGAAAATGTAGAGTGGAGTGGAATAGAATGGAATGTAAAATGTAGAATAGAATAGAATAGAATGTTAACTTGGATCGAGTTGGGGCCCAATAACATACGAAGACTCATTGATAAAGTTAACAATCAATTCTTTATTGTCTCATGTCTGTATCATTACAGGTATCATCAGGAACAACGGTGGTATCAACTGGAGGAGACCTTAAATACCCTGGAGGCGGAGCTACAGGTAATGGGAGGGGGAGATAAGGGGGATTAGGTTTGCCTAGGGTGATTAACCCTTGATTTGCCAGCATACAAATTAGGAAGTGCCCAGGGAGAGCATTTACCTGTGACATAGAATAGAATAGAATAGAATAGAATAGAATAGAATAGAATAGAATAGAATAGAATAGAATAGAATAGAATAGAATAGAATAGAATAGAATAGAATAGAATAGAATAGAATAGAATAGAGGAATGGAACAGAACAGAACAGAACAGAAAATAGATTAGGATAGGATAGGATAGGATAGGATAGGATAGGATAGGATAGGATAGGATAGGATAGGATAGGATAGGATAGGATAGGGCCGCGATGGCGAACTTATGGCAGCATGCCAGCATGCCCTCTCTATCAGCACATGAGCTGTCACCCCAGTTTAGCTCCGCCGCGCATGCCTCCCGCCGGCCAGCTGCTTTGGGTCTCTGCCGCACACACGTGGCGGGGAGGCGTGTGTGGGGGCCACACATGGCATGCACATGGGCACCTGCTGTGGCTGCGCCCATGCGCAGAGGATGGGGCTCATGCACGCGCATTGGGGGTTCGGGATGGGAATGAAGATTTTGCAATATCCTTCCCCCAGGAGTGGGGAGGGAATGGGGAGTTCGCAGTATCCTTCCCCTGCAGGAATATTCTCGACTGAAGCTTCCCACCCTTTGGACAGTTTGAACCGAATCGGTCAGCCAGACTTGGCTGCCAGGACCGGAGGGGTCAAGCGAGCTTCTGTGTCACATACCTAGCATGTCGCAATGGAACAAAAGTCAAGAGTGTTTGGGGTTGTTGTTTTTTTTTTTAATGAAGAAATCTTTGCCCATTTTCCTCTGAGCCAAACAGCCCAGCCACCCAAATGCACTTTTAGGAGAAATAAGGCCCTGCGAACAGATCCGGCTTTGTTTCTTTCTCCTTCGCCCACAAACTTCTCTTTGCGATGATGTCTGGCAAAGCAAATTTTTTTTAAAAAAAGAGCCATTTCATTCGGGTGACCTTCTCACTTCACCCAAAGCTCTTTCAGAGAGAGAAAATAAGAAGAGAGAGAAAGAGAGAGAGAGAAGAAAGAAAGAAAGAAAGAAAGAAAGAAAGAAAGAAAGAAAGAAAGAAAGAAAGAAAGAAAGAAAGAAAGAAAGAAAGAAAGAAAGAAAGAGGGAGGGAGGAAGGACAGAAAGAGGGAGACAAAGAAAAAGAGAAGGAAACAGAAAGAAAGAAAAAGACAGCAAGAGAGAGAGAAAGAAAGAAAGAAAGAAAGAAAGAAAGAAAGGAAGGAAGGAAGGAAGGAAGGAAGGAAGGAAGGAAGGAAGGAAGGAGGGAGGGAGGAAAAGAGAGAGAGAGACCAAAAAAAGAGAAGGAAAGAAAGAGAAAGACAGCAAGAAAGAGAGAAAGAAAGAAAGAGAAAAAGAAAGAAAGAAAGAAAGAAAGAGAGAGGGAGGAAAGAGAGAGAAAGAAAAATAGAAGGAAAGAGAAAGAAAGAAAGGAGGGAGGGAGAAAAGAAAGAAGGAGAGAGAGACAAAGAAAAAAGGAAAGAAAGAGAAAGACAGCAAGAAAGAAAAGAGAGAGAAAGAAAGAAGAAAGAAGAAAAGAAAGAAGAAAGAAAGAGGGAGGGGGGAGGGAGGGAGGAAAGAGAGAGAGAGAAAGAAAAATAGAAGGAAAGAGAAAGAAAGAAAGAAAGAAAAAGACAGCAAGAAAGAGAGAAGGAAGGAAGGAAGGGGGAGGGAGGGAGGGAAGATAGGATGTTTTGAGCTGAATGATGAATTGAACAGCCTCAAATAAAGCCCTTTGGAAGGCTGGACCCGAGTTCAAATTCTGCCACTCAAATTCACATGAGCCTGGGTGGGGAATTCTGGGAATTGAAGTCCGGCCCGTCTTAAAGCCGCTAAATTGAAAAAACACCCTAGCTTTCACCGAGGGAGGCTCTTTAAAGCCGCCAGTGCTCTTATTCCCTAAAAATAGGAAACTCCAAACGCGCCTAGTTCACTTTTGGCAACCAGATGTGGATGGGCAACTTGCTTTCTTTTTTTCTCTCCTTCTCTGATTGGCTAAGAAACTCCAGAAAAAAAACCCCAGCAGATTTTCCCCTTTCCCGCTCAGCATTTTAGCTAATCTTGGCCTGTTTGGGTTTTTTTTTTTTCTTTCTAAGTTTTGCCTAAATTTCAAGGAGGAAGACGCTGGATGCTGGAATTCTCGCCCACTTAGATAAATACCTGGTTACCTGTTTTTTTTTTCCCCCCTAACCCCACCTTCATCTTGAACTCTGGAGTTCCCGTACGAAGCATCATCCTCTGCGCACCCCACCCTTCCGTCAAACACGTTGGGTGACATTTTTGGACAAGGTGATCAGCCCAGGAATTGCATTTCCAAGGACGGGATATTATTTTTTCTCCCTTGCACCAAATCTACGTATTTGCCAGTCGTTCTCTCGGCTTCCAGCTTTTCAATCGCTGTTATAAATTGCCCATTTTTTTTTCCCTTTAAATAACGGCATTTTAGGTACAATGAACCCCCCTCCCCTGTCCTTTATTAGAAAGGAGCCTTGGTGGCGCAGCGGACTAAAGCGCTGTTAAAGTAGCACTTAGCTGCCAGCAATTACCGCGAGTTCGAATCTCGCCAGGCTCAAGGTTGACTCAGCCTTCCATCCTTTTGAGGTAGGTAAAATGAGGACCCGGATTGTGGGGGCAATAAGCTGACTTTGTATAAAAAAGAACACCGCTTGGGGGGCAAGGGGCGAAAGCCCTACTGAGCAGGTATATACAAAAGTATGAAGGCTATTGCTGAACGCATTGTAAGCCGCCGTGAGTCTCTGGAGAAGGGCGGCATATAAATAAATAAATAAATAAATAAATAAATAAATAAATAAATAAATAAATAAATAAATAAATAAATAAATAAATAATTTTGCAGAAGCCTTAAAGCCTTCTTTCTTTCTTTCTTTCTTTCTTTCTTTCTTTCTTTCTTTCTTTCTTTCTTTCTTTCTTTCTTTCTTTCTTTCTTTCTTTCTTTCCTTCCTTCCTTTCTTTCTTTCTCTTTCTTTTTTCTTTCTTCTTTCTTTCTTTCTTTCTTTCCTTTCTTTCTTTTTTCTTTCTTCTTCTTTCTTTCTGTCTGTCTGTCTGTCTGTCTGTCTGTCTGTCTGTCTGTCTTTTTTACCCAAAAAAAAAGGCATTTCACTTTTTATTGGAGTGATTTTCCTTGCATTGTCCAAATAGCCCCCGTTTCTGTCCAATCTGAGGGCAGAAATCCGATTTAATGCTTGCTTCTAACAACTTCCTAGATTTTTTTTAATGCTTCGTAGCAGTGGTAACTGAATGGAATAGAATAGAAGAGTCGGAAGGGAGCTTTGAGATCTTCTAGTCCAACCCCCTGCTTAGGCAGGAAGCTCTACACCACTTCAGACCAATGGTTACCTAACATCTTAAAAACTTCCAGTGTTTCAGCATTCACAACTTCTGCAGGCAAGTTGATCCACTGGTTACTTGTTCTCACTGTCAGGAAATTTCTCCTTAATTCTATGTTGCTTCTCTCCTTGATGAGTTTCCACCTGTTTCTTCTTGTCCTGCTCTCAGGGGCTTTGGAGAAGAGCTGGACTCCCTCTTCTTTGGGGCAGCCCCTGAGATATTGGAAGACTGCTCTCATGTCTCCCCTAGTCCTTCTTTTCATTAAACTAAACTCAATTCCTGCAACCGTTCTTTATACGTTTTAGCCTCCAGTTCCTTAATCAACTTAGTTGCTCTTCTCTGAACTTTTTCTAAACTGGAGTCTCAACATCCTTTGCCTAGCAATGGGAATTCTGCTCCCAGTTGTGGTCGTAAATCCAGGACCACTGTCCAGTTCC
Organism: Coluber constrictor foxii; assembly: GCA_038048745.1. Taxonomy (NCBI): domain Eukaryota; kingdom Metazoa; phylum Chordata; class Lepidosauria; order Squamata; family Colubridae; genus Coluber; species Coluber constrictor. Next base: position 9,234,618 of record CM075975.1, read on the forward strand.
TGTCAGTTTAGGGCCTTTGGTACGGAACGTGGAAAAAGGCATATTGCACAGTTTTCGGCATATTGCAGAGTTAAATTCTTCAACAGGCCCCAGGTTGAAGTCAGAGCCAGCCAAATCCTTTGATGTCAACGACTCACTCTCGTAAGCAAGCCTGGCTGGGTTTTCCCACTCACTCGCGGGTGAGTCACCAACTTCCTTTTACCAGGCAAAAAACAGCCGCGTTTCGTTCTCGCACCCAACAAATCCCAGGGTGAATTTTGAAGAAGGAAATGTGGGTCAACGCCACAGCCAAAATATTCCACCTGGGCAGCTCTCATTCCTGTGCCCGTCTCAAGAGAAGCACGCTAAAAAAATCCTGGGAAATCAAGACAGGGTTTGGAAAAATATCGTATCTACCCGTGTTTCCCCGAAAATAAGACCTTGTCTTATATTTTTTTGAACCCTGAAATAAGCGCTTGGCCTTATTTTCGGGGACGTCTTATTATTTTGGGGCGCGTGGAGCAAGATGGGGGTTCTTCTTGCCATCTTATCTGATTTCTAGCTCTGCGTTTAAATATTTTCAGGGAAGGCTTATTATCAGGGGAGCTCTGATTTTCGGGGGAAACAGGGTAGATATAGCAACATTTCTATTTTTTCCCTCACGAATCCGTGGGGGAAGCCTTGCTCGCGAGCCCAGAAATGCAATACAGTCCTCAGTTCCTTTAGTGACCGTTTAAAGTTACAACGGCACTGAGAAAAGTGACCATGTTTCGCACTTACGACCGTGGCAGCAGTCCCCAGCGTCACGTGATCCAAATTCAGACAACTTGACAACTGACTCGTATTTATGACGGTTGCAGGGTCCGGTGTGTGTGTGTGTGTGTGTGTGTGATGTGATCTCCTTTTGCGAACCTCGGAGGAGCAAACTCAACGGGGACGCCAGATTCACATAACAACCGCGTTACTAAGCGAACAACTGCAACAATTCGCTTAGCAGCAAGGCGGAACTCACTTAACGGATGTCACACTTTAGCAACATCAATCTTGGGCGGGATTATGGTCGTTACCATCACCGAATCATTCCTTCATGGATGACTAAGGTTTTCTTACTTTCTTGTAGCAGGGATTTTGTTTTGTTTTTATTTGATTTATATGCCGCCCTTCTTCGGAGACTCAGGGCGGTTTACAATGCGTTAAGCAATAGCCTTCATACTTTTGTATATTTTACACAAAATCAGCTTATTGCTCCCACAAACTGGGTCCTTAATTGACCTCCCTTAGAAAGGATGGAAGGCTGAGTCAACCTTGAGCCTGGCGAGATTCAAACTTCCAGTAATTGCAGACAGCTGGATGTTAATCACAATGCTTTTAGTCTGCTGAGCTAACCAGGCTTTGAATGTGTAGGGCAGTGATGGTGAACCTTTTTGCCGTCGTGTGCCAAAAGTGAGGGCCCCACCCCCCACGCATGTGTGTGTAATACCCGTGTATGCGCGCGCAAGCCCCTCCCCCATGCTTCCCCCCGCTTTTGGCACCTAATGGCACGGTGGGCCCAGTAGGCCCGTTTTTTTCGCCCTCCCCAGGATCAGGGCCTTTCTAGGAGCCTGGTGAGGGTGAAAAACGAGCCTTCCCCAACCTTCTGGAGGCCCTCCGGAGGCCGGAAACAGCCAATTTCTCGACTTCTGTTGGGCCCGAAAGACCTGAAAATCAGCTTGCGCGCACCGGAGCTGAACTATGGCACCAATATGGCTCCGTGTGCCTCCTGTAGCCTACGCGCCATAGGTTTGCCGTTACGGGTATAGGGGACACACCCTACTGCTACACGTGCGAAAAAGTGTGACTCTTCCCATCACAAATTTACAACTTTTTCTGGCTTGAACGGACTACGTGTCCTATTATCTGGTGAGTTTAGCAGGGATGATGGGTGTTGGAATCCAACACACTCGGCTGGAGAAAAGTGTATGCACAGGATGGGCTGTGTAACCTGAGAGGAACGTGGGTCTTCAAAGGTATCTCAGGGATATAATTTCTTAAATTATTATTATTATATTAGAATTGGGATTTCTCGACTTCCGGCCACAATTGAGCCCAACATTTCTGTGGCAAAGTGCCACATTCCTGAAGTGAATTTTTTCCCCGTTTTACGACCTTCCTGGCCACCGTTGTTCAGTGAATCACGGCGGTGGTTAAGTCAGTCACACATGGTCGTTAAATGAATCGGGCTTCCCCACTGACTTTGCTCGTCAGACGGTCGCAAAAGGAGATCGCCTGACTCTGGGCCGTCGTAACTGTGAGTCGGTTGCCACACCCGTCCGAATTTTAATCACGTGAGCCTGGGGATGCTGCGATGCTCATAAGTGTGAATAAAATCATAAGCTCATTTTTTTCAATGCTGTTGCAACCTTGAATTGTGGCAAAACGAACTGTTATAAGTCGAGGACTAGCTGTCATTTCTAAAATTCTTTTTTAAAATTGTTTAAAAAAAATTTTTTTTAATATAAACTTTCCATCTTAACTTAAACAGTCTGGTTACAAATATTTCTGTGTCATAACCATCACAATTTACAACACATTAATATTCATTCTCTGATCTTACAACTGAAGTATTGAACACGATAAACTTATTCATTTTTCCCTCTTAACATACCTTCCGATAAGAATATAATAATAATATAAAGCATAATAATCCTAACAGTCATAATAATAACAATCATCGTATTGTTTCCATCTCTATCTTAACGTATTTTCTACTCTTCTCTAATCTCCTTCTTCTATTTCCAACTTCCACTTTTTAAATTCTTCTTATTCTTATGATTATATAAGGATGCTTTGTTTTGGAAATTATATCTCTTAGATAGGTTTGCATATTGCAAATTTCCTTCCCAGTAAAATTATTTTATTTGCAAGCCGACGGCGATGTTATCAGTGCACTGCAAGATTGCACAATCTGCCCTACGAAATACCAGCGAGGACATTCTTGTCCGTTGCCCCAAGAATCAAATTTAAATCTTTTTTTTTTTTTGTCCTTTCCTCCTCTTCCTGTTAATTTGTTTGAAAGTCTTTTTCTACCACAGGGGCGGACGGAGCGAGGAATTCAAAATACGTGCCCCACAGAGAGACGAAAACAAAACTCGTTTATGTCTACACACTATTCTCTGTAGTTTTGCGAAAAGAAGAAAAAAAGCCAAATATTCTCTCTTTTTTTTTTCTTTAGAAAATGCTAGAATTTATCTAGAAACTGGGCTCTAGATGGACAGGATTACATTCCCCAATTGGGCCTAAACAGGTAGATCTAGTTATAGTCTGAATTTCTCAGGAAGTCCTTCACCTACGACCACAATGAACCTCAAATTTCCACTGCTAAACTAGGCGGTCGTTAAATGAATTTTGACTCATTTTATGACTTTTTCTTTTTCTTTTTCGCACAGCTGTTAATGTGAATCACTGGAGATGTTAAATTAGATTTAAATCTGATTTTGCTCGTCAGAAAATGGCAAAAGGGACACTGCGACCGTCATAAATACGAGTCAGTGTCTGAATTTTGATCACGTGTCCCCGGGGATGCCACAACGGGACACTGCGACCGTCATAAATACGAGCCAGTGTCTGAATTTTGATCACGTGTCTCCGGGGATGCCACAACGCTTGTAAATGTGAAACACGGTCCTAAGTTACTTTTTTCAGTGGTACTATAACTGCAAAGCGTCATTAAACAAATGGTTATAAGTCGAGGACTGTCTGTAGTTCCTTCAGTGATCTACACAACAAACCTAGAAGGTAGGCCAGTTATACAAACAAGAGGACTAAGACAAACCATTTTAGCCACCCAATCCAGTGATGCAAACTGAGATTTTACGAGGGGATTTTCCTCTCTGCTAACAGGCCAAGCCAGGCAAACTCCTGTCACTTTTTAACCGGGGTTATTAATACATGAATATATTTCCACTTTTCAGAAAGTTCCTTTGTAAGGCGACTTGTTTACAACAAAAAACCACACAACGTCGCAATGGATTCTGGGACACGTCAGCGGTCAAAAGTGGCCCGTTTTTGCAAACTTCCAAGTTTTGAGTCCTTCGCTTTGAGAGGATCCCATTTTTCACAGCCTGCTTTTTCAAAACAAAAACTCAGTTACCCCAAACCGGCTAAATGGAGAAGGGATTCAACCCCTGAGAGAAGCTAACGTAACGTAACGTAACGTAGCGTGACGTGACAGGACAGGACAGGACAGGACAGGACAGGACAGAACAGAACATATACCATAAAACATAAAACATAAAACATAACAACATAAAATAACATAAAACATAACAGAATATAAAATATAACAGAAAATAATAAAGAAAACAGAACAGAATAAAGAACTCAACATAAAATATAACATGAAACATAATATAAAATATAACATAAAACAGAACATAAAACGTAATGTAATCTAAAGCATAACTTAAAACATAACGTACATAAAATGTAACAACGTAAAATAACCTAAAATAAAACAGAACAGAACAGAACAAAGAACGCAACATCAAACAGAACATAAAAGACAACGCAACATAAAATAACATAAAATGCAACATAACATAAAATGTAACATAAAACAGAACAGAACATAGAATGTAACGTAAAATATAACCTAAAACGTAACATAATATAAAATATAACCTAAAACATAACAAGATAAAATAACAGGAAATGTAACATAACATAAAACAAAACACAACACAACACAACACAACACAACACAACACAACACAACAAAACGCTAACCCATTGTAAGTGTTACTTAACAAAATTTAGCCTAGATGAGGCTCCCGCAGACGCGGCTAGTAAACTATAACTTAATGGTTTAATGCATTACAGGGAGTCCTCGATTTAAAACAGTCCATTTAGGGACCATTCAAAGTCACAACTGCATTGAAAATAGTGACTTGCGACCGTTTTTCGCACTTACGACCGTTGCAGCATCCCTGGGGGCTCATGTGATCAAAATTCAGGCACTTGGCCGCTGACTTATATCGATGACGGTTGCACCGTCCCCCGGGGTCACGCTTTTGCGACCGTCTGACGATGATCTTAAATCCATACCATTTGCGAAGCGCCCCGAAATTTGCCTAGGTAAAGTTGGGGTTGCTGCGACGGTCGTAAGTGCGAGGACCGGTCAAAAATCACTTGTTTTCCCCAGTTCCTTCGTAAGTTTGAACGGTCGTAAAATGAACGTCTGTAAATCGAGAACTACTTGTTCCTTCTCGTCTTGACAGCTGGCCACGCCCACTCTTTGCTTTAGCCCCGCCTAACTGATGATTTATGCCTCTGGGATTATTGGCAGGGAAAAGTTATTTTCTTCGTTTCTTGATTGGTTGAATTGATTCGACATCCGTCTCGACACAAGGCGGCTTACAGCATTAACCCAATACAGGTAGTCCTTGACTTACAACAGTAAGAAAAAAGAGTAAACTTACGACCGTGTTTCAACCTTACGACCACTGCCGCATCCCCAGGGTCACGGGGTCAAAATTCAGAGGCTCCTATTTATGACGGTCGCAGTGTCCCAGCTCGGGGTCACGCGATCCCCTCTTACGACCTTCTGACGACAAAGTCAGAATGGGGAAGCCAAATTCACTTCCCGACCGCGTGCCTGATTTAAGAACTGCGGTGATTCACTTAACAGCCGCAGCGGGAAAAGTCGTAAAACGGGGGGTAAAAACGCACTTAACAAACTGCCTCACTTACCAGCATAAATGTTGGGCTCTACTATCATTAAACTGTATTGTATGTGTGTATGGGGTGCTTGCATTGCATTTTGAGGGTTCGGCCACGCGCACGGGCACTCGGCACCAAAAAGGTTAACCATCTCTGGTCTAGATAAACACACTGCCCCCCCTTTTTTTTAAAAAAAACCAATGCACCCCAAACTCTGCCCCTGTTATATTTCTGTGGCTGTGCACACCAACTCTATTTCAGATTTAGATATCACATCTGGGCAGGAAATCACATTGCGCACACACACACACACACCCCACCGCAAACCTCGGAGGAAGCCCAGAAAAATTGCTAACGCCGTTCAAACTTCATTTAGAAAGACCCACACAAGGCTTATCAGGAAGAAACGATCAATGAAAAACAAAAAAATTACTTTATTTTCTACTTATTAAAATCATCCCGAAAGTGTCAGGCCGAAAAATTGACAAAGGTGTCAACATTAAAAAATTTTAAAAAAGGCCTCCCGATACGCCTATTCCTCAGTTTGCAAATATTCGTTCAGTACCAATTCGAAATGAGAACGGCGTTGAGAAAAGTGACTTACGACCTTATTACCATCCCCGGGGTTGCGTGATCAAAATTTGGACGCTTGGCAACTGATTCACATTTAGGACGGTCGCAGTGTCGCGTGGTCGCTCTTGCGACCTTTTAACCATCAAAGTCAACAGATTCACTTAACAACCACGTGACTCTCTCAACAACGGCGCTTATTCCCTTAACCGCAGAGGCAAGAAAAGGTGGTAAAATTGTGTGTAAAACTCACTCAACGACCGTCTCTCTCTCTCTCTCTCTCTCTCTCTCTTAGCAAGAGGAATTTTTGGGGGCTCGATTGCGGTCATAAACCGAGGACTATACACGTAATCCATACGGATTCGTAGTGGCCTTTTCGATAAATCCAAATTAAGGGGAGCCGTAAGGCTGAAACAGATGGAGGCGAAGCAATTAATAATGGCTTTTTAACGATGCAAAAGGAAACAGACAGCCCTGCCGTGAGAACGGAAACGAAAAACCCACTGCCAAATCTGAGCTCAGCACACCCAGTTCGAATTTTAGTTTTTTTTAAAGTTGCAAAGAAGAAATAAGAACGAGGAGCGTGAGGGAGATTAAATTCACCCCCTTTTCGGAGAGTCGGTCCAGTTTTCTAAAAATAAAAAAAATGTACTTTTTTAACTCCGCGTGCTACGTCCCCTGCCGAGTCATATTCTGCCCTACGGCCTCCAGATGTTGTAACATGTGGCTTGAGAAGGAAGTTTATCAGAAGCACGACTCTGTTGACATGCAAAAAACGGATCCCGGATTTAAAAAAACAAAAACAAACAAAAAACAACCCACGAAGGGCCCGAAAAGTAGTAGATTTTTGTTTATTTGTTTGAAAATTAAAATTAAAATTGGGTGAATTTGGAGGCGAGCTAGATCTGAGTGAGAATTCTGCCCCCCCCCCAAAAAAAGGGGGAGGGAGAATTTATGGGGCCTTGCTTGTAAAAGGCTGGTTTGGTTTCCCGACTGCTTTGCACACACCGAGCTGCAAAAGGAGGCATCTTTGGGGAGGGCACAAACACACACACCCCGTGTGTTAAAATACACAGCTGGAAGAGAAGAGCCGTCTCCGCTGTGATTGTCAAACTTGGCAGAAGTTCGCGTTGTGGCACCACCAACCCTCCTCCCTACTTCCTGCCCAGGAAAAACCCCTTGCTTGAGCTCTGCCACATGAGCCTCCCAGGCTGCGGATTGCGTGCGTGTGGGTGTGTTGTGTGACCCACAACATTGCAAAATAAATAAGTAAGTAAATAGATAAATGGAAGGATGGATGGATGGATGGATGGATGGATGGATGGATGGATGGATAGATAGATAGATAGATAGATAGATAGATAGATAGATAGATAGATAGATAGATAGATAGATAGATCAAAGAGAGAGGTTAGAGAGAGAAATAACAAGAGAGAGAAAGAGAGAGAGGTTAGAGAGAGAAATAACAAGAGAGAGAAAGAGAGAGAGGTTAGAGAGAGAAATCCTGAGAGAGAGAGAGATAGGATAGAGATAGAGAGATAGAGAGATAGAGAGATAGTAGAGGATAGATAGATAGATTAGAGAGAGAGGTTAGAGAGAGAGATCCTGAGAGAGAGAGAGAGAGAGAGATAGGATAGAGATAGAGATAGAGAGATAGATAGATAGTAGAGGATAGATAGATAGATTAGAGAGAGAGGTTAGAGAGAGAGATCCTGAGAGAGAGAGAGAGAGAGAGAGAGAGATAGGATAGATAGAGAGATAGAGAGATAGATAGATAGTAGAGGATAGATAGATAGATTAGAGAGAGAGGTTAGAGAGAGAGATACTGAGAGAGAGGGAGATAGGATAGAGATAGAGAGATAGAGATAGATAGATAGTAGAGGATAGATAGATAGATGATAGATAGATAGATGATAGATAGATAGATAGATAGATAGATAGATAGATAGATAGATAGATAGATAGATAGATTAGAGAGAGAGGTTAGAGAGAGAGATCCTGAGAGAGAGAGAGAGAGAGAGATAGGATAGATAGAGAGATAGAGAGATAGATAGATAGTAGAGGATAGATAGATAGATTAGAGAGAGAGGTTAGAGAGAGAGATACTGAGAGAGAGGGAGATAGGATAGAGATAGAGAGATAGAGATAGATAGATAGATAGATAGATAGATAGATAGATAGATAGATAGATAGATAGATAGATTAGAGAGAGGTTAGAGAGAGATATTTAGAGAGAGAGAGAGATAGCATAGAGATAGAGAGATAGATTATCTATCTATCTATCTATCTATCATCTATCTATCTATCTGATAGACAGACAGAGATAGATAGATAGATAGAAGAGGATAGATAGATAAGTAAGTAAATAAATAAGTAAATAGATAGATAGATAGATAAAGATAGATAGATAGGTAGGTAGGTAGGTAGGTAGGTAGGTAGGTAGGTAGGTAGGTAGGTAAGTAGGTAGGCAGACAGACAGACAGACCACACACAAGCACACCCATCTCTACCGGGGTCCCGGGTGCCCCAATCTCTGCCAGCCCCCCCACCCCGTCTTCCTGTCCTGCCCCGTTCCCTCTCTTTACACCCCCCTTTGGAAGCCCCCCCCCAAACCCCAACTTCTGCAAACCTCACGCGTGACCCTCCGTCCATCCACCCCCCCACCCCCGCCTTGCGCCCTCGTCCTTCCCCAACCGGGCGCCCCTTGCCTTTCCCTTGCCTTGCCTTGCCTTGCCAGGGAGATGCGGGGTGGATTTCCCACGGAAGACACGCGGGTTGCAAAACAAAAAAAGCAAAAAAGAGGAGGGTGCAGCCTGCGTGGGGGGCTTCTTCTCTCTTCCCGAGGGTCTCTGCCAGGACGTCGCGGGGATCATAGGAGCGGGGCACCCCGTGCCAATCCAAACCACCCCCACCCACTCACCGGATGGTTTTGAGACTCACCGGCCATGGGGGCTCTTGCAAAGACCGATTTGCCCTGCGCTTCGGAGTCCCAGCTCTCCGCTGGCCGGGCGGGCGGGCGGGCAGGGGATGATGGATCGGAGGCCAGGAGGAGGAGGAGGAGGAGGAGGAGGAAGCCGCGCCCGCCCCGTCCCGTCGGGTCGGCTCGGCTGGGACGGCGCGGCCGCCTCCCCCAGGAAGCCAGTGGGCGGGTGGTGGCGCTTCCCTCCCGGGCGGGCAGGAAAAAGACGCCGCGGCAAAGCAGAAGGAGAGCAGGAGGGACGGACGGGGCGATCGCGGAGCCTTGGCCGCTCTGGATGGGGGTGCTGGGGGTGCATCTCCCTTCCTTCCTTCCTTCCTTCCTTCCTTCCTTCCCTCTGCTTTCTTCTTTCCTTCCCTTTCTCACCTTCCTTCCTTCCTTCCTCTTTCTTTCCTTTTCTCTCCTCCCTCCCTCCCTCTTTTCTTTCGTTCCTTCCTTCTCTCTTTCCTTCCTTTCATTTCTCCTTCCTAGCTTCCCTTTCTCACCTTCCTTCCTTTCTTTTCTCCTTCCTTTCTTCCATTTCTCCATTCTAGCTTCCCTTTCCTTCCTCTTTTCTTTCTTTCTTTCCTTTTCTCTTCTTCATTACTTCCCTTTCTCATCTTCCTTCCTTTCTCTCCTTCCTTCCTCCATTTCTCCTCCCTCCCTTCCTTTTCTCTGCTTCCTTTCCTTTTGATCTTTTCCGTTTCCTTCCTTGCTCCACTTTTCCTCTGCTTCCTTCCTTCCCTCCCCTTTGTCTTTCCTTCCTTCCTGACGTTTTCCTTCCTTCCTTTTTCCTTCCTTCCCCTCATCTTTCCTTCCTTCCTTTCTTCATTCCCATCTTTTTTCCTTCCTTCTAACCTTTTCCTTCCTTCCCTCTCATCTTTCTTTCCTTCCTTCCTTCATTTCCTTCCCATCTTTTCTTTCCTTGCTTCCTGACCTTTTCCTTCCTTCCTTTTTCCTTCCTTCCCCTCATCTTTCCTTCCTTCCTTCCTTTCCATCTTTTCTTTCCTTCCTTCCGACTTTTTCCTTCCTTTTTCCTTCCTTCCCTCTCATCTTTCATTCCTTCCTTTCCTTCCCATGTTCTTTTCTTTCATTGCTTTCTAACCTTTTCCTTCTTTCCTTCCTTGTCTGCTTCCCGCCCTCCCTCCTATTTTGTCTTCCCTTCCTTCCTGATCTTTTTCCTTCCTTCCCATCTATTTCCTTGCTTCCTGACCTTTTCCTTCCTTTCTTCCTCCCTCCCTCCATTTCTCCTCCCTCCCTCCCTTTTTTCTGCTTCCTTTCCTCCTGATCTTTTCCATTTCCTTATTTGCTCCACTTTTCCTCTGCTCCCTTCCTTCCCTCCCATTTATTCTTTCCTTCCTTCCCATCTATTCTTTCCTTGCTTCCTGAACTTCTCCTTCCTTCCTTCTTCCCTCCCTCCTTCCCTCCCTGGTCTCTCTCTGTCTGCCTGCCTTTCACATTCAGGCAGCCACCCATCTCACCGAACAAGACTCTGGCTGGCATACAGCCAATAATTAAATCCATGTCACACCTATCAAAACACTTTAAAATATGTCGATAGAAACAAGTTGTGTAAGCTAATAAAAGCAAGGTGTGGTACGAAATGTGAAGGAGGTAGGCCGGAAGAAGAGGGAAGGGAATGGTTTCGGGGGCAAGGGGAGAGAGGGCTGGTGCAGGAGGCAAAATTTCCTAGGACAAGAAACGAACGCATTGAGGTAGACTGCACTGGAGCCTGGAGGCTCCACCGAAGTCTTAACCCCACTGGAAACTTCTTAGGGGAAAAAAAGTCACCTCCTACTCGCAGACAAGAGCAGCTGGGCCGTCGTGAGGTCCTCCTGGAGAACTTGGCTGAGTTTGGATTCCTTCACTGGAGTTTGGTCAAGTTCACAGAACCACAATTGCTGGCTTGATAGGATCCAAGCTTAAAACAAACCGACTATGATTTGTGGCACTCCCAGTACCCCTAGTCTCTTAAGCAGGAAGAGACACCAAAATTGGGGGGGGGGGAGAAAAGAGATCTACAGCTTCCAGATGTTGCTGAATAATTATTCCCAGCATCCTCTATTATTGACACATCTGGAGATCTTTTATTTCCAGGTTGAGGACTAGAATGCTGATGGCAGACTTTAAAAATCTCCTGCCTGTTCTCCAGCTTTTTGGCAAGGAGGATGGGAGCGTTGTCTTATACTCCAGAGAGGGTTAAAAGGCGGAAGTCTGGAAGAAAGCCATTATTTAGATAAACTGGGTTTCCTGGATAAACTAGTGGCCAAAATTGTGGAAAACTTGGGAAAAGTTGTATTTTCTAAAACTACCTAATAGCACCACTTTTTTTGGGGGGGGGGGGGGAGTAGCACCCATAAAATTATATATCAACGGAAAGATGATTTAATCAAGAATGTAATGCAATAACTTTTCGGAAGGATTTGCTATTAGAATAGCCGTTACAGTATAAAGAAGAAAAGCGAAACACGTAGAAAAAAACGAGATATATAAAAATAATCCCCATGTCAGTTAATCCTTAGTTGGGTAACTTTTAGCATGAATGACGGCCTTATGAGGTCTTCCCATGGAGGGAACCAAGTCTTTTAGTTCTGCAGCTGTTATCATGTGAAACCAAGATGGAATGACGGCTTCTATTAACTGGGTTTCATTGCTGGGTCGCTTCTGACTAACCAGTTTCTTAAGTCGGCTCCATAGATTTCCCATTGGGTGAAGGTCTGGGCTATTCCCGGGCCATTCCAGCAGTGGAATAGGATTAATCTTGAAACTCCCCCCCCCCCCCAAAAAAGTGGTGTTATTAGCCATCAAACCTCAAAAATACATTTTCCCAAAAGGTTTTCATAATTGGAAGAAAGGGCAGGGCAATTTTCAATTTCAAACAATTTTAAGTTTCATGCTCAGTTGGTCTCTTGCCCAGAAAGCACCAGACTTCCTCCTGGTGAATCTGTTTCGGCCAAGAATTGGCAACTTTTCACCGATCACATGCAAGGTCCTTTGCTCAAATCCAGTTGCAGAAACTTCTAAGAAGCCTCCGAGGAGTTCAAAAGCATCTCACCTGGGCTGTCGTTTTGCCTCTTTTTACGCCGTCGAACGTGGCTACCGGTCGAGACTTAACGGCCGCAATAGGAGCCTGGGTAGCGTAGGGGAGTAATGCCTCCTACAAAGGCATCATTTAAGATCCAGCTGCTGCAATTACTCGCGAGTTCAATCCCAGGCAGGCTCAAGGTCGACTGAGCCTTCCATCCTTTATAAGGTGGGTAAAATGAGGACCCAGTTTGTTGGGGGCAATAAGCTGACTTTGTATAAAATATAAATATACAAAAGTATGAAGGCTATTGCTTAACACACTGTAAGCTGCCCTGAGTCTCCGGAGAAGGGCGGCATAAAAATCAAATAAAAAATAAAAAAATAAAAAATGGAGCCCAACGTTTATGTGGCTGAGAAATTTAAAGGGAGTTTTGCTCCCGTTTTATGATTTTTTTTTGCCAGGATGGGTGGCGAATCGCGGCCGGTCGTTAAATTAGGAACACGGTTGTTAAGTGAATCTGCCCTTAAATCTGCACGCAAAAAGGGATCGGATGAGACCAGGCCACAGCGACCGTCATAAATGGGAGTCAACAGGCAAGCCTCTGAATGTAAATCACGTGGGGGAATGTTGCAATGGTGTAAAAAAAAAAATGGTTGTAAAATCACTTTTTTCCGTTGCAGCTGTAATGTCGAATGGCCACTAAATGACCTGTCGTAAACCTGAAACTACGTTCACACAACCTGCTAAGCCAAACTCACCCTGGCTTAGCGTGCGGTCCCGTCCTCCGGCTCTGAAATATCCTGGCTTCCAACATCGACGCGACGTTTGAATAAACCACTCTTGGAAATAAAGTCAACAGCAGCCAAAACCTTTCGACATCGTTTATTAAGTGTATGCTTTGCTTTTTCCACTCGAGCAAATACTCGTGAGGTCTTACGGGCCCTATGCTAAGCCACGAATTGCGGTTTAAAAAACACGGGTTGTTTTTTCACTCCACATTAAGGGAGGACTGTTGAGGACACGCATTAACTCAGCCATTCCAGGGTTGTGAATTGTGGTTTGGCACCGGGCTAAGGAAGTTGATCGGGGTTTAACGATGGCCAATGCGGAGGGTACCTCGCAAGGGTGAAATGCTCCCGGTTCGGACCGGATCGCGTGATCCGGTAGCGATGGAGGTGGGTGGTTCGGAGAACCGGTAGCAAAAATCCCTGCCCCCCCCCCCCACCATGCCCAGCTGAGCCGCACAATCATCAGAGGCTTTTTTTTAACTTTTAAAAGCATTTTTTCTACAATCTTTTAGGCCGAAAAAAATGCTTCTAAAAGTAAAAAAAAAAAAGCCTCTGATGATCGTGCAGCTCAGCTGGGATCGTCAAAGGCTTTTAACAGAATTTTTTCTACAACCTCTTCAGAGGTTTTATGCTTTTAAAAGCCTCTGACGATCCCAGCTGAGTTGCCTGATCGTCAGAGGCATTTAAAAGGGAAAAAAAAAAGCCTCTGCCGATCAGGCAACTCAGCTGGGATCGTCAGAGCCTTTTGAAAGCATTTTTTTACAAACTCCTCTTCGCCTAAGAGTTTGTAGAAAAAATGCTTTTAAAAGTGAAAAAAAATAAATATTGGCCACGCCCACCCAGTCACATTACCCCCCCCCCACCAAGCCACGCCCACAGAACCAGTAGTAACGAATTTTAGATTTCACCACTGGTACCTCGACGTACGACCACAGTTGACCCCCAAATTTCTGTTCCTAAGCGAGACTTCGGTGAAGCCCCTTTCACTCCCTTTTCGAACCTTCCTTGCCCCCCCTTGTTACTAAGCGAATCGCTGAGGTCGTTAAATTAGCCACGCGGTTGTTAAGTGAATCTGGCTTCCCCGTTGTCAGAAGGCCGCCAAAAGGGGATCGCGCGACCCTGGGAACACTGCGACCGTCATCAATACGAGTCGGTTGCCAAGCGTCTGAATTTTGATCACACAACCGGGGGGGGAGGGGGGGAGACTGCTGAAACAGTCGTTAAGTGTGAAAAACCATCGTTTGAGTCAGCTTTTTCAGCGCCGTAGCTTCGAAGGGTCGCTAACTTGAAAGGTAGTTAAGTCGAAAACTATCTGTACTCTATCCGTTCCTTCGGCGATAAATCTGGCTGCTAAAATATCCCTCCGCAAAGTGGCTCTTTTGTGTCGAGAACATTTGGGGTGAGGCCGGAGTGCGTTGCGAAAAAAAAAAAACACCTCTTTGCTGGAAGTCCTTAGCTCAGCGTTGAAGGATGCAAAATCTGGGTGTGGCAAGTAATGTGATGAGCGAACGGCGTATTATCTGAAGAACGCCGTGCCAGCAGCCGGCTGACGATTCAACTTCATTGTCCTAGGATCAATTCGTCTCCTCTGCTGTCAGTCAAGCAAACCGAGCTCCACAAGTCAACTTAAAACCCTCCCCGGGTCAAAGATGTCCATTCCCACGTTCGTTTTCCAAGTGGGTAAGACCTCACAAGTCGCTCGGTAATTCCAAGCTGCGTCCGAGAAATAAAATCCGAGTTCGGACGCAGGGAAGATTTGAGGCAAACCGGATTGGCCATTGCGCGAAGATCTTCGGTAATCTATTTTGTTCGCCGCCCCAAGGCAAACACCACAGAAGTAAAATATGCCAAGATGTGGAAAGCAGCATCACGTCCTCAAAATGCAGGCAAAAAATACAGGAGGCGCCAAATTTGGCAAGGTTCTTTTACACATCGGGATTAAACCCCAGTTTGTTTAACAATCAACTTAGGTTAAATTCACCCATCCCTATATCCGAAATTAAACCATTACAGAATATGCTTTAAAGCAGTTATTTTTCAACTTTGGCAATTTGACACTGGGTGGACGTCTTGACTATAATTCCCAGAATTCCCCAGCCAGCATGCTTTAAGGTGTGTGAACTTCAAGTCTCAGAATTCCCTAGGTATTTTTTTAAAAAATTAATTTAATAAAAGTTAAATGGGAATTGAAATCCAGATATCTTACAAGCAAGTTGGCTGGAAAATTCTGGGAGTTATAGTCCAGTTATCTCAAAGAATGTTGGATGTGGAATTCTGGGAGTTATAGTCCAGTCATCTCAAAGCATGTTGGATGGGGAATTCTGGGAGTTATAGTCCAGTCATCTCAAAGCATGTTGGAAGGGGAATTCTGGGAGTTCTAGTCCAGTCATCTCAAAGCATGTTGGAAGGGGAATTCTGGGAGTTATAGTCCAGGCATCTCAAAGCATGTTGGAAGGGGAATTCTGGGAGTTCTAGTCCAGTCATCTCAAAGCATGTTGGAAGGGGAATTCTGGGAGTTCTAGTCCAGGCATCTCAAAGCATGTTGGAAGGGGAATTCTGGGAGTTATAGTCCAGTCATCTCAAAGCATGTAGGAAGGGGAATTCTGGGAGTTATAGTCAAGACATTTTCACGCTGCCAAGGTTGAGAGACACAGCTTTAAAGCAAGGGTCTCCAAACATGGTAATTTTTAAGATTTGGGGACTTCAATTCTCCGGATTACTCTGTCAGCCATGCTGGCTGGGGAATTCTGGGAGTTGCAGTCCAGAAATCTCACATATGCCACAACTCCAGTTTGAAGGAAAGCTCAGCTAGATTTTGAAATGAACAAAAATTGCCTTTTCCCACCGCCGATAGTACAGATCCAAGAAGTCAATTGAAGCCGATCTTGATTTGTTAGAGATTTGTTGCAAGAGTCTTGGGGGGTGGGTGGGAAATATATGAAACTCGAGAGGGGGTGGGTGTTGAAAGATTCCCATGCATATTATCAGAGCAGCCTTAAGGACAACGCTAACATACACACACACACACAGCAAGCGGGATAGGAACCAGCCCCTCCCCAGGACTGGGACTTCCATTTCCCCCCAGTCCATATTTAATTTAAATAAGGGATCATAGAGATTTCTTCCTGTAAGTCAATATCCTGACACTATCCTGAGAGCTTCGGGGGGGAGGATAGGGTTCAGCTTTCATAAATTAAAATAATGTGTTCTCTCTATACATTCCGGCTGGGGTGGGCTCCCTGGCCCAGCAGAGATGCCCCCTGCCCGCCGTTGTGGTACCTGGACGGGAGCTGGTCTCTCACACCTCGATGCTGAGATCGGAACCCAGGCCCTGCTTCTGCAAAAGCTCTTCCTGTTTCATTTTCGGCTTCTCCGTCCGGGTGTGCCAAACGAGGACCTGAAACGCAGATAGGGTTTGGCCTTCCTGATGATCCATCTACATAGGTGAGTCCTCAACTTATAACCACGACAGCGGGAAGGGGAGGGGGAGGCAGATCGTCCGTTGATGAGCAAGGCAGCGCTTGGTGCTCTCTCTGAGCTGGGTGATTTTCCTGCAAACCCAACTAGGGAACCTCACCAGTGCTAGAAGGGAATGGGGATTACGGAGTGAGGAAGGAGGAGTAGAAGGAGGAAGAGGACTGTGGGGTCCTTGGTACTCTCTGAGCTTGCTCCTTATCTTGTAGACGTTTCATTACCGAACTAGGGAACCTCATCAGTGTTAGAAGGGAGGGAGGATTGTGGAGTGGCAAAGAAGGCGCTGGAGGAGGAGGAGGACTGAGGAATCCCTGGTGCTGGTTTTCTTGTAGACCCAAATAGGTAACCTCATCAGAGAGCGAGAGAGGGGAGGATTTGCTCTCTCAAGTAGCAAGCGAGCTTCTTGAATATAAACATTGAGCAAATCCATCTCTCTCTCTCTCTCTCTCCTAGCACTGATGCAATTGCCTAGCTGGGTCGTGAAATGTCTCCAACAAAGGCTCAGGGAGCATCAAGGACTCCACAGTTGTCCTCCCCCTCCCCTTTCCCTTCCTCCGGCCTCTCCTCCTCCTCCCCTCCTATTCTCCTTCTCCACCACTCCATAAACTGCACACTTTCCTAGCCCTGATAAGATAACTTAGCTAGGTCACGAAATGTCTGTAAGCAAGCCACCCACCCAGCTCTGAGAGCTACAACCCTGAGCTACAAATCTTCTCCTCCCGCAGGCCGTTCAGTGAGTCACGCCTGATTTTAAGACCTTTCTGGCCACAGTTGTACAGCGAGTCCCCGTCGCTGCTCGGAGAATCTGACCGTCATTCAGAGAATCGGGGCTTCCTCCCATGGACTCTGCTCGACAGAAGGCCAGGGGAGAAGGCCGTCTTCTCCTTCTAACCTTGGTGCAGTTGTCTGCCTTCGGCTCCAGCTCTTCCATCGAGACCAGCGACTGCAAGAGGCTGCTCTCCAAGTAACCGCGCTCGGCCAGCAAGTCGAAGCGAGCCTCCGGGTTGGCCAGCAGCAGCGACAGGGCCATGGCGAAGCCCGCCATGTCGATGGGGAAAGGCCGGTTGGGCTTCCACGCCGTGTAGAAACCCACCACTCTGCCGTTTTCCACCAGGGGACGCTCGAAACGGAGGCCTCCCACCAGGCCTACGGGCCAGACCGAGACACGCTGGGTGGAACGGATCTGTTTGGGAGGAGAAAGGGGAGATGATCAACAGAAGAACTTCCGCCCGGCGACCTCCACTTCCTTCCTTCCTTCGTTTAACCATAGTTTCCCTCCATCCCTTATTCTCTTTTCCTGGTTTAGCTTTGCTTTTAAGTCTTTTTTTAAAAAATAATTATTATATGTTTTAAGCAAGGATTGCCTTATTCATTTACTGTTTTAATGGAAGATAGATAGATAGATGGATAGATAGATAGATAGATAAGATAGATGAGATGACTATAAATATACAAAAGTATGAAGGCTATTGCTTAACACAGTGTAAGCTTCCCTGAGTCTCAGGAGAAGGGTGGCATATAAATCTAATTAAAAAAAAAAGATACTGGTAGATGATAGAGTAGATAGATATAAATGAGAATGATAGAGATAGATGAGAATGATAGATAGAGATAGATGAGAACGATAGAGAAGATAGACAGACAGCTAGACAGAGATAGATGAGAGAGAGAGAGAAGAGATGAGATGAGATGAGATGAGATATGAGATGAGATGAGATGAGATGAGATGAGATGAGATGAGATGAGATGAGATGAGATGAGATGAGATGAGATGAGATGAGATGAGATGAGATGAGATACTGGTAGATGATAGAGTAGATAGATATAGATGAGAATGATAGAGTAGAAAAAGATAGATGAAAATGAGATAGATGATAGATAGATAGATAGATAGATAGATGATAGATAGATAGATAGATAGATAGATAGATGATAGATAGATAGATAGATAGATAGATAGATAGATAGATAGATAGATAGATAGATAGATATAGATAGGTAGAGATAGATGAGAATGATAGATAAGATAGATAAGATAGACAGAGATAGATGAGAAGGCAAGAGAAGAGAGAGAAAAATGAGAACGATAGAGAAGATAGACAGCTAGACAGACAGATAGACAGACAGACAGACAGATATAGATAGGTAGAGATAGATGAGAATGATAGATAAAATAGATAAGATAGACAGAGATAGATGAGAAGGCAAGAGGAGAGAGAGAGATATGAGAACGATAGAGAAGATAGACAGCTAAACAGACAGAGAGAGAGAGAGAGAGAGAGAGAGAGAGAGAGAGAGAGAGAGAGATAGACAGACAGTTAGATTGATTCAGCTAAATCAGTGTGGAAAATCAAATTTGCTTAACAACCAACTGTGGTGATTCCCGTAAGAACTATAACAATTGTAAAATTGGGCATAATTCATTGAATAACTGACTGTCTTAGCAACTCAACTGTGGTCGTAAGCCCAGGACTGCCTGTATGGATCTCCTGTAAAACGCCCGTCTAGTTAGCAAGATGGGCGGCATATCGTTTTAATACATAAAAATACCGATACGACTATAAAAAAGAAGAGCCATGGTTCGTTTTTAGAGCCGCTAGGGGGTTTCTCCCGCCTGATCTCCACGGACCTCGTCGAAGAGGCGAAGGCTGTAAGTGTTGTCGTCATCGGCAAAATACACCACGCCCGCGTCAGGGAGCTTGCGGTGCTCGCGCAACCACTGCAGGGCCAGATTCCGCTGCTCCACCCCGCGCGGCTTCAGCCAGTTGGGATCCGTCTCCTTCCGTTTGTGCTCCTTGGGGGTCTCGACGTGGAGGTGAGTAAAAGGCAGTTTACTCTGGACCAGCAGCTCGGAGACCAGCTGGGTCTTGCTCGGCGAGTCCTCGACCACGATCCAGTGCAGGTTTCTAACGTGCATCAACGTCTGGGAGAGACGGACCAGCTCGGCTTTCTGAACCAGCCTGCCAAATCGGGGAGGAAGAAGGATCGAGCGGTTGTGTTAAGAGAGGCTTGTGTCAAAGAACAGAGACTGGTTTTTTTTTTCCTTTTCTTTTTCTTTCACTCGATTTCTCTCCTGCTGTTTTTCCTCTCTCCTCCCTCAATCCCTCCCTCCTTCAAGCACTGGCCTTTGGCTTAGAATGAGGACTAAAAACCTTTTTTCCTTCTTCCTTCCGGTTTTTCTTCCCTGCTTCCCTCCCTGTCTTCCTTCCTTCTTCCCTCCTTCCCTCTCTCCCTCCATCCGTCCGTCCGTCCGTCCGTCCATCCATCCATCATTTATCTATCCATCATCTATCCATCTACCGTGTCTGTCTGTCTACCTACCTGTCTATCGTTTATCTATCTCTATCTGTCCGTCATCTATCATCTATCTATCTATCTATCTATCTATCTATCTATCTATCTATCTATCTATCTATCTATCTATCTCCCTCTCTCTCATCTATACCTATCTGTATCTATACTATCTCTATTCATCTCTCTCCAATTATCTGTCCCTCTGTCTGTCTCTCCATCTCTCTCTCTCTCACCTACATCTACCTTCCTACCTACCTTATATCTTTCTATCTATCATCTATCTATATCATCTATCTACATCTATCTATCTCTTTATCTCTCTCTCTATCATCTATATCTATCTATCTATCTATCTATCTATCTATCTACCTATCTATCTATATATTTTTATCATCTATCTATATCATCTATCTATATCTTTCTCTTTCTCTATCATCTATATCTATCTATCTATCTATCTATCTATCTATCTATCTATCTATCTATCTATCTATCTATCATCTATCTATCTATCTATCTTTATCTTTCTATATATCATCTATCTAATCTATATATCATCTATCTATATGTATCTATTTATCTTTATATATCTTTCTCTATCATCTATATCTCTATCATCTATCTATCTATCTATCTATCTATCTACCTATCTATCTATATATTTTTATCATCTATCTATATCATCTATCTATATCTTTCTCTTTCTCTATCATATATCTATCTATCTATCTATCTATCTATCTATCTATCTATCTATCTATATTTATCTTTATCATCTATCTAATCTATATATCATCTATCTATATGTATCTATTTATCTTTATATATCTTTCTCTATCATCTATATCTCTATCATCTATCTATCTATCTATCTATCTATCTATCTATCTTATATCTATCTATCTATCTATCTATCTATCTATCTATCTATCTATCTATATCTATCTTTATCTATCATCTATCTAATCTATATATCATCTATCTATATGTATCTATTTATCTTTATATATCTTTATATATCTTTATCCTCTCTCTCTCTCTCTCTCTATCTATCTATCTATATCTTTCTATCATCTATCTAATCTATATATCATCTATCTATATGTATCTATTTATCTTTATATATCTTTCTCTATCATCTATATCTCTATCATCTATCTATCTATCTATCTATCTATCTATCTATCTATCTATCTATCTATCTATCTATCTATCTATCTATCTATCTATCTATATCTTTCTATCATCTATCTAATCTATATATCATCTATCCCTATGCATCTATCTTTATATATCTCTATCATCTATATCTATCTATCGATTGATCGATCTATCTTCCATTAAAACAGTAAATGAATAAGACAATCCTCACTTAAAGCACTCCCCAAAAATATTTAATCACATGTGCAGCTGTTTCCCGTAATTTCCCCTGGTTAGAGAGCCAGTGCTGAGCAAGAGGAGCCCTGTCTTGCTCCATGCGCCCCAAAATAATAAGACCTCCCCGAAAACAAGGCCATGTGCTTATTTCGGGGTTCAAAAAGAATATAAGACAGGGTCTTATTTTCGGGGAAACACGGTATATAGTTATTATTAAAAAAAGACTTAAAAGCGAAGCTAAACCAGGAAATGAGAATAAGAGATGGAGGGACGTGGATAGTAAGGGAGTCATCCCATGAGCTCACCACATCCCCTGGACTCCCCTCACCAAGACTTGAGGGACTTTCGGAAGCTCAGGAGGGACGAGGCCAACCTTAACTCTGGAGGGAGAAGATTCCACAATACGGCCAGAAATAATACCCCTTGAGACCAGGAAAAGGGGACAGAGGACCAAACAATTGAAGAGGCATTGATTTCTCAAATAAGGTTCAGCATCATCCTCTCGGATTTTCGGTCACCTACCTGGCATAGGTGGGCGTGACCACATAGATGACCGGCGTTTCTTCTACCGGCTCCGGCACTTTTTCCAGGCCCTGAAGCCGCTTCACTTCTCTTTGCAACTGGGACAGTCGCTTCTCCTTGGCATGGATGAGGTCACTAGCGGCCTTCAGGTTTTGGCTACAATCACACGGCTGCCCTGCAGACGGACAAAGGAATCCTGTGCTGTGAAGCTGTTCCTACATCTCCGATGAAAGTGCGTTTTCCAAGTCTACATAGGTAATCCTTTCTTTTAATTCATTATTATAGCAGCTGAAGCTAAAGTAAGCTTTATTATAGCAATTAAGTTGATTTTTTTAAAAAAAATTAGATTTATATGCCGCCCTTCTCCGGAGACTCAGGGCGGCTTAAGCAACAGCCTTCATACTTTTGTATATTTTTACAAAGTCAGCTTATTGCCCCCACAAACTGGGTCCTCAATTGACCTACCTTAGCAAGGATGGAAGGCTGAGTCAACTTTGAGCCTGGTGAGATTTGAACTCGCAATAATTGCAGGCAGCTGGCAGCTAAGTGCTATTTAACAGCGCTTTAGTCCACTGCTCCAACAGCTTCTATAACTTTATGAGAGTTTCACCCTTCTAGGGTTATCTGATCATCATTTCTGTACTTCCCACCCAGCTTCCGACAAAGTCAAAGCCTGAGTCACTTAACAACTGTGTTATTAACTTGTGGTCCTAAGTCGAGGACTATTTGTGAAAATCCAGACTTTCTTCTATTCTCTTGGCAAGGAAAGAGACATTCTTGACACCAATTGTGATACTCACCCAATTGCATCAATGCATACATAAGGCCAATCACGGACACGAGGAAGTAGATAACAAAAACATTTTTGAGTTTCACCTTCATGGCACAGCCTAAGGAGAGAAAGAGAGGAAAAATGTTAAAACCAGGTCTGGACACAGACAAGGATGGTGCATTTCAAATAAATGTGGTTTTGTGTCAATAACAACGCGAGGAGGATTTAACGCCGTATCTTTGTTGCACCAGCCTCTAAATCATAAACTCAAAGGTAGTTTTTTTACTTTTCCAGAAACGAATTAATAGAAGAAAAATCAAGAGACGAAGCGGTCCAGAAACCGAACGGATTTTAATGTTGAGAAATATTAATAAACAGGATGATTTCTGGAGCAGTAAGAAGCAACTCAAGGCGCCTTACAGAATATAAAAAACAAATTTAAAAACAGTAAAAACTAATAAAAAATCAAATAAATTAATGTAATAAAATCACCCCCTACCCCAGCGATAGTAGTTGGCAGTTATTAAGACTCCTAGGATGGTTTCCTATAATACTGATATTTTTTTTAGCCATTTAAAATGCCAAAAAAAAAAAAAGTTAAATGGCCATAAGATTTTTTTTCTCGCCTTTCCTTTTGATGTTCATTTATTTTTATTTTTCATTTATTACCATTATTGGCCTCCCATTTTAACTACAGGGTAACTCCAAGCGTCTTACAATATTAAAATTGTCATTACTGAAAATTTTAAACCCCCCCCCCAATTTAATTTTTAATTTTAAGGTTAATTTTATACAATTTTTAAAAATTTCTCGGTTATGTTTATTGTACCATTCATCCGATGGTTAAGAAAGATGAAATAGAAATAAAAATAAAATTTCCAGCAAAGAAAGCACTCTACCCCACCCTTCTGCTTTCTTCTAAAAAATTTAAAAATTCAATTTTCCATTTTTTTTCTCCGCTTAATACTCTCCCATCTAACCTGCCACAGGGGGTTCCACTAAGTCCTGCTGTGGTACTATAACTCCCATCATCCCCAACCCCACTTATTTATTTATTAGTTCAATTTCCTTCATCCAGAACCTCCCATCACTCCCAACCATCTCCTCCTACTGTACACTCTGATGCAGCTCCTGCACCTTCTAGGGGGAGAGACTACAACGCCCATCATCCCCCACACCCACCTCTTGCTTTTCAAGGGTCAGGTGTGCTGTACTACAACACCCATCATCCACTCCTCAGCCTCCTAGAGAGGTGCAAAGCGGCTTGTACCCCAAACTGCCCACCTCTCAATGCACTGGCATAGAACCCATCATCCCCTACCGCCTGATTGAAAAGGAGAGGGGGGGGAGGGGGATTGATAGGTCAGAATATCAAGGAGGGCGCCAGGTTGGGGAAGGCAGCCCGGTTGGCTTCCTCCATCTGCGCAGGCGCAGTTGCTTCGCAGCCGGCCTTCAGCACACGGTTTAACAGTCCGACACCGGCCGCGGGGAAAGACGGCGGGGAAACGGTGTAACACCGTTACCATGGCAATGGAGCCAAGGCCTAAGCTCACCGGTTGCTTTCGCCACCGATAAGGGCGAAAGAAGAAGTACCGGGCTTGCTCCTGCGCTCGTCAAAACCCTTCCATTTTATCTGGGGTCCGCGCTTTCTTTTCCCCCTCGCCCTCCCGCTAGCCCAGGAAACCACTTCCGGTCCGTCTGTTTCCCTACTCCTTCGGCGTCCGTCGCCATCCAGAGTCCCCCGAGCAACAACTTCCTGTCTCCTCGGGTTCCATCCACTGAACACGCCCCCACCATTAAAAAAAACACCACTCTATCTCATTATAATACCTGTCCATATATTTTCCAATTTTATGTAATGATCCCGAAGCAGGTTTTGCAACTGCGGCTTACACAACGGCCCAATTAGGCTCTACTTAAAGAGGGATTCCTTGCAGTACCCTGAACTCATTAAAACGGTTAAAGGGAAGCCATATAGAGGAGGTGTCTTCAACCTTGAAAACTTGGCTTGTGGACTTCAATTCCCAGAATTCCTCAGCTAGCCATGCTGGCTGAGGAACTCTGGGAGTTGAAGTCCACAAGTTGTCAACATTGGAGACCCCCTGCCATAGGAGCTGCTGACAACTCAATGGACTTGTCATCTCTAGATGTTGGGATGGACAGTTGTACACGTTGATGCAGGCATTGCCACCCTGGAGACATGAGTGTCTCAAGGTGGTAGGAATAAGCGTGTTGGAAGGGACCTTGGAGGTCATCTAATCCAACCCCTCGCCCAAGCAGGAAACCTTATACCAAATCTAACAGATGGCAGTCCAGTCCCTTCTTGAAAGCTTCCAGGGATGAAGCTCCCACCACTTCTGAAGGCAACTTCTCTTCCATTGATTGTTCTCACTGCCAGAAAATTCCTTATTTCTAGGTTGAATCTCTCCTTGATCTGTTTCCATCCATGATTCCTTGTCTGGCCTTCAGGTGCTTTGGAGAATAGCTTGCCCCCCTCCTCTTTGGGGCAGCCCCTCAAATATTGGAAGACTGCTATCATGTCTCCCCTGGTCCTTCTCTTCACTAGACTAGCCGTGCCCAGTTCCTGCAACCGTTCATCATATGTTTTAGCCTCCAGTCCCCTAATCCTCCTGGTTACTCTTCTCTGCACTCTTTCTAGAGACAAAGGATCGCATTGCCAACAGCAAAGGGTGTCCTACCCTTGGTAGGAAGTGTGATAAGGTCATTTACGCCTCCTGCAGAAAAAGTTATGGAGATTGGTGGTGATTTATTATAATTGTGGAGGTGAGAGTCACTACTGATTGAATTGTATGACACCATCCAGGCCAAGAAGCAGAAAACAAGCAGGAAAACTTCAGAGGGCCCCAGTGAATGCGTCAACTGGATGCCCAACCATGCCAGCCCACTCCAACTTTAAAAACGGCGGATGAAGGAGGCAGACAAGTTTTACTCAAGCCTTCCTTGACCACAGAATCATTGGAGATTCTTCTGTGTTGGGTCCCTGACCACAAGAGGCTGGAGTATGTCAAAACGTCAAGACATCGTACTGGGTGCCAGCAAAATAAGAGCTTTCAAGTATGGACTGCTACACCAGGTGCATCAGCTTCTACTGACAAAGTGCCCTCACAAGCTAGAAAGTCATTGTCCCAATGTTAAGTAGAAGGTGTTTACACAAGGGCCTCCTTGATTTAAGTGCGTGGAGTTTCTTTACTGAGACTTTTATGATTGGAAACAAAAGCTGGACAATCTGGAGATTTGAAGGATTGGAACATAAATTTCTCCTAAGTTTTCCTACAACATCAAGCTAATGGTTGGCACTCAATCCAAACTGGACTGAGAGAGAGAGCTGCTAGTACTTGGAGAGGGGAAGAGAAAGTTGCTAGGGTTGGCTTTTGGGAGAAGGGCTACAAAAGGAATGAAAATGATTTTTTTAAAAAAAAGTTTAGAAAAGGATTGCTCACTCTTGATTTCATGGGAAAATAACCTCACATACCTTAACGGAATAGCCGTAGGAATATTCATTCTCAAGGAAACCATTGCAAACCTTTTTTTTTTAAAAAAGGAAAAAAAAATAAAGTTTAAACTTTAAACCTCAGCTTCCTTGAAATCACTTTCTCTTAAAGAAGGAATGAAAATGATTTTTTTTAAAAAAAAATATTTATAAAGCATTGCTCGCTTATTATGGTTTCCTAGGAAAGTAAAAGGGAAGCGGTGGCTCAGTGGCTAAGACGCTGAAGTTGTCGATCACAAGGTTGGCAGTTTGGCGGTTCGAATCCCTGGTGCTGCGTAATGCGGGTGAGCTCCCGTGTCTTGTCCCAGCTTCTGCCAACCTAGCAGTTCGAAAGCACGTAAAAAATGCAAGTAGACAAATAGGGACCCCCTTTGGTGGGAAGGGAACAGCGTTCCGTGCACTTTTGGCGTTGAGTCATGCCGACCACATGACCACGGAGACTTCTTCAGACAGCGCTGGCTCTTCGGCTTTGAAACGGAGATGAGCACCGCCCCCTAGAGTCGGGAACGACTAGCACATATGTGCGAGGGGAACCTTTACCTTTATGTAAACCTTAACGTACAGTAGTAATAGCAATACGTTCTCAAAAGAAGGCCATTGTAAAGGTTGTTGAAGATAGGGTACAGATCTGTAGTCTGTAATCTCTAGTCTGTAGAGATTGTCACATGGTTCTCCCAAAAGTGCTTTTTCAGGAGGCAACTGGACTGTCTCATCCAAGAAACTTCTTCAGCTCTGGCAGAATGGGGAACGGAAGGATCGGCAAGGAATATCAATCCTTCCATTGCCCGCTGCTGAAGAAGGTTCTTGGAAGAGAAGTGAAAGCCCATTTGCGGCACTGACCTTCCGAAACAAATCCGGTCTTTCTGACCAAGAGCCTTGAAACAGGCGCTTTTTGCCAATTTGCTTTTTGATCCATTTTTTTCCCCTTTAGCATTAAAACTAGCCCTCAAGGTGAGTTCAAACCACGACAGGCGAGATTTTACGGCATTTTTATTTTCGAATTCTCCATCTTTTATCAAAACACTCAAGTCGGTAAAAGCTTTTACCTGCGGATGTCGTGGCAATCAAGGAAGGGATAGAAAAGATTTCGGTGCGCGTGTGTTTGAATGTGTGTGTGTGTGTTAAGGAATTTTCTTTTTGATTTTTTTTAACTAAAAAGCTCCGCTCTGTGCCTTTTTTTCCCCTCCGCTTGGCAAACACGTATTAAAGGAGAAACCAGCCAGAATCAGGAATGTTAATCCACAGACACCAACGGATAATCATTTATAAAACAAACGAACCACAAAATGAAAGCTGCTGGCTTGTAGACAGGAGCGGAAACCCGAAGGCAGGGAAGGGAGAGAAGGAGGCAGAGCAGCTAAAAACGAATTTAAAAAAGAAAAATTCCAGCCCTTCCGGCAGGCAGATGCACCCCTGGCTTCTCCCCTTTCCTGCAAGGAAAGGGGGGGGTCCTTCTCTAGCAGCTCATGCCCTCCCCCCATGCGATCCCCCCACCCCCATTTTTCCTTGGTCCCCGTGGAGGACAGCCATTTCTCACTTCCGCTCAAGCTTAAGTCTTGAACAGCTCTCTTTTTATCTTCACATGATATGTCTGGTCTGCCTTCCCCGCCCAAAATTTAAAAAAAAAAAATCATCGCCATAAATAGAAGTGACAGTGATTCACTGACACCTAACTCACCTCTCTCCCTTGGAAAACAGAAAATTCCCCTCCCCAACCCGCCAGTCTGGGGAAAAACACCCCGAAAAAAACCCTCAAGGATTTAGCAGGAAGATCCTCATGGGAGGGAGGGGCAGGGATCATAGAGAGAGGTTTTTGTGGTCTCGCTGCACACACACAAGTTCTTGCAAATTGCAGAAGGGGTGTGTATGGGATTGTGGAGGAAATTGTAGTACATTCACTGGCTGGCGAGGAAAGGGGTTGAAAAGGGAGTCCTTGCCGACTGTCAATTGAATTTCTGTTTGAGTTCTTCTCTCCCCACCCCCCACCACCCCCCAATTGGTCCAGAAACTGATTTAAAACTTCAGCCAGAACATGCGGGGCAGAGATCAAGGGAGAAAGGGGGTGCAGAGAATGAGAGCCGGGCCCACCAACTTTGGAAAAAAGGCAATCTGGATTTGCATTTTCCAGAAAAATAATTGGAAGGGGAGGGAGAGAGAGAGAGAGAGAGAGAGAGAGAGAGAGAGAGAGAGGGAGGGAGGGAGGGTGCCTTGGCCTCCGGTCCCCTAAAGGAAAACCGGGTTGCAATCCAGCGTTGCCAGGAAAGTCCTCATTTTACAGCCAATATTGCTAAAAGTTGGAGGGAGGGAAGAAAGGAAGGAGGGAGGGAATACACAGAGAGGGGAGAGGAGGGAGGAGAGAAAGAGGAGAGGGAGGAAGGGGAGAGACGGGAGGGTGGAGAGGAAGTCAGGGAAGAAGCGAAGGAGAAGAAATAGGAAGGAAAGAGGGAGGAAAGAAGGAACACAGAAAGGAGAGGAGGAGGGACATGGAGGAAGGAAAAAGATCGGAGGGGAGAGATGCGAAAGGAAGGAAGGGAAGAAGAGAAGGAAAAAAGAAAAGAGGGCGGAAGAGACGAACAAAGAAAGAGGAGAGGAAGGAGGAAAGGAAAAATGGGAGGAGGGGAGAGATAGGGAGGGAAGAAGAGAAGGAAAAAGGAGGAATGAAGAAAGGGAGGGGAGAGAGGAAGAAAGTAGGAAGGAAAAAGACGGACAGGGGAGGGGACTGGAGCGAAGGGAAGGAAAGAGGGAGGAAGAGAAGGATAAAAAGGCCAAGGGAGGAAGGAAAGGAAAGGAAAGGAAAGGAAAGGAAAGGAAAGGAAAGGAAAGGAAGGGAAGGGAAGGGAAGGGAAGGGAAGGGAAGGGAAGGGAAGGGAAGGGAAGGGAAGGGAAAGATATCCTTCTTCCATTTCATTCCTTCTGAACTGGGACACTGGACCTGAGATACAGTGGCAGCGGGGAGCTTCCGGATCTATCTACCCAAAGGATGGAGGGGGAAGGGGAGATAGGATCCTGACCTAGAGCTCCTCAAACCCCCACCCCCCAACATCTCCCTGCCCCTCTGCCCAGCTAATTCTTGTCTCCCCCGCCCCCTCCCGCCTCGTGCCATTATCGTAGCGAGATGCTCCAGTCTTCTCCGACATTCACGGCGGGCTTGCGGATGGTTAGAACGGAGGTCTCGGCTTCGTGGGTGAAATCCAGGCGCGTCTCGTCTGCTCCTGGACAGTTGGAGGTGGGAAGGTGGGGAGAAAAGAAGAGAAGAGCGAGAGAGAGAGAGTAAGTCTGAGCAAGAATAACAGAATTGGAAGGGACCTTAGTCCAGCCCTCTGCTCAACTACGGGCCTGGTGGCTCAGCAGACTAATGCACTGTAATTAACTCCAGCTGTCTGCAATTACTGTAAGTTCGAATTTCACCAGGCTCAAGGTTGACTCAGCCTTCCGTCCTTTCTAAGATGGGTCAATTGAAGACCCAGTTTGTGGGGGCAATAAGCTGACTTTGTATAAAATACACAGAAGTATGAAGGCTATTGCTTCACGCATTGTAAGCCGTTCTGAGTCTCCGGAGAAGGGCGGCATATAAATCAAATTAAAAAAAAAAAAAAGCAGGAGACTCTATACCAGTGATGGCTAACCTTTTTGCCATCACGTGGCAAGAGTGGCGGGAGCGAGGAGGGGTAATGCGCGTGCCCAGACTCATAATTTTATGCGCCCTGCTCCCCCCTCACGCATGTGTGCGCGACTCCCTCATACTCCCCCTGCTTTTGCCACGCGATAATACAGTGGGCCTGGTAGGCCCATTTTTCGCTCTCCCCAGACTCCAGAACCTTTCTAGGAGTCTGGGGAGGGCAAAAACAGTCTTCCCTACCGGCCTGTTTCCAGACTTCCGGTGGGACCGTTTCCTGCCTCCGGGAAGTGGGTGGATAAGGCCGTTTTCGCCTTCCCCGGAGTCGTAAGAAAGGCTCTGAAGCCTGGGGAGGGTGAAAAACAGGCCTTCCGGTCCCACCGGAAGTCAGCAAACAGGCCATTTCTGGCCTCTGGAGTGTCTCCGGGGGGGGGGGGGGGCGGGGAGGCTGTTTTTGCCCTCCCCAGGCTCCTAGAAAGGCTCTGGAGCCTGGGAAGAGCGAATAAACAGGTCTCCCCTCCACCCCGAGGCCAGAAACAGCCTGTTTCCTTACTTCCAGTGGCCCCAGAAGGCCTGAAAATCAGCTGGCCGGCGCAAGAGTTGAGCTCGCGTGCCATAGGCTCACCATCACAGCTCTATACTATGCCGTATGTTAAGGAGATTTACCGGTTAACTCCAAACAAACTCTTACCAAACAAACAGTAGTTGGTTCACAAACCCCAGATGGTAGCAGATCCACCCACACACGCACGTGATGATAGCAGTTTATCATCCACTGAATACCTTACAGTACCTTTCTTAAATACATTGTTAAATTACAATTAATTATAGCATGACTCAGCATTACAGCATGATGCAGCATTAAAACTTAAAGTAACAGAATACATATATTGCCTGGACAACTGTTAGGCCCAAATCATATCCTAACACCGTACAAATGGTTGCAATCTCTTCTTGAAAACCTTCAATGTTGGACATTCACAACATCTGGTGGCAAACTGTTCCACTGATTAATCGTTCTCACCGTTAGGGACTTTCTCCTTAATCCCAGATTCCTTCTCTCCCCGATAAGTTTCCATCCATTGCTTCTTGTCCTGCCTTCTGGTCTATCTTTGGAGAGCAGGCTGACCCCCCTCTTCTTTGTGAAATTTTGGAGGACTGCTATCATGTCACCCCTTAGTCTTTCTCTTCGTTAGACTAGACCTACCTACTTCCCACAATCTCCAGGATATCACAGCTAGGTTTCACCCAACGGGCTAAACCTGGTTCCTGATCTCTACGGTCGCAAAACATCATACAAACACACACAAGACACAAAAACCTAATCAAATGAGGTTTGCGCACATGGGAAACTGCCCCCAAACCAACTGACTTCAAAGCTCATTGTCCAGTCTCTTCTTAAAAACCTTCCACAACTTCTAGTGGCAAGATATTCCGCTGGTTAATTGTCCCCCTCGGTTCTAGGTTTGCTTCTCTACCTTGATGAGCTTCTATCCAGGGAAGGAACTCATTTGCGATTTCCATCCAAAAGGAAATAGGAAAACACAGATGGCCCTCCCGCCAACTCACCGTGTTGTTTGAGGAAGACGGCCCCTGGTTTTCCCGCTCCGAGGATCACCACCCGCTCGATCCAAGCCGGGGTTTCAAACGTGCCTTTTGGATCTGCCGAGCTGAAATGAAATTGGGGAAATCAGCCGGAAGAAAAGGGGGTGCCGGATGATGAAGGGGGGTGGGAGAAGAGGAGAGAGAGAGAGAGAAAGAGAGAGAAAATTTAAGAGCTCCTAGACTGGGTTACCTGGCTGTCAGCACGTTGCCAGAGAAATGGAAGAGGCGGTGCAGGTACTCTCCTTTCGTCTCGAAATTATACGTGTGTCCGTCGTCAACGAAAAGTTCCCCTTGGGCCGTTCCCTGGAGTGATTTGAGAAAAGCAGAAAGCCAAATGGTTGGACTCGGGACAGGCTAGTGACAATAAAGTTATTCTATTCTATTTTATTCTCTATTCTATTCTACTATATTCTATTCTCTATATTCTCTTCTCTTCTAATTCTCTTCTATATTCTATTTTCCACTTTCCACTTTCTATTCTGTTCTATATTCTATATTCCACTTTCCGTTCCATCCCGTCCCATCCCATCCTGTCCCATCCCATCTTCTATTTTCCACTTTCCACTTTCCAATGTATCGTATCCTATCCCATCCTATCCCATCCCATTCCATCCCATCCCATCCTATATTGTATTCTATTTTCCACCTTCCACTTTCTATTCCATTCCTAATTCCTAATTCCTAATTCCTAATTCCTAATTCCAAATCTATTCTATTCTATTATTCTATTCTATTCTATTCTATTCTATTCTATTCTATTCTATTCTATTCTATTCTATTCTATTCTATTCTATTCTATTCTATTCTATTCTATTCTATTCTATTCTATTCTGCTCTAATTCTATTCTATTCTATTCTATTCTGCTCTAATTCAATTCAATTCTATTCTATTCTGCTCTTATTCTATTCTATTCTATTTTCTATTCTATTCTATTCTATTCTATTCTATTCTATTCTATTCTATTCTATTCTATTCTATTCTATTCTATTATTCTATTCTATTCTATTCTATTCTATTCTATTCTATTCTATTCCTATTCCTATTCCTATTCCTATTCCTATTCCTATTCCTATTCTGAATTCAGTTCTGTTCTGTTCTGTTCTGTTCTGTTCTGTTCTGTTCTGTCCTGTCCTGTCCTGTCCTATTCTATTCTATTCTATTCTATTCTATTCTATTCTATTCTATTCTATTCTATTCTATTCTTCTATTCCTATTCCTATTCCTATTCCTATTCCTATTCCTATTCTGAATTCTGAATTCTGAATTCTGAATTCTGAATTCTGTTCTGTTCTGTTCTGATCTGTTCTGATCTATTCTATTCTATTCTATTCTATTCTATTCTATTCTATTCTATTCTATTCTATTCTATTCTATTCTATTCTATTCTATTCTATTCTATTCTATTCTATTCTATTCTATTCTATTCTATTCTATTCCTATTCCTATTCCTATTCCTATTCCTATTCCTATTCCTATTCCTATTCCTAAAAGTTCCAACAGCATTAAAAAAGTCGCTTACCACCGGTTCTCCTATTTATGACCGTCTGTCACAACCTCTCCATGGCAACGTGATCAAAATCGGTGTCCTGGGCAAGCTAGGAGTTATATCTCACCTGATCGTTGTCATGCAGGCCCTCTAAAACTCTCCCTCCCTCCCCCTCCTTCTCCCCATCTCACCTGAGGCCCCAAAGCCACGTAGAGCGTGTATGGATCGTTCTGCATGCAGTCCGAAGAACGCCGGACGCGCTCCTTGCGAGCCACGATGCTGCCCCCACGCTGGTAGACGGGAATCTGCGGGAACGGATAAAAACGGGTGAGAGTCGAGGACGACTTGTATTGATCCCGAACTTCTTCGGTTCCTGATTTCCCATTCGTGAACAGGTTTGGCTGAGCGTATTTTGGAGGTCTGCGCTGGTGGGAGGGGCGGGGAGGTTGACTTTGAGAAAAATCACACACACACACACACCCCGCCTTGGCTGTTTGCGAGAGGGCCGTGGTTATTTACGGGACCGCCTGCCGCCAACGGCCTCCCACCGGCCGGTACGCTCTCACAGAGAGGGGCTCCTCCGGGTGCCGTCAGCCAAACAATGTCGGCTGGTGGCCCCCAGGGGGAGAGCCTTCTCTGTGGGGGCACCTACTATCTGGAATGAGCCCCCCCCGCCCCCTCCGGAGATACGGCGGATCCTGGATCTGCGCACCTTCCGCCGCGCTCTCAAGACCTTTTTATTTCATCAGGCTGGTCTGGCCTAACCTTTCCCCTTTTCCATTTTAAAAAGTAGATTTTAATCTGTTCTTAAATTTGGGGCTTTTAAATCTGTCTTGGGCTCAATTGTTTTAATTCGTTTTTATTTCTGCTTTTAAATGCTCGTACTTTATGTGTTTTATCTTGGGCCTGTTCACCGCCCTGAGTCCTTTGGGAGTAGGGCGGTATATAAATAATCTAAACTAAACTAAACTAAACTAAACTAAACTAAACTAAACTAAACTAAACTAAACTAAACTAAACTAAACTAAACTAAACTAAACTAAAACTAAAACTAAAACTAAAACTAAAACTAAAACTAAACTAAAGCTAAACTAAAACTAAGCTAAAGCTAAAGCTAAAGCTAAAGCTAAAGCTAAAGCTAAAGCTAAACTAAAACTAAACCTAAACCTAAACCAAAACTAAAGCTAAAACTAAACTAAACTAAACTAAACTAAACTAAACTAAACTAAACTAAACTAAACTAAACTAAAACTAAAACTAAAACTAAAACTAAAACTAAAACTAAACTAAAGGTAAACTAAAACTAAAACTAAACTAAACTAAACTAAAGCTAAAGCTAAAGCTAAACTAAACTAAAACTAAAACTAAAACTAAGCTAAAGCTAAAGCTAAACTAAACCTAAACCAAAACTAAAGCTAAAACTAAACTAAACTAAACTAAACTAAACTAAACTAAACTAAACTAAACTAAAACTAAAACTAAAACTAAAACTAAAACTAAAACTAAAACTAAAACTAAACTAAAGGTAAACTAAAACTAAAACTAAACTAAACTAAACTAAAGCTAAAGCTAAACTAAACTAAAACTAAAACTAAGCTAAAGCTAAAGCTAAAGCTAAACTAAAACTAAACCTAAACCTAAACCAAAACTAAAGCTAAAACTAAACTAAACTAAACTAAACTAAACTAAACTAAACTAAAACTAAAACTAAAACTAAAACTAAAACTAAAACTAAAACTAAAACTAAAACTAAACTAAAGGTAAACTAAAACTAAAACTAAACTAAACTAAACTAAAGCTAAAGCTAAACTAAAACTAAAACTAAAACTAAAACTAAGCTAAAGCTAAAGCTAAAGCTAAAGCTAAAGCTAAAGCTAAACTAAAACTAAACCTAAACCTAAACCTAAACCTAAACCTAAACCTAAACTAAAGCTAAAGCTAAAGCTAAAACTAAACTAAACTAAACTAAACTAAACTAAACTAAACTAAACTAAAACTAAAACTAAAACTAAAACTAAACTAAAACTAAACTAAAGGTAAACTAAAACTAAAACTAAACTAAACTAAAGCTAAAGCTAAACTAAACTAAAACTAAAACTAAAACTAAGCTAAAGCTAAAGCTAAAGCTAAACTAAAACTAAAACTAAACCTAAACCTAAACCTAAACCTAAACTAAAACTAAAACTAAAGCTAAAACTAAACTAAACTAAACTAAAACTAAAACTAAAACTAAAACTAAACTAAACTAAACTAAACTAAACTAAGCTAAAGCTAAAGCTAAAGCTAAAGCTAAAGCTAAACCAAACCAAACCGACCCCAAATCTTGGGACTTACGCTGCTCATGGTGACGGTCAAATAAAACGTCTGTGGGGCGTGGAGTTTCTGGTGGGTGTGGACGTCGTACCAAACCTGCCAAGAGAAAATTGTTTAAGAGGATTTGGATGAACCGGATCGACCGGGGCGGAGACAGTGGGGAGGAACGGGACCCAACTTGGCAGGACGTCTGTTTGAAACCGGGCCAGGCCGCCGTTGTAAAGCTGTGCTTCCCGTTAAAGAGGCCAAAAAAAACCACACAGACACAATTTTTTGGAGGGATGACAAACTTCTCTTTCCGACAGCTTGTTTTTATAAGATAAACTTGTGGTTTGTAACCGTTATGCTTAAGCGCACCCGGGGGGGCTAAAAAAACCCAACGGTTTATTTCGAGATTATGCAATTGCTCTAAACTTCGGTGAGGGAGAAAGTTTTTCTCAATAAGGATCTGCCTATAATACTCTTCTTTTCAAGGGAATTTCCCCCCCCCCCAGCCAATTGTAACATTGAGAGAGCACCATTCTGGTGTAGTGGTGGCCTACAAACTAGGAGATTGTGAGTTCTAGTCCCGTCTTAGGTATGAAAATGGCTGGGTGACTTTAGGCCAATCACCAGGAGACGGTGAATTATAGTCCCGTCTTAGGTATGAAAACAGCTGGGTGACTTTGAGCCAATCACCAGGAGACAGTGAATTATAGTCCGGTGTTAGGTATGAAAACGGCTGGGAGACTTTGAGCCAATCACCAGGAGACAGTGAATTATAGTCCGGTGTTAGGTATGAAAACGGCTGGGTGACTTTGAGCCAATCACCAGGAGACAGTGAGTTCTAGTCCTGTCTTAGGTATGAAAATGGCTGGGTGACTTTTAGTCAATCACCAGGAAACGGTGAGTTCTAGTCCCGTCTTAGGTATGAAAATGGCTGGGTGACTTTAGGCCAATCACCAGGAGATGGTGAATTACAGTCCCGTCTTAGGTATGAAAACGGCTGGGTGACTTTGAGCCAATCACCAGGAGACAGTGAGTTCTAGTCCCATCTTAGGTATGAAAATGGCTGGGTGACTTTTAGTCAATCACCAGGAGACGGTGAATTACAGTCCCATCTTAGGTATGAAAACAGCTGGGTGACTTTGAGCCAATCACCAGGAGACAGTGAATTATAGTCCGGTGTTAGGTATGAAAACGGCTGGGAGACTTTGAGCCAATCACCAGGAGACGGTGAATTATAGTCCCGTCTTAGGTATGAAAACGGCTGGGTGACTCTGAGCCAATCACCAGGAGACAGTGAGTTCTAGTCCCGTCTTAGGTATGAAAATGGCTGGGTGACTTTTAGTCAATCACCAGGAGACGGTGAATTATAGTCCCGTTTTAGGTATAAAAACAGCTGGGTAACTCTGAGCCAATCACCAGGAGACGGTGAGTTCTAGTCCCGTCTTAGATATGAAAATGGCTGGGTGACTTGGGT
This sequence comes from Coluber constrictor foxii, assembly GCA_038048745.1. Classification (NCBI taxonomy): domain Eukaryota; kingdom Metazoa; phylum Chordata; class Lepidosauria; order Squamata; family Colubridae; genus Coluber; species Coluber constrictor. The sequence continues at coordinate 9,271,069 of CM075975.1, forward strand.
CAACTCTCTCAGTCCAGCTCACCTCACAGGGTTGTTGTTGTGGGGGAAAACAGAAGGAGGAAGGAATATTAGGAATGTTCACTGGGTTGAATTAGATTGATAACAATCTAATGAGTAAGTAGCTCAATCCAAAGTCAACAGTCATACTTACTTCTCCTTTACCAGGTAAGTAGATCTGTACCCCTCGCGCTCCTTGTGCCGTTACCGGATGAACCAACAATGCATCGCCTGTAAAGGAGACGGTGAATGAGATCTAGAAACTTGAACGAACTCCTTGTTAAATAAACCCGTGATAGCCAATAAGTGGTGCTGCTGGGTTTTTTTGCTAGAAACTGTATAAGCTAATTTCTGGTTTAAAATAATGAAAATTGTGGTCATGTGACTGTGGGAAGCTCTGAATGGGATCAGGAAACAGGATTTCGTCTTTGCCCTTCTTCCTTCCTTCCTTCCTTCCTTCTCTCCCTCCCTCCCTCCTTTCCTTCCTTCCTTCCCTCCCTCCCTCCCTTCTTTCCTTCCTTCCTTCCTTCCTTCCTCCCTCCTTTCCTTCCTTCCTTCCCTCCCTCCCTCCCTCCTTTCCTTCCTTCCTTCCCTCCCTCCCTCCCTCCCTCCTTTCCTTCCTTCCTTCCCTCCCTCCCTCCCTCCCTTCTTTCCTTCCTTCCTTCCTTCCTTCCTTCCCTTCCTCCCTCCCTCCCTCCTTTCCTTCCTTCCTTCCCTCCCTCCCTCCCTCCCTCTCTCCCTTCTTTCCTTCCTTCCTTCCTTCTCTCCCTCCCTCCCTCCTTTCCTTCCTTCCTTCCCTCCCTCCCTCCCTTCTTTCCTTCCTTCCTTCCTTCCCTTCCTTCTTTCCTTCCCTCCCTCCTTTCCTTCCTTCCTTCCTTCCTTCCTTCCTTCCCTCCCTCCCTCCCTCCTTTCCTTCCTTCCTTCCTTCCTTCCTTCCTTCCCTGCTTCCTTCCCTTTTTCCTCCCTCTCTCTCTCTCTCTCTCTCTCCCGCCCTCCCCCTCACAAACACACATGAAAAACTCACCAAGCAGGTATTCATCATCAATGGGGTACAAGGTAGGATCTTGGGGATATTCGACCCAGAGCGGTCTGTCAGAGAGCAAAGAGCAAAAATTAACATGGTTGAAATAAGAAAATTGCTTAATGCATTGTAAGCCGCCCTGAGTCTCCGTAGAAGGGCGACATATAAATCAAATTTTTAAAAAAATCACACATCATCATGGCTAGACTGAGAAATGATGCCCAACTAGGATTAGAACATCAACTCCCAGAAACACCCAGTCTGCATACTTTAAAGATGGGTAGACTTTAATTCCCATAATTCCACAGTTTGCATGTTTTAAGATGGATGGACTTCCACTCCCAGAATTCCCTTCTACACGCTTTAAGACTGGTAAGTTTTTAAGATTTAGGGATTTAATTCCCTGAATCCCCCAGTGTGCATGCTTTAAGATTGGTGGAATTCTACTCCCAGAATCCCCCAGCTAGTGTGTTTTAAGATGATTGGTGGATTTCCACTCCCAGAATCCCCCATCCAGCATGTTTTAAGATGGATGGACTTCCTCTCCCAGAATCCCCCAGCCAGCATGTTTTAAGATGGGTGGACTTCAACTCCCAGAATTCCCCAGCCTGCATGATTTAAGATGGGTGGACTTCAACTCCCAGAATTCCCTAGCCTGCATGATTTAAGATGGGTGGACTTCAACTCCCAGAATTCCCTAGCCTGCATGATGTAAGACTGGTGGACTTCCACTCCCAGAATCCCCCAGCCAGCATGCTTTAAGATGGGTGGACTTCAACTCCCAGAATTCCCCAGCGAAAAACGGCTCAATGCAAAATATGGAACCGAATCAGGGTCCCTCCATCCCTTCTTCCCAGCCCTTCCGACTCACCTCATAACCGGCTTGCCAGTCCGGTAAGACTGATAGAAGAGGGTGTACCAGAAAGGAAGCAGAGCGTAACGCTCGCGGATCGCCTCCCGGATCAGCGCTTTGTTCTCGTCACCGAAAAGCCAGGGTTCCCGGCGGGTAGTGTCCACGTGTGCGTGCGCCCGGAAGAAGGGCTGATAGGCTCCGGCTTGGTACCAACGCACCAGCAACTCCGGCTCCGGGTTTTTAAAGAAGCCACCTACGTCAGCTAAAAGCAGCAGGAAGACGAAATGGTTTGATAGGGAGAAAATTGGATATTTAAATGGTCTGGGATGGCCCAGGAAGCCCTCGACTTAGAACAGCTCATTTAGTGACCGTTCAAAGTTACGACAGCCCTGGGAAAAAAGGAACTTAGGGCCGTTTATCACCCTTATGACTGTGGCAGCCTTCCCCGTGGTCACACTCGATCCAAATTCAGACTCTTGACAACAGACTCGTACTTATGACGGTCGCAGTGTCCCCGGAGTCACGCCATCCCGTTTTGCGACCCTTCTGGTAAACAAAATTAACGGGGAAGCCAGATTCATTTAACGACGGTTGACTAATTTAGGAACTGCAGGGATTCACTTAACAACTCAAGCAAGAAAGGTTGTAATGCGGGGGGAAAGGCCCACACTGAGCAACAGAAATTTTGGCCTCAATTCTGGCCGTAAATTGAGGACTACTTGTGTATGGTTTCACGCGTTGGAGAGGTTAGACTAGAGGATCTCTGAGGTCCCTTCCGGTTCTAGGAAGCTATGAATATTTTTAAGTCTGGGTGGGTCATTTTTGCTGGAACGACTAAAATGGCCGGGTTTTTTTCTTCTTCTTCTCATCAGGAAAAGATTCGTAGAAATAGTATTTCTACTCATTTGTGCCTGTGGAGGATTAGGAAAACCTTTTCTCTTTTAAAAAAAACATAAAAATTATTTTTAAAAATCCATCTATATAAAAAAGACCGTACGTACGTATGTATGTATGTATGTTCCAGCATAACTCTGGAACGCCTCGAGCAATTTCAACCAGACATGGTACACAGATGATTTACTATCTGGAAACAAATATGCGGGGTTAAGACACCCGTGGTGTGTGTGTGTGTGTGTTCCAGCATAACTGTGGAACACCTGAGCTGTTAATGAGAGCGAGTGCAGCATCCTAGAGTGGCAATTGTTTCTGATGTCAGTTTCTTCACTGTTTCCTCTGGAAAGGCAGCTGTGACGATATATATATATATAGATAGATAGATTATTAATTAAGTGTTTACCGAGACACCTTGGCTCAAGCTGATGAAGGGAGGAGAACTTGTGGCTCAGAAGGTTAATTCAACTGCCTAACATGCAGGCAGCCCAAGTTCGAATCCAAGTAAGGGTGTGGCTAGCTGATGAAAGCTAAAAAGCTTGAAATAGATCTATACTAGTCTCCCTTTATTTCTTTATCAGCAAAATATAAAGTATAAGTGTGTGTGTGTGTGTGTGTGAGAAAGAGAGAGAGAGAGAGGAAGAGGGAGAGGGAGAGGGAGAGGGAGAGAGAGATGAGGCCTGATTTTCCTAACTAAGTCAGGTGTTAAATCTATCGTGCCTGATTTTACGACCTTTAAGCTCACATTGATTAACCGGTTGTTAAGTGAATCACAAAGTCATGAAGCACCTTCCCTCATGGATTTTCCTCATCATAAAATGGAATTAGAAGGCCTCAAAATGATGAAAACACCCCCCCACCCCCCCTCCTAAATCCATCTCTGCTGCCGAGCACCCAAATTTTGATCGGGGGACGCTGGTAGATGCCGAAGCGGTTGTGAGGGCGAGGAGGGCCAGTCACCTTTTCACAGCGCCGTTATAAATGCAAAATTGTCGCTCAACGAATGGCTGTTAAGTCAAATACGGCCCGCGACGCGCAGGCCCTCTGCTTACCTCCGCAGAAAGAGATGCCCACTAAACCCAGGCTCAGGCACATGGGGATGGAGATCTTTAGGTGGTCCCACTCGGCTGCGTTGTCCCCGGTCCACACAGCCCCTGCGAAGGACAGCGACCGCAAACTGTAACAACCACTAACAACAATGTTGGTGAACTGCCATTTCTGAGAGAAATTTTGACAACTGACTCAATGTGCACTTTGGGCCTGGTCTAATTTTCCCTTTTTAAATTGTTTTAAATCTGTCCTAAATTGGGTGTTTTAAATTTGTTATTGGGCCAAAATATTTACTGTATTCTAAATGTCTTTTAACATTCGTATTATATGCATTTCATCTTGGCTGTTCACCGCCCGGAGTCCTTCGGGAGCAGGGCGGTATATAAATTTAATAAAATAAAATAAAAATTAATAAATAATAAAACGCCATTGCCTCTTTTCCTGTTCTGAGCTAGGCTTCCTTAGAAATTAAACAGCACAAACTTAGTCCCGGCAAACCTCTTCAATTCACAGGGCTGTAAATTACTTTCATTTACAGTCCGCAAGGCTTGACAAACAGTCTTTCAGAGGAAGGTTATCAACACCCACCTTATCTCACTGCCAGAGAACTAATTGACAAACGCAGGGCAAGGCCAAACTTGGCACAGAGTCACAAACAGAACTTTCCCAGAGCTTTTACCGACCAGATGAACTAATTGTTTCCTGCAAAAGCTCACGTCCTGTTCACTTCTCTTTTATGTCTTATGGGAGGGGCCAATCATCTCCAAGCCTTACTCCCAAGTCGACCCTGCTCCCGCCACTAACCGTAACGTTGTGAACCGGCAAAGAAACTTCGGCTCAAGACGAAAGGGCGCTCCATGCCGCCAGACCGCTGCACCTGGCCCTCTGCGGTGGCCATTTGCTGCCAGGAGGAAGGGAAGAAGAGATGGTTATTCAATGTGTTGAAACTTGGGATCCAGGCTCAACCCGAATGGGGTGTAGTGCTCCTGGAGTGAGGAGGGAATGGGGATTTTGCAGTATCCTACCCCCAGAGTGGGGAGGGAATGGGGATTTTGCAGTATCCTACCCACGGAGTGGGGAGGGAATGGGGATTTTGCAGTATCCTTCTCCCGGAAGTGGGGAGGGAATGGGGATTTTGCAGTATCCTTCCCCCAGGAGTGGGAAGGGAATGGGGATTTTGCAGTATCCTTCCTCTGCCACGCCCACCAAGCTACGCCATATAACCCGGTAGGTAGTAAAAAAAAATTGGATTTCACCACTGGCATGAACTGTGTGTAAACTATAAGAAGGAAAAAAAGTATTTCTCCCTCTCTCTCTCTCTCTCTCTCTCTCTCTCTCTCTGTTTAAGGCGGAAGATTGAGGTCGCCCAAGTTTTCCTTCGATCCAAAATAAAACTGAATAATCAGTAGCCTCGTCTTCGGAGCCTCGTTCGGATTGATTCCGATTCTGAGCTGCGCAAGCCTCACAGAAACGACACTCACCACGTAGAAGCCGTAGAGGTTGTGGACGTCGCGATGCTCCCAGCCTCCTTGGTGGACGGCGTCCTTGTGCATGGTGACCTCCGGACCGTTGAACACCGAAGGTTCGTTCATGTCATTCCAAGTGTAAAGGTTCTCCGTGGAGCCCTGGGGGAGGAAGTTGGGGGGGGGGGTGTCAAAGGAGAAGCGAGTGACAGGGAGACGCCGAAGAGCAGAAAGAAGATCTGAAATAAACCAGGAATAAAACGCCCACCTCGTATTGGTCGTAAGCAAACATGCTGGACCACCAGGAGCGCATCTGGGGGTTGGTGAAATCCGGATAGCCCGCTGAACCTGAGCACCAGGAGACAAGAGAAACGACTTAACGGTGAGCTGTTGTGAACAGAAGGGAATGAATATTCTCAGTTTCATCAAAAAAAAAAAAAAAGCTCAACAAAGAATGTTCTATTCTATTCTATTCTATTCTATTCTATTCTATTCTATTCTATTCTATTCTATTCTATTCTATTCTATTCTATTCTATTCTATTCTATTCTATTCTATTCTATTCTATTCCATTCCATTCCATTCCATTCCATTCCATTCCATTCCATTCCAATTTTATATCTATTCTATTCTATTCTATTCTATTCTATTCTATTCTATTCTATTCTATTCTATTCTATTCTATTCTATTCTATTCTATTCTATTCTATTCTATTCTATTCTATTCTATTCTATTCTATTCTATTCTAAACTAATCCAATCCATTCCATTCCATTCCATTCTATTCCAATTTTATATATATTCCATTCCATTCTATTCCACTCCATTTTAATTTTATATCTATTCTATTCTATTCTATTCTATTCTATTCTATTCTATTCTATTCTATTCCATTCCATTCCATTCCATTCCATTCCATTCCATTCCATTCCATTCCAATTTTATATATATTCCATTTTATTCCATTCCAATTTTATATCTATTCTATTCTATTCTATTCTATTCTATTCTATTCTATTCTATTCTATTCTATTCTATTCTATTCTATTCTATTCTATTCTATTCTATTCTATTCTATTCTAATTTTCTAGGCAAGATTATGGTAATAAAGAAAATATTAGAATCTGCCAAATTGGACAGATTAACGATGGAACTTAAAGATAAAGGGGAAACAAGAGTATTACTCAACATGGGACTTATTGCATAAATGATTAGATAATAGGTGCAGAGATTAAAAAATTAATAACAAAAGAAATCCTTCGTCCTTCTTTTCATTAAACTAGACGGACCCAATTCCTGCAACCGTTCTTCGTATAATTTAGCCTCCGAGCCCCCTAATCATCTTTGTCGCTTTTCTCTACATTTCTTTCCAGGGTATCAACAATCTGGATGCATCCTAGTTTTTTTTTTCCCCCTCACCTGGCCAGCACCAGCCTTCATAATCATTCCCATCCTTGGTCTTGACGTAGAAGTCCCGGGAGCGAATTTCATTGTGGATCCGGTAGCCGGTGTCGACTTTAATGTGTGGGTCTACAATGCTCACCATCTGGGAGGTCAAGGACGAATAAAATGGATTAGGGGTGATGGACTTAAGCGGCAGCATTAATATACCCATCTGGTTGAATGCACCCCGTAGAGACAAACTGCTCCTACTTCACCAAATCGATTTGTAGTTTGGGTTCTAGATCATGGCCGTGCCAGGAGTCCCTTGGTGCTCTCTGAGCTTGGTTGTTTCCAAGGGGCTGCTGGGGGTTCACAGCTAAGATTCTGTGCGGTTCGGAGAAAGGATGGAAGGCTGAGTCAACCTTGAGCCTGGTGAGATTCAAACTTACAGTAATTGCAGACAGCTGAATGTTAATTACAGTGCTTTAACCTGTTGCGCCACCAGGCTCTTAATTTCTTTCCGTCTGTTTTTTTTTTTTTTTTGAACCCGTGAGATCTCTCAAAAACTAAGCACCCCCCTTCGTGGTCTGAGTCTGGATCTTTTTGTGATTTATTACACACGGAAAGCCTGTTTAATCCACTCCTCAATTTAGCACCCCTTCCTGGCCAATGACTCAGATCCTTTCGTCATTTATTGCCGGTACATATTTAAAAGCCTTTTTAACCCACTCCTCAATTAATATTTTAATTAAGTCTTTCAATTAATTGTCTGAATGAAGCAGGGAGTTGGACTAGAAGACCTCCAAGGTCCCTTTCCTATTATTCTATATTCTAAGAGGTAAACACCCCTTCGGGGGGCCTAATATTGGATCCTTTTATGATTTATTGCACACTTAAAACCCTTTTTTAACCCACTCGACTCAATTTAGCACCGTTCCTGGCTTAAAACTGGCTTTAAACATGTAATAAATGGGCATTGAAAGCCTTTTTAACCCACTCCTCAATTTAGTAATTCTTGCTACCCAGAAACTGGATCCATTTTATGATCGCTCATTAGAGCAACTGGCTCACCGTTCATCTCTCTGCCCATCAAATATCATTAGCACCCATGTGCAAAAGGGTGCAAATAGATCACCAATCTGGTGAGAGACAGAGACTCCAGCCAGATCTCTTGAGCAAAGGACCCATCAGAGGATCCCTCTGCGTGAAAGGAGATTTTGATCTGTTTTTTTAACCCATGAGATTCCTCCCAGGGGGAGGTGCACCGTTCCTGGAGGTACTGCAATACCAGGCCGATGCTTGGAGTGGACGGAGCAAGCCCCTATTCCATCTCCCAGTTCCAAAAATCCATTTAATATGTAGTCCTCAAATAGAGGACATATCAGATATTAAACTGATAAGAACAGATACTACACTTGATCTTAGCCAAAAGGCCGAGAAGCGATACTGGAGCCAGGTGGACGGGGCCCGAGACTCCCGTCCGGAGGCTCCTCCAAGTTTCGGGGATCGCGACTGGGTTGCAAAGAGATCCAAGGGGATCAATTCTGACCAACGCTTTGCCTGGGCTGGACTGCAACAGCATCTCCCGTGGGGCGATTTGGGGGTGAAAATGGGGGGATTCTCTCCCCTTTGTGCATTTCCCATCATGCCAGCTGGCTGTCTGGGTGCTCATTGGTGGAAGATTTGCATAGGGTGAGTCACCCTCTCCGTCACTCTTCTCCCCTGTCATTCCTCAGCTGGCCGAGGGGGGCACTAGCACCCACCATCACGTGCAAAAGGGGGCCTGGAGGGCAGAGATGGGCTGGGAGTGTGGGTTGCTTGCTGCCTAGGGTGGGACCCCAAAGCTCTGCCACAGCATCACCCGGACAGGACCCACCAGCTCAGCAAGATGGGCCCATATATCCTCCCCCCACCCCCTGGCAGCTGCATTTAGGGATCACACTGGAGCTTCAGTCCCAGACATCCATGCCACCTTTGTGGCTCAGAGGGGTCCTGAATTACAGATGATGGGGGGGTTGAAGTAGGATGTATTTGGGGAGGGAAGAGGAAGGAAAAAAGAGATAAAGAAAAATAAAAAGAAAGAAAAGGAGGGAGGGAGGGAAGGAAGGAAGGAAAGAAGGAAGCAGGGAAGGGACAGAAGAGAAACAAGGAAAGAAGGAGGGATGGGGGAAGGGACAGAAGAGAATGGGAGGAAAAAGAAGAGAGGGGAAAGAGGGAGGAAGGAAGGAAGGAAGGAAGGAAAAAGAAGGGAGGGAGGAAAGAAGGATGGAACAAAGGAAGGAAGGAAAAGGGAGAAAAGAAGGAGGGTAGGATGACGAAGAAAGGAAGGAAGGAAAAAGGAAGGAAAGAAGGAAGGAAGCAGGGAAGACAGGAAGAGGGAAGAAGGAAAGAGGGAGGGACAGAGGAAGGGACAGAAGAGGAAGGGAGGAAAAAGAAGAGAGGGGAAAGAGGGAGGAAGGAAGGAAGAAAGGAAGGAAAAAGAAGGGAGGGAGGAAAGAAGGATGGAACGAACGAAGGAAGGAAAAGGGAGAAAAGAAGGAGAGTAGGATGACGAAGAAAGGAAGGAAGGAAAAAGGAAGGAAAGAAGGAAGGAAGGAAGCAGGGAAGACAGGAAGAGGGGAGAAGAAAAGAGGGAGGGATGGGGGAAGGGACAGAAGAGGAAGGGAGGAAAAAGAAGGAGAGAGGAAAGAGGAAGGAAGGAAGGAAGAAAGGAAGGAAGGAAGGAAAAAGAAGGGAGGGAGGAGAGGGAGGGAGGAAAGAAGGATGGAACGAAGGAAGGAAAAGGGAGAAAAGGAGGGTAGGATGACGAAGAAAAGAAGGAAGGAAAAAGGAAGGAAAAAGGGAGGAAGGAAAGATGGAGGGAGGAGGAGGAGGGAGGGAGGAGAGACAGAAGGAAGAAAGAAAAGATGGGAAGGAAGGAAAGAGTGAGGGGGAGGAAGAGGAAGGAAAGACAAGGAAGGAAGCAGACAGCGAGGGAGGGGAGGAGGAGGGAAGGAAGGTTCTAGGAAATACACTGGGTTAATTTGCCGTCCATTCCAAGATTCCGAATGTTGGGCTTAATTGTGGTCGTAAGTTAGGGACTATCTGTACTGGAACTGCAGTGAGCAAATTCATTTATCAATATTTTGGACTAGAGGGCAGACTAGCCTAAAATATGGCGTTGTTGCCGTCCTCACATGGGTGGATGCTACGACGGTTTGTAAGCGCAAAGACCAGTCATAAGACATTTTTTCCCCCAGTGCCCTGTTGTAACTTTGAACGGTCACTAAACGAGAAGGTTGTAAGTTGAGGACGAGCTGCAGCGAATTGGGTCTCGAGTCAGTTTGGTCACGGGATTAAGGGACCAAACGAGAAAACTGGGAGATGGTGAATTCTAGTTCTGCCTTAGGTGTGAGAGGCGGTTGGGGGACTTTGGGCCCATCCCCAGGAGACGGTGAGTTCTAGTTCCCCCTTAGCCAGGGAGGCTGGCTGGCTGGCTGGGTGACTTGGAGCCATGCCTCTCTCTTCAGGCCACCTCGCAAGGTTGTTGTTGTGGGGGGTAATAGGAAGGACGTCATTTGTAAAAATAAAGGATGCGTTCACCCATCAGAGCAACTGGCTCACCCTTCATCTCATTTGCACCTGTGTGTAAACAGGTGCAAATAGGGCACCACTTGATTAAAACACAATTAAAACTAATTTTAATTCGTTAATTAATTAGAATTAATTGTTTGAATAAATGAATGAATGAAGGGGGTTGGACTAGACGACCTCCAAGGTCCCTTTCCTATTATTCTATGTTCGAAGAGCTTCATGGGGGTCTAAGCCTGGATCCTTTTATGATTTATTGCACAGTTAAAACCCTTTTTTAACCCACTCGACTCAATTTAGCACCGTTCCTGGCCTAAAACATGTAATAAATGGGCATTGAAAGCCTTTTTAACCCACTCCTCAATTTAGTAATTCTTGCTACCCAGAAACTGGATCCATTTTATGATCGGTTAGGCATTTACAGCCTTTTCAAGCCGCTCATTAGAGCAACTGGCTCACCGTTCATCTCTCTGCCCATCAAATATGATTAGCACCCATGTGCAAAAGGGTGCAAATAGATCACCAATCTGGTGAGAGACAGAGACTCCAGCAAGATCTCTTGAGCAAAGGACCCATCAGAGGATCCCTCTGCGTGAAAGGAGATTTTGATCTGTTTTTTTAACCCATGAGATTCCTCCCAGGGGGAGGTGCACCGTTCCTGGAGGTACTGCAATACCAGGCCGATGCTTGGAGTGGACGGAGCAAGCCCCTATTCCATCTCCCAGTTCCAAAAATCCATTTAATATGTAGTCCTCAAATAGAGGACATATCAGATATTAAACTGATAAGAACAGATACTACACTTGATCTTAGCCAAAAGGCCGAGAAGCGATACTGGAGCCAGGCGGACGGGGCCCGAGACACCCGTCCGGAGGCTCCTCCAGGTTTCGGGGAGCGCAACTGGGTGGGAAAGAGATCCCAGGGGATCAATTCGGACCATCTCTTTACCTGGTCTGGACCAAAACAGCATCTCCCATAGAGCGATTTGGGGGTGAAAATGGGGGGCTTCTCTCCCCTCTGTGCATTTCCCATCATGCCAGCTGGCTGTCTGGGTGGCGATTGGTGGAAGATTTGCATAGGGTGAGTCACCCTCTCCGTCACTCTTCTCCCCTGTCATTCCTCAGCTGGCCGAGGGGGGCACTAGGATGATCATGATCCAACCCAACAGCATTGACAAAGTTACCTAGCTTATTTCTTTATTAATCGAATTTGTATTTGGCTAGTTCATCTGCACCTCTATAACTGTGTGGTTTGGCTCTGCAACCCAACAAGACAGACGCAGACTTCAGAGGATAATTAGAACTGCAGAAAAAACAATTACTACTAACCTGCCTTCCATGGAGGACCTGTCTACTGCACGAGTCAAAAAGAGGGCTGGGAAAATATCTACAGACCCCTCGCATCCTGGACATCAACTGTTTCAACTCCTACCCTCAAAACGACGCTATAGAGCACTGCACACCAGAACGACTAGACACAAGGATGGTTTTTCCCCAAACACCATCACTCTGCTAAACAACTAATTCCCACAACACTGTCAAATAATTTATTAAGACTGTATTACTATTGTTCTTCTTTTCCTTACTAGTCTCTTCCCACTTGTATGGCTGCAGCCTTGTTGCTGGTATGCTTAAGATATATATTGACTGTTTCCTAATATGATTACATTGCTTATTTGTACCCTATGACTATCATTAAGTGCTGTACCTTATGATTCTTGACAAATGTATCTTGCCTTTTTATGTATACTGAGAGCTTATGCACCAAAGACGAATTCCTTGTGTGTCCTATCACACTTGTCCAATAAAGAATTCTATTCCATTCCATTCCATTTCTATTCCATTCCATATTCTAAATTCTATATTTTATTCTATTCTCTACTTACTATTCTACTCCATTCCATTCCTATTCCTATTCCTATTATTCCTATTCCATTCCATTCTATTCTCTGTTCTATTCTCTATTTTATTCTATTCTCTACTTTCTATCCTATCCTATCCCCATTCCCTGTCCTATTCCTATTCCTATTCCTATTCCTATTCCTATTCCCATTCCATCCCATCCCATCCTATCCCATCCCATCCCATCCCTATTCCCTATCCTATTCCTATTCCTTTCTATTCCATTCCATTCCGTATTCTGTATTCCGTATTCCGTATTCCGTATTCCTATTCTATTCTATTCTAATCTATTCCATTTCAATTCTGTTCTGTTCTGTTCTGTTCTATTCTATTCTATTCTAAATTCTATTCTGCTCTTATTCTATTCTATTCTATTCTGATTCGATTCCAATCTATTCTGTTCTGTTCTGTTCTGTTCTGTTCTGTTCCGATTCGATTCCAATCTATTCTATTCTATTCTATTCTATTCTATTCTATTCTATTCTATTCTATTCTATTCTATTCTATTCTATTCTATTCTATTCTATTCTATTCTATTCTATTCTATTCTATTCTTACAGTATATATTATTCTATTCTACATACTTTTCTATTTTCTATTCTATTCCTATTCCTATTCCATTCTGGTCATATGTCTGTAAGAAAACCACCAGAAAACCTCAGAGCGCACTAAGGAGGCCACTGTTATTGTTGCCGTTGTCCTCCTCCTCCTCCTCATCTTCCTCTTCCTCTTCTGCACAAATCCCACTCTCTTCTAGCCCTGATAATATTCCCTGGTTGGGTCTTGAAACGTCTGTATGAACACCCACCAAGCTCAGAGAGCGCCAAGGTACCCCACTGTTCTCCTCCTCCTCCTCCTCTGCACAATCCCCACTTCTTAGCACTGATGACGTTCCCTAGTTGGGTCATAAAACATCTACAAGGATACCACCCAGTTCAGGAGCGCGCCAAAGAACCCCGCGGACCAACAGTCCCGAGTTACAAAACCGTCTCTTCTACACGCACTCAAATCGCAGGCCAACCGCAAGGCCTTCAGAACCGCCGGGACGATTCGAACAGCTTGGCGGTTCCGTTCCTTCCTTACCTTCCTCCGCTTGGCGGCCAGCCGCTGAAGCATCTCCCGCGGGTGGGCGAACTTGTTGGGGTCCCAGGTGAAGTAGCGCTTGCCGTCGGTGTGCTCGATGTCCAGCCAGATGACGTCATAGGGGATGTCGTGCTCGTCGAAGCCGTTGTCCACTGCGGTCACGTCTTCCTCGTCGTTGTAGTTCCAGCGGCTCTGGTGATAGGACAGGGCGAAGAGCGGAGGCAGAGCCTGGGTGCCTGGAGAAGGGGAAAGAGACAGGACGATCTGGAGCTGCCATTGTGTTCGCGCAGAGTACGGCTTAAAACAGCTCGTTTAGTGACCTTCCGAAGTTACGGAGGCACGGAAAAAAAATCGTTAAAAGAGCTTGCCGCAATCCAACCAGTACACAAGGGAATAGTTCAGCAGGATTCGTGTATAAAAGAAACTTCTTTATATACCGTAATATAAAACATAGTGCATGTATACAATAACCATGCAGCAGAAGCCAGAACCAGAACTCAGAATCCAGAAGCACAGAATTTATATAATCACAGAAGCAATCTCTCTCTCTCTCTCTATCCATTCATTCATCCATCCATCTATCGTAACTTGAAACCGTCACTAAATGAATTTTTGTGAGTCAAGGGCTATCTATACTCTTTTTTTCCCCCCTTCAAATATTTTTATTCAACATTTTTAACCCTTAAAATCACAATTACATTATTACAGGTTTCCGTTAGCGGAATTTTTTCTTAATTTCAACACCCATAGGCCTGTTGTTTTTTACATCTACGTTCTGATTTCATAGTTACTGATTTGTATGATATGTACAATATTTAAGTGTCTACTGCACTCTAAATATATATTTTTTCGTTATCTACACTCTTGATCGCGGCTCTTAATTTCCTCGTTCCTTGAATGGTTTCTGAACTAGATTCCTTCATCCCAAGACGAGGAAGCTACTCGGTTTTGCTAAAACCTTGGGAGCAGAATTCCCAGAATTCTTGTCCTTCGTCCTCGAGATCGGCCCGATTCCCGCCCAGCTCTCACCTGTGAGGGATGCGTACTGCTTGAAGATGTCCGCGGGTGAAGGTCCCAGCAGAAGGAAGACGTCTATGATCCCGCTCTCCGACATCCAGCGAACGTCTGTCTGGGGCGTCTCGCCTCCGCCTTGGATGTAATCTAGCATCTTCCCAAACATGGTCTGAAGGAGAAGGGGGGTGGGGAACAGTTCTGGGTTATTGATTCTCAACCTCAGCAAATTTAAGACGTCTGAACTTTCAATTCCCAGAATTCCCCAGGCAGTTAGGTTACTGTGAATCAGGGGTATCCAAACTAACACTTGCGGACTTCAACTCCCAGAATTCCCCAGCTGTTGTGGCCCACCAGCGGCCAGCAGAGCAAGCAGCAGACAGTGAGGAGGTTGGGGAGGAATATGTCCCAGTCCTGGAGTCTGGGGAAGGCTCTGCGTTGGAGGCAGAGAGGGGGCCAGAGCCGTATGCCAGTTATCAGCTGCCTTCGGAGTCGGACATCAGTGAGGCAGAAGAACAGCTGGAGCCTGTTCCCAGTGAGAGTTGCCAGACGAACGGAACAGCTAAAGAACAAGGGTCGACTCAGGAGTAAAGCCACGGGTGGACGATGAATGGCCCCTCCCAGAGGGAATAAAAGAGGAGCAAAAGGGGAGGGGGCGGGATTTTGCAGGAGACAAGTAGTTCATTACTGCATTCGAATCAGCTGTTTCCAAATCGGCAACTTTAACTCCCAGAATTCCCCAGCCAGCTGGTCTGACGGAATGATGAGTTTTTTAATGGGTATTTTAGCTTTGGGATTTTAACTATTACGGTCAATCCATTGAATCTATTTTAATTGTTTTTAACTTTTGTGTCTCTGTTATTTTATTAATGGGCTGTACACCACCCGGAGTCCTTCGGGAGAAGGGCAATATAAAAATTCAATCAAATCAAATCAAATCAAATCAAATCAAATCAAATCAAATCAAATCAAATCAAATCAAATCAAATCAAATCAAATCAAATCAAATCAAATCAAATCAAATCAAATATCAAATATCAAATCAAATATCAAATCAAATCAAATCAAATCAAATCAATCAATAAATAAATTACAGCTAGAAGAGCCTTGGTGGTGCAGCAGATTAAGTGACACCAGCTGCCTGCAATTACTGCAAGTTCGAATCTCACCAGGCTCAAGGTTGACTCAGCCTTCCATCCTTTCGAGGTAGGTAAAATGAGGACCCGGATTGTGGGGGCAATAAACTGACTTTGTATAAAAAAGAACACCACTCAGGGGGGCCCGAAAGCCCTACTAAGCAGGTATATACAAAAGTATGAAGGCTATTGCTTAATACATTGTAAGCCGCATTGTAAGTCTCGGGAGAAGGGCAGCATATAAATTGAATCAATCAATCCTGTAAATCAGAGGTTTCTACATCAGCAATTTTAAGATTTTGAGACTTCAACTCCCAGAATTCCCCAGCCAGCCAGGCGTCCACCAGTCTTAAAGTTACCAAATTTGGAGATCCTTTAGGTCAATGAGTAGGGAAAACTCCCAAAAGGTAATCTTCGACTGAATGACCATTTGTTAGCGATCGTTCAAAATTACAAAAACACTGAAGAAAAAGGAACTTATAACCCTTTTTCAGATTTAGGACTACAGGTAGTCCTCGAATCACCCCAGTTCATTTAGTGACCGCTGAAAGTTACAACGGCACTTGCAATGGTGACTTACGGCGGTTTTTCATACCACCATCAAAAATCAGGGGCTTGGTAACTGACTCGTATTTATGACTCGTATTTATATCTCGTATTTATGAAACGTCTCACTTAGCAGAAGGCATTTTGGGCTCAACTGCGGTCGTTAGGTCGAGGACTACCTGCGTAATGCCGCAGCGAAGGCCACACCGCTTACCTTGCCAGCTGTGTTGGAGGTGATGTCCACCCAGGTCTCGGCTGCGTTGAGCCAAAATATGCCAAGGGTGCGTTGGGCGCTGTGAGCTAACAACACCGGGACTGACCCGTAGAGAGCCATCGGATTGTAGAGTTCATATTGGAAGACGTCCAAGTTATAGAGACGATACGGATCTCCACCCCTGCCGAGATGTGACCGTTAGAGCAGGGGAGGGAAAAAAATGGCCTCAAGAATTTATATTTAGAATAGAGTCGAATCATAGAACTGGGAGGGTCCCCTGGAGGCCATCTAGTCCATCCCCCTTCTTAGGCAGGAAACCCTAGACCAGGGATGGGTAACCTTTTTGCCGGCACGCGCCAAAAGCAGGGGGAGGGAGCAGGAGGGGGGTTTGTCACTGACATGCGTGCCCACACCCATAATTCAATGCACCCCTTGGCGTATGCGTGCATGCCCCCCCCCCGGGCTCCCCCCACTTTTGGCACCCGGTAGGCCCGTTTTTTTGCCCTCCCCAGGTTCCAGAGGCTTTTTTAGAGCCTGGGGAGGGCGAAAACGGCCTTGCCCACTCCGTCCCGGAGCCCGGAAACAGCTTGTTTTCAGACTTTCGGTGGATCCGGAAGGCCCAAAAATCAGCTGGCCAGCGCACTCATGCCGTAGGTTCGCCATCACAGCCCTGGACCATTTCAGACAAGTGGTTATCCAATCCCTTCTTAAAAACTTCCAGCGTTGGAGCATTCTAATAAATAACGTCCAATTTGAGTATATACAAAGGATTTTGAAATCTACTTTCAACTTGGCATGATAGCGAGCATCCTATGTTGCTCTTTGCAGGAATCGATCTTTGGATGGGGGGTGGGGGGGCGGCCTGTCAGGCCTGGAAGCCATCATGGGGCATTGGATTTACGGGGCTGCCAAATTCAATGCTGTGGGAAACTGGGAGGGGGGGAATTATATGGAGCTGGGGAAATATGTAGTCAAAATAACATTCTTTTCTCTGAGAGTCAAGGCCACTCTGCCCCGCATCTGGAGAAGGTGTGACTGGGAGGCATCTCCAGTTGGGATGGTGCATTGATTGGACCATGTGATGGATATGTGGGTGCTGGGGGGAGGGCCTTGGACTTTCCTTTGGGTGGGGAAAACCTGGAAGTTTTCAGATTCGGGTTTTCCCAGATGTGCCAATATGACATCTCTAATAAAATGGAACTTTGAGGAACTTCAAGCCTCAGAGTTTTCTTTCATTGGGGGTGTTGGAACCATAACAATCTGGACATCCCGCCACCATCTAAGCCCCACCGATTTTTCCAGTTCCACCAGAAAACACACAGCCCCTGGCCAGTGCCCTCAGCGACACCAAACTTACTCAGTGGTTCGAAGACGGAGGTTATCGGCGTGTTCCGGGATGCCGTAGACGTTCTCCACTCCTGGGAACGAGAAATCGAGCCCAACCGACGTTGGCCCTGTAGACAGAAGGAGAGGAGAAGGAAAAGGGCTGTGAGGTCACTCTTGAAACATCAAACGATTCAGCTAAACAAAGCTTTAAAAATTATGACACCCTTATATTACCGTTCGGTTTTTTATCCGTGTGGGTCTTAAAAGTTTCTTCCCAGGATCCCAGATCCTCTTCTGCGTCCTTTTGAGAGGCCTCCTCAGGCTGGGGAAAAAATAAAAAATTGAAAAAGGTTGGCACGATCCAACAAAGTATAAAATAAAATTATAATAATTTTTTAAAAAACGGGCAACTTAAAGCGAGGCGTGGCTATTTTAAGGCTGGAGCGAATTTTCAGGGGAGCAGTGTTTTGTAGCACAGGCAGCACTGTTGTGATTTCAAACGGTCGCTAAAAGAAACTGTTGTAAGTCAAGGGCTATCTGTATCGTGTTTGTCTTCCTCTTCCTTTTCTTTTTTCTCTTTTTCCTCATTTCTCTTTCTCCTTCATCCTTCCTTTTTCTTCTTCTCTTCTCCCTCCTTCCCATCTATCACCGCTTCCTCCTCCTCCTCCATTTCCTCCTCTTTTCCTTCTCTCTCTCTCTGTTGCTGGCCTCCCATCCATCACCTCTTCCTCCTCCTCCTCTTCTCCTTCTCTCTCTCTCTGTTGCCGGCCTCCCATCCATCACCTCTTGCTCCTCCTCCTCCTCCCTTTCCTCCTTCTCCTCCTCTTCTCCTTCTGTTGTGGCCTGCCAGCGGCCAGGAGGTTGGGAGCCAGTCCTGGAGCCTGTGGAAGGCTCTGATGAGGACTCTGCGTCGGAGGCAGAGAGGGGGCCAGGGCTGTCTGACAGTTATCAGCTGCCTTCGGAGTCGGACATCAGTGAGGCAGAAGAACAGCTGGAGCCTGTTCCCAGTGTGTGCATGCGCAGAGTTGCCAGACGGAAGGGAACAGCTAAAGAACAAGGGTCGACTCAGGAGTAAAGCCACAAGTGGACAGTGAATGGCCCCTCCCAGAGGGAATAAAAGAGGAGTGAAAGGGGAGTGGAGTTTGCAGGAGACAATTAGTTTGCTTAATTGGTTCGTGACTCTCAGAGATTCCTTGCCAAGTTTTGAAGATATCAGCCTGGCAGCTCTCCAAGCCAGATAAGGTCTGTGATTGTGAATTCTCCCTTGAAAGACTTTGCTAGGTGTGAATGAGAAGAATTCACAGTCACTTAATAAAAAGGGTTTTTTTTCGTGGTTTGGGGAAGCCTAAGTCAGAACACCTTCTCTCGTTCTGTTGTTAGCTTCCCTTCCATCTCTTCTTCCTCCTCCTCTTCCATTCCCTCCTCCTCCTTCTCTTCCCCCCTCCCCCCTCTAATGCTGGCATGGATTTACACCAAAGCGCGCCCCCACCTCTTCCTCTCCTGAATTCAGTTTCTGCATTCACCTGCTCGGTTTTCTCGGCAGATTCCTCTTCCGAAGGCAAAGCCGGATTAGCGGTTTCGTCTGGCTCTCCGCCCGTTTCCGACTCGGGTTCCTTCGCCGGCGTTCTGGAAGGGGGAGGGGGGAAGAGTTTGGGGAAAGAGGAAGCTCTGTCTAAGACCCTTCGTGTTTGCTGTCCAGGAACAGCCAAATGCAAAAGCTCATCCAGTGCAAAAAGAGGATTTCTGCGTGCACAGATGCACGCACGTATGTACACGGCAAACCCATGGCAATACTGATCAATAGAAACACACACGCTGTTTTGCAGCCCTGCTTAGTTAGTAGGGATTTGGGGATAGGGGGGCGGAGGGGGGGAAGAGCTAGCCATGGGGCAGAGAATGGGATGAAACTAATTACAAGTAGTCCTCGTCTTACAACAGCTCTTTTAGTCGTCATCATCATCTTTTAACAACCCCTGTTATCTCTTGTGGGGTCTGGGCAACTGAATGGAGCCAGCAGAGTGTTTTTTAATGGCCAGATACCTTTCCTGTTGCCAGTGCGGAGTTTTATCCAGCAGATAATATTCTCAGTGTGCCGAGAGAGAGAAATACCTGCTTCGACCTAGGATCGAACTCACAGCCTCCTGACTGTGAGGCGAGAGCTCCATCTCTAAGCCACCGCACCATTCTACAATAGTTCATTTACGTTCTAAGTTACGACGGCAATGGAGGGGGGGAAAAAGAGACGTAGGACTTAAGTTTTTCACACTCACGGCCGTCGCAGAGCAACCAAAATTCAGGCATTTGGCAAGTGACTTGTATTTAGGACGGTCGCAATGTCCCCGGGGTGACGTGATTCCCTTTCGGACGAGCAAAGGCAACGGAGAATGCCAGATTCACTTAACGACCGTATTAAGTAATTTAGGATTCCTTTAGCAACGGTGGCAAAACGGGGAAAGCTCGCTTCACCAGGCAACGGAAATGACGGGCTTTAATTGCAGCCATAAGTCGAGGACTACCTGTATTGGTGACAGAACTGGGCCGTCCATTTTTCAAATCTCTCCCTTCTGATTCTTCGACCCAAGGATGGCAATCTTTGCCTTCCGCTCACCGCAGAGATCTGCTCGGTGTTTCTAACTAGCTAACCTTAAGTCCCACAGGTGTTTTTTTCAAGAAGGAAATGGATTTTCTGGTTTGTTTGTTTTTTCCTTTGAAGACCTCCTCTCTAAAAAGGATGCAAAAAATAACCGGCCGTTTGCAAGGAATATCAATCCTTCCGTTCACCACCGTCCAGCCAGAACTGAGGAAACTTCTTGGAGGAGAAGCAAAATGTCTTCAAAGAGAAAAAAGTCCAGAGAAAGCCCAGTTGCCTCTTGAAAGAAAAAGAAAAAAAAAAACCCACGTCTGGGACAACCAGGATCTAGAGGACTGAGGATCTCCAGCGACATTTAGCTAACCCAAGGCTTCCCCAATCCGCGTCTCCTTAAACAAAGGCGGTCCATATTTCAAGATGTCACCCAGCCCTCAGGAGGGAAGGGCGTTCCAGGGTCCAGAAGGAAAGAAAAAGAAAAAAAAAATAGAACCAGACATAGAAAGAATCCCGTTTCCTATCAAGGGATCCGATTCCACACACAGGAAATCAAGGAAAAAATGGCCGGTGAGTTTTCAGAAAAGAGGAAAGAATATCCAAATGAGTCACGAAGGACTGTATTTTTTGGACTATAAAATGTACTTTTTTCTTTCCCCAAAGGGGGTGAAAATGTCTGTGTGTCTTATAGATGGAATATTGCCAAAGTCCCACTTACACACTAGCCGTTTTCTGGCCTCTGTGTGCCCCGTTTTTTCCAAGAAAACGGGCTGAAAAAAGCCTTGAAAACGGGCTGAAAAAAGCCTCGAAAACAGGCGAAAGCAAGCCTCAAAAAATGGGCTGAAAAAAAGTCTCAAAAATGGGCTGAAAAAAGCCTCAAAAACGTGCTGAAAAAAGACTCGAAAACAGGCCAAAGAAAGCCTCAAAAACGGGGTGAAAAAAGCCTCAAAACAGGCAGAAAAAAGCCTCGAAAACAGGTCAAAGAAAGCCTCGAAAACGGGCCCAAAAAAGCCTCAAAAACAGGCCGAAAAAAGCCCCCAAAATGGGCTGAAAAAAGCCTCGAAAACGGGCCCAAAAAAGCCTCGAAAACGGGCCCAAAAAAGCCTCAAAAACGGGCCCAAAAAGCCTCGAAAACGGGCCCAAAAAGCCTCAAAAACAGGCCGAAAAAAGCCCCCAAAATGGGCTGAAAAAAGCCTCGAAAATGGGCCGAAGAAAGCCTCAAAAACAGGCCAAAAAAGCCCCCAAAATGGTCCCAAAAAAGCCTTGAAAACGGGCCGAAAAAAGCCCCAAAAATGGGCTGAAAAGGCCTCAAAAACGGGCCGGAAAAAGCCTCAAAAGTGGGTCGAAAAAAGCCTCAAAACGACCCCTAAAAAAGCCCTGAAAATGGGCCAAAAAAAAAAAAAAAGGGCTGGAAAAGGGACCATTTTAAAAAAAGGACTGAAAATGGGACAAGCAGAGCCCCAATACTTTTTTTGTTGTTCTTTTCCTCTTCTAAATTTAAATGCACCTTATAGTCAGGTGCATTTTATAGTCCGAAAAATACCATAGTTAGAACCCAGAAATACCCTGGTTCAGGGTTGTTGTTTTTCTCCCTCCTAAGAGCTGGCAATGGCTTTTTAGCTGCTAAGGCGCTAGTCCTCAAGAACAGTGAAGCAATGTTATATATCTTAACCAAATTCTTCCTAGATTTTTATGCAGCCCTAGTTCAGTGAAATCACAATCCACTAGTTTCTAGGCTTTTCTTTTCCCCCTGGCAGCCAGCAAACCCTCTACTGCCCATTGGGAGACTAAGGAGACTAAGATAGATCTATTTTGGACGTATAAGCCCTCATCAGTTAGCCACACCCTCATCCCAAGTATCCTCCCTGTAAAGGTACAGAATTCGTTTTCTTTCCTTTTTGTAGGCTTTATGTGTATTTCTCTTTAGCCAGGTTCTTCCTACGTAAACCAAGGTTTTTATGCAGCCTTAGTTCAGTGAAATCACAATCCACTAGTTTCTAGGCTTTTTTTCAGGCAGCCAGCAGACCCTCTACTGCCCATTGGGAGACTAAAATAGATCTGTCGGCCTTATAAGCCCTCATCAGTTAGCCACACCCTCATCCCAAGTATCTTCCCTGTAAAGGTACAGTATTTGTTTTCTTTCCTTTTCATAGGCTTTATGTGTATTTCTCCTTTAAAATATATATATATATAACAAACTATTCTAAAACTACGAGTTCCAGGTACATTAGCAAATATATATATATATGGATCAAAGTCCATCCCCAGCGCTGGAGTCTCGCTGGGCAGCTCCGAGACTGATGTGGGGCTCCCCACATCTCTTCTGCCGCCACCACCACCACACGTCATCCTCACTGGGTCAGAGAGAGAGAAAGGGGGCAGAGGGTGATGGGCTCCTCCCCCTGCTTATGTCACAAAGCCGGGCGGGCGCCCCGTTTTTCTGCACGGAGGGAAAAGGGAGATTGAGAAACAGAAGCAGAAGCTGCAGAATTTACCTAGAGAAAACGTTCGTGATCCTATCCCAAATGCTAACGACCGTGTCACTAACTTTATCCGAGAAACTGGGAGGGGGGGCCCAGAGCGAGAGTGGGGGGGCCACAGACCAACAAAAACAGAAAACACAACGGAAAGAGTCAGTGCAAGGAATCGCAAAAGATGCCCCCCCCCAAACCACCCCTACCTAGTGAATTTTTTTTTTTTTAGAAAAAACTAGGATGTCGCGCTCAAATAAATCCCAGTTAACAAAACAAAAAAAAAAACACAACGCATCCTATTATTTTTACCCTATTTAGCAGGATTGCCAGGGGGGTTTTCCTTAAAAAAAAGAAACACTTAAGATTTTTGCACTCAAACAAACCCAGATGCTATGTTTATGTTTTATGTTTATTAGATTTATATACCGCCCTTCTCCTGAAGGACTCAGGGCGGTGTACAGCAATGATAAAACAATGCGCCATACAACATTTAAAACCCATTTAAAGCTGAATTAAACGAATTTGGCTCTCTGCATTAAAACCCATACTTTAAAATGCCCCATCCAAAATTTATTTATTTATTTATTTATTTTTACTACATAAAACCACCCAGATAATCACCCCCCAAACCCAACAAATCCATTTTAAATTATTATTTCGTTGCTTAATGCGTGCAATATAACGTTAACGTAGACACAAGCTTAGATTTTGTTGAATTTGAAAGGTTTTTGTTTGTTTTTTTACCCAGATAAGGTCAAAAAAAAAAAACCCCAAACCCCAAATGTGGGTTTAAAAAAAAAACCAGCACTGGCAATCCGGATTTTTATCCTTGTCATCTTGCTTGGAGAAAAAACGAGATGACCAGGATGGCGTATTTTGAAGGATTAGAAAAGAAAAGGATTTGAAAAAATCAAAAAATCTTCCGTTTATCCTTCTACAACCCACGAGTTAAGAGAGACTTAAAAATAAATACATAGATATGAAGCTCGGTGCTTTCCTGATGTAACTATATAGGGAACTTCTAACTCTTTTGATTCTGGAAGGATTGAAACATCTCTGAAAATCAGAATCAAACTTTGGTGTAATGGTGAAGGTGCTGGGGTAGAACCAGGAGACGGTGAGTTCTAGTCCCGCCTTAGAGAGGAAAGGCGGCTGGGTGTAGCTTTGAGCCAATCACCGATTAGGAGGTGGCGAGTTCTAATCCTGATTTAGGCATGGAAGCTAGCTGCATCCCTTGGGGTCAGTTACCAGGAGACAGGGAATTCTAGTTTCCACTTAGGTATGAAAGCCAGCTGGATATCTTTGAGCCATTCACTAGGAGACGGTGAGTTCTAGTCCCATCTTAGGCAAGAAAGCTAGCTGTGTCACGTGGGGCCGGTCTCACTAGGAGACGGTGAGTTCTAGTCCCATCTTAGGCAAGAAAGCTAGCTGTGTCACATGGGGCCAGTCTCACTAGGAGACGGTGAGTTCTAGTCCCATCTTAGGCAAGAAAGCTAGCTGTGTCACGTGGGGCCAGTCTCACTAGGAGACGGTGAGTTCTAGTCCCATCTTAGGCAAGAAAGCTAGCTGTGTCACATGGGGCCAGTCTCACTAGGAGACGATGAGTTCTAGTCCCATCTTAGGCAAGAAAGCTAGCTGTTTCACTTGGAGCCAGTTACCAGGAGATGGTGAGTTCTAGTCTCACCATCGGCATGAAAGCCAGCTGGGTGACTTAGGATCAGTCCCACTCTCTCAACCCAATCAACCTCACAGGGTTGTCATTATTTGGGAAAATTAGGAGTGTATGTTATGTGTGATCACCTCCTCAATTTAATTATATACCGTGGTTTGTCCTGCAGGCATTGGTGGCTTTACTGAGTTATAGGGCAACTTGTACATAAATAAAGAGGAGACCACACTCCTTCTCTAGCACTTGATGACGTTACCCAGCTGGGTGGTGAAACGTCTGCATGAAAATATAACCGAGCTCGGAAAGCACCGAAGACCCCACAGATGATGAATAGTTCTCCAGCATTCCTGGACTGAAACCAGGAATGCTAGCTTAAATAAACCACCTCCCTACTTGAAGGAAAACAACCCGCTCCCAGGGAACCAAAACCCCCTTCTCCAACATGGAGAACGCAAGGTACTCACGAGTCCTTCCTCTGTCGCAGGTGCTCGAATACCAGCAGGCCCCGGGAATTGACACTCAGCACCAGCTCTCGCCCGGCTAGCAAATCCATGCGAAAGGGCTTCGCCGTCAGGATCACCTTGTGGATCCCGTCCTCCAGCGAGAGTTCCACGCTGTTCTCGTCGCGGCCTGTGACAGACAATCTTGGGAGGGGGAGGACGCACATGAGGGGGGTTACACACACGCACACACACAAGGACGGGATGAGGACAGAGTAGAAATGAGAAGAGGTATTCTGCCCCAGCTTCAGATTCTCCGAGAATGCGACACACACCAAGCTTCGCAAACACTGTTTAATTCCACAGAAACCCCTTTCAAGAATGCAGGCTCTCTAAGATGCTCTGTAGTAATGAGACGTTGTTTCTAGCAAAAAAGCACCTAAGGTGGGACTAGAACTCACTGTCTCCTGGTGATTGGCTCAAAGTCACCTAAGGTGGGACTAGAACTCACTGTCTCCTGGTGATTGGCCTAAAGTCACCTAAGGTGGGACTAGAACTCACTGTCTCCTGGTGATTGGCTCAAAGTCACCTAAGGTGGGACTAGAACTCACTGTCTCCTGGTGATTGGCCCAAAGTCCCCTAAGGTGAGCCTAGAACTCACTGTCTCCTGGTGATTGGCTCAAAGTCACCTAAGGTGGGACTAGAACTCACTGTCTCCTGGTGATTGGCCCAAAGTCCCCTAAGGTGAGCCTAGAACTCACTGTCTCCTGGTGATTGGCTCAAAGTCACCTAAGGTGGGACTAGAACTCACTGTCTCCTGGTGATTGGCCCAAAGTCACGTAAGGTGGGACTAGAACTCACTGTCTCCTGGTGATTGGCCCAAAGTCACGTAAGGTGGGACTAGAATTTACTGTCTCCTGGTGATTGGCCCAAAGTCACGTAAGGTGGGACTAGAACTCACTGTCTCCTGGTGATTGGCTCAAAGTCACCTAAGGTGGGACTAGAACTCACTGTCTCCAGGTGATTGGCTCAAAGTCACCTAAGGTGGGCCTAGAACTCACTGTCTCCTGGTGATTGATCCAAAGTCACCCAGCTGGTTTTCATGCTTAAGGCCGGACTAGAAATCTCCATTCCTTCCTTCTCACCATCTCTCACTTTTTTAGCTCGGTGCCTTAACTACTGGACCAAACTCTCTCCCTATAAAACCTAGAAGCCAACCTCACAGACTCCGGCGTGACATGACGCCAGCTTTTAACCATCTATCGCCCAACCCTATCCTAACATCCACCGCTCCGTCGCCTCCCATAAAATCCCACCCAAAGACCACCGGCCAACGCAGCAGCCCATCCGCCGTACCTGGAGGTGGGAGGGTCCTGGATTAAGACGTCGTGTACCTCATAGCGGGGTTTGAGGGGCGTCAATTCGTCGATCCGGAGGCGGGTCATGTTCCCTTTCAAACCGTAAAACTCCAGGAGGAGAGGGACCTGCAATCGGGAAGAAGGGATTCCCACTGGCTTTTCCCCCCCACTGGTAAATCTCCCTCCACGGAATGAGTCCTCTCTTGCCGGCCAGCTGGGAGGTGGGGGATATCATTCAAAAGAGACTGCCAAAAATCTAACACCCGCCCCTCTCCAGCTATCCACACCCAGATTTGATTTATATTTATTTATTCATATCCTGCAACTGTATACAAACAGAGAGCAAACCTCACTCCTTCTAGCACTGATAATGTTCCCTATTTGGCTCATGAAACGAAGACCCCATTGTTCAACCCTGAGCTACAAATATTCTCTTCTATTGGTAAAGGTAAAGGTTCCCCTCGCACATACGTGCTAGTCGTTCCCGACTCTAGGGGGCGGTGCTCATCTCCGTTTCAAAGCCGAAGAGCCAGCGCTGTCCGGAGACGTCTCCGTGGTCATGTGGCCGGCATGACTCAACGCCAAAGGCGCACGGAACGCCGTTCCCTTCCCACCAAAGGGGGTCCCTATTTTTCTACTTGCATTTTTTTTTACCTGCTTTCGAACTGCTAGGTTGGCAGAAGCTGGGACAAGTCACGGGAGCTCATCCCGTTAAGCAGCACTAGGGATTCGAACCGCTGAACTGCCGACCTTTCGATCAACAAGCTCGGTGCCTTAGCCCCTGAGCCACCGTGTCCTATTGGTACAGTCTTAAAATTCCAAATCTACTTCTATTTATTTTTTTTTTAGTATTTATTTATAACACAACACAGAATGTCAAACACAAAACACACACATATATATATTCTCTTTTTACAACTCTCCCAATTCCCTTTGTATTATTCATTTTCTTTCCTGTCCCTTTCTCTCTTATTTATGCCGTAATTAACCATCATATTAATTTTGTACACTTTATACATTGTCCTGTACACATTCTAATTATCTCCTTCGAATGGCTTTAGAGAACCAATCCACCTCCGTTCTAGCACCGATGATGTTACCTAGCTGGGTCATTAAACGTCAAGAAAGCCACCAAGCTCGGAGACTTTCCCCCACCCCCACCCCCAAAAGGACCCCACAGGGACCGTCCTCAATTTTCTAACCCTCAGCCCTTCCGGCTGGTCAGAAAGAGAACGAGCCTCTCTCTGCAAGCCTTCTACGATGTCCGAAGGGTTTAATTTACCTTGCTTGCTTCATTAATAAGCTGGATTTTCATAGATTCTTGGCTCAGCTGCAGGGATTCCAGCAGCGCCCTATAAGGGGAGCTCCCAGGTTTGACGCTTCTCTGACGCCTGGAGAGGGGGAAACCATGGTTACTGGAGATGGAACCACCCATGCTAGGTAATCTCACTCCCAGTTTTGAAGGAGGGGTAATTTCTCGGCCTCCAAGCACTCCATCCCCAAGATGGCAGGCCCAGGGCCAGCGGTGGGTTTCTTATTACGTTACTACCGGTTCGCCACCCGCTCGCGTGCGCGAGCCCAGTTCACGAGCGCACCTGCCTTTCGCGCACACTGGCCTCAAAAACGTGCTAAATCGGATGGCAGAGAGCTGGGGCCGGTTGGCAGGCCCACCCACGATTTCTGTTACCGGTTCAGGCGAATGCCACCTCTGCCCACGCAGGCGAGAAGGACAATGCCGTTATCTTTCGTGCCTCTCTTTAGAATCAAGCCCACTCCCCCGTGTTTCCGTCTCTTCTCCTTTCGCCCAACTTACTTGCAAAAGGAACTCTGGTCGCAGGTCTTGAAGTTGCTTTTGTCTACCGCCGACACCACGGCTAGGAAGAGAGTCAACCATGCGACCGCGGACATCCTGGGTGGAACAAGACATTTTCAAGCAATGCACGATTAGAGGACCGGAGGCTAACACTTATGAAGAACGGTTGCAGGAACTGGGTATATCTAGTTTAATGAAAAGAAGGCTCAAGGGACACGATAACAGGGGTCCAATATTTGAGGGGCTACCCGAAAGAAGAGGGGTTCACCTATTGTCCAAAGCACCTGAGGGCAGGACAAGAAGCAACGGATGGAAAAACTAACCAAGGAGAGGAGTCAACTAGAATTAAGAAGAAATTTCTTGATAGTTATCCTATTTCACTGGATACACGGCCAGTTATGTCAGGAGTACGAAGTATTCCTTAACTTACAACCACCATTGGGACTGGAACGTCCGTTACTGAGTGAAGCAAACATTCAAGGAGTCACATCCCAATTTTATGACCTTTCTGTCATGGTTGTTAAGTGAACCCCAAGGTTGCTAAACCAATCTGGCTTCTCCCATTGGAAACGAACTGGGAAATCCCGCAAATGGACCATCGCATCACCCCAAAACTTTGCAGTTGTTGTAAAAATGCACGTGGGTTGCCACACCCCTGAATCTTGATCCCATGACCACGGGGAGGCAATGGTTGCAAGTGCGAGGACCAAAGTCACTTTTTTTGAGCCCCATTGCAATTTAGAACTGTTGTGAAACGAATGGCAGCAAGTCAAGGATTATCCATAGATAAACTTCACAGCAACATTAAGGATGAAAATCAACTTTCTAGTCCAGTGTTTGTCAAACCTGAACGATTTTTAAGATGCGTGGACTTCATCTCCCAGAATTCCCCTGCCAGGAATTCTGGGAGATGAAGTTCAGGCATCTTGAAGTTGCCCGGGTGGGAAAAAAACATCTTTTTCTCCAAAACAGAGGCAAACCATCGTCATAAAACAAGGAGCGAAGGGCAAATTGATTCCCCCGGGGCAAAGATCACCTCCAATCTCCACATATTTTGCAACTAAAAGATTTAAGAGACAAAGCTGAGCAGAGAAAGAAAGCAAAGCTTGGCTCCCTTCAAGTTTGAAAAACACTCATTTTTATGAGATTTTTCCAATAAAAATCCATACATTCTCCCAAAAGTGCTTTTCCAAAAGGCAATCTCGGTTGTTGTTGTTTTTCTTTCTTTTCTTGTCCCTGAAAACATTTCGCTTCTCATTCAAGCCGCTTCTTCAGTTCTGAGGCCAAGAATCCATCTGAGGCAAAGGAGAGCCTCCAGGGCAAGAGGCAGTCTACCGGTAGTCCTCGACTTATGACGGCAACGGAGCCCAAAATGAACGCGGCTAAGCGAGACATTTGTCAAGCGCGTTTGGTGCCCCATTTTACGACCGCGCTTGCTGCCGTTGGGAAGTGAATCTGGCCTTCCCCGGCTCAGGTCGCAAAAGGGGATTATGTGACCACCCGCCCCGGGACACTGCGACCGTCGTAAGTACGAGTCGCTTGCCAAGCGTCTGAATTTTGATCACGTGACCATGAGGATGCTGCAACTGTCGTAAGTGTGGAAAACGGTCCTAAGTCCCTTTTTTCAGCACCATTGTTACTTCTAACGGTTACTAAATGAACTGTTGTAACTCAAGGACTTTCCCTATCAGTTTCAGAGAAGAATGGAGGCTGCCCTCAATGGGAAAAGAGCATGCTCTGTTAGGCGGCCAGGTAACCCCTAAACGTTTGGGAAGGCGACTCCCATCATGCTTTCCCGGCTGGGGATGATGGGAGCCGGAGTGAAGGAGATGTAGAAAGCATCCAAGGGCTCTCCAAACCAGGCTGACCAAGGGGAGGCCATTGCACGAATCGTTCCCACTCATGGGGAGAGCCTTGGAAAACGGCGGGGACTACAAGGCCCATCGTCCCCTCCAGACAGGCAAGCTGGGGATTGATTGTAGGGTTGGGTGGGGGGGTTCGTGGGAAAAGACCGTGCTTCGTTAGGCGGCCTGGTAACCCCTATATACGTATGGGAAGGCGGGCTCCCATCATCCTTTCCCGGCTGGGGCTGATGGGAGCCGGAGCGAAGGACATTTAGAAAGCAGCCAAGGGTTCTCCTGACCTTCTCCTAAGCTCTCCCCTTGGGCAGCCATGGCATGAATCGTTTCCCCTCGTGGGCACAGCCTTGGAAAACGGCTGGGACTACAAGTCCCATCGTCCCCTCCAGACAGGCAAGCTGGGGATGGGATTGTAGGGTTTGGGGTGGATTCAAAGGCAGGGGAAAAGAGGGCTTGGGTGCACTTTGGCCAGAAAGGCAGGCAGGCAGGAAGGAGCCCCTCTCCCCCACCCCAAGGAGGAAGGCTCAGGATGATGGGTGGTGTAGTCCTCCCCTTGGCAAAGTATCCTGCAGAAGGGGAAGCCGTGGGGTGTAAAACATGGGGGGGGGGGGAAGGGGAGGGACTGCCTCAGAAAGAGGGGGAGGGAAAAGCCACATGGGTCCCAGAACCCAAGGGGGAAACTGAGGCACGGTGGGGGGGGCAATTAGGGGAGGGGGCGGGGGGGCTTCAAAATAGAAACGGAGCGGGGATAAAAGAGAGGCTATTCAGGAAGGAAAGCCGCCTTGGGGGGCGACCCCCCCACCCAGAAATACGTCGCC
Source organism: Coluber constrictor foxii (assembly GCA_038048745.1). Lineage (NCBI taxonomy): Eukaryota > Metazoa > Chordata > Lepidosauria > Squamata > Colubridae > Coluber > Coluber constrictor. Next base: position 9,301,529 of record CM075975.1, read on the forward strand.
CCCACCCCAATAAAAAAAAAAATCCCGAGCGAGCCTCGCTCTAACCTCCTGGGCGAATCCGCCGCCGCCATCTTGGATTCTGCCGGAACCCGCCCCCCCTCCTCCACGGCTAAGCCCCTCCTCCCCCTCCCATTGGACTCCTCCGCCAAGGCCCGCCCCTCGAATTTCGCCAATCGTCGACAGCCAGGCGAGAGCCCCGCCCACGCGCCATTCAGGATGGCGCTTCCCACGTTGGGTCGAGAAATGGGGAGATTTTTTTTTTTCTGGACAAGTACATTCTTTAGGGCAGGGGGGGTGTGGGTCTAAAACCTTGTCCGCTTTTTAAGACTTGTGGACTTCAACTCCCAGAATTCCTCAGACAGCAAAACTAGCTTGAGGAAGCCTGGGAGTTGAAGTCCACAAGTCTTAAAAGCGGCCAAGGGCGGATATCTCTATTTTAGGGGGAGTTTTGAGGGCGCTTCAAAGTGACCTGCAGGGAGGAGGAGAGGGCCACCCCATCCCATCATCCCCCGCTGGCTGAGGATGATGGGGGTTGGTGGTCCAGGAGCCTCGCATGGAATCAAAAGGCTTTTTGCAATATCCATCTTTCCCTTGGTTTGCTCATATATATATTTTTTATTAAAATTTTACAGCACAATAAAAGTATCTTTTGAAAAAAAAAAAGAAAGAAAAAAGTTAAGAAATCAGAAGGGGGAAAAAAAAAGACCACAAAATTTTGACTTCCTGCCTGTAATTGACATCTTATCCTTTTATTTCTGTTTTTAACCCTTTTTTAAAAAAGAAATCCACCCAAATCCATGAATCATCAGTTTCAGGGGTTTTTTTTGTACTCAAAAGTTCATCCCGACCCTGGCAGAGAAAAAAAAAGAGATATTTTCCCCTTGTTCCAATTAGGAAGGAAATGCAAAGCGCTGTTGACTTCCTGTTTTTATTTTATTGATTGTGCTCAGAATCAACTGATGGAGAAACTCCTTCAGCTCCGCCTGTCACTCGATACCCAGCAATGATGATGTGGCTGTATTTGACTGACTATCGATAAACTCTTGCAAACAACCTGTTAAAAAATTGTTGACTGTTTGGGAGCGAGTGTTCATAAAGAAACTCGTGTGTGCATTAAAGAGTAGAGAAGAGGAGGAAGGCGGAGAGGAGAAGAAAAAGAGGGAAGGAAGGAAGGAAGGACAGGTGGTGGAGGGATGAGTGGAAGAGGAAGAGAAGAGGAACAGGAGGAAAGGAAGGAGGATAGGAAAAAGGTAAGGAATAAAAAGAGGATGAGGAGGAAGGAAGGAGAAAAAGGAATAGAGGAGAAAGAAGAGGAGGGAGGAGGAAGAAGGGGAGAAGAAGGAAGAAGAAGAAGAAGAAGAGGAGGAGGAGGAGGAGGAGGAGGAGGAGGAGGAGGAGGAGGAGGAGGAGGAGGAGGAGGAGGAGGAGGAGAAAAAGATAAGGGAAGAAGAGAAAGGAAGAAAGAGGAAGAACAAGAAAACAAAATGCGAATATTTTATCCATTCACGTATTCCCAATCTTCCCTTAGTTAGTCCTTCCTTAATTGCAAGTGGAACCAATTAAAATGCAAGAACCCCACCCCCCACAAAATAAATCCTCCTCCCCTTCCCAAAGACCCTTCCCTCCGCTTTTACATCGAAGCAAATTGACGCCAAAGCCTCTCTCCCAAAAAGATTCCAATCCACGAACGAGCCCCCATTTTCCCCAACCCGCCTCCCCCTAATCCACAGCACCAAAAAGGTCCTCTCCAACCCGCATCTGAGCCCCTCAAGGGTGGAACCGCCCTGAAAGCAGGCCCAGCCGATCGATGTTTTTATGCACGACGCTGTGTAAGACGTAGAGATATTTGCCCGCGTCGGTGTCTCGGGAAAAATCCCGGAAGAAAAGCCCCGTGCTGGCATCGAAGCTGAATTTTTGGGGCAAGGGGCTGTTGTCCCTCATGTAGTCCCAGACGCTGAGAAGGAGCAGGTGGACCTCAAAGGGGGCCAGCTGGTCGAAGATCTCGTGCATGTTGCTCAGGACGGGGGGCAGGAGGTGGCCCTCCCCCATGCAGGCCACCAGCGCGCAAGAGGCCTGCAGTGGCCAGGGAGAACTGGTGGTGTCGTTCTCCCGGGAGGCCTCCCAATGAGCCATCAGCGTGGCCATCAGACCGCGGAGCAACACCGAACAGTAACACAAGGCCGGCCTCCCGACGGCCACCAACTTCAAGAGCTCGAAAAGCAAAGGGTTGTCGCGGAAAGAGCGTCCGATTCGGATGTCCCGTTCCACGGTATTGCGAGTGTGTTCCTCGGGAGGCCAAGCCAGCTCGCTGTTGGTCACATCCGGGCAGACCGTCTCCACCAACACGACAGCTACCATCTTGGCCGCTTCGGGGTTGATGGCGTTGCCCCGGGGCAACTCGGGAGGTCCCGAGCGTCCTGCCCCGCAGCACCTCAGCAAGAGGCCCAAAAAAATCTGGACGTTATGGGAGATCTCCTCGGGTTCTTGCCGATGGGAAGCCTGGGGCGGTTTCAGGCCTTTGCCGATCACTCCCGCGTGAAACACCGACCAGACGCTGCCGGAGAAGTTCACGGCCGCCATGAAACGCCGGTTGATGTCCAGGAGGGACAACTTGGTGGCCTCCAGCGTGACGTCGTTCCTGGCGGCGGGGGGCTCCACCGTGCCCCCGAAAAGCTCAGCGTTACCCTGGTGCAGGGCTCCCTCCACCAGGTACTGCAGGATGGCCTTGCTGGCTGTGGGCGAGGCGCCGCTCAGCCCGCAAAGGAGCCGGCTTCCGTAGCTGATGCCGGCCGGAGACTTGTCCCGCAAAACCGAGAAGAAGTGGTGCACGGACGAACGGATGAGGAACAGCAAATGGGCCGGCCGAATGGCCTTGGGCATGGGACAGACAGAGAGGAGCAAGGCGGCTGCTTGGGCCACCTCTGGATTGCTGTGCAGCAAAAGCTGCCCGAAGTCGTAGATGTGGAAGGAGACGGCCTGTCCCAGCTGGTGGCCCATGGAGGCCGGACTCTCCCCTTCCCACTGCATGATCAAGGCCATATTCTGAAAGAGCTGAGCCATGTGCTGCTCGGAGAGAAACCCAGCGTGGAGCTGGCGCACGGACTTCTTCACCAGGGAGGGCAGTAGATCGGTCATGCAAGAGCTGAGAACGGCATAGAGTTGGGTCGCGAGGCTGAGCTCCTCCTGGCTCCTGGCCAGGGTCAGCAGGTAGAAGAGGGCCTCGCTGGCGCAGCTGGGGGTGGAGTAGACCGAGAGCAGGACGAGCAGCTGGTGCAGCCACAGAAACCTCTTCCTCTCCAGCTTCAGCGTCTCCATGCAAAGCTCCTGCATGTGGTTCTTCAGATCGTCCAAGAACGGCACGGCGCGAGGAGGGACCTCCACCAAGCTGGCCGAACCCCGGTTGTAAACCAGCTTCTGCAAATTGAGGAGCAACAGCTGGATCACGCGGTCGCAGGCCTCTCGCACGCTGTCGTGGACCGCCAGGCCCGGGGTGGTGATGACCGAAGCTGGCATGGCCGTATTGACAAGGAACTGCAAGGTACGGTAGGCTCCTCCGGACGTTTGGCAGATGAGGTGCACCACGATGCTGACCATGTTCTCCAGCTCTTCTCGGGGCAGCGCGGCGAAGTGCTGGTGCAGCTGGTTGAGGACGCCGGGCTTGAGGGAGTCCACCAGTTCTGCGGAGATGGTACTCAACAACATGGGAGACATGACTGCCAGCTGTAACAAGAAAGGGACGGTGGCCTTTTGCTGCTGGTCTCGGGTGGGCCCCAGGCTCCTATGGAACATCCTGAGTAATTCCTGCTTGATGCTTTCCGAGTGGCGGGAGGCCAAGTGGCCGAGGATGCCGACCACGGAGGCGATCTTGGGAACCCGCTTATCGGCTGCTGTGGAGCTGGGAAAGAGGAGGAGATCCGACGAAGCTGTCCCGTGCACGCAGAAATCCTTCAACCCACAGGAGAGGACCCGGTTGATGATGGTGTTGGGGAAGGAGGAGCCGATGTGGGCCACCACCCAATCGAAATGAGGCGAGTGCTGGACCGACGTGTCCAAGAGGGCATCGACGCAAGCATCTGGACAAGTATTGATCATGGAGGACAGGCACTGGGTGTAAATCTCCATCAAGACCCGGGTGGCTTTGCAGGACATCCATAACTGCAGCAGTTCGTTGAGGCTGCTGGCATGGGGTACGTCGTGCCGCCCGGCGTATTTGCTACTCAGCTGCCCCATCAGGTCGATCGACCAGGAGGAAACGAGGGCGGCCCAAGCTTTGGGATTCATGCGGACAAACTCCGACAAGACGGTTTGGATCTCCGACACCACGTCGTCCAAGTTGGGACCCTGGGAGCGGAGGCCACTCATCCCACCGTCGCCGGCCTCCAGTTCCAGCAGATAGGTGCAGACGTATTCGTCGAAAACACTCCGGAGATGCTCCAACACAGCACTACGAGCGGGAGGTAAATTGCGCAGCAGTAAAATGGCACAACGGGCATGCTCCTTGATGGTGAGTTTGTTCCCGTGGACGGGATCGACGCCACTGAGGAAAGCTTTGATCTCCTGGGCCAATTCTTGGGAACTGCAGGAGGAGGAAGAAAAGTCAACTCAGGTTTAGGGCAAAGGTGACGTGGAGAAGGATTCAAAGAGAAGCTAAGAAAACCCATGCAAAGGAAATGCATATGAAATGCCACCAATGTCAGCTTTTTAAAAACCAATTAATTGGCTACACACCAATTAAAAACAATGTATGCACCCCAGGAGAGGGTTACAATTATAGAAACCACTCCTTTCCAATTTATAAAATAAATATGTCAGTGATCTTCATCGTTCTTTTTTCTTCTGTTCAATCATATAGGATTCTCGGAGACTGCCTCGGAGAAGTTCCTGCGGTTTTCTTCCCAGGATTTTCAGAAACGATTTGCCATGGTCTCTGAGAGAAAAAGACCGGCCCAAGATCACACGCTTCACGTCTATGGGCCAAACTAGTTAAAAAAAATACCCCACCATTTATTGATCGTCATCATCATCCTCATTTCAAAAAAAAAAACCAACAACAACCCCAGCATTCATGGATCATCATAGCCTGTTTTTTTTAAAAAAATATTGATCAACTGCATCCTGATTTTAAAAATTCATTTATGAATCGTCGTATTCTCATTTTTTTAAAGAAAAAACCTAGCCTTTATTAATCATCAGAGTACAGAGTACAATACAGTATAGTATACCCTGATTCCCCGAAAATAAGACATTCCCTGATAATAAGTCGAATCGGGCTTTTGAGCGCATGGCAGTAAAGCAAAGTTCTTATTTCAAGATTCAAAAAAATATAAGACAGAGTCTTATTTTTGGGGAAACACAATAGTATAGTAAGGTATAGTATTAGTATTAGTATTAGTATTAGTATTAGTATTAGTATTAGTATTAGTATTAGTATTAGTATTAGTATTAGTATTAGTATTAGTATTAGCATTAGCATTAGCATTAGCATTACTATAGTGTATAGTATAGTATAGTATAGTGTGTAATGTAGTGTAGTGTAGTGTAGTGTAGTGTGTTTATTTATTTATTTATTTATTTGGCTTATATGCCGCCCTATCTTCAACGGACTCAGGACGGCTCACAATAATAAAATTCCCTTAGCCATAATACAAAGTTAAAATCTGACTAGACCAACTAAAATTTAAAACCCATAAAACCCCATGGGTATAGTATAGTATATGAATAGAGTATAGTATAGTATATACTATAGTATAGTATTAGTATAGCATAGCATAGTATTAGCATAGCATAGCAGTCTTTATTGTCATTGTACATAATATATACAATGAGGTTTAGCCTCCCTGGTGCAATCCATAACAGAAAATACAAAAAAATCATCTTCATCCTCTTAAAAAAAATAGCATTTGCTGATCATCATATCCTCATTTAAAAAAACAAAAAAAAACATTTACTGACCACATCCTCATTTAAAAAAAAAAAACAGCATGGCCTTCACCCACATTTGAAAGAAACCTAACATGTATTGATCGTTTTTAAATCTGGCTTGATTTAAATCTGGCTGGACCTGGCTTGGTAAAAATTTGGATTGGGTGTTTTAAATGTGTGGGGTTTTAATTTTTAAATTGCTCTTAAATTTTTTTTGTATTTCACGTTGTTTTATGGTGGCTGTCCACCGCCCTGAGTCCTTCGGGAGAAGGGCGGTATAAAAATTTAATAAACAAATGAAATAAATAATAATGAAAAGCCAGCCTTTAAGGAGGGAAAACAAAAAAAAAATCACCCCTTAGGTCACCCCTGACCTAAGTTATTTTCTCCTTTTAATTATGAATTTTAATTTGTTTTAAATTATTGGGGTTTTAATTATCAGCCAAATTATTTAATTCATTTTATTCTATTTTAAACTTTTGTATTGAAATGTTTTATTTATGGCTGTACACCACCCTGAGTCCCCCAGGAGTAGGGCGGTTTATAAATCTAATAAATAATAAAATAAAATAATAATAATAGTATTTTACTGTCCATTGAACACCCTCCTGGCTTTAAAAAGCTAATTAATTGCAAGCATGCATTGACTCTCATTGCTCCAAACCCCCCCCCCCTCTTCCCTCTTCTTCCTCGTCGGTTGCCCCCCTTGAGGAAGGCCTGGGATTCTCTTTGCACCCCTTTTCCACCTGCCAGAGGTCGCCATGGCAACCCTCAACGGTTGGGGGCGATGATTTCGAAAACCTCCCTCCTGTTTACCCCCCCCCCCCCACAACTACCTGAGCGACGGAGGCGCGGCGGCCGGTTTGGGGCTCGGGGCGGACCCCGGAGGCCCCACCACCCCCGCCGGATCGCACAAAGCGGACATGCGGACACCCGGCAGAGACGCCTACAAAACGACTAAAAAAAAAAACCCCTTTTTCCCCCCGACTCCCCAATTGTTTTCCTCTTTTGCGCCTGCGCACGCTGGGCCCGAGCATGGGGGAAGAATTAAAACAACGGACCGAGAGCGTCACCTGACGAAGGGTCCTACGGGGTTCTTCGACTCGGAAACAAACGTTCCGCACAGCCTCGAAGCCGGTTCGTATTCAGAGCCAATAGAAGTAGAAGGAAGTAGAAGTAGAAGTAGAAGTAGGATAGGATAGGATAGGATAGGATAGGATAGGATAGGATAGGATAGGATAGGATAGGATAGGATAGGATAGGATAGGATAGGATAGGATAGGACAGGACAGGACAGGACAGGACATGATAGAACAGAACAGAACAGAACAGGGAATGGAATGGAATGGAATGGAATAGAATACGGGATAGAATAGAATAGAATACGGGAGAATAGAATAGAATAGAATAGAATAGAATAGAATAGAATAGAATAGAATAGAATAGAATAGAATAGAATAGAATAGAATAGAATAGAATACGGGATAGAATAGAAAATGGAATGGAATGGAATAGAATAAAAAATGGAATAGAATAGAATAGAATAGAATAGAATAGAATAGAATAGAATAGAATAGAATAGAATAGAATAGAATAGAATAGAATAGAATAGAATAGAATAGAATTCTTTATTGGCCAAGTGTGATTGGACATACAAGGAATTTGTCTTTGGTGCGTACGCTCTCAGTGTACATAAAATGATAAGATACGTTCATCAAGAATCATGAGGTACAACACTTAATGATAGTCATAGGGAACAAATAAGCAATCAAATCAAATCAAATACTAGGAAACAATATCAATATCAATAGTAAGGATACAACCAACAAAGTTACAGTCATGCAGTCATAAGTGGGAGGAGATGGGAACGATGAGAAGACTAATAGTAATAGTAATGCGGACTTTGTGAATAGTTTGACAGTGTTGAGGGAATTATTTGTTTAGCCGAGTGATGGTGTTCAGGGGAAAAAACTGTCCTTCTGTCCAATTGTTTCAGCTTCAGTTAAACACTTGGAACTATTACTATTGTTATTCAGACTCAGCCCAGTCCCCTATGAATCATGGTTAATAATTTCATATTCATAACTGCATATTCAAAACATAAATTGTTTTGCTTGGATGTTGGGCAGCTTGAGTTCAATTTAACAATTAAGATAACATTGTCATTTTAAAAAAAATTCTAAGCACACTGGCACACATAAAAAATGAGATTCTGTTACCTGATCTCAATATCATGTGTATCTACCCATACCCATGTGCTATATACATACATATATAGAATAGAATGGGATTAGAATAATGTGTTGAAAGGGACCTTGGGGGACTTCTCATCCAGTGGTCACCAACTGGTGGTCTGTGGACCACTAGTGGTCCGTGAGAAAATTTTGGTGGTCCACAGAAAAATTATTTGTATTTTTTTATATTGCACTTAAATCAGGGATTTTCTAACTATGGCCTCTGGGCCGGATACGTTCAATGAACATTGATCTGTTGCTGCAGAGAGACTCCCCTTTTGGGGTCTTTTTGTGTGGGCCGGAGGGGTCCGTGACTTGTCCCAGCTTCTGCCAACCTAGCAGTTCGAAAGTACAGAAAAAATGCAAGTAGAAAAACATGGACCACCTTTGGTGGGAAGGGAACAGCGTTCCATGCGCCTTTGGCGTTGAGTCATACTGGCCACATGACTATGGAGACGTCTTCGGACAGCGCTGGCTCTTCGGCTTTGAAACAGAGATGAGCACCGCCCCCTAGAGTTGGGAACTAGCATATATGTGCGAGGGGAACCTTTATATACTAAAGTAAGACACAGGGTGTGGTTTTTTTTGTCAGTTTATTATATGGATAAAAATACAGACAATTTGAACACGTAAAATAGACATCTTTGCCTGCGCGCTTCTCTTTCAACTAAAATTGATTGCCAACGCTGAAAAACGTTGGCATCTCACATATATGCAGATTAACTGTACACGTGAACGGTTCCAAGTATTTGTGCCATAATCTGGCATGGCCACTGACGTTCTTAAACGACTCCACATCTTACATATGTAAAGCTTCTGTCTTATCAAGCACCCCTTTTGAGGTACAACTTCAGACCAGCTAAACTTTAAATGATTTTGTAACTCCTCAAATTCAGGAACTGGGAGCTGCTCGTCAAAAGAAAAAAGAAATCAGACACACCCTTTCAAACCATGGTCTGATGGGTTTAAATTGCTTGTTAAAAGCAAACAAACTTTATGGAGCTAAACTGGTTCAAAAGCTGATTTTTCTAGTTTTTGGTAATCTGATTCCCCCCCCCGCCCCCCCCCCCCCACCTACCAGCCCTACGCTGACTAGGAATGCTGTCACTGGTAGGCTGGAAAAGAGAAAAAGTTTTCAAGATTTCAGAAGCGAGGTTCATCAGCTTTCCAATCTTGGTGCCATGTCAACTGCCACCATCTCAACATCTGGACAGTCTTTTGGAGTTACCTCCTTTTTCTTCTTCCTTTTTCCACCCCGAGCAGGAGAAACATCAACTGTACAAAAGAAAAGATGGAAACAGTAAAAAAAAGTCACCGATGCCCTAATTAAATCATGAGCCTCGAGCCAAGCTTCAAAAGAAATATAGTTATTTATTAGGAGCTTCATGTTGGCATGTAATTTACGCCCCAATTATGACCCTGTGTCCCCCACTCCCCCTAGGGTGTGTCATCAATCACATTCACCAAAAGAGCAATTTTGAGGGTTGTAGAGATCACTCCCCTCCAGCCACTGTGGGTAACCCTGAGAGACAGCCTTGAGAGGGATATGTCTGGAATGTACTTCTGTTTTTGGCTGCCATGCTGCTTCATCGATTTCCCATCCCACTTGCCTATGGCAACTCGAGAGCAGGCCCAATTAAACATAGTCATAAAACGAGGACTATCTGTAGTTTTCATTGGTCGAAAATATTAGGATGGATGACTTCGGAAGATTTTTCTAACCTTATAATTCTAAATGATCCAAGAAGGATGGAATAACTGGGGGACAAAGCAGAAATTGTATTCTAAAAAACCCTGCTTTTTAATAAACCAGCTAAGAAGATAGATAAGCTTAGAATTTGTTCTCAGCCACCTCATGCTTTCCGTGTGTTTATTCTTCCTTACATCACTGTTGTTTTATTAGCCAACTAGCTGATAACCCAGCGTTGCCCGGGTACTTTTTTTTTTAAAGAACCAATCCCCCGTACCGGAGGGAACCCCCCTTGTGGACTACTGTGAAGCTGTTACCATGGCAAATCCACTGGGCTGTACAGTAGAAGCCATTTTAAGGCTGTATCTTAACAGAACTTGATTCCAAAATGCACATCACTGTCAAAAGTGCTGTGATTTGACACTATAAATATAATCAATTCCTTTTCATTTCAGCGGCCCAAGGCATTCCAGAGTTATGCTGGGACATACATACACAGACACACTGAGGGGTGTTAGGGGTGTCTTACTCCCACAGTATTTTTTCCACAGTATTTTTTCCCACAGTATTTTTTTCCACAGAGTAAGTCATCTGTGTACCAAGTTTGGTTGAAATTGCTCAAGGCGTTCCAGAGTTATGCTGGAACATACACACACAGAGCCATTTTTATATATATAGATTCTCCTCCATCTACGTAGCCCTTTATAAACTCATTAGAGGTTTTTTTTCCTCTTATTTCATCTCACAACTGTACTATTACTAGAAAAAAAAGGAAGTATAACAAAATCAAAGAATCCTTGGAAATGCTTTGAAGGCAACAATTAGGCGTTGATCAAAAGATAAGAAGAAGAGGAACTCAAATCTCCTATCTCACTCTCTCTGGGTGTGGAACATTTCTGTCTTGCACCTTCTATGAATGGCGCAAGCCCAAATTCATTTTCCCCAACTAGAGGGAACAGAATTTACCCTGCATTTCTGCTTTTTCCTTAGTGGCGTGACGCAGTTGTTTTAGCAGTTTTCTTTTCTTCTTTCCCGAGAGAGTAATGTTTGCCCGGGAACTAGATCTGGAAGACGAGAAGGTAATTTACAAACAGAGAAGAAATGTTTTAAGGTTGACTCATGAATTTAGAAAAAAAAAAAGAAAACAATTGGTCCTCTAAATCAGTGCTTCTCAACTTCCACCAAGTTTAAAATGGGTAGACTTCGATTCCCGGAATTCCCCATCCAACATATTTTGAGGGATGGATTTCAACTTCCAGAATTCCCCACCCAGCATGCTTTGAGAGGGAAGGACTTCAACTCCCAGGATTCCCCAGGTCAGAAGGACAACTTGACCGTTTTATATTACAGCATTTAATTGGCTTGCTCATTTTTCTTCCCCAGAGATAAGCAACTGAAGCGAACACGACTCACGATCGCTTTTTCAGGTGATGAACGGTAATCAGGCCTTCATCCACCACAGCTCCCACAATCCGGTGTTTCTTTCTCTTCTCCTTGCTCAGCACACGGCGCCGTTTGAAGAGTTTTTTCCGCAGTTCCTGACACAAGAGAAGAAGCCTTTACAAAAAGCCGTCCCCGCAAAAATTAAACAAAAAACAAAAAAAACTGCAGAAAAATGGCAGTTGGGCACATCAAACATGTCTTTATCCCAAGCGTCATTCACTTCCACCGGAAGTTAGCGGGTCAGAGTCATCAGTAACTGAGTTTAAACACGCTTGGGATAAACATCTACATTTGCCAACAAAATCAATGAATAAATAAATAAAATTCCTGGTTTAATTGACTTTAAACATGCTTGGGATAAATACCTATATTAGCCAACAAAATAAATGAATGAATGAATGAATAAATAAATAAAATTCTTGATTTAACTGAGTTTAAACATGCTTGGGATAAACATCTACATTTGCCAACAAAATCAATGAATAAATAAATAAAATTCCTGGTTTAATTGACTTTAAACATGCTTGGGATAAATACCTACATTAGCCAACAAAATAAATGAATGAATGAATAAATAAATAAATAAAATTCCTGATTTAACTGAGTTTAAACATGCTTGGGATAAACATCTACATTTGCCAACAAAATCAATGAATAAATAAATAAAATTCCTGGTTTAATTGACTTTAAACATGCTTGGGATAAATACCTACATTAGCCAACAAAATAAATGAATGAATGAATAAAATTCCTGGTTTAACTGAGCTTAAACATGCTTGGGATAAATACCTACATTAGCCAACAAAATAAATGAATGAATGAATAAATGAATGAATATATAAATAAATAAAATTCCTGATTTAACTGAGTTTAAACGTGCTTGGGATAAACTTTTACATCATCTGATGATAATTAATTATATATAATAATTATATTACTTTAATAGCTAATAATATTTATTCGTAATAATAATTAGATTAGAGGGAGGGAGGGAGGAAGGGGATAACAATTGAGAGAGAGAAATAAAGGCAGAAAGAAGAAAGAAAGGAACAGAGAAATTCAGATAGATAGATAATAAGCACTGTAATTTTTTTTATTTCTTAAATATAGTAGAATTGAATAAATAATCTAATCTAAGCCCATTAACAAATAAGCACTTTATTATTAATAATAATATTTCTTAAATATTTTAAAATTAATTACAGTACGCGGCCGGTTAACTTTCCCGGAAGGAGCAACCATCCTGAAAACCACGTGGCCGACTTCTTTACCATAGGTTTTTAATTTCCGGGTAGGCGCTGCGGATTGCGCGTCATAGGCACCGCGACACGCTGTGTCATCCTCATCCTGATTGGCCGAAATAGATCGGCCAATCGGAAAGCGAGTTGGGCTGGCTCCTCCCCTTACGGTGGCTGTCTCGGAGTTTTTATGAATGGGCCACGTGGCCTCCTCGCTTTCTTTCCGAAATCGTTGCTCCCTGCAGAGGAAGGAAGGAAAGCCAGGTAGATTTCTTTTTTTTTCCTACTTCTTTTTCTTCAAAGGGATCGAGTGGATTCCTAGTCCGTGCTTCTCCTTTGTTTTTTGCCCTGCCCTGGAGAGAGCTCGTCTTTTATTTGATATTAATATAAATTATTATATATTAATATATAATATTCTTTCTCTCTTTTTTCTCCCTTCCTTCCTTTCTATCTTTTCCTTCTATCTCCCCCCTTCTTTCATTATCTTTCTCTTCCTTCCTTTTTCTCTTAACCTTTCTTTCATTCTCTTTCCCTTTTTTCTTTTCCTTTCCCTTCCTTTCTTTTCTTCCCTTTTTCTTTTCCTTCCTTTCCCTCCTTTTCTGTCTTTCTCTTTCCCTTCCTTTTTTCTTTCCCTTCCTTTCATTTTCTTTTTTTCCTCCTTTTTCTACCTTCCTTTTTTCTTCCTTTCATTTCCTTCCTTTCCCTCCTTTTCTATCTTTCTTTCCCTTTTTTCTTTCTTTCCTTCCTTTTATTTTCTTTCTTTTCCTTCCTTCCTTTCCCATTCTTGCTCTTTCTTTTATACAGCCCCCGATCTGGCTTCCCAGCAGGGGAAGAAATGAAACAAAGATGGAGAAGGGCATCCTTAGTGCCCCCTCCCCAGAAAAAGCCAAGAGCCACGTGGATCGAGAGAGGAAGAGCTGGGGGGGAGTTACAATGCCCTGATCGGAGATCCGCTCTGAGACAGTGGGAAGCCACGTGGAGGTTGGAGAAAGGCTGAGCCACAGATCCCCGACAACCTAAGAACATCAGGAGATCTCAAAAAAGATCCCAGAGCGATGATTCTGGGCCATCATCCAATCCGTGGGAGCTAAAAGCCAGCCTGATCCTTAAAAAAATCTCTTCAGGGATGTAGAAGATGAAACTCCGGGAAGAACAACAGGTGAGGAAGGATCACTTTAATCCCAATGTATGGAGCAAAGGGAATCCACTGTCTCTCTACAAAAGATTCCCCTATAGGGATATTCCTGCTGGGAAATTTAGGGGTGCCACCCTCTTAAATCGTACACCCACACTGGATCCTTCTTACTCTCTTCTAAAAACGTGGTTTCTGTTCCTTTCCAAGCCTGGGGGCACCATGCCTGCCATCCTGCACAGCCATGGCTGTGGATGATGGGAGGCACAAGCTAAAAGATTAAAAGATGGTAGAAGTTAGACTAATGGTGCATTCTTTTCTTTCACCTTTCTTTCTTTTTTCTTTCTTTCTTTCTCTTTTCCTTTTCTCCTTTCTCCTTCCTTTGTCTTTTTTCCTTCTTTCCTTCTTCTCTTTTAACTTCTTCCTGAAAGATCAAAGCCTCCCTTTCTTGGCAGGATCGGGTTTTCCGGTACCCGTTTCTGTAATGTGCGGAGGTAAAAAATACTACTCAATGTCATGTCTTCGGTGCCAGCGGTTTTCCCATCTGCTGGTTCTATCCTCAAGCACTGGGACACGCCAGATTCCCTTTTACCGTACAGGTGGTCCTCAACGTACGACCACAAATTTCCGTGGCTAAGCAAGACAGTTGCCACTGTTGCTAAAGGAATCATTGCAGCCGTTTAACCTAGTAACAAGGCTGTAAATCTGGCTCCCCCACTGACTTGCCAGACGGTCACAAAAGGGGAACCCAGGATGCTGCCGCCGTCATAAATATGAGTCGGATGCCAAGAGTCTCAATTTTCATCCCTTCCTCATGGGGATGCTTGCAAGTAAACCTGTTTCTCTACTGACTGACTGTAGGTCACAAAAAGGGATAACGACACAGTGCCGCCGTCATAAATATGAGTCAATTGGCAAGAGTCTCAATTTTGATCGGGGGGGGGATGCTGCAACGGTCATAAGTGTGAAAAATGGCCATAAGTCACTTCCCCCCCCCCCCCCGGTGCTGTTGCAACCTCAATCGGTCACTAAACAGATAGTTGTAAATCAAGGATTACCTATAAACTTTTATCCACATCTTCTGAGTTTATTTATTAAATTTCTGCACCATCCATCTCGCCCCTAAGGAACTCTGGGTGATTTACAGCAATATTATAAAACAATTCTAGCTGACGAAACAGAAGCATGGATTAAGAAAAGGTTAACAATGAACAAAACCCTGCAAGTTAAAAAAATTTAATTTGGATAATCAATGCACGTACGTTTGGGAAAATGACTTCATGTACGCGACTAGGTTACAAAAGGGTGAGAGATTTGTGGGGGAGGGGGTCGTATGGCATGAGTAGAAAATGTGGCTTCTTGGTCTGAGCACATTGTGCTAGGATGTTGTTATTTTGCTAATTTAATTCTTTCTTTTTTTGACAAAGGTTTGGACAAGATTGAGGTATAACCAAGAAAACTGAAGATCGGCAAAACAAAATGAAAAGACATCCAGGACTTCAGAAGACTTCAGAAAAATAATCCGCAGTGTATTAATTTTATTTATTTCTTTGCCTGGACCTATATGTACTTTTCAAGTTATTCAGAGCTGTTACCAATAATTACATTTTTTTAAAAAACAAATGTGATTATGTCATTTTTAGAAAGTTCAGTAAATCTCAGCCTACAGCCTACTTGAATTTAGCACCTACTAATAATATAATTTGAGAATTGAAATTTGTTCTGTACATAACCTTGATTTATAGTTTAAATGAAGGCCCAATTTAATCTAATCTAATTAAAATTCTTTAAATTGTCGCACTTTTATTGAGTTTTCTTTTATGTGGACTGTTTTCCATTTGGGGCAAATCCTTTTTCCTCCCTCTTTCATTTTTGTACAATAAATTATATTTTGAAAAGCTCGAGTTTCTGCTGGATATTTTATAACCCTTTCAAATTGCTGTTTCAAT
The DNA here is from genome assembly GCA_038048745.1 of Coluber constrictor foxii. Lineage (NCBI taxonomy): Eukaryota > Metazoa > Chordata > Lepidosauria > Squamata > Colubridae > Coluber > Coluber constrictor. Next base: position 9,317,137 of record CM075975.1, read on the forward strand.
GGTGCATAACAAAACATTAAAAACTGTAGCAAGTAAATTGGCACTTCGGGGCATTAACAGAAGTTGATTTACAGACAAACCACTAATTCTGATTTATGGTTTTTGGACAACTTGCACCCTTCCTGTTGCTGGTGCAGAGTTTTATTCAGCATATATATTCTCAGTGCGCCCAGAGAGAAAAATATCTCTCTACCTAGAATTGAACCCTCTTAATGGCTACTATAGCTAGAGAAAAAAAATATTGTATTTATTTGTATCCTGCCTTTATTTTTACAAATAACTTGAGGTGGTAAACGCATCCAACACACCTTCCTTCCTATTATCCCCACAACAACAACCTTGTGAGGTGGACTGAACAGAAAGGGGAATGGCTCCAACTCTCCCAGCCAGCCTTCATGGCTGAGGGGGAACTAGAACTCACTGACTCCTGGGGATTGGCCCAAAGTCACCCAACTAGCTTTCATTCCTAAATGAACTAGAATTCACCATCTCCCACTTTCTAATTCAGGGGTCAGCAACCTGTGGCTCTTTCACCCCTCTGCTGTGGCTCCCTGTCATTCAAAATATGCGTCACAACCGCCAATGTGTGACACCCGCCGACACTTGATTTATTGAGCTTTTCAACCCCCGGTAGGCCAACCATGGATAAATCCAAGAAAAGAAAAGTTTCAGAAGAAAACAGAACATTTAATTCAATTACCTATGCTAGTTTTGTGGCCGCTCAGGAAATAGTCGGGCATGGGAAGAGTTTTGTGGCTCCTGGTGTTTTCTTTTCTGTGGGAAACAGGTCCAAATGTCTCTGAGTGTTTAAGGTTGCAGACCCCTGTTCTAGTTTGGTCCCTTAATCACATGACTACACTGACTTGAGACCCAATTCACTGCAGGTCGTCCACAACTTACAACCTCCTCGTTTAGTGACCGTTCAAAGTTACAACAGGGAACTGGAGGGAAAAAAAGTCTTATGACTGGTCTTTGCGCTTACAAACCGTCGTAACATCCAGCCACGTGAAGACTGCAACAATGCCATGTTTTAGACTTGCCTGATCATGCCAAAAATCATATAAATAAAAGCAATTCCAGTACTGATAGTCCTCGATTTACGACCACAATTGAGCCCAACATTCAGAACCTTGGAATGGATGGCAAATTAACCCAGTGTATTTTCTACAACCTTCCTTCCCTCCTCCTCCCCTCTCTGTCTTTCCTTCCTTCCTTCCTCTTTCCTTTCTTCCCATCTTTTCTTCCCTCCTTCTGTCTTTCCTCCCTCCCTCCCTCCTTCCTTCCTCCCTTTTTCTTTTTCTTTCTTTTCTTCCTTCCTTTCGTCTTCCTACCCTCCCTCCCTCTTTTCTCCCTTTTCCTTCCTTCCTTCCCTCCTTTTTCCTTCCCACCTTCCGTTCTTCCTTCCTTCCTCCCACTTTCCTCTCCCTTCTTTTTCCTCCGTCCCTCCCTCTTTCCTTCTTCCCTCTTCCTCCCTTCCTTTCTTCCTTCCTTACTCCCTCTTCTGTCCCTTCCTCCGTCCCTCCCTCTTTCCTTCCTTCCCATCTTTTCTCTTCTCCTTCCGTCTTAACTCCCACCCTTCTTCCCTCCCTCTTTTCCCCTTTTCCTTCCTTCCTTCCATCCTTCTTTCCTCCCTCCCTCTCCTCCCCCTCCCTTCTTTTTCCTGCCTTTCTTCCTTACTTCCTCCCTCTTTCCTCACTCCCTTCTTTTCCCTCCCTCCCTTTGTCTTTCCTTCCTTCCTTCCTTCACTTTCTTTTTATTTTTCTTTCTTTCTCTCTCTCTCTCTCTCTCTCTGTCCTTTTTTTCCTTCCTCCTTTCTCTTCCCAAATACATCCTACTGCAACCCCACCCCCTCTGTAATTCAGGACCCCTCTGAGCCACAAATGGATGTCTGGGACTGAAGCCCCAGTGTGATGCCTAAACTCAGCTGCCGGAGGCAGGGGCGCGGGGCGGGGGGAGAGGACATCTGGGCCCATCATGCTGGGCTGGTGAGTCCTGTCCAGGAGGTGCCGCGGAAGAGCTTTGGGGTCCCACCCTGTGCGGGAAGCTACCCATACCCCCAGCCCATCTCTGCCCTCCAGCCCCCTTTTGCAGGCAGAGGGGAGGTAGGTGCTAGTGCCCCCCTCGGCCAACTGAGGAATGACAGGGGAGAAGAATGACGGAGAGGGTGACTCACCCTATGCAAATCTTCCACCAATGAGCACGCAGACAGCCAGCTGGCATGATGGGAAACGCACAAAGGGGAGAGAATCCCCCTCTTTTCACCCCCAAATCGCTCTACGAGAGATGCTGTTGCGGTCAGCCTAGGCAAAGAACTGAGCAGAATTAATCCCCTGGGATCTCTTTGCAACCCAGTCGCGGTCCCCGAAACCTTGAGGAGCCTCCGGACGGGAGTCTCGAGCTCCGTCCGCCTGGCTCCAGTATCGCTTCTCGGCCTTTTGGCTAAGATCAAGTGTAGTATCTGTTCTTATCAGTTTAATATCTGATATGTCCTCTATTTGAGGACTACATATTAAATGGATTTTTGGAACTGGGAGATGGAATAGGGGCTTGCTCCGTCCACTCCAAGCATCGGCCTGGTATTGCAGTACCTCCAGGAACGGTGCACCTCCCCCTGGGAGGAATCTCATGGGTTAAAAAATAGATCAAAATCTCCTTTCATGCAGAGGGATCCTCTGATGGGTCCTTTGCTCAAGAGATCTGGCTGGAGTCTCTGTCTCTCACCAGACTGGTGATCTGTTTGCACCCTTTTGCACAGGGGTGCAAATGATATTTGATGGGCAGAGAGATGAACGGTGAGCCAGTTGCTCTAATGAGCGGCCTAACCGATCATAAAATGGATCCAGTTTCTGGGTAGCAAGAATTACTAAATTGAGGAGTGGGTTAAAAAGGCTTTCAATGCCCATTTATTACATGTTTAAAGCCAGTCTTAAGCCAGGAACAGTGCTAAATTGAGTCGAGTGGGTTAAAAAAGGGTTTTAACTGTGCAATAAATCATAAAAGGATCCATTCTTAGACCCCCATGAAGTGGTGTTTAGCTCTTAGAACATAGAATAATAGGAAAGGGACCTTGGAGGTCTTCTAGACCAACCCCTGGCTTCATTCAAACCACTGAACTGTTTAATTGAAGACTTAATTAAAATATTGAGGAATGGGTTAAAAAGGCTTTCGGTGTGTAATAAATCACAAAAGGATCCAGACTCAGACTACGAAAGGGGGGTGCTTAGTTTTTGAGAGATCTCACAGGTTCAAAAAAACAGATGGAAGGAAAAACAGGAAGGAAAAATCCTGGCAGAGAGCATGGAACTGACTAGATCCCTTTATGGTCCCTTGAAGGTAGTTTTTGGACCGGGTGTGTACCTAAAAACCGTACCTGTGGGGTCTGCAAAGCCTCTACCTCCATAACGCCATGCCATAAGGAACGGCCAGCTGGCTTTGACCAAGAATTCGCCCTCCCTTATTTTAGCTAAGTTGCTCCCAAAGGATCATTGCCTGTTCCGGGAAACGGGGGAAGACGGTCACGAGCAGCTCCGGTGTAAAAATTCAGCGAAATAAAATCACACAATCACAGATTCCACCTCCACCGCAGTTCATGCACTGGTTCCTTCTTTAGCTAGTTCTGTGTGGATTTTTTAAGGTTTTACCCAATCAAGGAAAATATTTGTAGCTCAGGGTTGAAATCAGGGCTCCCTGGTGCTCTCTAAGATTGCAGATGTTTCATGACCCAACTAGGTAACATTATCAGTGCTGGAAGGAGCATTTGCAGCAAAAAAAAACCCCTCCTTCCTTCTAGCACTGATGATGCTACCTAGTTGGGTCATGAAATATTTCCAAGACAACCAAGTTCAGAGACCACCACAGCTTCATTACTGGAGGCTTTCAAGAAGCAACCGGACTGCCATTTGTCAGAAATGGTGTAGGCTCTCCTGCTTGGGCAGAGGGTTGGACTAGATGACCCACAAAGTCCCTTCCAACTTTGTTAATCTAGTCCAAACCTAATTGGTCTGCAAGAAAACCACTAAGATAAGAGAGCACCAAGGACCACTCATTTTTATAAGGCTTTAAATTCTTTCTGTGAGGTAAGCCGCCCCAGTCGCTCCACGGCGACGTATAAATTTAATGAATAAAGAAAAATAAATTGCCATGTTAAAAATGTCGGTGGTTTCGTGTAACACAGAGAGAGAAGGAACTTGAAACCGGAGGCCACCCGAACAGAAAACAGAAAAATGTTTAATGACCGAAAAAGGGGCTTCACAGAGACGCTCAATTCCAGCGACGAACAACAGGAAGGCCAACGGACTTTCGAAGACGCTTCCCAACTCATGAGGAATGCCGTCAATGATCACCCTTTCCCCCTAAAACAGCAGCTAGTAAATCTTTCTTTAGTGAGGAATGACCATGGAGTTGAAGGAGAACACAAGAACAGAAATGGGCCTTCAGTTCAGGAGACCTGGGGAAGGAAGACGAAGGCAAGGTTAAAAATTGTCACCTGGCAAACTGTCCTTTTTCCACCCCCAAGCCCAAAAACGGATGTCTGGGGATGAGCGCCCATCAAAATTCAGGATGCTTGGCAACTGACATGTACTTATGACGGTTGCAGTGTCCCCGGAGGGGGGGGGGCGGCGGGCGGCGGTGATTCACTTAACAAGCATTTTGAGAAAGGTTATAAATGGGGGTGGGGGGGAGACTCATTTAACTGTCTTGCTTAGCGATGGAAATTTTGGTCTGACTTGTGATCGCAGGTCGAAACTATCTGGTTCTGTCCAAGTCCCCCCCGTCCTCTTTTTTTTTTTTTAAAAAAAAAGAAGGCTCACCAAATGGGAGGATATTTTACGAAATAGCAAGCAATTCAAAACACGTACCCAGGTAGTCGTCCATCAGGGATCCAATGGCAAACTGCAGAAAGAAAAATAAAATGATAGAGGATGAAAGCGAGAAGAGATTAAAAAAAGAGAAAAGGAAAGAGAAAAGGAAGAGAGAGGAAGAGGAAGGAAGAAAGCGAGAAGAAGGAAGGAAATGAGAATGAGAAGGAAGGAAGGAAGGAAGAAAGGAAGGAAGGAAGGGTGAATGAGAAGAAGAAAAGAAGGAAGGAAAGAAGGCAGGAAATGAAAAGAAGGAAGGAAATGAGAATAAGAAGGAAGGAAAGAAGGAAGGAAGTAAGAAAATGGGAATGAGAAGGAAGAAATGAAGGAAATGGGAATAAGAAGAAGGAAGGAAGGAACTCAGAGAAAGGAATTTGAATAAAGAGAAAGTTATATTGACGCAAAACGATTTCTTCTCCACGGATTTTCCCCCAGTAGATATTATGGCATTGATAATTTAATTCTCTGTCTGTATTGGATACGAAGGAGGACGAATGAGCAGGAGGGACCCCGAACAGCCAAATGGGATTGAGAAAGGGACACCATTCGAATGACGCCACTCACTATGTCGTTCTTGTCCACTCGGGTCCCCACAATCTTCAATCGGATATTATCTTCTGGCTGGATAACGATGTCCTGGTTTAGAAGAAAAAGAACCAGAGACAATAATACCAAGACAATAAGAATTAATGTGGTGCAGTGATTAAGACAGTGTTTCCCAACCACATTTTAAGATGGATGGACTTCGACTCCCAGAATTTCCCAGCCAGCATGCTTTAAATTGAGTGGGTTTTAATTCCCAGAATTCTTCAGGCAACCTGCTTTAAGATGGATGGATTTCAACACCCAGAATTCCCCAGTCAGCATGGTTTAAAATGGATGGACTTCAACTCCCAGAATCCCCCAGCCAGCATGCTTTAAGATGGGTGGACTTCAACTCCCAGAATCCCCCAGCCAGCCTACTTTAAGGAAGGAAAAAAACCTCACCTCATCCACAGTCTTGTAGCAGGGCGGATTGGAGTTCGTATCATACTCCATTTCTGAAGGGATCGACTGCGGAGAGAACAAGGATCTGGGATCAACAGTCGAGCAGGGATCTTTGGCTCCCCTGGCCCGTTTCGCCCGGAATCCGCTCCCTCTTCTATCCACCCTCACCCCATCCCACGGGTCCACTCACATGCCGGGATATGAAACAAGACATCGGCCCGATCTCGGTGAAGAGGCCAACCTGGGTTGCAAAACCAGAAATTAAAATGCAAAACTCGTCTCGGAGGTCTCGGAAAGATCTCTTTACGGTCTCTCCGTAGAGTGCACCGGGACTCCTTACCTTGTTCACCTGAGTCACAATGGCATCCACCACCTCACCCTTGAAGGGACGGAAGACGATGGCTTTGTATTTCACGGGGTAAAGGACGAAGCCACGTCCCGGCTGAATCACGCCCGCCCCGATGTTGTCGATGGTGGTTACGGCGATGACGAAGCCATATCTGGAAGGGAGAAGTGGAATACTTGCATTAAAGCCAATTCTTTCTCTCTCTCTCTCACTCTCTCTCTTTTTTCCGGGAATTATTGGCTGCTTTCCCTTTTTTTCCCATCCGAGATTTTCAGATAGAGGATTTTCAGCACTGGGCTAGAAAACAGTGAGTTCTCTTTAGGCATGAGAACCGGCTGGGTGACTTTGGACAAATCACCAGGAGATCGGGAGTTCTAGTCCCGCTTTAGGCATGAAAGCTGGCTGGGTGACTTTGAGGCAATCACCAGGAGATTGGGAGTTCTAGACCTGCCTTAAGTATGAGAGCCAGCTGGGTATGTTTGGACCAATCACCAGGAGATTGGGAGTTCTAGTCCCGCCTTAGGCATGAAAGCTGGCTGGGTGACTTTGAGCCAATCACCAGGAGATTGGGAGTTCTAGTCCCGCCTTAGGCATGAAAGCTGGCTGGGTGACTTTGAGCCAATCACCAGGAGATTGGGAGTTCTAGTCCCGCCTTAAACATGAAAGCCAGCTGGGTATGTTTGGACCAATCACCAGGAGATTGGGAGTTCTAGTCCCGCCTTAGGCACAAAAGCCGGCTGGGTGACTTTGAGCCAATCCATCTCTCTCAGCCCAACCCACCTCACAGGATTGTTGTTGTAGGGAAAATAGGAGGAGAAAGGAGTGTTAACTCTGTTTGATGCCTTAAGTTACTTCTGAAATAATAAAGGCAGGAGAAAGCCCTTTAATCGACATCAAAACAGATTCCAACTTCTGCCAACTTCTTGGAAAGCAATTAAGAAAACACACTATTTTACGGAAAAGTTTTTTTCCTCCCCCGTTATTTTCATGCCATCCGCTACTGGCACAGACCCTCCCCAGCTTCCCTCTTTCTTACTTGCCAGTGCAGGTCCCTTCCACCTCGGTGAAAAGCTTTTGCTTCACGGTGTTGAGAAGGTTGGGCCCGAAGTAGCGAGGATGCAGTAGGATTTCATGCTCCAAGGAGATCTAAACGCAACGATCCACAGAAGAGAAGGCCACAGTAGCCATGACAGACGGCTCAGCTCCAATGTTTATCCTCCCCCCCCCCATTTTCTCCTCCCCAATTCAAGGCAGCCTATAAGAGACAGCTCCCCGCCCCTCGGACATTGCCTACAACAACCCAGTAAGGTAGGCAGGTGAAAAAACATGAATATTTTACACTTCCTTTATTTGATTGTCATTTTGAGTGTTCTCAGCCCCTCAGAATCATGGAGAATTGGGCAGCCTTCAGATTTCAATAAATTATGGTTAGAGACTGGATTTGACATTTTACCCCACATGCTGGAGAAAACCAGAGGAGCCCTCAAGCAGTCGCGTTCACGACAAACCATTTTTTATACTAAATTTATATTTGCTGATAAAGAAATAAAGGGAGACTTGTATAGATCTAATTCAGCTTTTTCTGGTGCAAATACCTTTTGGAGCATTTTCTAGACTTATATAAACTCCTCTTTTTTAAAAAAAAAATATTTTTATATTATTTTATAGCAAACTCTTCCTTTCTATGCTGAGCAGTGTGCTCTCTAGGTGTCCAAGATGTTAACATACAAAACATCAACATCATCATTATAGTCACGTATGCATTGATAGATAGATAGATAGATAGATAGATAGATAGATAGATAGATAGATAGATAGATAGATAGATAGATAGATAGATAGATAGATGATAGATAGATAGATGATAGATAGATAGATAGATAGAGGCAGATGATAGAGAGACATGATATTGGATAGATAGATAGATAGATAGATAGATAGATAGATAGATAGATAGATAGATAGATAGATAGATAGATAGATAGATAGATAGAGATAGATAGATAGATAGATAGATAGATAGATAGATAGATAGATAGATATAGGCAGATGATAGACATATTGATTAGATAGATAGATAGATAGATAGATAGATAGATAGATAGATAGATAGATGATATAGGCAGATGATAGACACGATATTGATTAGGTAGATAGATTATCTGTATCTATAGATAATCAGATGATAGACATGATATTGATCAGATAGAGAGAGAGAGAGATAAGTAGCTAGCTAGAGAAAGAGAGAGATGATAGGTAGACAGACAGACAGACAGACAGACATGATATTGATTAGATGATAGATAGATAGATAGATGATGGATGGGTAGAAGTTTAGATAGATGGGTGTGTGGGTGTGTGGGAGAGAGAGATACTGATAATTGATAGGTAGCTAGCTAGGGAAAGATACAGAGATGATGATGATGATAGATAGATAGATAGATAGATAGATAGATAGATAGATAGATAGATAGATAGATAGATAGATAGATAGATAGATAGATAGATAGATGATAGAGATGGATAGATGGATAGATGGATAGATGGATAGATGGATAGATAGATGATAGATAGATAGATAGATAGATAGATAGATAGATAGATAGATAGATAGATAGATAGATAGATAGATAGATATCAAATTTATATTTCGCAGTTTGCTCCCTCCCACATGTTGGGGTAGACCGGATCCCTCGATAGAAAAACTATATATACAGAACAGGTTCGAATCCGAGGGTCTCATAGGGTCTCATAGGGTCTATGAGAGCTAAATAGCTTGAAATTAACATTCACGTGTTGGTGACACGGGCAGGAAAAAAAAGCGCTTTGGGGCCCGCAATAAATACACGCGAGTTCACAAACAACGCTTTTCCCGCTGGAGGGGCCGCCCTACGCGAGGCCCGGCCGTGCACGCGTGAACGCCCCATCCCCACGACCCCCTGGAACTCACGTGATAAAACATCCTCCCCAGCGGAGCCCTTCTCGACCGGATGGAACGTTGAGGCTCGCCCCGCCCCGCCCCGCGCGGGGACAATGTTGCAAGGCTCCTCTCCGCTGATTGGCTGAGACGCGGCCGGCCCACTCCAAAGCGCCTTAAAGGAACAGGCGGCCCGAGGAACCGTCCTGGGCTCCACGGCGCAGGCGCGGCAAGAGTGGCAACCCGATGTATAGGGCCATTTCTGGGTTCATTTTCAATCAAAACAAGGGGCCCCGTTTTGGGCCATGAAATTTAGGGGCCCTCCTCTCTCCTTTCTCCTTCCTTCCTTCCTTCCTTCCCTCCTCTCTCCTTTCCTTTCCCCTTCCTTCCTTCCTCTCTCCTTTCCTTTCCCCTTCTTTCCTTCCTCTCTTTCTTTCCTTTCCCCTTCTTTCCTTCCTCTCTTTCTTTCCTTTCCCCTTCTTTCCTTCCTCTCTTTCTTTCCTTTCCCCTTCCTTCCTTCCTCTCTCCTTTCCTTTCCCCTTCCTTCCTTCCTCTCTTTCTTTCCTTTCCCCTTCTTTCCTTCCTCTCTTTCTTTCCTTTCCCCTTCCTTCCTTCCTCTCTTTCTTTTCCCCTTCCTTCCTTCCTTCCTTCCTTCCTCTCTTTCTTTCCTTTCCCCTTCCTTCCTTCCTCTCTTTCTTTCCTTTCCCCTTCCTTCCTTCCTCTCTTTCTTTTCCCCTTCCTTCCTTCCTTCCTTCCTTCCTCTCTTTCTTTTCCCCTTCCTTCCTTCCTTCCTTCCTTCCTCTCTTTCTTTCCTTTCCCCTTCCTTCCTTCCTCTCTTTCTTTCCTTTCCCCTTCCTTCCTTCCTCTCTTTCTTTTCCCCTTCCTTCCTTCCTTCCTTCCTTCCTCTCTTTCTTTCCTTTCCCCTTCCTTCCTTCCTCTCTTTCTTTCCTTTCCCCTTCCTTCCTTCCTCTCTTTCCTTTCCCCTTCCTTCCTTCCTCTCTTTCTTTCCTTTCCCCTTCTTTCCTTCCTCTCTTTCTTTCCTTTCCCCTTCCTTCCTTCCTCTCTTTCTTTTCCCCTTCCTTCCTTCCTTCCTTCCTTCCTCTCTTTCTTTCCTTTCCCCTTCCTTCCTTCCTCTCTTTCTTTCCTTTCCCCTTCCTTCCTTCCTCTCTTTCTTTCCTTTCCCCTTCTTTCCTTCCTCTCTTTCTTTCCTTTCCCCTTCCTTCCTTCCTCTCTTTCTTTTCCCCTTCCTTCCTTCCTTCCTTCCTTCCTCTCTCCTTTCCTTTCCCCTTCCTTCCTTCCTCTCTTTCTTTCCTTTCCCCTTCCTTCCTTCCTCTCTTTCTTTCCTTTCCCCTTCCTTCCTTCCTCTCTTTCTTTCCTTTCCCCTTCTTTCCTTCCTCTCTTTCTTTCCTTTCCCCTTCCTTCCTTCCTCTCTTTCTTTTCCCCTTCCTTCCTTCCTTCCTTCCCTCCTCTCTCCTTTCCTTTCCCCTTCCTTCCTTCCTCTCTTTCTTTTCCCCTTCCTTCCTTCCTTCCTTCCCTCCTCTCTCCTTTCCTTTCCCCTTCTTTTCTTCCTCTTTCTTTTCCCCTTCCTTCCTACCTTCCTTCCTTCCCTCCTCTCCCTTTCCTTTCCCCTTCTTTCCTTCCTCTCTTTCTTTTCCCCTTCCTTCCTTCCTTCCTTCCCTCCTCTCTCCTTTCCTTTCCCCTTCTTTCCTTCCTCTCTTTCTTTTCCCCTTCCTTCCTTCCTTCCTTCCTTCCTTCCTTCCTTCCCTCCTCTCTCCTTTCCTTTCCCCTTCTTTCCTTCCTCTCTTTCTCTTCCCCTTCCTTCCTTCCTTCCTTCCTTCCTTCCTTCCTTCCCTTCTCTCTCCTTTCCTTTCCCCTTCTTTCCTTCCTCTCTTTCTTTTCCCCTTCCTTCCTTCCCTCCTCTCTCCTTTCCTTTCTCCTTCCTTCCTTCCTTCTTTCCCTCCTCTCTCCTTTCCTTTCCCCTTCCTTCCTTCCTCTCTTTCTTTTCCCCTTCCTTCCTTCCTTCCTTCCTTCCCTCCTCTCTCCTTTCCTTTCCCCTTCTTTCCTTCCTCTCTTTCTTTTCCCCTTCCTTCCTTCCTTCCTTCCTTCCCTCCTCTCTCCTTTCCTTTCCCCTCTTCCTTCCTTCTTTCCCTTCTCTCTCCTTTCCTTTCCCCTTCCTTTCTTTTCCTTCCTTCCTTCCTTCCCTCCCCCTCTCCTTTCCTTTCCCCTTCCTTCCTTCCTTTCTCTCTTTCCTTTCCCCTTCCTTCCTTCCCTCCTCTCTCCTTTCCTTTCCCCTCTTTCCTTCCTCTCTTTCTTTTCCCCTTCCTTCCTTCCTTCCTTCCTTCCCTCCTCTCTCCTTTCCTTTCCCCTTCTTTCCTTCCTCTCTTTCTCTCCCCTTCCTTCCTTCCTTCCTTCCTTCCTTCTTCCTTCCCTCCTCTCTCCTTTCCTTTCCCCTTCTTTCCTTCCTCTCTTTCTTTTCCCCTTCCTTCCTTCCTTCCCTCCTCTCTCCTTTCCTTTCTCCTTCCTTCCTTCCTTCTTTCCCTCCTCTCTCCTTTCCTTTCCCCTTCCTTCCTTCCTCTCTTTCTTTTCCCCTTCCTTCCTTCCTTCCCTCCTCTCTCCTTTCCTTTCCCCTTCTTTCCTTCCTCTCTTTCTTTTCCCTTCCTTCCTTCCTTCCTTCCTTCCTTCCTTCCTTCCTTCCTTCCTTCCCCCTCTCTCCTTTCCTTTCCCCTTCTTTCCTTCCTCTCTTTCTCTTCCCCTTCCTTCTTCCTTCCTTCCTTCCTTCCTTCCTTCCTTCCTTCCTTCCTTCCTTCCTTCCCCTTCACTGGAGGTTTTCAAGAAGAGATTGGACAACCATTTATCCGAAATGGCATAGGGTCTCCTGTTCAAACAGGGGGTTGGACTAGACAACCTCTAAGGTCCCTTCCAACTCTGATTGGTTGGATTTTTAGGGGGATGGAATCGCCAGCTTGCTAACTTTCCAACTCTGGTATTCTGTTATTCTTTTACTGTAATTGGTACAAGCAGGCCAATTTTTTAGATTTTTACCTTCTCTTTCTTTTTCATATATGCTTTTTAGTCTTTTTAAACATGACGCTTGATGTTTTAAATTTAATTTTTTTAATTTGGGGACTTCCTGTAATATCGTCATTTTAAAAATAACCTTTAATATTAGATACTACTCTATAACATTATCATCATTGTTGATTTATCAGAAGGAACTAGTAATCAAAATTCAATACCAAATCCAGACAGAATTACTCGGTAAACTGGATGCAAAAAGCATTGATAATAATCACAATCAAACTGGCTCTGAATTAAGTGAGACGAGGATACCAATAGAACACAAGTAAACAACAAACTTGTTTATTATAAAATTATTTGATTTATCAAAAATAAATTGCCAAGCGATGTCTTTTCATATTGCTTATAGCACATTCCGATTCAGGCATATAATTCCCCATCTATAACACAATCCCTGAGTTCCAAAACGAAAATTTCAAAAGACGTTGGCCATAAGAAACAAAACGGAATATCGTTTTCAGGGTGCAGGAATCAGAGACAACCAGTAGAGGTCAGCAGAGAGAGAAAGATTTTAAAACCACTGCATTCTTTTGCCGCCCTCTTGTGATCATTTAGATTATTGCAGCCAGATGTAGACAGGTAGTTCTGTGCAGGTGGCCAACGGGGTGACATGACACATTTCAGAGCAGTAAATCAGATGTGCTCTTTCAAGTTTCAAAAGGAAATATATTTAAAAATATATTTTCAGGGGGGAAGAATACTGCAGAGAGCAGGATTTTAATCCTTGGAAGCAAGGTGGGCAATATTTTATAGGCTTCCAGAGTTCTTCTCCATTAGCCAATGGGCATCTGAAGGATCGTAGATACACCATAGATTCCCACTGGGTTATAAACACTATGATTCTGGGATGGATGGATGGATGGATGGATGGATGGATGGATGGATAGATAGATAGATAGATAGATCGGTAGGTAGGTAGGTAGGTAGGTAGGTAGGTAGGTAGGTAGGTAGGTAGACAGACAGACTGATAGACAGATAGATAAATGATGGAGGGTGGATGGATGGATGGATGGATAGACAGATATACAGATGGATGATAGACCGACAGACAGACAGACAGATAAATGATGGAGGGTGGATGGATGAATATATGGATGGATGGATGGACAGACAGATATACAGATGGGTGATAGATAGATAGATAGACAGACAGATAAATGATGGAGGGTGGATGGATGAATATATGGATGGATGGATGGACAGACAGATATACAGATGGGTGATAGATAGATAGATAGACAGACAGATAAATGATGGAGGGTGGATGGATGAATATATGGATGGATGGATGGACGGATGGATGGACGGACAGATATACAGATGGATGATAGATAGATAGACAGACAGATAGATAAATGATGGAGGGTGGATGGATGGATGAATGAATAGATGGATGGATGGATGGATAGATGATGGATAATGGTGGATGGATGGATTTAATGTATGATGGGTGGATGAAGGATGGCTAGACGGATTAATGGATGATGGAGGGAGGGAGAGATGAGGGAGGGAGGGAGGGAGGAAGGGAGGTCCATCAAATTGTCCACTCTTAGTGACCAGATAGATAGATTTTTCTCCATGATGATCTATCCCTAACTTGGTCCTTCAGCTCCTGGAGCTTCTCACAGCCCAGAACGATTTTATCCGCAATAGCTGTTCCTCTCCTGTTCCGATGAGAGATCGTGAACCCGGGGAGGCCATATATCTTAAGAATGCAAAAACAGCCTGGCATTTTCCTAAAAGCAGACCAAGAGCCTCTTGAAAAAAAAAAGAAAAAAAAAAAGATTGGGACACACCAAGAGCATCCAACCCACAGGACACGTTTAAAGGAAGGTCCTCGCGGACCGAGAAACTGAGTGAGTCTGGCCTTAAGGGCCGGTTCTTCAAGCGAGACCCTTCACTCTCTTAATTTCTTCATACATTTCGAATGGCTTTCGAGCGGGAGGGTGTACGGTGATTCCCAATCCCGAAGGAAAACGTCCACCAGCTGTTGTCGCAATGTGTAACTTTGGGCTTCCGGGGCAACACCGCTCTGGTTGACGATCAGCCCAACTCCGGCAGTCTGGAGAAAATAATCTTCGGACCAGTTAGAAGTTCCTGCAGGCGGAGAAATAAAACTATCAGGGTTCTGACAGATGCCCTAATTAAATCATGAAGCTCTGACCCTACGTAATTTATGCTCCAATTATGACCTTATTTCCCTCCCCTCGCGCCCAGGGTATGTCATCCATCGCATTCGCCAACAGAGCAATTTCCCTGGTTGTAGAGATCACTCCCCTCCGGCTGCTGTGGGTAACCCTGGGATACAGCCTTGAGAGAGATAAGTCTGGAATGTGCATCTGTCTTTGTTTCGCCGGTTTCCCATCCCTCCCCCCCGGCCTATGGCAACGCGGGAGCTGGCCAAGGATGCTTTCTGAGATGACAAAAAGAAGAAAATCGTTCGTACGTCGAGGACAGACAGTCCTCGACATACGAACGTCCATTTAGCGACCGTTCGAAGTTATAACAGTGACCGTTTTTCACACGACCGTTGCAGCGTTGCCGGGGTCACGTAATCAAAATTCGGACGCCTGCCAACTGGTTCCTATTTATGACGGCAGCGTCGGCCCCTTTTTACAACCTTCTGACAAGCAAAGTCATCGGGGAAGGGGGACAATTGTATTGTTATCTTAAAAACGGCAGCGATTCCCTTAATAACGGTGGTGAGAAAGGGCGTAAAATGGGACAAAACTTGCCTGCTTGAGCAGGGGTTGGACGAGAAGACCTCCCAGGTCCCTTCCATCTCTTGTTATTCCGTGAATTAAATTCAACGTGAGCTACTACGTACCAACATAAGCTACTCGGTCCGTCACCATGTACTTGTTGTGGTTAACGTGGGCATAAGGAATTTCTCTCCCTTCTGTGGGAACCACAAAGAGTTTCTGAAAAGGACAAAGAGTTAAATGCATCTCACTTTCTCTCTCTCTCTCTTTCCCTCTCTCCCTCTCTTTCCTTCTTTCCCTCTCTCTCTTTCTCTCCCTTTTTCTCCCTCCCCCTGTTTCTGTCCCTCCTTCCCTCTTCCTCTCTTCCTCCCTCTTTCCCTTCCTCCCTGCCTCTCTCCCTCCCTCTCTCTCTCCCTCCCTCTCTCTCTCCCTCTCTCTGTCTCTCTGTCTCTAAATCTCTCCCTCGCTCTTTCTCTGTCTCTCTCTCCCCCTCTCTGTCTCTCTCTCTCCCTCCCTCTCTCCCTTCCTCTCCTTCCCTCTCTGTCTCTCCCTCCCTCTCTCTCTGTCTCTCTCTCCTCCCTTCCTCTCCCTCCCTCCCTCTCTCCCTCCCTCTCTCTGTGTCTCTCTGTCCCTGTCTCTGTCTCCCTCCCTCTCTGTCTCTCTCTCTCTCTCTGTCTCTCTCTCTCCCTCCCTCTCTTTGTCTCTCTCCCTTTCTCTGTCTCTGTCTTTCTCTCCCTCTCTCTCTATCTCTCTCTCTCCTTCCCTCCCTCCCTCTCTCTGTCTCTAAGTCTCTCCCTCACTCTCTGTCTCTCTCCTCCCTCCCTCTCTCCCTCCCCTCTCTCTCTCCCTCTCTCTCTGTCTCTCTCTCTGTCCCTGTGTCTCTCTCCCTCTCTCTCTTTCTCTCTCTCTCCTTCCCTCCCACCCTCTCTCTAAGTCTCTCCCTCGCTCTCTGTCTCTCTCCTCCCTCCCTCTCTCCCTCCCTCTCTCTCCTCCCTCCCTCTTTCTCTCTTTCTCTCTCCATCCCTCTCTCTGTCTCTGTCTCTAAGTCTCTCCCTCACTCTCTCTCTGTCTCTCTCCCTCTTTTTCTCTCCCTTTTTTCCTCTCTCTCTCGCTCTGTCTCTCTCCCTCATTCCACCATTTTATACTATCTAACCCTGTGGGTTTAATTAGTAGAAAAAGGATAAGGAAGACTCACCACTTCGATGGGGCAGTGGAGGGGTTTCCTACTCAGGACCGTCAGCGATTCCAGGAAGACAAACATGCTCTGTCTCGAATGCTGCCAACAGCTGATGAGAAGACGTACCGTCACGCGTTTATCACAGGCTGCGCTCCGTAACGCATCATCAATGACGGGCCAGAGCCTTGGAAAGGAAAATTAGGGAGGTGACCTCGATGGAAAAATTTCCAGGATGCCTTATCTAAAGGAGGCTAAAGGGTTTTTAAGTTGAGAAGTCCAGATAACAAAGAGGATCAGACAGAGACCTTCCCAATTTCCTGGAGTATAAGTGGGGGAAGAGGCAGAGCAGAGATTGGCGAGACTCTGTATCTAGAACCACTCTCAATCAAGTCAGGAAAATAATGGTGCGGTGACTTCAATGCCCAGAATTCCCTAGCCAACATCTTTAAGATGGATGGATGGATGGATGGATGGATGGATGGAAGGAAGGAAGGAAGATGGTGGGAGAAAAGAAGGAAGGAAGAAAAAAAGAGAAAGAGAGAGAGAGGAAGGGAAGCAAGGAAGGAAGATGGTGGAGGAAAGAAGCAAGAAAGGTATGGAAAAGAAAGAGGAAGAAAGAGAAAGAGAGAGAGAGGAAGGAAGATAGATGGTGGGAAGAAAGAAGGTAGGAAGGAAGGAAGGAAAAAGAAAGAGAGGAAGGAAGGAAGAAAGATAGATGGTGGGAGGAAAGAAGGTAGGAAGGAAGGAAGGAAACAGAAAGAGAAAGAAACGGGAAGGGAAGGGAAGGAAGGAAGGAAAAAGAAAAGAGAGGAAGGAAGGAAGGAAGATGGTGGGAGGAACGAAGGTAGGAAGGAAGGAAAAAGAAAAGAGAGGGAGGGAGGAAGGAAAGAAGATGGTAGGAGGAAAGGTAGGAAGGAAGGAAGGAAAAAGAAAAAGAAAGAAAGAAAGAGGAAGGAAAGGGAAGGGAAGGGAAAGGACGGAAGGAAGGAAGGAAATGAGATCACCTTCTCGATTTACAGTATATACACTGCGGCTCGTAATCCATCACAGAAATATAGATGAATTCTTGAGCGTCTTCAATCGTGCTCAAAATGGCGGTGAGGTCAGACGTCCGTCCGGTGGAGCACAGAGCCGGCGGGGAGCTCTGCAGTCGAAAAGAACAGAGTTACAAAGAGCCCCGATTTCTACCTGCTCCGTCTTCCGAGGCCACCTGGCTCCAAACAGGTGACCTTGGCGGAAGAAAACCAGACAGCTCACCTTGTCCGGGTGAAACTCGATGCCAGCTGAAATCTACCACGTTTCAAAAACACCCGAAGGAAAACCGTGGCTTTAGACCGTTTTAAACATATTTTATGTGAATTTTTAGGCAAGCCATCACCCTAGATCAGCTGTACTGCACATGTGCTCACCGGCCAACTCCTCTCCTCTCCTTCTTTCCTTCTTTCCTTTCCTTTCCTTTCCTTTCCTTTCCTTTCCTTTCCTTTCCTTTCCTTTCTTTTCCTTTCCCTTCTTTTTTCTTTTCTTTTCCTTTCCTTCTTTCCTCTCCTCTCCTCTCCTCTCCCCTCCCCTCCTCTCCTTCTTTCCTTTCTTCCTTTCTTTTTCTTTCGTTCCTTCCTTCCTTCCTCCCTTCCCTTCTTTTCCTTTCCTTTCTTTTTTCTTTTCTTTTCCTTTCCTTTCCTTTTTTCCTCTCCTCTCCTCTCCTCTCTCCTCCGTCCCCTCCCCTCCCCTCCTTTCCTTTTCTTCCTCTCCTCTCCTTTCCTTTCCTTTCCTTTCCTTTCCTTTCTTTTTCCTTTCCTTTCCTTTCCTTTCCTTTCCTTTCTTTTCCTTTCCTTTCCTTTCCTTTCCTTTCCTTTCCTTTCCTTTCCTTCCTTCCTCCCCTCCCTCCCCTCCCCTCCCCTCTCCTTTCCTTTCCTTTCCTTTCCTTTCCTTCCCTTCCCTCTTCCCTTCCTCTCCCTCCCTCCCTTCCTTCCCCTTCCTTTCCTTTCCTTTCCTTTCCTTTCCTTTCCTTTCCTTTCCTTTCCTTTCCTTTCCTTTCCTTTCCTTTCCTTCTTTCCTTTCCTTTCCTTTCCTTTCCTTCCCTTCCCTTCCCTTCCCTTCCCTCTTCCCTTCCCTTCCTTTCCTCTCCCTTCCTCCCTCCCTTCCTTCCCCATCACTGGAGGTTTTGAAGAACAGATTGGAAAACCATTTCTCCAAAACATTATAGAGCCTCCTGTTTGAGCAGGGGTTGGACTCGAGACCTCCAAGGTCCCCTCCAACTCCGATTGGTTTGATTTTTAGGGGCATGCAATCACCAAGTTGTTTCCCTTCTACCTTCCCAATTTCATTTCTCCCCTCCCTCAAAAAATCCCCCTGCTGTCCAGATGTATGGCATCCAGCTGCCATCATTCTTCCTCCCTGTCTGGGCCGGCTGAAGAGATCTGGACAATGAAGTCCACACATCTGCAGGATTTTAAACCGTCGTTGTTGTTGTTTCCACACAAACACACTTACCGAAATATAGACCTGGGCCTCTACCCCATTTAGTTGAATCTTCCGAGGTTCCTCCAGGCTGGATTTGGCCGCCAGATCCCTGGGCCAGGTGGTGGGCAAGGAGGCTCCCTCTTTGCCCAAGATCCGGTACATGGCAAAGATCCGGTGCAGATCCTTAGCCAGACAGCTACAATTGTAGAGGGCAATTCCCAGCTCCTTCACCTAAGGAGAAAAAACGATCCGTGAACATCTTGCTGGAAGATCCTCAGATTTACTTCTTCAGGGGCTGTAATCTTCCATAGGACCGGCCCATAGATTTCCACTGTTCTCCTCTCCTCTTCCTTCTGTGCATCCATTCTGTGCATCAGGCACCGGACCCAGCTGTTCCTCCTCTTCCTCATCAGCCGCCTGCAGACCTGGGGGCTGTTGACTCTCCATCTGAGGGCCGACGGACGGCACAGGCTCCGCCTCCGTCTCTCTCTCTGGCACCCCCATTCCCTCTTCCCCCCTCAGAGCCCTGATGCTGACCCTGACTCCCACGCCGCCTCCTCTCCTCTGATTCAGCTGTTGGAGGGGCCGGCGGCCGACGGGCCATAACACTCAGGTCCTCGACAACCATCACGCAATCAAAAGGATTGGCGCGTCCAAAGAGTCACTAAACAAACGGTTGTAAGTCAGGAGCGCCTGTGCCTCATTTCACCACTGCCCCAAAGGAGATACCTGAGTAAGGGCACGCCAGTCCATGTTAGCACTGCCGATGTAGAGGTGTTTCCCATCCACGACCCACAATTTGGTGTGCACAATCCCACCGGTCAGTTCCTTCATTTTCACATACCGTACGTCTGCCCCTGGAGAGCGAGATTGTAAACGAATCTCTCTTTACAGCTGACACCATTAAACACGCTGATTTGATCTGTCCCCCTCTACACACACCCACAAAAACACAGCCAGTCGAGGGTTAAAGAAGCACTTGGCACACACCACAGTCCTTATCTCCAACTTGGCAGCGATATTCACACCGTCTGCCAAGTGCTTTAATTGTTCACAGAAAGAAAATCACATACGTAGCTTTGCCAAAATCCGTTCTTTTAGCAGCTTCAGGCTACAATGACTACCAGATTGAGTTTTGTTCGTCACAGGGATCACTGACCACCACCCTCTCTTATATAGTCTCTGGGTGTGATCCAGTGACTCATTGGTCCTGTGACTCAAGTCCAGTGACTCAGGTCTATTCTCTCGCACCCCTCCTCAGCTGCTGCAAGCGCTTATCTCGCCTTCGTTGACGTGCGTCCAGGAATGACGTCTCTCCCTCACTCTCATCTGAGACACCTGTTTCCCCACTACTTTGCTCTCTTTCAGCTGGCACCTGAGACGGTGCCAGAGGGGGGGTGGGCTGGGAGATCTGGCTGGCTCCTCTTCCTCATGCTCAGAGCTTCCTTCCTCCAATGGGATAGGCTCAGAGGACGGGGCCAGAACACTGATTTTCTTCCAATTCCTAGCAATGTTTCTTGGCATGTTTTAGTCCTACTGTACTAAAGTAGTCCCTAAGTAACGACTGTAATGGAGCCTGCGCATTGCGGTCGTAGGTTGTCTGCCAGTTCTTGTTCTGACTTAGGCTTCCCAAGAACACGAAGCAGACTCCTTGTCCCAACAAAAAAACCTTTTTATGAAGTGACTGTGAATTCCTCTAATTCCCATCCAGCAAAGTCTTTCAAGGGAGAATTTACAGTCACAGAACTTTATCTGGCTTGGAGAGCTGCTAGGCCCGATATCTTCAAAAGTTGGCAAGGAGTCTCGGAGAGTCCGGAACCAATTAAGCGAACTAATTGCCTCCTGCAAACTCCACTCCCCTTTCGCTCCTCTTTTATTCCCTCTGGGAGGGGCCATTCACCATCCACTCGTGGCTTTACTCCTGAGTCGACCCTTGTTTTTTAGCTGTTCCCTTCCATCTGGCAACTCCGCACATGCACACACTGGGAACAGGCTCCAGCTGTTCTTCTGCCTCACTGATGTCTGACTCCGAAGGCAGCTGATAACTGTCAGATGGCCCTGGCTGACGCAGAGCCCTCGTCTGAGCAGGGGGCTGGACTAGAAGACCTCCAGGGTCCCTTCCAACTCTGTTATTCAGCTATCTCCTTACAGATACATTACCGTCACGGGCCAATTCATCAGTGTCGTCTTCGGATGATTGAGGGCTATTCACCGCGATCTCCAACTTCACCCCCCGGGAAGGCAGGCTGCGCAGCATATTAAACACCTCCAGGCCCTGCGGAGTAACACAAAAATGACAACGTTTGTGGGACTCGATCCTACATGAGAGGAGAATGCCGGCCGAGCCCATTCTGACGTTCTGCCTTTCATTCGTGCAGCTCAGTTCTCCTTGTCAAATAACTCTCGGAGCCTGATTGGACTCCACTTCAGGTAGTCCTCGACTTACGGCCACAAAAGGGGTTTGGAAAATTCATTATTAAGCGGCATGGTTGTTCAGTGAGACATCACAGGACAAACACCCAATTATATCCCTCTTTTTTTTTTTGCTCTGGTCGTGAATGAATCACCGTGGTCACTAAGCGAGACAGGTGACCTGTAGGGGTTGAAGAATGACGTCGGGCCGAATGCAGCACGCTGCTTCCATTTCTGGTGTCATTGTATCTTCTTCCTGGATTATCTCATTCTTGCTCTGGTCTGTGTTATCTGACTTTCTTCTGAGTGGGTGAACAGGGAGGAGGATTTGCCTATTAGAACACTGTTGCTGTCCTGCCGTTTATCTGCCTGTGTAAAACTGTATAAAAAATAAAGCTCTCTGCAAGAGCAAGAGAGGCATCTTTGATCAGAGCAAAAGCCCGGACCTCTGATTTACATCAGTGACCATGACTTATGACCTTCCCTGCTGCCTTCCCTGTAAACTTTCCAGTTGGAAAGGTCAGAAATGATGATCGTGAGACCACAGGACACAGCAATACTTGTAATTGTGTCCTGGGTGATTGTGTAATTGTGTCCCTGTGTCATGTGATCTCACTTTTTGTGACCTTCGGACAAGCAAAGTCAATGGGGAAGCCAGATTCTCTTTAACAACCCTATTCCTAACGTAACAACAGCAACGGCAGCGATTCGCTTAGTGACTGTGATAAGCAAGGTTGTAAAACGGGACAAAACTCACTTTCCAACTGTCTCGCTTTAGCAACAGATATTTTGGGCTGAAATGTGGCCGTAAGTCGAGGGAATCGCCTGTCACGGCAAAGGAGTGGCTGCAAAGTTGCTGGATCGCCGCCATCGTAACCGGGAAAGGGCACTAAATGAGGGAGTCGCTAAACGAGAACGCCCTGTGGATGGAACACAAGATCTCTTTGGCTCAGTCCATTTGTCTGAAATGGTATAGGGTTTCCTGCCTGAGAAGGGGGTTGGACTAGAAGACCTCGAAGGTCCCTTCCAATTCAGTTCAGTTCAGTTCAGTTCAGTTCAGTTCAGTTCAGTTCAGTTCTGTTCTGTTCTGTTCTGTTCTGTTCTGTTCTGTTCTGTTCTATTCTATTCTATTCTATTCTATTCTATTCTATTCTATTCTATTCTATTCTATTCTATTCTACTCTACCCTACCCTACCCTACCCTACCCTACCCTACCCTACCCTACCCTACCCTACTCTACTCTATATTCTATTCTATTCTGCTCTAATTCTATTCTATATTCCTATTCCTACTCCTGTCCTGCTATGTTTTGTTCTGTTCTGTTCTGTTCTATCCTATTTCATTATTCTATTCTATTCTATTCTATTCTATTCTATTCTATTCTGTTCTGTTCTGTTCTGTTCTGTTCTGTTCTGTTCTGTTCTGTTCTGTTCTGTTCTGTTCTATTCTATTCTATTCTATTCTATTCTATTCTGCTCTAATTCTACTCTACTCTACTCTACTCTACTCTACTCTACTCTACTCTACTCTACTCTACTCTACTCTATTCTATTCTGCTCTAATTCTATTCTATTCTATATCCCTATTCCTATTCTATTCTGTTCTGTTCTGTTGTATTCTATTCTATTCTATCCTATACTATTCTATTTCATTATGCTATTTTCTTCTCTTCTCTTCTCTTCTCTTCTCTTCTCTTCTCTTCTCTTCTCTTCTCTTCTCTTCTCTTCCTCTTCCTCTTCCTCTTCCTCTTCCTCTTCCATTCTATTATTCTACTCTATTCCATTCTATTGTATTCTCTTCCATTCCATTCCCTCCCCCAATTCCTGACACGAGGCTTAGACTCCAGAAGAGATCCAGAGTGGATCCTTTTACGCTGGTGTCCCCGACCGACACAACTGACCTGCGTCGCCGAAGCATCTTCCATTTGTAAATCGGAGTCTCGGAGGGTAAAGTAGAAAGCCCCAATTTCTACCACGCTGTTGGCTTCCGAGAGGAGATTCATCCACCCTTCGTAAGTGGTGGGATTTTGAGGACTCGAAGACGGATACTGTAAGCTGTCTGGGATGCTCTCCAGAAGGACCAGGCTAGGAACGAGGGAAAGGAAAATTAAAACCAAGGGAGTCAGCAGCGATGGGGTTGACCCAAGCTTGAGAACCAACATCTGGAGAACGTTTCCGGGCATAAAATAAATGCGGAGAACTTGCCTGCACTGAGAGCTGCATTCTTCCCCCTCGTTCCACAGCGTTGTCAATTTTTTCCACATTAAAGATCTGTTTCCAAGGACGAGAGAGGCGGGGACTCCGTGGTTCCATACGAGCCCGCAGATAAGGATCAGGAGGAGGAAGAAGAGAAGGAAACAGAGAGAAGACCAGGAGAACTTGGAGAACTAAGGAGAAAATGTGAGGGAAGACAAGAGAGGTTGACTTAGGACAGTGTTTTTTCGAAGTTGATCCCTTGAAGATGGGTGGACTACGACTCCCAGAATCCCCCAACCAGCATGCTTTAAGAGGAGTGGACTTCAACTCCCAGAATCCCCCAGCCAACATACTTTAAGAGGGGTGAACTTCAACTCCCAGAATCCCCCAGCCAGCATGCTTTAAGAGGGGTGGTCTTCCACTCCCAGAATCCCCCAACCAGCATGCTTTAAGGGGGATGGGCTTCCACTCCCAGAATCCCCCAACCAGCATGCTTTAAGAGGGGTGGACTTCAACTCCCAGAATCCCCCAGCCAGCATGCTTTAAGAGGGGTGGGCTTTGACTATTAGAATCCCCCAGCCAGCATGCTTTAAGAGGGGTGGGCTTTGACTATTAGAATCCCCCAGCCAGCATGCTTTAAGAGGAGTGGACTTCAACTCCCAGAATCCCCCAGCCAGCAGGCTTTAAGAGGAGTGGACTTCAACTCCCAGAATCCCCCAGCCAGCATGCTTTAAGAGGGGTGGGCTTCAACTCCCAGAATTCCCCAACCGGCCTGCTTTTCAGAGTTGGAAGAGTTCCACAAGACTTAAAAATATTGCCACTGAGAGAAGGAGTTGAAGATTATACAATTCCGGGCAGCAAAGGACCAACCATCTACCT
Source organism: Coluber constrictor foxii (assembly GCA_038048745.1). NCBI lineage: Eukaryota > Metazoa > Chordata > Lepidosauria > Squamata > Colubridae > Coluber > Coluber constrictor. The sequence goes on from CM075975.1 coordinate 9,341,150, forward strand.
TGAACAATTTCTGGTGGACTTCTTTTGCTGATGAAGCTTTATGTGGCAACTTGGTGCTCTCCATCTTCTTCATTGGGGGTACCTTGATTCTTGGGGTGATTTCGGTCCAGGCTTCTGGTCTCGACTCCCTCCGGGTTTCAATTGGTCTTCTCAGGCTGGGTGTGATTGTGTCTTCTGGATGTCCAACCTTAGCACTTCGTGGTTTTGAGGTGTCCAAGATTTGCAGCAGAGACTGTCGATCCTTCACCACTTCCCACTGAATATTTGGAGTGTCTAACTATGGATCGAGGGAAAGTAGAGATGGTTTGACTTCCTCCTTTGGGTGAACCAACCAACCAACCAACCATACCATCATCCATGATCAAGAACGTGGCTGAGATATGGTCTTCTAAAATATTGGGGTTGGGTTGGGTTAAACCAACAGAGGTAGCTTGTAAACCATGGTTTTTGATACGATAGGGGTCCAAAACTGGTCTAATTTTTCAGTCAAATAATAAACATGGCTCGGAATACACTTAATATCCTGGCTTGTCAGTTAAACAGTTAATCATGATTGGAGGAAAATAAACAGTTAATCATGATTGGGGGAAAATACAGTTCTAACCAGGGGTGAAATCCAGCAGGTTCTGACAGGTTCTGGAGAACCGGTAGCGGAAATTTTGAGTAGTTCGGAGAACTGGCAAATACCACCTCTGGCTGGCCTCAGAGTGGAGTGGGAATGGAGATTTTGCAGTATCCTTCCCTTGACGTGGTGTAGGAATGGAGATTTTGCAGTATCCTTTCCCTGGAATGGGGAGGGAATGGGGATTTTGCAGTATCCTTCCCCTGGAGTGAGGAGGGAATGGAGATTTTGTAGTATCCTTCCCCTGCCACGTCCACCAAGCCACACCCATCCACCAAGCCACGCCCCCAGAACCGGTAGTAAAAAAATGTGGATTTCACCACTGGTTCTAACTCATTGGCTTATTGAAAAGGCTGATCCATCCCCTATTTTAGGGAACTGCTTTAACGTCCAAATATCCCCCATCGAAATGAATCGGCTGTGAATCAAACGTGGAAGTCGCTTTTGAAAGAAAACGCAGGCGAATTCCCTCCCCCAAAATTCGAAGGGGGCTTCCGACAAGCAAAATCAATGGAGGACGCTGGATCTGCTTAACGACCAGGTGATCCATCTAACGTCTGCAGCGATTTTGCTTAACAAACCGAAGCACAAAGGTAAAATCAGGCATAGCCATCTTGGTTATTTATAATAACCAAGTTAGGAACAGAATAACTTGGTTAGCAACAGAAATTCTGGTTTTGATGTGATCTTAAGATTTTAAGTTTTTTTTTTAAAAAAATGCTAATAAATAAAGATCAGATCTTTGTTCTGTCTGATACATTTTGGGGAAGGGGGGATTTAATTTGTCCCAGTTTCTAAGTGTGCCCACCACAAGGTGACACCACACAATGCCATCACCGCAAAAACACAGAAGCTCTGACTGGCACAGGATGAACCATCTGTCTTCAGAAACGTGACACAAACAAACTTGGATCTTCTCCAGGCCTTTTGCCCCCAACTCCGTTACCTCCTTTCCCCTCTCTGGATGTGGGGAAGGGTCTTCCTTCAACTCCAGTCTCCTCAGCCTCACAAAGGGGGGCTGTAAAGGAAAATGGGATGAAATTGTCTTTGGTGGGACCTCACAAGCGTTTCGCTTCTCCAGAACTACCCAACCTGGGTGTCCGCACCCATGATCTAACTGATGGAATATCTAACAGAGTTGGAAGGGACCTTGTGGGTCATCTAGTCTGACCCCCACCCAAGCAGGAGACCCTACACCATTTCTGACAGATGGCAGTCCAGTCTCTTCTTGAAAGCCTGCAGGGATGAAGCTCCCACAACTTCTGAAGGCAACTTCTGTTCCATCGGTTGATTGTTCTGTCAGAAAATTCCTTATTTCCAGGTTGAATTTCTCCTTCTCTAGTTTCCATCCATCCATGGCCTTCAAGGATGCTTTGGAAAATAGCTTGACCCCCTTCCTCCTCTCTGTGACAGCCCCCCAAATATTGGAAGATCTTCTCCTGTCTCCCCTGGTCCTTCTCTTCCCTAGACTAGCCAGGCCCAATTCCTGCAACCGTTCATCGTATGTTTTAGCCTCCAGTCCCCTCATCATCCTGGTTGCTCTTCTCTGCACTCTTTCTAGAGTCTCCACATCGTTTTTTATAGTGTGGTGACCAAAACTGGCCTTAATAAGGTTTATAGAGTGGTGTTAGTACTTCCCTTGATCTTGATTGTATCCCTCTGTTAATGCAACTTAGCTTTTTTAATGCATTTAATTTAATTTAATTTAATTTAATTTATTATTATTAGTAGTAGTAGTAATAGTAGTAATAATAATAATAATAATAATATATTAGTTTAGTTTAGTTTACTGTATTTTTATATCACCCTTCTCCCGAAGGACTCATGAGGGTGCACAGCCATACTAAAAACAGTAACGCATAAAAATTAAAAACCAATTAAAATAATTCAATCCCTTGGCTGTTGTTTAAAACCCCAAATTAATATTAATAATACATTTAATTTAATGTTAATGCATTTAATGCATTGGCTTTTTCGGCCGCCGCCGCGCACTGTTGGCTCCTATTTAATTGATTTTCCACTAAGATTCCAAGATCCCTACCAACAATCTCCGTTCCCCGGGATCCAGGGGAGAAAAAAAATGGCTTGAGGGAGGGTGATTTCTTATTTCAAGCAGGCCAAAGGGGAACAGATGTTAAGGAGGAAGACCACCAGGCCATACTGCCCTTCTTTTAATAGTCTCTGAACGTATGTAACCATACGCCTCTTCTGAATCCGCCGAAGGATCCTGGCAACCACTGATGGCAGGAAAAATCCCTGATACTAACCATCTCTTTATTTTTTGGGGGAGGGAGGGATCGACTTTGGGACAGTGATCAACCGATCCAACTGATTTCCAGGGCTTCCCGCCCAAAAAAATCAGTGGGCACGCGAGCGATGCCGTAACTCAGCTCCAGCACGTATCTGTGGGCCAGCCAACTGATTTTGGGGCCTTTCGGTCCCACCGGAAGTTGGGAAATGGGCTTTTTTTTGTTTCCGGCCTCCAGAGGGCCTCCGGGGGATGGGGAAGGCAATTTTCACCCTCCCCAGGCTCCTAGAAAGGCTCTGGAGCCTGGGGAGGGTGAAAAAACAGGCCTATCGGGCCATCACGTGCTAAAAGTGGGGGGGGGGAACATGCGTGCAAATGCGCAGGGGCGGGATGCATTGAATTATGGGTGTAGGCACACACGTGGGTGACCTACCCACACTCCCCCCCCCCCGCTTTTGGCACGTGGCGGCAAAAAAGTTAGCCATCACTGATGTAGGGAGATTCTCCATCCTCCGGGTCATCGTTATCCTTTTTTTTTTTTTCCCAAGAGACAACTGGACTTTCTGACAACGTTTCGCTTCTCATCCCAGAAGCTCCTTCAGCTTTTTTGCTGAAGCTTCTTCGCTTCCCAGAAGCTTCTCGGATGGAGAAGCGAAACGGAAAGCAAAAACGGAAAGCAAAAACTTTCTGTTTCAAAGCAAAAACTGAAAGCCCAGTTGCCTCTTGGGGAAAAAAACAAAACAAAAAACGACACACCGGTGGGACATTTTAGCCAATCGAACGAGTTAAGATTTTAAATCGATACCCGCCCCAGGGACGCTCAGCCGTGTATCCCATAAAAAACAACGTTTTTCACCGGTTGAACGTGGTTGGAAGAGCTGCTTTACTGTAGACCGCAAAGAAATTGTACGCAGGCAGTCTTCAACGTACGATCGGTCACATCGCTATTCGAAGTTCTGACTTCTGTCCTACCCTGGGGTCGCATGACTGCATATTGAGCGCTGGGCAACCAATCACGTCCGTGATGGGAAGCCTCAATTACAGTTGTAACTCAAAGACTGTAACCAGCATGGATAGGTCCACCCCATCTCTAAATCCTAAGCCACTGATAGCGAATCTTTTTGGTGCCCAAATTGGTATGGGCGTGGATGCGCAGATCAGCTGGCTAGTGTGCATTTGCTCTAGCCAGCTGGTCTTTGGTTTTCCAGCATGCGCCTGCACGCCGACCAGCTGATCTTTGCGGGCGCCACAGCACCAGAAACCCAAAGAGCAGCTGGCCGGTGCATGCACGCCTGGTTTTTGACCATTTTTCGAGTCGTTTTCAGGCTGTTTTTCGGGCTAAAAAGAGCACGGAAAACAGTCAGAAAACAGCCGGAAAACGACCTGTTTTTTGGCTGTTTTTCGGGCTGTTTTCCGGTGCTTTGGCACCCACGAAGACCAGCTGGCCAGTGCACATGTGCCTACTGGAAATCAGAAGAGTAGCTGGCGATGGCTCTGCATGCCACCTCTGGCTTCGCCATCGTGGTCCTAGGCGTTTTTCTCCCAATTTACGAGTCTTTTGCCTGTACTTTTTCAAGCTTTGAGAGTTATTCATTTGTCTGAAATGGTTTAGGGTTTCCTGCCTAAGAAAGGGGTTGGACTAGAAGATCTCCAAAGTCCCTTCCAACTCTGTTATTCTATTCTATTCTATCCCATATTCTATTCTATTCTATTCTATTCTATTCTATTCTATTCTATTCTATTCTATTCTATTCTATTCTATTCTATTCTATTCTATTCTATTCTATTTTCTTCTCTATACTCTCCTCTATTCTATCTCCTCTCTTCTCTCTTCTCTCTTCTCTCTCTTCTACTCTACTCTACTCTACTCTACTCTACTCTACTCTACTCTACTCTACTCTACTCTACTCTACTCTATTTTCTTCTTTATACTCTCTTCTCTATATTCTCCTGTATTCTATCTCCTCTCTTCCCTCTTCCCTCTTCCCTCTTCCCTCTTCCCTCTTCCCTCTTCCCTCTTCCCTCTTCCCTCTTCTATTCTATTCTATTCTATTCTATTCTATTCTATTCTATTCTATTCTATTCTATTCTACTCTACTCTACTCTACTCTACTCTACTCTACTCTACTCTACTCTACTCTACTCTACTCTACTCTACTCTACTCTACTCCATGTTTACATAATGGTTCAACCTAGCCTGAGAATTTTTAATCCCTGTTTGTCATCTTGAAAAGGGGGAACTCGATGCCAGCAATCTTTTCGCCAAACTTGCTCAAGATCCTTCCCGGATCCCAGGAGCAATTTTGTGTGTCTCTTCCATCGAATAGAGCCTGATCCTTAATTTGGAGAAGGGAAGGGGATCCAGAGCAGGAATCAACCAGCTCTTCCTAGTGTCCCCTATCTTGGAACGAAACATAAGCCGAACATCTGACGTAGGATGAACTCAACACTTACTAAGACTTTCTCTTTCTCTGCTCGTCGCCCGACGTCCAGCTGAGCTCCTGATTCCGAAGGAGTTCCTGGCAGATCTGGTTGCTCCTTGGTGAAATCTATAACTTGCTTCTTGTAAGCTCTGATGCTTTCTCGGGGCTGCAGGATGTCATCGGCCCGACTTCTGGGGTGTTGAGGTTCGTTCTGGGTTGTGGTTCAGAAATCACAGAAGTGTTTAATCAGAAATGAACCGACACTCTCATCACTAGCAAACTAGTGCCAGGAAATTGAGGAAGTGTTCTCCAGTGGGTGGTGCATCTACACTTCCTGTGTAGAAATACGCACAGAGAGAGAGAGAGAGATACACAACACTCACGGATGTACACAAATATAGACACTAGTCATGCTTGACTTCGGGCTGCCTTGAAGGGCTGACACCATAACAATCTCTAGCTGGTCTTGAAAAGGAAGATTAACCAGAGTGGTTATAACAATCTAAGCTCCGGAGCCCACTATAACAGCATTGCCAAAAAGGTATTAAGAATTATTAACCTTATCTTGCGAAGCTTCTTCTCCGGTAACATTATACTGCTAACTAGGGCCTACAAAACCTTTGCCAGACCAATTCTTGAACACAGCTCATCCACCTGGAATCCACAGTGTATATTGGACATTAACACGACTGGGCGGGTCCAGAGGTATTTCACGAGAAGAGTCCTCCACTCCTCCGCTCACAAACAGAACCCCTTATATCACCAGAATTCTAGCCTTGGACAATCTGGAACTGCACTGCACTGCAGTCCGATCTAAGCCTAGTACACAAAATTGTCCGCTACGACGTCTTACCTTGTCAACAACTTCTTCAGCTTCAACCTCAATAATACATGAGCAAACAATAGATACAAACTCAAGGTAAATCGCTCCAAACTCAGTTGCAGAAAATACGACTTCAGCGACAGAGTGGTCAACGCCTGGAAATGCTCTACCTGACAACATTGCTACATCCTCAAACCCTCAACAGCTTCAACCTTAAACTGTCTACTGAGGACTTCACCCCATTCCTAGGAGGTCCGTAAAGGGGCCTGCATAAGCGCACCAGCGTGGCTTCCATCCCTGTCTTACTGTCCTCATTTATCTGTACTTACTTCCTTTGTTTATGTTTATACCTATACCAGCTATTGGTATAGGCTATTGAATGTAATTTATATAATGAATGATCTATAGGGCCTGACTCTGAGTACGGAGATAATGGAGAGTTATAGATGGAGACAAAGATGAAGAGCTGGAGAGATGGACATGGAGATACGAGAGATGGGTAGAGGGACATGGAGATAGAGCTGGAGAGATGGGCATGGGGAGGGACATAGACATAAAGACAGAGAAATGGGAAGGTGACGATGGAGAGATGGAGACAATGGAGATAGAGCTGGAGAGATGGGGAGGGAGATGAGGAGATGGAGACGAAGATGGAAAAGGAGAGATGGGGAGATGAAGGTGAAGAGATGGACAGAAGGACATGGGGATAGAGATGGAGATGGAGAGATGGACATGGATATGGAGAGAGAGATAGAGATAGAGATAGAGATAGAGATAGAGATAGAGATAGAGATAGAGATAGGGATAGGGATAGGGATAGGGATAGGGATAGGGATAGAGATAGAGATAGAGATAGAGATAGAGATAGAGATAGAGATAGAGATAGAGATGATAGAGATAGAGATAGAGATAGAGATAGAGATAGAGATAGAGATAGAGATAGAGATAGAGATAGAGATAGAGATAGAGAGAAAGAGATGAAGAGATGGAGATGGAGATGGAGATATGGGGAGGGAAATGAGGAGATGGAGACGAAGATGGAAAAGGAGAGATGGGGAGATGAAGGTGAAGAGATGGACAGAAGGACATGGGGATAGAGATGGAGAGATGGACATGGATATGGAGAGATAGAGATAGAGACAGAGACAGAGACAGAGACAGAGACAGAGACAGAGACAGAGACAGAGATAGAGATAGAGATAGAGATAGAGAGAAAGAGATGAAGAGATGGAGATGGAGATATGGGGAGGGAAATGAGGAGATGGAGACAAAGATGGAAAAGGAGAGATGGGGAGATGAAGATGAAGAGATAGAGAGATGGACACAGGGATAGAGCTGGAGAGCTGGAGTTGGAGAGATGGAGATAAAGAGATGGACATGGGAGATGGACATAGACATAAAGATAGAGAAATGAGGAGATGAAGAGATGGACATTGACATGCAGATAAAGACAGAGATGGAGAAAAGGGGAGATGGAGAGTTGGACATGGACATGGAGATAAGAGATGGAGATAGATCTATTCAGCAAAGAAAGTAGGAGACTCCACTACAGCTTTGAATGAAGAAGGATATAATCCTTCAACATTATTCTTTATTCCTATCACACAGACAAGCAGCTACATGCAGTATCTTTAATTTAATATGTAAATACATAAAAATAGCTTTTATGGATATCTTCCTCAGTTACACATTTTTAAAGCCAATTTTGTTTTGTTTTGTTTTGTTTTTTTGAAATCCCCCTGCTGTCATGGCGGTTAGCTCTGGTTGGCTTCCTAACACCAACTTGTGTTAATTTAGCTCGCTGGGGAGTTTTCCCCGGCAGAGCGAGGGCACAGATGTTTCTACAGCTGCAGAGATAGCAGCAGCAAAGGCATCTCTCTCTCCTCTCTCTCTCTCTCTGCCTTTGAATGCACACACCACAACAACTGCCAAGCTTTGAAAGCAAGATATAAAAGCTCTTTGAAAAGAGAAATGGGCCAGCAGAAATTGTGCGATCGAAATCGACGACGTCGACTGCATAGAAGGAAAACTTACATGCAGTATAAGTTTTCTTGTATAAAATGTTTTATAGATGGCATTTCGCACCGGCAAGACTGGCAAAAATGTTTAAAGACAGATCGGACAAATGTTGGAAGGGTAATCAAGCACCTGGCACATTTTACCACATGTGGTGGACATGCCCAAGAGTGAGAAAATATTGGGCAAAAATATACACGCGGCTGGAAAAAAATGATAAAACTACATATAGACCTCAAACCAGAGATATTTGTGCTGGGCATTCTACCAGAAAAAACATGATTAAAAAAAGGACTGCATATTTGATTTTGCATATATTAACGGAAACTAGAATTGTATTTGCGCAACAATGGAAAAGTGATGAGATCCCGTCTGAGGGGAATGTAATTTAAAAACATATTAGATTGTGCAAAAATGGATAGACTTGCTATTAAAGAGGAAGAAGAAATAGAAATGGATAGACCCAGAGCCATATTGGTGGGCACGCAAGTATTGCCATAGCTCAACTCCGGCGTGAATGCGCACGCCAGCCTGGTTTTCGGGCCTTCTGGGCCCACCGGAGGTTGGGAAACAGGCTGTTTCCAGCCTCTGGAGGGCCTCCAGGGGAGATAAGGCCCGTTTTTTGCCCTCCCCAGGCTCCAGAAGCTTTCTAGGTCTCACCGGAAATCAGCAAACTGACTGTTTCCAGCCTCCAGAGGGCCTCCCGGGTGGGGTGGGGAAGGCTGTTTTCATTCTCCGTAGGCTCCAGTAAAGCCTCTGGAGCCTGGGGAGGGCAAAAAATGGGCCTACCGGGCCCACCGGGCCATCGCGTGTCAAAAGCAGGGGAGTCATGTGGGCATATGCAGGGGGATGCATTGAATTATGGGTGTGGGCACACGCATACGTGACACCCCCCCCCCTCTTCCGACATTTGGCACACGACGGCAAAAAGATTAGCCATCACTGGGATAGACTAACACTTGCTATTAAAGATACAGAACAAACTGACTATTTCTTGATATAGGACACATTTTAACAATGGGTAGATAATAGAAATAGAAATTAGAAAGGAAGAGAGATAAAGGGAGGAAGTGGTACAGAGGAGAGTCGTTAAAGAAGATGATATTAAATGTTAAATATTAAGGTTATTACAGTATAATGTTATTATATTATTAATACGATGGGTGATGACTAAATATAACGAAGATGTATAAATACGACGATCTAAACATAATTGTATCCAGAATACACCCTGTTTGATTAAAATTGAGCGTTACATAAATAAAACAAATAAAACAGAGGAAAAAAAAAAGAGAGAGAAAGAGAGAGAGATGTGGGCCATTTGACCAGCCTGGACAATGTTCCTTAACCCCAAAGGACACTCAAACGTGCCTCACTCAGTAAAACCATTTCTGAGTTTGCTATTTCAAAGACCGACATCGAATTTATCTACAAGCAAAATCAGCGTTTGGCTTCTAACATCTACGCTCCGCTCAAAAATAGTTTCGAGAGAGTTTCGGGCTGAATCGAAGTATTATTTTTGTCTCTGGCTTCTGCTTTTTTTTTCTTTTTTAAATCTAAAGATGGCAGAAAATACACGTTGCCTGCAAAGACAAGATTATCCTGTCCTTCCCGAGGAATTTTTTAAATATTTTTACTACCGTTTGTAGACAGCTTTTAAAGCAGGTTAAAAAAAAAAAACAAGCCACATCTAAGCCCGCCAGAAAGGAGAACAATATTTTTTTTTTAAAAAAATTTAAAAACCCGGAGAAATGCTAATAAACAATGTCACAACAACACAAGAGGAATGACGATAGAAAAACAGGATCCAAAATGGACACCGTCATAATGAAACTAGCTGCCAAAGCAGAAGAAAAGAATTCGGCCCCTCCTACAGTATTTTTAATTTTAGTTGTTTTTTTAATCCCGAACTTTATTATTTTTATAAATAACTCTAGGCGGCCAACATACCTAAATCAGATAATCCTCGACTTACAACAGTTTTTTTTAGTGACAATTCGAACAAACTGACTTGTGACCATTTTCCAAACTTACGACCGTTGCACCATCTTTGTGGGCATGTGATCAAAATTGGGACTGACTCGTATTTATGACAGTTCCGGTGTCCTTAGATCATGTGGTCCCCTTTTCTGGCTTTCTCACCAGCAATGTCCATGAGGAAGCAAGATTCACTTAACGAGTGTGTTACTAATTTAACAACTGTGGCCAGAAAAGTTATAAAATAGGGGAAAACTTGCTTAACAACTGTCTCACTTTGCGACATAAATTTTGGGGTTCGATTATGGTCGTAAGTCGAGGACTGTCTGTATATCTTTAGAAGACATTTCCAGGGAGCAATAAACATATTTTCCCTTATCAAAACAATTTAGTCAGCCTAGCAACTTCCATCACCTTCACCAACTATTCCTCCATAGTCAATCAGACGAAATCTTTTCCATTTTTATGCTTCCAACATTGTAAAAAGAATTTCCCTTCAGGAAAGGAAGAGCTGGAAAAATCCAGCCCTAAATGTGGAGAAACCATGATGGATGGTGACGAGAAACTGACCCTGAGCACCAAGAAAAATCAGAATTTAGTTAGGTTTGAGTTGTAAATTGCATTATACCAGTCAGCTAAAAAAGGTAGGGAGAAATATTTGTTTAGCCTGGCTTAAAGGTAAAGATTCCCCTTACACATATGTGCTAGTCGTTCCCGACTCTAGGGGGCAGTTCTCATCTCCGTTTCAAAGCCGAAGAGCCAGCACTTCCGAAGACGTCTCCGTGGTCATGTGGCCGGCATGACGCAACGCCAAAGGCGCACGGAATGCTCTTCCCTTCCCACCAAAGGGGGTCCCTATTTTTCTACTTGCATTTCTTTTACGTGCTTTCGAACTGCTAGGTTGGCAGAAGCTGGGACGAGTCACGGGAGCTCACCCCATTACGCGGCACTAGAGATTCGAACTGCTGAACTGCTGACCTTTTGATCGACAAACTCAGTGTCTTAGCCACTGAGCCACCCCATCCCTGTTGGAGAGGGAGCTGTCCAACAGATGGAAGGAAAGGGGATTTTGTAAATGAAGATAGATCACATAAAGTTTTTATTACGATCCCAGGCTAGCATAAGGCCACATATACAGTATATGTGTATAACTATATGCTCTCTCTCTCTCTATATCTATCTATCTATCTATCTATCTATCTATCTATCTATCTATCTATCTATCTATCTATCTATCTATCTGTCTACATCAATCTATCATCTATCTATCATCTCTCTCTCTCTTTATCTGTCATTTATCTGATCTCTTTTTTTGTAAATGAAGACAGGGTCATATAAATCAAATTATTTTTTTATTATGATCACAGGCTAGCATAAGGCCATATATATATGCTATCTGTCTCTATCATCTATCTGTGTATGTATGTATGTATGTATCTATCTATCTATCTATCTATCTATCTATCTATCTATCTATCTATCTATCTATCTATCTATCTATAATCCATCCATCTATCTTTCCTCTATCTAATATCTCCGTCTAATTTCTCTATGTCTCTGTCTCTCTGTTTCTATCTATAAATCTATCATCTGTCTATCTATCTATCTATCTATCTATCTATCTATCTATCTATCTACCTATCTATCTATATATCTGTCTGTCCATCCATCCATCCATCCATCCATCCTCCATCATTTGTCTGTCTATCATCCATCTGTCCATCCATCCATCCATCCTCCATCATTTGTCTGTCTGTCTGTCTGTCTGTCTGTCTGTCTGTCTGTCTATCTATCTATCTATCTATCTATCTATCTATCTATCTATCTATCTAGTCTCTATCTTCTGTTCAATCATTTTCATTAAATTTTCATATTTTAACATTCAATTGTATACGTTGATATATTTATTATATTTTACTCCCCCACCCAGAACCCCTCTCTGTGGGAGATGGACAGTTTAGAAAGGTGACATATAAGTAAATGAACGGAATAAAATACGTTTTTAACTGTGTTTTTTTTCAATCACACGTTCATCTTGTTTTATATTTTCAAACCACCAGAATCACTTAGGCGAGATCGGTAGTGTAGAAATTGAATAAGTGAAATAAAGTAAAACACTACATAGATATATTGAAGAAGACACAGGCCACTTCTAGGAGAGACAAAGATATTTGTGTGTGTGTGTGTGATAATTCCACGTTTGAAGAGAGACATTTTCCTACCTTTTCAGCAGTTTTCTCCTGTTGCAAGCGCGTTGATCTTCTAATTGGGGTGACACTGGCTTGGCTTTGAGCAGGCGGCTTCCTCCTCATGTTGCCTCAAAGGAAATTTGCACTCCTTCAATTTTGTTTTTTTTTTAAAAAAATAAACCTCCCACTTTTTACCCAGCAGATACCCAGCACTGGCCCCCCGAAAAGTGACCTAGCGAACTTACAGAGACGTTAAATTTGGTGGGGAAACGACTTCAGATGGATTTGAAATGACTAGCACCACCGCAATTGGTTGGTGAATTATTGCATTTAGGCTGAGTTTTGCACAACTGACTGACTCCTAGCGGCCGAGTGTGTAAGAAGCCAGTCTTCCTTCAAAGCAGCACTTTTGCAAAAAAAGGAGGAGGAGGAGGAGGAAGAAGAGGAAGAGGATAGGAGAAGGAAGAAGGAGGAGGAGAAGGAGAAGGAGATGAACAGGAGGAGGAAGAAGAGGAAGAGGAGAAGGAGGAGGAAGATAGGAGAAGGAAGGAGGAGGAGGAGGAAGAGGAGGAGGAAGAAGGAGAAGAAGAAGAAGGAAGAAGGAAGGAGGAGGAAGAAGAGGAGGAGGAGGAAGGAGGAGGAGGAGAGGAAGAGGAGGAGAAAGAAGAGGAAGAGGAAGAGGAGGAGGAGGAGGAAGATAGAAGGAAGGAGGAGGAGGAAGAAGGAGGAGGAGAAGGAGAAGGAGAAGGAGAAGGAGGAGGAGATGAAGAGGAGATGAAGAGGAGGAAGAAGAAGAGGAAGAGGAGGAGGAGGAAGATAGGAGGAAGAAGGAGGAGGAGGAGGAGAAGGAGGAAGAGGAAGAGGAGGAGGAAGAAGAAGGAGAAGAAGAAAGAAGGGAGGAGGAGGAAAAAGAGGAGGAGGAACGAAGGAAGGAGGAGGAGGAGAGGAAGAGGAGGAGGAGGAAGAAAAAGAAGAGGAGGAGGAGGAGGAAAAAGAAGAAATTCCTGCTAGACTTGATCAAAACTTGGTTGTTAATTTGGAAAGTAAATCTGTTGGAAATTGATTTATCTTTTTGCACTGGTTTTTCACACCCCAGGAGAAATAGAGAAATATAATTTAAGTTACATTCATTAGAAGAAAGGTCTGTTAATGTTTGTTGGGAGCTGGGGTTCAGGTTATGTTCCGCATTGCAAATTGCTGTACGTTGAATATTATTTCCCCCCCCCTTTTTAATGAGACCTTTTGCTACTTAATTGCTTGGGAAGTTGGGATTCGTCTTGCACTCTGCACAAGCTCAGGAGCTCAATTTCTATCAAAGGCTCCTGCTGAATCTCTGACCCAAACAATGTTTTTTTTTCCCTGCCCCCTTTTTAAAAAACCTTGTATTTATTTTCTTTTTAAACGACTCCAAATAGCAAGGATACCAACATTCAGCTTAAAGTTTTTGTAGAGTTTTTTAAAAGGTATTTTTTAAGAGGTCAGAACGAACACAGTTCTATTCATACAATTAATTAATGGAATTTCAATTGTTTATAACGGTCGACTGTTTATAATATTTATATTTATTTATATTTTATTTATAGTTATTTATATTTTTCTTATTTATTTAATTAATTATTATATACACATTTTATTATTTAGCCACAATGTCTGTTTTCTATTTTTTTCTTTGATGTAGCCATTTATTCTGTTTGTTTAAATGTTTTAAATAAATATTTTTTTAAGAAAAAAAGAATATTTCACATGGCTGCCCAGATCCTAAGTTTATATTTTGCTCCTCAGTCCAAGAAGTCCTACAGATTGTGATAGAACTGATTTTTTTCCTCTGTGATTAAAACCTTAATTATGGTAATTTGCCAAAACCATTGCAAAAAAAATATTTTGCATCTATTTTGCATCTATACTTGCAATACAAATGCAAAAAGATATTTAGTGGGAGTCACAGAAGGGCTTTTCTTTTAGATGATGGTAAATTCAATTCATTGCATTAATGCTGCAATTAAAATATAAAGGATTGCATTTAAGAGGCTTCCTTTATTCAAAATCACCAGGGTTAAAAAATAATAATTTATAAATAATTTATAATGAAAAGGGCTTTTTTTTTTTGCTCTTGCAGGCTTAATTTCAGATTTTTAAGCCCAGGGCTCATTAAATTAGCAGCATCCTTAATTTGCATAATATATATTTGCATAAAACTCCCCCCTCCTGTCCACCTGGTAACCAGGGAAATCCCGCCTCCTCCCGCCAATCAACATTTAGGGGCGGAACGTCTGGGCGACGTTTCTCAGCGTCGGCGTCTCCGCGCGCCTTCTCCAATCAGAACGCCCGGCAGACTCCAGCTGGCCAATCGAGAGAAAGAAAAGGCGGGCCCAAAACCTCAATTCTCTTTCATCTTCCAGCCGCGCCCAGGTTGGGCGAGGGCGGCGACGGGCGGGAAAGAGCCGAGCCGAGATAACCAATCAGGAGCGGAAGCTCTCTGGGCGTGGCAGGCCTTACTCCGCCTTCCCGGAGAGGGGCCGAGACGTGGGGCCAATCAGGAAGAAGGGGGCGTGTCCCGGCAGGCCTCTTGCTTTGTGGTAGGTAAGTGGGGGAAGGAAGGGGTCCCTTTTCGCCCAACGCACCCCCTATTGGGGGGGAGGAAGAAGGGCGCCCCAGGATCCAATCATCCCTTAAATGAGGGGGGGGCAGCAGTGGGGGGGAATTGGGGGGCCAATTAAGGACCCAGTATTGGGGAGGGGGCAGCAAGGGGTCCTGGGGGGGCCAACTGACGTCAGTATTGGGGAGGGGGCAGCAGTGATGAGGCTGGGGGGGGCAATTGACTCAATATTGGGGAGGGGGCAGCAGGGGGAGCTGGGGGGCGCAAATAACTCAGTATTGGGGAGGGGGCAGCAAGGGGTCCGGGGGGGGGCAATTGACGTCAGTATTGGGGAGGGGGCAGCAATGATGAGGCTGGGGGGGCAATTGACTCAATATTGGGGAGGGGGCAGCAAGGGGTCCTGGGGGGGCCAATTGACTCAGTATTGGGGAGGGGGCAGCAGGGGGAGCTGGGGGGGCAAATGACTCAGTATTGGGGAGGGGGCAGCAAGGGGTCTGGGGGGGCAAATGACTCAGTATTGGGGAGGGGGCAGCAGTGATGAGGCTGGGGGGGCCAATTGACTCAATATTGGGGAGGGAGCAGCAGGGGGAGCTGGGGGGGCAAATGACTCAGTATTGGGGAGGGGTCAGCAGAGGGAGCTGGGGGGGGCCAATTGACATCAGTATTGGGGAGGGGGCAGCAAGGGGAGCTGGGGGGGCCAATTGACATCAGTATTGGGGAGGGGGGCAGCAGGGATGAGGCTGGGGGGCCAATTGACTCAGTATTGAGGAGGGGGAAGCAAAGGAGCCAATTGACTCAATATTGGGGAGGGGGCCAGCAGTGATGAGGCTGGGGGGACAATTGACATCAGCATTGGGGAGGGGGCGGCAGCAAGAAGGGCTGGTGGGCAATTGATTCAGTAACGGGGAGGGGGCTGGGGGGCCAATGGGTTCAGTATTGGAAAGGGGGCAGCCAGGGAGGCGGGGAGGGGCGGCAATTAAGGGCTCAATATTGGGGAGGGGGCAATAAGGGGGAGCTCGGGGCCAATTACGGACAATATTGGAAGGGGCTGCCGAGAAATAATAGGGAGAACCTCCCAAGGAGTCGGGAAAAAATTAGTGGGGTACAGGCGGATGCTTAGACAGGATTGGGCCAATCAGGTCTTTCCCAAGGATCCAGGGTAGGCAGAGGTTGACGTTGTTGGATGGAGTTACACATCTGGCCCAGGATGTCAGCGGTTTCCAATCGAGCTGCCTCCTGCAATTGATGAGTGGTGGATTTGTCGATGCCCATTATCATTAGGATAGGATGATTCTTTTTGTGCCATATCCGTCATCGGACGCTGGCGATCGCATCGGCCATCTTATTTTTGTCAGCCGCCGCATGAAAAAGCATTACTGAGTTTTGTCCAAACCATTCGGTCCCTTAGAGATTTTGAAGCCATGATGTTCTACTTCTGCCTGGATCTCGTTCGCCTTCGATCTTTCCCTGGAGGATAAAGTGAAGGATGCCGTATTTTTCCGGGTGTCGCGTCGCATGTCCAAAATATTCTAACTTTCGTTTTTTAATGGCTTTGATGAGTTCTCTTGGCTATTCCTAGACGGCTTATCACCTTTTCATTTCTGATTTTATCAACCCGGCTTATACGTAACAGGTGCCTGTCAATCCACATTTCGAATGCTTCTAGTCTCTTCAAGTGGCTTTTCTGTCGGAGACCAAACTCTTCTACTCCATAGAGCAGGATAGAAAAGTTGGAACATCTGACAAGCTTTTGTTTTCGGTTTTAGGCTTATGCCGTGACTACAGAAGGCCATTTTTCATTTTGAAAAAGTATAGGATAGGATAGGATGGGGAATAGGACAAAGAATAAAGTAGAATAGAATAGAATAAAGTAGAATAGTAAAGAAGAGAAAGGAATAGAAATAGAGTAGAGTAGAGTAGAGTAGAGTAGAGTAGAGTAGAGTAGAATAGAAATAGAATAGAATAGAATAGAATAGAATAGAATAGAATAGAATAGAATAGAATAGAATAGAATAGAATAGAATAGAATAGAAAAAATAGAAATAGAGTAGAATAGAAATAGAGTAGAACAGAGTAGAGTAGAGTAGAAGAGAAGAGGAGAGAAGAGAAAGGAATGGAAAAAGAATAGGAATAGGAATAGAATAGGAACAGAACAGAACAGAACAGAATAGAATAGAATAGAATAGTGAAGAGAAAGGAATGGAAATAGAGTAGGAATAGAATAGAATAGGAACATGGAATAGAATAGAATAGGAACATAGAATAGAATAGAATAGGAATAGAATAGAATAGAATAGAGAAAAGAAAAGAAAAAAAGAAAAGAAAAAAAGAAAAGAAGAAAAGAAAAGAAATAGAATAGAGTAGAATAGAATAGAAATAGAATAGAGTAGAATAGAAATAGAATAGAATAGAATAGGAATATAGAATAGAATAGAATAGAATAGAATAGAATAGAATAGAATAGAATAGAATAGAATAGGAATATAGAATAGAATAGAATAGAATAGAATAGAATAGAATAGAATAGAATAGAATAGAATAGAATAGAATAGAATAGAATAGAATAGAATAGAATAGAATAGAATAGAATAGAATAGAATAGAATAGAATATGATTGGACACACAAGGAATTTGTCTTGGTGCATACGCTCCAGTATGCACCAAGAATAGAAATAGGATAGAAAATAGAATTAGAATAGAAAACAGAATCAGAATAGAGAACAGAATTAGCATTAAAATTATTAGAAATAGGATAGGACAGGGCAAAATAGAGGAATAGGAGGAAATGGAAATGGAATAGGAATTGAATACTTTATTTGGCCAAATGTGATTAGACACACAAGGAATTTGTCTCTGGTCTGGAAGCTCTCTCAGTCTACATGCAAAGCAACAGAGTAATAATGATAATAATACGATACCAGTAACAGTGGGTAGTAGAGAAAAGGGTGCTAATCATACTACCACCGTACACCATGGGTAAACATACAGAGACATAAGACAGCACTGGGAGAATTGGGGGTTCAGCAGAAGGGGGGGGAAAACTGTCCCTGTGTCTAGTTGTTTTGGCATGCAATTAATTCTCCAACGATGACTTTCCTTCTCTCCTTCTCTTGCCAGCTGCTTCAAGTGGGAAGGGGCTATGCCTTCAACCTTCCTGTTGTCGTGAAAGAGACCACCCCCAGCTCGCGATGGAGTTCCCCGATCACAGCAAGAACTTACTCCGAAAACTTTGGGAACAGCAACACGAGGGTTTCCTTTGCGACTGCACCGTCCTGGTGGGAAGCACCCGCTTCCTGGCTCACCGGGCCGTCCTCGCCTCCTGCAGTGCCTTTTTCCAGATGTTCTACAAGGAGCGGCTGGATAAGCGAGACTTGGTCTCCATCAACAGCGAGATCGTCACCGCCCCAGCTTTCGGGCTCCTGCTGGAATTCATGTACAGAGGCAGCCTCTCCTTCGGCGACATGCCGGTGGAAGATATCTTAGCCGCGGCCAGTTATTTGCATATGAACGACATCGTCAAGGTGTGTAAGAAAAAGCTGCAAGCCCGTGCTTTAGCCGAAGCGGACAGCACAAAGAAGGAAGAGGAAAGCCAACTACAAGCCCCCAAAAGCCACCCAGTATCCTTGCCCCCGCCTCACTCCTGCGACCCCGCGAAAAACAAAAAAGAAGAGTGGAACGTCGGACAGAAAACGCCTCCCGGAGAATTCTCGGCCTCCATTTTGGACGTCGCGGATACCACCCAACCGGGGATGGACGCGCCGTCCTCCGCTCGGCCTCGTCCGCCACCCATCGTGGACATTTCTCTCTCCAGCCCGAGCAGCTCCACCGAAACTCTGTTGTGTAGCTCGTATCCTTCCGGCAACAGTGCCGAGGGGACATCCGGCTTGGACCTTCCTCCGGAGAGATACGGAGAACAGCGCGTCGGACACAAGGAGTCCACGAATCGATCCGTCAGGGTCAAAGTGGAAGCGATTGTGATTTCTGACGAGGAACCGGATGGGGTCGAGCAGCTGGATGTCCCTCCTGCCCCGGAGCTGAGGCTAGAAAGCATCTTTCCGAAATCTGGTGGGGAGGTGGGCTCGGGGGGCAGCTGCGGGCGACACCCGGATGCTTTTGAAGAGCCCGGTGGGATGGAAGAGGTCTCTTCAGAGAGCAGCTTTCTACCTCAAGAAAATACCCCCTACCACTTGATCCACATGCCGGGAGGACAGACATTTTCCACCATGGCTACTCCTCCTTTGCACGAACAGATGTACTTGCAAGATTACGACTCCCACTCCAATTTTAGCCTTTTTACGGAGGATGTCCCCACCTGCAAGACGTGCGGGAAAACCTTTTCCTGCTCCTACACGCTGCGCCGTCACGCGACCGTCCACACCCGGGAACGGCCGTACGAATGTCGCTACTGCATGCGGAGTTACACTCAATCCGGAGATCTTTACCGGCACATCCGGAAAGCGCACAACGAAGATCTGGCCGTCAAACGCTGCAAACCTGACGTGGAAAATCCTTCGTAGGGGTTTTTCTCATGGCGTGGAAACAAACTTCCCTAAAACAGGGAGCGAAATTCTCCCATCGTCTCCATTCCTTGGCAGAAGAAGCCACACCACTGGTGTCTAATTTTCCCATTCCTCCTCGGCCGGTTCCTCTGTACTGCTCCAAAAATATTTGAGGGTTCGGTTTTCTCCTTATCGGGGAATTTTTTTTTTCCCGCCAACGCAGAGCCGACGCCGGCCGTTCCCCGCGTCCGATTCGAAAAGAAACCGCCGTAAACCTTCCCCGAACGAGGATCGCTTGTGTGTCTAACTGCTGATACAGCGACACTTCCGTGGTGTTTTAGCCCTCTCAAGAAATCAGTTTTGCTGGGTGGGGGGAGGCTCTCTTCTCCGTGGCGGTGGCAGTTCAGAATTTTATTTGCGGGAAAA
Organism: Coluber constrictor foxii; assembly: GCA_038048745.1. Lineage (NCBI taxonomy): Eukaryota > Metazoa > Chordata > Lepidosauria > Squamata > Colubridae > Coluber > Coluber constrictor. Next base: position 9,360,969 of record CM075975.1, read on the forward strand.
CGGGAAATGATTGTTCGCCAAGGGGCCCCAGGATCTGTTGTCGGTTGTGAACGGTACCGAGTGGGCAAGACTTGATTGACAGGCGCAGGATAATCTTTTCAAACGCCCTAATGCTGCCTAAAGTGAGCGAGTGACTTCAGACACAACTGGATGCGCCGATGCTTGGGGTGAGGACCGGGTCTGAGGCCCCCACCCACTCAAATTGGGGAGGGGGAGGAAGGCACCCTAGAACTCTTCCTTCCCCACCTCCGAGCGGTCCTTCTTTCTTCCTCCTTCCGCAGCGACCACTGCCATCCGCCCCGTTTCAATTCTCTAACCTGTTTGTAAGTAGCTCCAGTGTAGCCTTATGGACCAAGACAACCTATTCCACAGTAAAAAGAAAAGAAAAAAAAAATAAGGAAAAAAAAAACACCCTCCAGTGTTCCTGAATCTCTGTGGTCTGTGGGATTTTTATTTTCCACTTTTAAAGGTACGCCTAACCCCACTGAAATGCGTTCAGCTTTAGTTGTTTAAGTATATGGGGGAGGGGTCTTGGCAGACTCTGAGCTTTGGCTGTTTTCCTTCCAGACGTTTCATGACCGACCGAGGTAACATCATCAGGGGTAGAAGGCAGCAGGTATATGCAGAGAGGAGAGGAGAAGGATTGTGGGGGTCCTCGGTACTCTCTGAGCTTGGTTCAGTGGTGGGTTTCACATTTTTTTTTACTACTGGTTCTGTGGGCGTGGCAGGGGAAGGATGTTGCAAAATCCCCATTCCCACCCCGCTCCAGGGAAAGGAGACTGCAAAATCCCCATTTCCTCCCCATCAGCTGGGAGTCGGGAGGCAGAGAACAGATGGGGACGGGGCCAGTCAGAATTTTTACTACTGGTAAAAAATCCCCCCCCTCCCCCTGTTTTTGCTCATCAAATAATAAGCCGTGAAATTTTTTTACACCATTTTTTCCGGAGCTTTTTCAGCCGCTCCGCAAGTTTACTTAGGATTTACACTTAAGCCATTTCCAACAGTTTTTGCTTTGCAAATTTTTAAACATTTTTTCCGCTTATAAATTCACGAGTAGCAACGAACGCAGTTCTTCCTTCCCCGGCAAAAAAAAAACCTTTACCGATCTGTGCCACGACGAGGTAGCTGAGCGATTCCTTCGGCGGCGAAAGAAAGTTAGTCCTCCTGTTCGCGACACCTCAGTGTCGAGTTCCCTCCCGCTGTTGAGCTGAGCTGAATTACTACAAATCCCAGCAGCCTCAGCCGGGACGACCAAGGGAAAAGGGAGTGCTGGGAGTGATCAGCTAATACTGTTTTCTCAAGCTTTGGCAACCCTTGAAGATAGGCGCGTGGACTTGAATTCCCAGAAGTCCCCAGGCACAGGAGGATTCTGGGAGTTGAAGTCCACCCGTTTTCAAGTGCGTAAAATTGAGAAACACTAAAAAAGCTGGCGAGATCCCATTTCTGTCTTACTTTGGGGGTGAGGAAAAACCAAGATTTGGGGATTTGGGAATAATGGGGCTCAGCCTTCACCCCCAAACTGAACCAGGGGTGCAGGAGAATCGGGAGCACAAGACATTTTATCCTAAAAAACTGGCAGAGGAAGGGAAGTAGCCAGATTCTTAAGCTAGGGATCCAAATCACAATTCTGCACACAACGGGGAGGGGGAAATTAGAAACTCTCCAAGGTTTAGAGACACATTCCGAAGACTGTAAAATTCAGACTAAAACGGGCGGCCAGGAAGGAGAACGAAAGGACACCTCCCAGGCCCATCTTCTCAAGAGGGTTTTTGAAGGCCCTCAACCGAACATCTCCTGGGAGGCGTACGTCATGTAAAGGAAGCCGTCCTCGTCTTTGTACGTGGTGTAGACGTTGGCCATGGTGGCGGACATGTTCACGAGGCTGTGGTTACCGTCCACCAGGAAGTAGAAGGCCTGCGTGGACCTCAGGCCCATCCGGTTGCTGGAGAGGGGGGAAGAAGGAAGAAGCAACGTTGAGATCTCAAGATCCTTGACGTGGATTGTGTGTTTGTAATTTCCAAAGTTTCTTGTAATTGTGCAGTTGCAAGGATGGTCCAAGATGGATTAAGGCGGGACTAGAATTCCCCCATCTCCTGGTGATCGACTCAACGTCGCCTAGTTGGCTTTTGTTCCTAAGGTAGGACTAGAATTCCCTGTCTCCTGGTGATTGGGCCAAAGTCACCTAGCCAGCTTTTAAGCCTAAGGCAGGAGTACTCTGGTGATTGGGCCAAAGTCACCTAGCGGGCTTATGTGTCTAATGTGGGACTAGAACTCACCATCTCTAGGTGATTGGCCCAAAGTCGCCTAGCCAGCTTTTAGGCCTAAGGCAGGACTAGAACTCCCGGTCTCCTGGTGATTGGTCCTAAGTCACCTACTGGCTTTTGTGTCTTAACATGGGACTAGAACTCCCAGTCTCCTGGTAATTGGTCCAAAGTCACCTAGCTGTCTTTTGTTTCTAACGTGGAACTAGAACTCACCCGTCTCCTGGTGATTGGCCCAAAGTCACCTAGCCAGTTTTTAGGCCTAAGGCAGGACTAGAACTCACCGTCTCCTGGTGATTGGCCCAATCAAGCTCACCTAGCAGTCTCCTGTCTAAAATGGGACTAGAACTCACCGTCTCCTGGCTTCTAGCCTGGTGCCTTAACCACTAGGCTTATTTTCAAAGAGCGTAAGTGTAGCCTAGTTGGCAAACCAAAGTTTTGCTTTTGGGCACAGACTGAGCCATTCTGAGGAAGTGCGTTTTCGCCCTCCCCAGGCTCTTAGAAAGCCCCTGGAGCCCGGGGAGGGCAAAAAAACAGGCCTTCTGGTCCCATTAGAAGTCGGGAAACAGGTCGTTTCCGGCTTCCGGAGGGCCCCGGGGGGGGGAGACCATTTTTGCCCTCCCCAGGCTCCAAGACAGCCCCTGGAGCCTGGGGAGGATGAAAAACGGGCCTACTGGGCCCACCTAGACCAACCCTCAATTAAAATCTTTATTCTGGTCAGTAGATCCACCTGTACTTTAACCCCCATCACTGGATGGCTGTGAAAAACTGGCCAAATCCAGAAATCTTGCTTGCTCTTTTGGGGGAAATGCCAACATTTCCTGGTTAATCCCGATTTAATGACCTGGGTTTTCAAATGCTAATCTAGTCATTCGTGCCCTCATTTTAAACCCCATTTAAAACGTCCTCATCTGTTTAACAAAACATCCTGAATATTTTCTCGTTTTCTCCCCATTGTGGAGAAGCACCCCCCACCCGCACATCCTTTATTACCGTAATTAATTTGCCACAAGATTTCAAATGCTCACCGAATGATGGCTACAAACTGGCCCATGGTGAAATCTCCAGGGACTAGAAACTTCACCTTATTTAAAGCCGGCAATATTTTCTCCTTCGAATAGCGTTCCAGAATCACCTGCAACGAACCGAGAGAGCGGGAGTTGGAGAAGTGTGCAACTTAAATGGGTGTTTGTGTGTCCCTCTCTCAGCATCTAAACACGTGTGTGTTTACATGTGCGTACAAAACTGGAGGGACATTAAACAGACCCCTCTCCTCTCAATAAACAGCAGAAGTGAAAGAAAGAGAGAAAAAAGAAAGAAAAAAGGAAGCAGGAAGAAAGGATGGAAAGAAGAAAGGAAAGGAAAGAAGGAAGGAAAAAGGAAGAAAAAGGAAGGAGGAAGGAAGGAGAAAGAAGAAAGGAAAGCAGAAGGAAGGAGAAAAAAGGAAGGGAAGGAAGGAGAAAAGAAGGAAGGAGAAAGAAAAAAGGAAAAGGAGGAAGGAAAGAAGAAAGAAAAGGAAGGAAAGGAAAGAAAAAGGAAGGAAGGAAAGGAAAGAAGGACGAAGGGAAGAAGAAATGGAAGGAAAGAAAAGGAAGGAGAAAGAAAAAGGAAAGAAAGGAAAGAAGGAACGAGGAAGAAGAAAGGAAGGACAAAGAAAAAAAGAAAGGAAGAAAGGAAAGAATAAGGAGCAAAGAAAGAAAAATTAAGGAAAGGAAAGGAGGAAGGAAGGAGAAAGAAAAAAAAGTCCCAAGTTTATTCCAGTTGTGCAAGAGACCTGCCCTTAAGAAAATTCACAAAACACACCCACCGGTAGTTTATAAGGAAATCTGATCCGGATTGCAGCCACTTCATTCTTCCTGGAAGCTGGAATAAAAAGTTTGTTTCAAAAAATAGAAAAGGCTTTCAATATGGATTGTGGATGGACCTTCCCAAGCTTTAATAATCCCCAAAGACTGCGGGTTCACACATCACACTAAGCCTCAGTTTAACTGTGGTTTGGGAAAGGAATTCCAATCAGCAAAATCCACTCCGCGGTAAGCCATAAAATGTGATTTTGCAGTACACAAAGAACTGGGTTTACAACTCAGAAAACATGGTTGTTTAGTTAGGGATTCAATTAATTTCTTTTTCTCTTTCTTTTCTCTTTTTCTTTTTCTATCTACCTTCCTTCTCTCTCTCTCTCTCTCTCTCTCACACACACACACACACACACACACACACACAAAAATGGGTGACTCTAGTCAACCACCCTTTCCTAAAACCAAACCATGTCTATCCAAAATGGTTTAATGGTGGTTTAGGCCAACCTCTAAAGTTTGTTTATCTGCAGAGGAATGGCTTCCGGCCTTTTAGCAGCCTTAATCCCAAAGCCGTCAAAGTGATGTTGGCTGGGACCGATGGGCTTTGTAATACCACCTCTCTAGAGAGCTTGGAAAGGCAGGCAGATCCCCTGTAAATCCAATTTTCTGCATTTTTATAGCGGGACACAAACTAACCACTTTAGATAAACCTAGGTTGTTAATTTCTCTCTCTCTCTCTCTCTCTCTCTCTCTCTCTCTCTCTCTCTCTCTCTCTCTCTCTCTCTCTCTCTCTCCCCCCCTTCCAAAAATTATAGAGAAACTCCAAAGTATTTTATTGGCATGGCTATTTATTAATACATATTAAAACAGATGCACTTGCTGCTGCTATATTAATATTTATTAAAAATTGATGCATTTGCTGTCGTACGGCTTCTCACAATTACACGATAGGATTTTAATATATAATTAGTTTTCTGCGCAGGCTGGCAAATAATTTGGAGTTCAGAGACCCCCCGAGAGGTGCCTTTGAGAACCTCAGGGGTCCTAACACCGACCAATTCATGGACAGATAGATAATCAGAGTTTGAAGGGACCTTGTCTCCTTTTCTCTTTTCTTTCTTTTTCCTTCTTTTCTTTCCTTCCTTCCTTTTTCTTTTTTTCTTCCTCCTTCCTTTTTCCTTCCTTCTTTCCTTAATTTTTCTCTTTCCTCCTTCCCTCTTCTTTCCTTTCTTTTTCTTTCTTTCTTCCTCCCTTTCCTTACCTTTTCCTCCTTCCTTCCTTCCTTTTTTCCTTTCTTTCTCTTTTTCATCTAGTCCAACCCCCAATCCCTCCAACCAGGAGCCCTTGGTTATGTATGCCCAGAAATCTTGGGAACACAGCCTGCTCATTAACCATTGCGGTCTACAGCTCTAAAAATGAAGAAAAAAACACCCCCCAAAAGAGGTGAATTGCCCCCCTTGGGCCAACAAGGGGTGGTAGCAATTGGGAGGGGGGGGGCACCTCAACCCGGAGCGTTTACACGCGGGAGCAGGAGAGCAACGGATCACTTACCAAAGGGTTTTCGGTGTTTGAAGGGAGGAAAGGAGGCCATCGGGAGATCCAATCGCTGGAGCCAAATTGACCAAGGGAGGGAAGAAAAAAAAACAGAGTGTGGCAGAAGCGCGCCGAGATCCCGAGAGGGCTCTGCACTTAAATAGCGCAAGAAGATGCGCATTTTCCCCCCCATCCTGCTTTCAGGATCGGGGCCACTTCTGCTTCCGGTGGGGAGGGGGGGGAATGGGGGCGGAGAGCAAGGATGCAACTCCACAGGCGTTTCCCCCTCCCACCCCCACCCCTTTGGAAGCCCCTGGAATTTCACCCAACCCTGGGAAGGCTCCCTGGTAGCCTTGTTTCACGGGTCCTGGGAACTCCCCGCCACTAGATGTCCAAAAAAACCGATATTTATTAGCGGTTTGGGGCGGTGGTTTTCAGAGGTCTTTACACCAGCAGCCTAACCCGACGTTGCAACGGCAAAGCATTGTTTGCACGCGTCGGAAGCGTTCTAGTGATAAACGGGTCGTGGGAACGGGCTGCAACGCGGATCTCGCCCCATCCTTCTCATTTTCTCGCTTCTCCAGCCTTTCTGTTTTTAATTTGGAAGCTCCTCGGGGCGGGGAACTTTTGATTTATTGTTCATTTTGGCTACATACGAATCTGATGATCCCACTCTTTTGTTGCCAGGTTTCTGCTACATTTCCCCCCCTTCCCTCTCCTCGTTTGTTTTTTTTCCTCGTTTCCTTTGTTTTTGCTAGTTTCAAAAAAATAATAAACAGGGCATCTTCCCTCTTATAAAGCCTTCATCGAAGGCTAACACGCACTTGTGTGTTGTGTATTGGTGTACATCTTTAAATCCTATCACTATTATCCTAAAAAAAAAATCCAACTCAAAACTCACCTGTTGGTCCATCCTATTGGCTAGGTAGGTAACTTGTTTTCATTGCCAAGTACTTAAAAAAAAATAAAATTAAAGACCTCTTGCTGCGGTCTTATTGTGTATTGTGTGCAGGTGTTTGCTTTTAAAAAATAAAAATAAAAATAAACGTCCCACCTTCTCTCTTAAACCCCATTTAAGGCCAACACGCGTGTGCCTGTGCGCATTTGTGTACGTCTCTAAATGCACGCAAACGGCCTGGCGCTGTAAGTCGTGGAGGTTGCCGATCAGAAAAAATCGGCGGTTCGAATCCCTAGGCTAGGTCTCCTGCGGGAGGAAGGGGGTCGGACTAGATGACCTCCAAGGGTCCCTTCCAACTCATTCTGTTAATTCTTATCGGTGTTATCCTTACAAAAATACAAAACAGACCTCAAGCCCACCTGTGGGTCCATCCTATTGGCTAGGCAACCTGTTTTTATTGCCAGGTGTTTTAAAAAAAAACAACTCCTCTCTTGGTGCGGTGTTTTGTGTGTCTTTGTGTGTGTGTTTGTTTGTGTTTTAATAATACAGCGACAAGCCAAGTTGCCGCTCTGGTTGAGCTACCTGGCTCTCCTTGCCAAGCGCGTAACTTTCGCAAAGTTTTTTTTTCTTTATTTTTTTTCTTTCTCTCTCTCTGGGGTGGGTGGGGGAGAAAATATCTTCCCGGTGGGTTGGGCCAATCAGGAGCCGGCGACGCCAGTGGGAGGGGAAGGGGCGTGGGTCCCCCCCCCAAAAAAAGGAGGGGAGGGAGAGAAGAGCCCTGTTTGCACGTGACGCGTTCAAACCTTCCTCCTTTGTCTGAACTGCGCTTGGGAAGCAGCTCCGGAGCGGCTGAAGTTCTCTTGGCTTGGGAAGGAGGGAAGGAAGGAAGGAAGGAAAGGAAAGAAAGAAAGAAGGAAGGAAGGAAGGGGTGGGTGGGAACAACCTCCCCCCCACAGATCTGTCCCCCCCTCTCTCCTCGACCCCCCCTCCCTTCCCACCTGCTTGCTCTCCATCTTCCAGGCACCTGGCTCTCCCAGGTGTATGCCAACCAGATCTCTCCAAAGGCGCACGGTTTGGGGGCTCGGGTGCCTCCTCCGGGGGTCCCCATGGCCGGCCGCCGGGCCGTGCCCCCTTCGCTGTGGTCCGGCCACGAGCGACTTCGCATCGGCGAGCGGCTCCAAGCGAGCCTGGCTGGTCTCTGGGAACTGGATCTCTTGCGCGTAATGCAGAAAGCCAACGTGGAGAGCGCCTTGGCTGGGTCCGAGGAGCCCAGATCGGTGAGATGGGGGAATATATGTATATATATATTGGGTGGGTGGGCTTGCCTACGAGCTCTAGCTTCTCCTTCTCTCCCCCGGGGATGGAAATTGCACGTGTAAAAACCTTCTCGGGAATGGGTGCCTTCCTTGGCAGAGCCAAGAAAATCTTGGCTTTAAAAAAAAAATATTTCCATCAGGTGCCGGACATAATAATGATGATGATGATGATGATGATGATGATGATGATGATGATGATGATGATACTAGGACTCTGGGAGCAACCTGTATCAATCATTAGATCAGTCAATGGTATTTGTGATACATTTTTAAATGTCCAGTTGACTGAGTTTCATTTTTAATGAATAAAAGAGAATAATAACAATAATAGTAATAGTAGTAGTAGTAATAATAATAATAATAATAATGATGAAAATCCTGTATCAATCATTAGCACCAGTCAATGGTATTTGTGATACAATTTTAAATATCCAGTTGACTGAGTATCATTTTAATGAATAAAAGAGAATAATAACAATAACAGTAATAATAATAATAATAATAATAATAATAATAATAATAATAATAATAATAATAATAATACTGTATCAATCATTAGCACCAGTCAATGGTATTTATGACACATTTTTAAATGTCCAGTTGACTGAGTTTCATTTTTAATGAATAAAAGAGAATAACAACAACAACAACAACAACAATAATTATTATTTGAGGACCCAGTTTGTTGGGGGCAATAAGCTGACTTTGTATAAATATAAATATACAAAAGTATGAAGGCTATTGCTTAACGCATTGTAAGCCGCCCTGAGTCTCCGGAGAAGGGCGGCATATAAATCAAATCAAATTAAAATCATCATCATCATCATCATCAGGTAAGCAGGTGAGCAAGTTGGCAGGGGATCCAGTGGGTTTAATCTGGCAGGGAAGCAGAGCCACTGGCTTCCTTTCCTGGAGCCCCGACTCACGAGCAGTCCTAGGAAAGCTTTCACCTGTGCAGTAAGAGATTCTAATTTTTCCCACCAAAATTTTCCCCCCTTTTCTTTTAAATTTCCAAGCTTCTCTGGATCTTTGCCCCCGTGTTTGGGAGGAGGATCCCACCCTTAAAGGATCTCTTGGGGGAGAGCCCAGGAGAAGTTGCTAAGGCTTGGGGGAGCAAATGGGGCTCCCCCCCTCCGTCTGAGCTGGTGGAAATCTGTGGTGGGGGGGATCCCTTAGGTGGGAACTTCTGTTGTGGTCTAAAAGCGTTAAACTACAACTTCCATCATTTCCGCAAGCGGCTTTTGTTGTTTAAAGAGCAGAGTGGAATTTGGGGAGGGGGTTTTTCCCCCTTCTGCCATGTGGCCAGAAGGATCCATGTTTGGGATTTGCAGATTTGAACAGAGAGAAAAAAATGGAGAGAGAGGTGGGCCCACTATCTTTTCATCTTTTGATCCTGAATGCTATTTAAAATATTTCCTGACTTGTTCATTCCTACATTTCAAGGGAATGTAAAGGGAGCTCAGCCAGGAAATATTTGGCCTTCCCTAAACCAGATCTTGGGGTGGGGGGCAGGGGAGAAAGATGAATTATATATTCCTGTGTAGAAGGTGGATATTATAATTTTGGGGGGTGGGGGATATTACCGGTTATTCTGCGAGGAATGAACTCTGCTTGCTTGGATTTGGTTCAAAGTTGGAGAAAAAGAACTTAAAAAAAAATCAATGTTGCATTTCACCACGATTTAATTTTACCCGGAGTTTGATTATAAAGCCCTAGAGGAGGATTTCAAATGAAAAATCTTAAGAAGAAATTTGCTACCTGAAAAAAAAAAACGCTTGTAAGCTAAAAGAAGGAAGGAGAGGAGGGGAAAAAAAATCAGGATTTATTGCAATTAAAAGCTTAAGTTTAATTGGAAATATTCAGCTGCTTTTTCAGCGTGGTCACGCACCCCCAGGGGACTGAGATGGTTGAGAAGGCTGGGTGGTATAGTCCTCACCTGTGTGGTGTTTGTGTGTCTGTGTATCCAGGCAAGTTGTGAAAAGGCAGAAAAATAGAGTTAGCATACAAATGTGGATGGGTTTTACTCTTATTGGAGAAAAATAAACGTTTCATGACTGGTTAACACTCGGATGGAAGACCACCAGGAAATCTCACGGGTGAGGCTAGAATTGAGAAACAAAAAAAAATCCATAAAAACAGGCATTTTATTTATTTATGGATGTTCCATAAAACAATTAGGAGTTTAAACTCAGCTGGAGTCTTCTGTACACTTTTTTCCCAGGCTCAAGCAAAATCAGTCCTGTTTTTGTTTCGTGTCTGGGAAGGGAAACAGAGTCTGGTTAATACTTGGATGGAAGACCACCAGGAAATCTCACGGGTGAGGCTAGAATTGAGACAACAGCAAACAGGCCGTTTTATTTATTTAGGGATATTCCATAAAGTAATTAGGAGTTAAACTCGGCAGGCCATTTTATTTATGGATATTTCATAAAATAATTAGGAGTTAAACTCAGCGGGAATCTTCTTTACACTTTTCCAGACTCGAGCAAAATCATCCATGTTTTTAATATTTCTATTATTCGATTCCTTGGCTATCAAACCAGAGGCACGAGACAGAAAAATTGCCTGCCACCAAATTTATATCGATGGAGATTCTTAATCATCCAGCTTCTTGGATGAAAAACGAAATATTTTCACGGGGAAAAAAAAAAGGGAGGGACGACAAAATCCAAATCTGGTAATCCAGGGGCTACCAGATTTAGTTGGCCAAACAGGTAAGATATGAGTTTACAGGTAGTCCTTGACTTATAGTAGTTCCTTTAGTGACTTATAATAGTTTCATTTAGTGACCGTTCACTGGAAAAAGACCATTTTTCACACTTATGACCGTTGCAGGATCCCCCTCAATCACCATTCAGACGCTCGGCCACTGACTCTTATTTATGACGGTGGCAGGATTCCTGATCCCCCTTTTGCGACCTCCTGATCAGCAAATTCAACGGGGGAAGTCAGACTCAACATAACCTCCGGGCAACTAACTGAACAATTGCAGTAAATTCAGTGAACGATTGCGACAAGGACGGTCGTAAAATGGGGCAAAACTCGCCGAACAACTCAGCCACAGAAATGTTGGGCTCCATCCATTGTGGTCCCAAGTCGAGGACTATCTGTAGATGGGAACAGATCTCCGGTGGATTTCTGGTTACCTAGAAATAAGAATATAAATTTGCGAAACGAGGTTGTAAAAAAAAAAGATGTGTGTGTGGGGAGAAATTAGGATCTGGAAGAGGGGGACAAAATTGGTAGATTCGGTGGGGAGGACTTGTAGCCTGGATCGGGTTGGAGGATGGGAGTGGGTGCCCAGAAATATGGGATCCTCCAAAAGGAGATCACCACACCTACTTCCCAAATACGGAAGGACTAGATTTTAAGGCTGAGTTAGGAACCAGGAAGACGGACCAGGTGTATAAAAAAGTGTGAGAGCAAAACAGCTTCTTGCAACGTGGCAGATGGACAATTAATATTGAAGCTTTGAAAAAGGGGGTGGGGAGGGATCAGGGAACGGGGCTGGTGAGGGGTGGGCTGGAAAGAGGGGGGGGAATGTGTGCGCGAATTGGGCTTGGTGTGATCTCCACATCGGGTGTGTGAAAGCTAACATATGGGAAGACTCCCACCATTTCGACAATCATTCTGGAGCACTTACTCTGTGCTTACAAACACAAACGCAGATTAAAATCTGGATTTCCACCATAATTTGAGGGAGGGGGGGAGATTTAGTTTTTCTCGGCCGGCTTCGGTTTGCCAAGGGAGGTTTTCGTGGATCGATGCCACCCCTCCCACCCTCAGGTGACATGGAAACGATTTTTTAAAAATTCCTGACTCTTTTGTGCAAAAATTGAGTCTACTTGGAGGAGTGGGTTTCACTTACCTTTGCTACTGGTTTTTGCTGCGTAGAGTGTCCGTGATGATGTCCAGACAGGTGGGGGGAGCCTCCCACTTCCGCCGCTACCGTTTTGCCAGAATGGGGCGAACCGTTAGAAACCCACCGCTGATGCAGAGAGGAAAAAAGTGTGACGGTGAGCTGAAGGAAGCATTGGGAGGGTGTTACAGCCAGCAAAAAAAACCTTCCAGTTGTGCATATATAGATAATGGGCCAAACTTTTATAGGTTGGCTGAGTTCAATTATTGCCCCAGACGGTCGATGCAGTTACGGGATTTAATAACGTGTTTAAAGAATGGGTCTGCAAGGATTCATTTTAATCCTTCACTAACTTCTGATCCGAAATTTTAACTTTTCGTTCAGTTTTAAAGGTCTCCCTACTTTAAAAAGGAAAAAAAAACCGCATGGAGTTCCGCGATGAAGGTTTTTTAACTTTATTGATTGGGTCAGCAACATGAAATAATAAAATAATAAAATAATAATAAGGGGGGGACTAAAAGATAAATAGAATCAGGATGGACAAGAGTACAATGGTTATGAACGACGGTATAACTACAAGATGCAACTTTTGTACAATTATAAAATAAGGGAGATACACTGAACACCCTGATTACAATAATATGTTTATTTACCGAACGCTAAGAAATCTAATATAATAAAGCTACACACTAAAGTATATGTCCTCCGAAAATTATTTAAAAATAACCAAGCAAGATATTGACAAAAATCGATGGCTTTGCAATCAGGCAATAATTGAGCCCAAAATTTCTGTGGCTAAGGGAGACATTAACTTTTGCCTCGTTTTACAACCTCCCGTGCCATACAACGGCCCCGACTTATGACCGTTCTTCACCCTTACGACCGCTGCAGCCACATTTGGTCACAATGCAGAATGCTCGGCAACTGACTCGTATTTATGACGGTTCAGGTGTCCCAAGAGTCACGTGATTCCCCTTTTGATGGGCCAAGTCAAGGGGGAATCCAGATTCATTTCCCGGTTTTTAACAACGGCAGGGTTTCACATTCATATCCCAAAATGTCGTGGCTCGGTCGTGTTTTTTAACTTGAGGGGCTACCTGTATGTCCGTCCTTCTCCATCGTGTGTCCTCTCCACCCCGTTTCCAAGCCAAGCTAGGATGAAAATCAAGAACTTTGGTGAGTGTGCAAAGCTCTACAACTACGGTAGTACCAGGGGTGAGCTCGCTGGGGATTCGCAGGGGTTTGGGAAAACCTCTAGCTAAGATTCTGTGCAGTGCCGAGAACCCCCAAATCCCACTCCTGGCTGACTCCTCCCCTCTGAGGAGACCCCACATGGCCTGTTTTGAATGCAGGTAAGTGCATTTTTTGCACTGTTTTTGCCCTCAGGCTCAAGGAAAGCCTCTGGAGCCTGGGGAGGTTCCCGCCGTGGTGCAGGAGACCGACTAGGCCACGCCCACCCAGCAACCGGGCAGAGAACCTCTTCCTAAAAATTTCTGAACTCACCCCGGGGTAGTACCAATATCTTTAGTATACATGGCTGGCTGGTGAATTATTTTGGGGTCTTGGCCTTGTGGGCGGGAGATCTACTCACCCAAACAATAAACTTTCTGTTTGCAGCGATGGGGACTTCCTCTTGGCACCAGCTACCTCTCGAGCGGAGGCTCACGAGGTTGACACGCTTACATTTTTGTGTAAAATAAATAAATTATTCTCTCCTCTGCTCGCCTTTGCCTCTTGGCATTCCTGTGGTTTTCAAAGTTTGCCTACGCGAAGGTAGATATTTTTTTCTTCCCCCCCCCCAACCTCAGTTTCGGTTCAAACTCAGGTGTGGAAGGATTCAGGAAAGGACGATCAAACCATTGGGATGTTTGGCAAATGTGTAAAGAAAGGTAGAAATTACCAATAAAGGAGAATGTTTGTAGCTTGGGGTTGAATTTAGAGTCCTTGGTGCTCTCTGAGTTTGCTTGTCTTCTCACAGATGTTTCATGACCCAACTAGGGAACATCATCAGTGCTAGGAGGGGAGGAGGGTTTGCTGCAAATGCCCCTTCTAGCACTGATCATGTTACATAATTGGGTCGTGAAACGTCTTCAGCGAAAACAACCAAGCTCAGAGAGAGCACGAAGGACCCTTCCACTTAGAAAAAGGGTTCGGTTCAAATCCATGGAATGATGTCAAGGATTTTAAATCTTCCGTCGAAGGCAGAACGTTTTTTTCTCGCTGGCGTTAACGGAGAGACGATTAGGGGGGGAAAAAAATTGGTTTTCTACAGGGTCCATGCAGGGAGATTAAGATGCATAACTAAAGAAAAAGATTCTGCAATTTTCATAGGGTTGGCGAGGAATTGCAAACGTGGCAAAAATGGACTGGCTTGATTGGTGGAAAAAGCAATCGCTACGTTTATCAGGGACTAAAACCTCCTTTATGGAGGTTTTTGATGAAAATGAGGAGGGAAAAAATGTGATGGATAGGTGGGATCAGGGGTGAAATCCAGCAGGTTCTGACAGGTTCTGGAGAACCGGTAGCGGAAATTTTGAGTACCTAGTTTGGAGAGCCAGCAAATACCACTTCTGGCTGGCCCCAGAGTGCGGTGGGAATGGGGATTTTGCAGTATCCTTTTCCTGCCACGCCCACCAAGCCACGCCCACAGAACCACTGGGTTGGATGATCAGAAAGAATAGAATATGGAAAGGAGAAAGGCATGGCGGAATTGTAGAGCATTGTTTTTCAAACGCGGCGATTTTTAAAGTACTGTATTTTCCTGCGTATAAGACTACTTTCTAACACACAAAAATCTTCTCAAAAGTCTGGGGTCGTCTTATACGCCGGGTCTCATTCTCCTGTAACCAGGCAGACCAGCCCATAAGGCTCTGACGAGCCTTAAATGGCTCTGAGGAGGGTCGTCTTATATGCCCAGTCGTCTTATACGCCGGAAAATACGGTATGTGGATTTCAACTCCCAGAATTCCCTAGCCAGGAGGATTCTGGGAGCTGAAGCCACTCCCTATCCTCCAGCTGCCAAGGTTGAGAATCACTGCCTTAGAGAGAAAAGACAGAATATAAAAACATATTCATAACCGCTGTTAAAGAAAATTGGAAGCCACTTCCCGTGATATTTTTTATCATACACAGCCTCATTATCAAACGTAATCTTTTACACCTTTGGCTATAGAGTCCTGCCCCGGTCTCTGTTGGTTCAAGGTGTAGATTAATTATTTGCAAAATAGTTACCTCTGGCCTGGACTGGAGGCCTCATTAAATAGCCAGTAAAATTAATTATGTTCTGCTGTCGGAAAGCCATTTCCTCGGCTCTGACTTCCCACCAGTTGCGTTGCAAAGACTGTGCCTCATTTTACATCCGCCCCAGAACTTTTAAAATAATTAAAATTTTATTTCACTAAGCATGGCTGACAGCCTAACATCATCCCCCACTGATAAGCAAGCTAGGAGGGAGGAAACAAGCTAGTAGGAATTAAGCCTCCATCATCCAGCATGACGACAGTAAAAACAACATAGCTGTTTACAAGTGGGAGATAGCTGGAAGGGCCTATTACACGAGCAAGGGCCAAATTGATTAATGGCACATAAAGGCAGAGATCTCTGTAATGATAGTTTAATACTCTGACGATGCCAGCAGATGGCCGACGAAAGGTTAGTTAAATAAAATTTTAATTATTTTAAAATTTTAAGTTCCGGAGCTCGCAGGATGTCTGCTTCTTTCTTTACATATATATATAAAAAGTTGGCCAGGTGCAAAATAAAAAACCCAGCTTCTCGTTTTTGCTTGGATTTTCCCAAGACATAAATCCACCTTTCAATGGTGAAGTGTCTTGGATTTACAATATTTTCCCTCTTTTGGATCACTTCTCCTATCTCGCAGCCTTCCTTCTCTGTCGCTACAATGCCAGGACTGTTTATTGATCGGATTCAGGAAGGCGGACAAAGAGGAAACCGAGTGGGTAGCTGTAAAACTGGTTTGCTCGGTGTCCTACACACTTTGCACAAGGAAGTGTTTTGATCAACCCACCTGAAACGATGGAATGTATTTTGCTCCAGAGTTCCAGAAAGGTTGGGACACACCAGCGAATGGATTATGTTTGTTGTTGTGTTTTACATACCAATATTAGCAATCCACCAGGAAGAATGATGTGAGTCACAGGTTTTGCGAGATGGGCAGGTAATATAAACTGGAGAAATATGGAGAAGGAAAGAAGTGAGGAAGAAAGGGAAAAAGGAAGGAAGGAAGGGTAGAGAAGGATGGAAGAGAAAGCAAAAGAAAGAAGAAAAGGAAGGAAAAGAAGAAAGAAAGGAAAGGAAAAAGAAAAGGAAACAAAATATGGAGAAGGAGGGAAGGAAGGAAAAGAAAGAAAGAAGAAGGAAAGGAAAGGAAAATATGGAGAAGGAAGGAAAAAAGAGAAGAAGAAAGAAAAAGAAAAGGAAAGGGAAAGAGGAAAGGGAAACAAGAAAGAAAGGAAAGGAAACAAAATATGGAGAAGGAAGGGAAAAAAGGAAAAAAGAAAGAAGGAAAGGAAAGGAAAGGAAAGGAAAGGAAAGAAAGGTGTGTGGGGGCACGCATATTGCATTTTGGGTACCGGCACACGTACGTTTTTGACACCCGAAGAGAAAAAAGTTAGCCACCCCTGTCCTATATTTTGCTTCTTGGGACCGTCATAATGTTTTCCTCGTGGTGGGAATTTATACTGGTACCTTATGGCCAACAGGAGGCGAAAACGAGGGGGAAGGATGGACAGGGTGCATGTGGGATCTACTCCGGCAAACGAGGGATTCCCTCCGAGGTTGCGCGCCACGGGTCTTTGCTACTCCACCCCCCCCCCAAAAAAAGAGAGATCTTTTGACCTTCCTCTCTTCTTCCACCTGGCCAAACAGGAGGACCCCAATGTCTTCGGAGACGAGAAGCTGACCCATCCCAACGGCACAAAGTTGGACCAGAACAAAACAGCGTCCGTCCTCGGATGTGGCGAGGGACGTTGTGGCTTGTACGCCTCGTCGGAGAACATGGAGTTGTGTGTTCCCGCTGAAGACGGCGCGGACAAGGAAGGTTTGGGGCTGAGGATGATGGGCGAGGAGTCCAAGAAAGCGGGCCTCAACGGAGGAGACACCACAGAGGTGCCGGAAGCCGATTCCAGACCCAGTTCAGGTACATTCACATTCAGACAATCCAGATCCTAATATTTTCATTTTCCTTCTTGGGTGTCTGCCTTTGTTTGCCTTCCCTAACCAGGGTTTGTGTGTAAACCAGGGTCTGTAGACCCATCCCAAACTCTCTCTGGCAGGCCAACGAAACAATCATGGCGTTTTTGTTCATCTCTGGCCCAGCAAGCCACGGTTTAACACAAACTAAGATATGCCAGCCAACCGTGAACCCCAATTTATCACAGTGGTTTTCACATTTAAGTCATCTATACCTCCACAAGATAAAATCCTAGCTTGGGGCTGAATCTGCATGTTAAGTTAGCTGGTTCGAGGTTAGGGTAAGATTATGGTTCGTGTTAGCTCATCCTACCCAGCTGATATATTTATTTATTTATTTATTTATTAATCAAATTTCTATACCGCCCTTCTCCTTCCGGACTCAGGGCGGTGAACAGCCAATTTAAAACCAATAACAATACAGTGAGTTAAAACGTACTAAAAGTCCATATAGATTTAGGCTGAGATATATCAATAAAACACTAAAACTCTAAAAATTAAATAATTTAAAATAATTTAAAATTTAAATATTTAAAAATAAAATTTAATCAGTATCTGCAGATTGAGGCTGATGGGTATTGTAATTGGGCAGTCCCCATCAGTCTTGGAGAGAATTAGGCACAAAAATCATCACCCTTCCCTGTTTCTGCAAGGTATTTGGCATTTGGGGTAGACTGCTCCTACCCATGGAGTTTCCATCTTGATGGAAACTTCGAAAACAGATGTCAGAAAAAGACCTGACAGAACATCAGGTCTGTCCATGATTGGTCGATCTGATCCCTCCTCCTGTTAAACTTTTTTGAATAGTTAATACAGGCAGTCCTCGACTTACAACGGTTTCATTTAGTGACCGCTCAAAGTTGTTAGAATGGCACCAGAAAAAGGGACTTACGGCCACATTTTCACACTTACGACCGTTGTAGCATTCCCCACGGTCAGGTGATCAAATTTGAAAAGCTTGACAACTGACTCCTAGTTACGATGGTTGAAATTCAGACTCTCGGCCACCGACTCATAGTTACGACGGTTGCAGTGCCCAACAGTCCTCTTTTGTGGCCTTCTGACCAGCAAAGTCCATGCGGGAAGCCCGATTCATTTAACAACCGTGTAAATGCTGTGATTCATTTAACAACTGTGGGATTGATTTACAGAACTGCATCCGTTCACTTAACCACCGTGGCAAGAAACAAGCATAAAATGGGAGCAAAACTCCCTGAATAATTGTTCTGCTTAGCGACCGAAACTTCGGGGGCTCCGTTGCGGTCATAAGTCGAGGACTACCCGGATTTTGCAACCCGGCCTGTAGTAACCAGAGGTCTCTGTGCATTCCAGGGTTTTACGAAACCAGTGAGATGGGCTCCCTCTCGGATTCATGCGCCTCGGTGCACAGCGACGGACCGGGGGCCTCGCGGTGTAGCATCGGTTCCCTCCCTCACCTGCCCGGATTGCGCGAGAACGGCTTCATCCGGCCGCGGTCCACGGATGAGGCTGCCGTCCGTCTCCTCGACCTCCAACTTCAGCGCCTGACTTTGGCGAGGGTAGCCGGGACTGACAACCGACGTCCGGTATCCACTGGTAAGGCCCCCGTATTCCTTATGGAGGGAGGTGTGATTTTCGAGGGGAGGGTCTCCTTCCTAGTTATGACAGAACGTAAAACGCGAGAGTCTGTGGTCAAAGAAGGGCGAGAGTGCTGAGCAGAGAGGTCTTGCGTTCGAGTCCCGCCTCAGCCATAGAAGCTCCCCCTGGCAGATTTTGAAAGCTTTCAATTCAGCCTACCTCACAGGGTTGTTGTTAAAGGAGAGGGGAGGGGGAAAAAAAGACACGAGGAGGATGTTTTAACATTGGGCGGCCT
This sequence comes from Coluber constrictor foxii, assembly GCA_038048745.1. Lineage (NCBI taxonomy): Eukaryota > Metazoa > Chordata > Lepidosauria > Squamata > Colubridae > Coluber > Coluber constrictor. Next base: position 9,379,698 of record CM075975.1, read on the forward strand.
TTTAGTGTTTGGAATAAGGCATTTATTATAAATCGAATAAAGAAATTGATCCCGCCCTGCATTTTATCATTCTTGGTCTCTCCTCGATGTGAGGAAAGGAAAAAAGGAAAGGAAAGGAAGGGAAGGGGGAAAGGAAAGGAAGATAGAAGAAAGGAAAGGAAAGAAGGAAAGGAAAGGAAAGGAAAGAAGGAAAGGAAAGGAAGGGAAGGGGGAAAGGAAAGGAAGATAAAGGAAAGGAAAGGATGTAGAAGAATAGAATAGGAATAGGAATAGGAATAGGAATAGGAATAGGAATAGGAATAGGAATAGGAATAGGAATAGGAATAGAATAGAATAGAATAGAATAGAATAGAATAGAATAGAATAGAATAGAATAGAATAGAATAGAATAGAATAGAATAGAATAGAATAGAATAGAATATGAGTAACAGATAATGGAATGAAATAGAGGAGAGATAGAGAAGAGAAAAGAGAAGAGATACAGAGTAGAAGCTAAGGAATGGAATGGAGTGGAATGGAATGGAATAGAATAAAAACTTTATTGTCACTTTGAATCTCCACTAATCAGCCTACATTAAAAAATGAAATTTCATTGCATATAGCTCTTAAAGGGTCACCACCTCCAATATACATTGCATAAACATGACTTAATAAATAAATAAATACAAAATTATGCTATATACCCACATGTATTATATGAAGAAAGCTTCTAGTCCTCATCGCTGCCTCCAGCATCCTTGATATAACCACAGTCTGGAGAAGGGACTGGATTTGAGAATGAAACCGCACTTAAGAGGCCGGTTTTGGAAATTCGTTACAGCAGCCCTGTAAGGTAGTCCATGCTAAGAATGACAGTGAAATTGTTGGCGTGTCGTGTGAATCCAGCCAGCAAGTGTCTGTCAACATCGGCAATTTGAACAATTTCAACTCCCAGAATTCCCTAGCCACCTTGCCTCAAGATGAGAGAACTTTAACTCCCAGAATTCCCTAGCCTTAAGATGGATGGACTTCAATTCCAAGAATTCCACGAATTCTGGGAGTTGAAGTCCACACATCTTAAAAGTTGTCAACGTTGAGAAACATTGCAGTAAGGCTCATGTAATAAGCCATGATTGGATCATATGTAGCAGCTCAGGAGCCATTTTGGCAGAGGGAGAGATTTGAACCCGGATCTCTGTTGGTGAATATTTCGCTGTCGTTCTTAGCATTGGACTACCTTACAGGGCTGTTCTAAAAGATTCCTAAAAACCCACCCGCCTCTTAAGAGAAGCTTAATTCTCAAATTCAGTCTTTCTTCTAGTGAGTTTCAGGTGAATTCTAGTGACTGTTTTAAGGATGCCGGGAGCAGCCACGAGGACTAGAAACTTTTTTCGGTTCACATCGAGGAGCGGAATGATAAATGCGAGGCCGGGTCAATGTATTCATTCGATCTTTTGAATACTTCATTGCAACGCTAAAGGAAGCAAATGTTAACACATCCTTATCTTTTCTACCAGCTCGCTAATGTGTGCGCACGCCATCATCTCTGCATGCGTAAAGCCTTTTGTGCATATGTAGAGGGTCAAAACTGGGACGTGAAAAAGTCCTGGTTTGGGAGGGGGTGGAACTTCCAGCCGGCGGCGCTACCAGCTCGCTGAACCACTCGCCCCCGGCACTACCAGCTTGCACGAACCGGATAAAGCCGGCTGCATTTCGCCACTGGAGTCTACCCTGTCGAATGAGTAACCCTGGCACGCTAAACCTGAGCTGTCGATCCAGGGAAACGATCCAAGTTAGGCAGGCACCAGAGTGTAATTGTGTTTTTGCTTCGCCGTGCATCTGAGTCCCTTGTTCCAACCTGTTTGTTTACTCGAAGATGTCTCCGTTTTATAGTCCCCTCAAGGCAAGGTACAAAATACCCCACCTAATTATGGCTTAAAAGCAAACTCCTCGGCACGTCATTCAGTCTGAATTTGTTTCCGTGTAGACGTTGGGGAGAAGTAGCTTAAGATTTTGTGCGTTTGCAGTACACAACCCCGGGACACTGCGACTGTCATAAATATGAGCCAGTTGCCTAGCGTCTGAATTTTGATCCCGGGGATGCAGTGACGGACATATGTGTGAAATATAATCAGAAGTCACGTTTTTTTCAGTGCCGTCGTGACTTCGAACCAGCGCTAAACGAACTATTGTAAGTCAAGGACTATAAAACAGACATCTTCAAGTAAACAAATAGAAAGGTTGTTCTAAGTGGATAGGTCTATAATCCTAAAAATTGAAACTGTACTTGGGAGCTCCCGATTCCCTATTTCTGTTTCATTAAAAGCATCATCCTCTTCTTTTAACGACCCCATAATCCCTTGCGGGGTGGAGTCTGGGCAACTGAATGGAGCTAGTAGAGTGTTTTAATGGCCGGATGCCGTCCCTGTTGCCAATGCGGAGTTGTGTTCAGCAGATATATTTTCATTCTGCCTTTACTTCGGATTGAACTCACAGCCTCCTGATTGTGAGGCGAGAGGCTCCGCCTCTAGGCCATCGCACCACTCCTTTCATTAAAAGCACCTTCGGAAACAAATCCGAAGGGATAAAGAATTGGATAGACATCCGGAAGAGGTTTTAGATTCTCGCGCAGAATTGTAGATTCCTGTACCTCACGAGTTCTTTTTCATTGTGTCTCTTGGAACAGGTGACCTCGAGTTCCTGTTGGGCCTTGGCTCCCTGCCCCACTCGAGACCCCCAAATTTCCTACGGTACAAGTCCGATCTGGTCTCCCGAAACACCAACGAAGTCTACCACTACCCCAGTCCTCTCCATGCAGTAGCTTTACAGAGCCCTCTCTTCACCAACGGCCTCTCTCAAAGCTCGTCCCAGGAAGATCTCGACGAGACGCCTCCGAAGGTTCCCAGATCCGACTCTCCCAAGAAAGACCCCCTCTGCTCTGGAGAACTCCCAAAGATCCGCTTGGATCAGTACATGGCGAAATTGGTGCTACGGTACAAGTGCCGCACGGCAGCGAGTCGAACCGAATCGGGATACCTCACGGGGAACCAGAAAAGTTTATCCATGACATCCATCTGCAGTTCGGGACCGGTAACTGGTCAAGTCCTGGGCCCGATTCCAGGATGGAAGATACGACGGCGTATCTCCACTTGTTCTCACTTGCGTTCTCCTGAAGGTTCAGAGGGAGCACGAGATTCCCGGGTCCTGGATGGGTTGTGGGACTTCCCGCCGTTCCCAGAGATCAACTCGTTTGAATCGAGTACCACCAGCCTGGTTAAACCTAGCGAGTCATCTGTTATATCCCTCCCATCGCCGCAGGATCCTTCTGTCAAACTCGTCCTGAACAAGCCATCTGCCACGCCAGATAGAAAAATTTGGGCAGCAGGGCCCCACCAACTGATAATCAAGGCCGAGCCCTCTTTGAGAAAGGAGACGTCATTGCCTCGAGCTGTGACTGGCATCGACAAGCTGTACAAAGGCAAGCACGCTTCGCGGGAGTTGGTGAAAACATCTGAGCGAGGTGAGAAGGCAGCTGAGAGAAGTTGGTTGAGTCCCCGCGAACTGTTACGTAGATTAAGTCTCCGGCGCAAACCATCATCCCGCGTGGTGGGCAGGGCCCGAGCCAGTTCAGAAATGAACGTTCATGCAGCCGCGGGGCTGGTGTGTCCCAGCCAACTTCAAACCAACCGAGGCAAAGCCATCAAGCCAAAATGGACGTCGGTGCTGGAAATTTCCAGCAAGTCCTCCGGACGCCATCGCGCAAAAGCAGGGACGTTCCTGCCGCCGGTGGTTTTGAACCGCAATCTCGCCTTTTCCTCCGACGCGCCGGCAACCTTCTGCTTCCCGGAAGACGGTCATTTTGACCTGCCACCTCGGCAACGGGCCGGACGTCCGGGCAACGGGCCCAGGCTGAGCGAGTTGGAAGCGACCAGCGCGGTCAGCCTGAATGGAGACTGGATGTTCCACCAGCTCGGAGACCAATGGCTGCACGGTTCCGCCACGTTGGATTCGTCCGATCTGCCGCCTCACAACTTTAAGCTCCGACGCAGCCGTTCTTTCAAAGAGCTGAAGAAAATTGTGTCTCGTTCCTTCAAGAGTTCCCGAACTGCCAAATACTAGAGAGAGAGAGTGAGAGAGAGAGAGAAAGAGAGAGAGAAAGGACATTCCTTTGGGACGTGCGTGAAAGATAAATTCACGTCTGAATGCGTTGGGGGGAGGGCGGGCGGTTTGGTTTCTGTCACGATTGTGTTCCAGAAGTTTCTCTCGCCGTTTGGACGACGAGACGGCCTCCTGCACGTTGGCATTCTTCCACATTGGCAAGGTCCTGAATTTGGCCGAGGATGTCCTGAATTCAGATGTAAACCTCTCGCGAGACGTGGGACACCGACGGGCCCGCACGCAAACCAAAGCTGAACTGGAACTCGAGATCTCCCTCGAAACACCCCATTCCCCCCCGAGATGTTTTCTATCAGCTCCTGCTCCTCCTCATTTTGGACTGGCTTTCTTAATTCTGCCAGCCAGGAGCATAGAAGGGGATCGAAGAAAAGTCACAATTGGTTGAAGTCTGCTTCTGATCTTGGTTGATTCGATATCAGGGACCAATAATGTGTTTTCTTATTGTTTGCCACCGGTGATCCACCCTGGGTAGTCTATGCCGGATCGGTGAATGCCAAGTGCTGTTTTGGGTTCCTCATACACAATAAACCCAAAAAGATATTGGGCTTCCAAGAATCTGGGGTAGTTTGGAGAGCCTGTGTCATGCTGTCACCTCTCCTCCCAATCATCTCGATTCGAAGCTAGTTCTCAGTGAGGACCATCTTCTGTTACAGGTTGCCCTTGACTTACGGCCCCAAATTCCTGTCGCTAATCAAGGCTTAGGGGATCCAAACGGTCGTGTGTGAAAAAAACGGCCGTCAGTCACTTTTTTTTCCCGTGCCGCGGTTAACTCCGAACGGTCACTAAATGAGACTGTTGTAAGTCAAGGACAACCTGTAAGGATTTCCTTAGCAACTGCCTCAGTTAGCAAAAGAAATGTTGGACTCGTTTTAAGAATTGTGTTTCCAATTCTTACAAACCCACAGCTTTGGATCACAAAAACGGAGCCGTTATCCGTAGTCACATCCGTAACCCATTGTGGTTTAATTCGTCACACCGTAAAGAAATAAAAAATAAAAAGCTACTTCATGGATAAGCCCAGTCTTAACCGGGGTTTAAAACAGGCCACCCTGAAATTATTCGATGTGGCGTCAACCAGAGAGACGGTTCTGAGGGGGAAATGAACCTTATCCTTGGATTACGGCTCCCATCATTCTTAACGGGGAGCAACAGGGCTGGCTGGGGATGATGGGGCGTCGTAGTCCAGACAAACAAGGACGTGGTAGCTGATGGGAGAACGGCTTCCGCCCCTCTGTTCAGTTTCCTGCCCGTTTTAGAACTGATACCTGTTGCTTTATTTTCCCTTTTTATTTTTTCTTTCCGAGAATATAAAAGGCCCTCTCTACCAATTGCTGTTTACATCAAGATTTAATTCCTTGGCTCCGCATTGCTAATAACAATAATTATCAAGGCTGGGAGACAGGAGCATGCCAGCAAGTTGAAGCTTGTTTGGCGAAGATCGTACAGGAATTGGCCCTTAAATCTGCTTTCTTTTTATTCTTTTCCTGGCCCAGAAACGCTGCTTCAACAACTTTGCAGCCTAACCCAACTGAAAAAAAATATATATATATTTTTTTAATTGAATTGACCTCGATGAACTGCTAAGATGAATACCCAAGGTATTTTATACATCTCGGATATCTAAACATCCAAAATAGTCCTTCTTTTATTATATTTTACATTCCTGTCTCTCAAGTTTCTAGCCCTCCTGATTTGTTTTACCCGGGGGGGGGGGGGGCGTTCCTTGGTTGAACGACCGCAATTGAGTCCCAAAGGTGGTTTTCCAGGTGTTATTTTTTTTTCTTTGCTGCTCATCCAAGAAGCTTCTTCGGTTCTGACTGGATGGTGGGCATCCAAGAAGCTGGAGAAGCTTCTTGGATGAGAAGCAAAATGTCTTCAAAAGAGAACAAAAAAAAAAAAGAAAAAAGAAAGTCTACTTTGCTTCCTGAAAAACCACCTTTGGGACTCAATTGTGGTCGTTCACTCAAGGATCCCCCTGTAAAACAAATCATGAGGGCTAGAAACTTGAGAGACAGGAAAGTAAAATAAAATAAAAGAAAAGAAGGGCTGTTTACATATCCAAGAGGTAGAAAAAAACCAGAAAGTCCAGTTACCTCATGAAAAAAAAAAATGGGACAACCATAACCTGGATGACTGAGAATCTCTCCAGACCACAATTAAGTCCCAAACATCCGTTAAAAATTTAACGGATTTTAAAAATAAAATAGAGGTAATTCCTCGGCTTACGACCACAATTGAGATCCAAATTTGTCACTAAGCGACACATTTTTTTTTAATTTTGAAGGTTGAACAGTGCTTGCCAATGCTGCTGTAACTTCGGACGGTCACTAAGCGAATGTTGTAAGTCGAGAACTTCCCTCTCTTTTGTTGATAAAGGCAGTTCTCCCACCTGGAAAAGTTGGATCTCTCCTCGACCGCAACCGAATGCAGCTGGGAATTTTAATCGCTGGAACCACAATTTATTTTGAGGAGTGTGTGTGTGTGTGTGTGATGTATTTTGAAGTCCCCCTCCGGCAACTTTTCGTTGCGATAGCAGCTTCACAAGTCAGGCAACCGAGGCAGGTGCCAAAAAAGTGATGGTGATTTTATCCGGCCCTAAATAAGAATTAAAAAATCGGATGCTCCCTTAATGCTGAATTTTGTGCGCTGTGTTAACGGAGATTGTGTGTCTGTGAGGGACAGCATTTGAGCCACAAAATGGTTAAAATTTTTAGGGGCGTCCTATCTTTGTAGGGTAGACTGCTGATAACATGGCCTGAATGTCCAGACAGCGCTAATACAGAACCAAACAAATCACCTTATGACTTATTGCAATGGGTAAACTGAGTCACACATTACGGCCTTAGCCAAACAAGCGGGATATGCCTGGTGCTCGCTCCAGAAAGGAGCAATCGGAAAGGAGCTTTAAGTGATCCTTGACTTCTGACCCACGATTGGGATCGGCATCCCCATTGCTAACCGAGTCATGCCCAACTGCGGATATTGCCAAATTAGACATTTGTTCGGCAAGCTTTGCCCCGTTTCACGACTTTCCTTCCCTGAATCGTTGCCGTTAAGTTAGCCAGAGTGTTATTAAATGAATCTCCAGCGACTCGGCTTGTCAGGTGGCAAAAGGGAGATCCTGTGACCACCCCTCCCGGAATGCTGGAACCGTTGTAAGTATGAGTCCATGGCCAAGGGTCTGAATTTTCATCCCATGACCACGGGGAGGCCGTCACAGTTATAATCGTGAAAAACGGTCATGCCATTTCCCCTCCCCCCCCAGCGATGTTGTAACTTTGAACAGTCACTAAATGAATCGTTGTAAGTCAAGGACTTGCCTGTATCATGAATCGGCCGGCGTGAGATGCGTAGAAGGGTGCGTCTGTGTCCTATGTTGTTTTTCCTAAAAGCAATTTGGCGTTTATTCATCTGCTAGAGCCCAGGAGACAAATCCCTTTTGTGGTTTAACACGCAAGCGTCTATGTTGGCAAATTCTCTGGCCATAAGGACTAGAAACTTAACATTCTTAAAAGAGAAGCAGAGATTCCCCAGACATGTATTTTTTGGACTTTCTGCTCCCGATGTACGTTCCTAGAGATGGGTTATAAAAGAAGCAGCAAAGGGGATTTTGACTCTGGGTGGAAAGGAAGAAGCAAACTAAACCAAAAAAAAATGTTTTTTTTTTATTTGCAAAGGATAAAGACAGAAAAGGCAGCTGAGAAACTCAAACAGCCTGTTTCCCAGCTGCTGACAGGGAGAAAATATTTGCTTTAGAAATAAGGGAGGAGGCCAAGTTTGTACGGATGTGAGCCGGCAACAGAGATAACCATTAAAAGATTACAAACTATTCTAAAAATACGAGTTCCAGGTATATTAGTAAAGAAAGAAGCAGATATCTTGCGAGCTCCGGAACTTAAAAGCAGATGGCTGACGAAAGCTTAAATAAAATTTTAATTATTTTAACATTTTAAGTTCCGGAGCTCGTTGGTTAGGATTTTAGCCAGAGTTTTAAAAGTCCTTAGAAAGTGTTTTGTTGGGATTTTGGAGGATTTTGAGCTGAGTTCTTAGCCAGGACTTTTAAGCATTTAACTTTTTACATACACGCACCCGCGAAAACTTCAGAAGATATATTGCAGAACTGTCAATACAGTTGTAAGGCCATCCTTTCTTTGCAGAAGACGACACTGGCGGAAGTTGGAACTCAAATAAGCTCAGTACAAGTAGTCCTCGACTTACGAGCATAACGGAGCCCAGAGTTTCCTGTCGCTAAAGGAAACCACTTTGTGAAGTGAGTTTTTGCCTGCTGCTTTCCTTGCCATGGTGGTTAAATTAACTGCAGTGGGTAAATGAACCCGGCTTCCCCCGTGGATTTGGCCGGTCAGAAGGTCGCAAAAAAAGGGATCAGGATCAGGACCCCTGGAACGGTGCGACCGTCATAAACGTGAGCCGGCTGTCAAGTTGTCTGAAATGTTGATCGTGCGACCCTGGGGATGCTACAGTGGAAAACGGTGATATAAGTCACTCTTTTCAGCGCTTTTGTAACTTTGTGAGTCATTAAATGAACTATTGAAAAGTCGAGGGCTGTACTGATCATGTTACCTAGCTGGGTCATGAAACGTCTGAAGAAAACAACCAGGCTCAGAGTTTCAACCCTGAATTACAAAATATTCCTCTTTATTAATGTCAGGTCTGGCTTTTGGCAAGAACCTCCTAAAATCTGGGGTCGGCAACCTTAAACACTCAAACGAGCCACAAAGATTCTAACCGGAAGTCCTCTCCCCCAGCCCCGTTCAATTCTGAAACTGACCGGAACTCCCACCATAGAGACTCCTCCTAGCACGGCATCCTTTTTCTTCTACTTACCTAAATGAAAGTCCTATCAATTGTGGAGCTGACAGGAAAACCCTCCCCTTGCCATAGAGTTTCTTCCTGGTGCATCGTGATTTCCGTCCCTTCCGTCCCCGCCCCCCCCAAACCAGAAGTTCCTCTCAAAATTGTGGTGCTGCCAACTAGTGATGGGGAGCTGCAGCAGCAGAGGGATGAAAGAGCCACATGCAGCTCCAGAGCCCCCGGGTTGCCGACTCCTGTCCCAGATCAACCTTTTAAGCAAACCACGAGGCTTGAAGAAGACAAGCCGGCATCTGAATATTTTTTTCACTTCGATCGCGAAGTTAGATAGATCCAAACTTGCCCCAGCCATTAAGAGAAGCAAATATCAGACTGACGCAAAGCCTGATTCGTTGGCTTTGCCCGTTTCGTCTGAAAAAAAATAAAATAAATCATTTCCATAAATTACATTTTAAGCGACGAGCGATCCCAGGAGGCGATTTAAAATACCTTCTTCTGTTCTTTCCATCTGGAGACGAGAACGCAAAGCAGGCGATTAGCCAGGAATTCAGACTTTGGCATTCAGTTCCCCCTCCCTCCCCGAATTCAAAAGAAATCACATCCGGCCCGGGTGAACTTCTCACAAGATTTTATGAACGAAAAGGAGGGAGGGAAAGGAGGAAGGAAACGTGTTGGAAAATGGATAAAGAGGACATTTGGCTGACGATGCTTTTCCTAGCTGAGGTGGCTATTAGCATTTTTTCCAAGGCACTACCTAATTCCAGAATCGATCGATCCATCGAGTGTCGTTCATAGGAATAAAACCAGAAATACACAGCGTGTAACTTCCGACTTGGGTGTTTTGTTTTTTTTTTTGCTACCCAAACATTCCCATGTATAACTGTTTTTCTTTCTGGAGATAAATACTGAGCTGTGACTCGGTCATCTGGAGATAACGCTTGACGTTGGCATCTGGGGTGGGAAGAGAGAAGGGAAAGACATTTTTAAAATTTTTAGGATTTGATTGTACATAGGCAGTGCTAAGTCAAACACGTATTGGCTTTGGGGGTCCTTGGGGGTCTCTGAGCTGGGTGATTTTCCTGAAGACATTTCATAACCCAACTAGGGAACATCTTCAGTGTTAGAAAGGAGTGGGATTGCTCTGTTTATATACAAGTAGCCTGATTGCAGGGAGCAAACACTGCTTGATATTATTTAGTAGGGTCATGAAACATCTGGAAGAAAACCACCGAACTCAAGAGAGCAATAAGGATCCCAGTCGTCATCCTCCTCCTTCCCCCTTCTAGCACTGATGATGTTACTTAGCTGGGTCATGAAACTTTTGCAAGAAAATCACCAAGCTCAGAGAGCACAAAAGACCCGTGGTTCACCCCTGAGCTATAAATATTCTCTCTTTATCAGCTTTGAGCTCAGCATCTTGGAGAAAGGCAGATATAGGCCATCCTCAAGTTACAAACCGTCACGGAGCTTCCTCATTACAGTCGTTAACTTGTGACAGTCGTAAAACAGGTTAGCGGCGCGACGGATCTAATCTTATAAGGTTTGCAGCGGCCATTAAGCGAACACAGTCTTAAAGCAGCCACCGCAGTCATTAAACAAACCCGTGGTGTGTTTTTTTTTTCCGAAGGCCGGATGTAAACACCAGTTTTGAACAACAATGTCATAAAACAATCAGAAACTTGCAAGCGTCTCACCGGCCACAGTGGTGTTATTAGTATGTGGGATGGGAACATAGCCATTTATTCACTAAAACCATGGCTTAAGGCAACTGGTGGTCCATGAGAAAATGTTGGTGGTCCACAGAAAAATTATTTGCATTTTTTGTATTGCACTAAATCAGGGGTCCTCAAACTACGGCCCCTGGGCCGGATACGTGCAATGAACGTTTGTGTTGCTGCAGAGAGTCTCCCCCTTTTTGTGTGGGTCGGAGGGGGGCAGAAATTCCAACTTGGGGTCTGCTTCAGCCTCCTAGTGTGGGGCTTTGGGTGAAGGCTGGAGGGAAGTGGTGGCGAAGAGCCGGAGGGCCTCGTTCCAATGGGACAACATCATGGCCTGGAACTGGCTGACCATCTCAGCCCGCTGAGCCTCCAGGTGCCGGTTCTTGGCCTTGCACTCCCGCAGGTCTTCCCTCTGCTTGGAAAGCCTATGCTCCTAGTCCTCAGTGAGGTGCTTCTGCTGAGCCTCCTTCTCGGCCAGATCCAATTTGAACTGAGCTTGTTTTGCCAACTTTTTCTCGTGGGGGATGCTTAGCTCCAACAACTGCTTCCTGTCGGGGCCCTAAGGAGCCCGGGCAGGCAGGTGAGGAGTAGCGAGGAGAAGTTGGCAAGGCACCCCTCAACATGAGTGACACTGAGTTGGCCACACCCACCCAGTCACATGACCACCTTGCCACGCCTACCCAGCCAATCATTAGACAGATCGTATTAGCGGTCCGCCGGATTTAAAATTATGAATTTAGTGGTCCCTGAGGTCCGAAAGGTTGGGGACCCCTGGTTTAAGGCAAGAACCTGGGATGAATGTCACTTCAGGTAGTCCTCGACTTACAGTTTCATTTCGTGACTGTTCCAAGTTACGACAACATTGGAAAAAAGCGACTTATTCCATCCCTTTTTCACACTGACGACCCGTGGTGATCAAAATCCGGACGCTTTTTTAAAAAAATTTGATTTATATGCCGCCCTTCTCCGGAGACTCAGGGCGGCTTATAGTGCGTTAAGCAATAGCCTTCATACTTTTGTATATTTATATTTATACAAAGTCAGCTTATTGCCCCCAACAAACTGGGTCCTCAATTTACCCACCTTATATAGGATGGAAGGCTGAGTCGACCTTGAGCCTGCCTGGGATTGAACTCGCAAGTAATTGCAGCAGCTGGATCTTAAATGCTGCCTTTGTAGGAGGCATTACTCCCCTACGCTACTCAGGCTCATGGCAACTGACTCGTATTTATGACGGTCATAGTGACGTGATCCCCTTCTGCAACCTTCTGACAAGCCGAGTCAAAGGGCAAGCCCGATTCACTCAACGAGCCGTGTTCCTAATTTAATAGATGCAGGGACTCACTTACCAGGACCTGGAGGCCAAACCCACCGAACAAATGTCTCACTTAGCAACCTAAATTTCAGGCTCAATTGCGGCCGTAAATCGAGGACTGCCTGTATTACTCACCTTTGGGCTGCCGGCTAGTTGCCGACAACAAGTAGTGTTGTGCTTTGTCGTAATTCCCCAGGTGGTAGAATGCCACACCGGCCCGGTACAGCGCCTTGACGTTGTCGGCTTGCCTCTCTAGGACTTTGAGACTGTAGTCTTTCACCCGCTCGTAATTCACAGGCGGCATCTGAAGGAGGCAAGCTGGAGAGACAGACAGATAAAGACAACATGTGTGGTTTCCAGGACACAACGACAACAACAACAAAAAAGAACCCACAAAAATTGCAAACAAGTAACATCCTGTGAAAATCCGCTTGGAAGCGGGAAGATCTGGACCGTGTCCATTTTCCAGTTAAATAAATACAGGATATGTCCTTGACTTGCGACGGTTGCTAAGCAACCGTCGGACCTTTTGACAACTTGGTTCCAAAGCTGGCCATCCCGGCAGTCATGTGACCGCATCTCAGGTGCTTGGCAAAAAGGCCTGCGTTTATGACCGTCGTCAGCCTTCGAAGGCCCCGTGATTTATGACATTTTGCCCGAAAGTCCATTGTTAAATTTCCAGGTTTTGGACAGACAACAAGGCCTCACAGTGAACGATGGTTCGCTTAACAACGAACGGCCACAAAAAAAGTGTTAAAATTGGACCTGTTTCTGCCAGTTCATTTAGTGACCGAAGTTACGACAGCACTAAAAAAAAAACTCACTTCGCCAACGTCTCACTTTAGCCACAAAATTTTTTTTAACAGGGGGAGAGGTCCGTTGTGGTCGTAAATCGAGGACTATCTCTATCGCTGGCCGGTAACGTTTATCGACAAGGGTGGAGAATATCATCAAGCGAGCTTACCGGCAAGATTATTGTAGCAATCGCACTGGATGGTGTACAGTTGTTCCTCTTGGTCTGCTGTCATGGCCGGCTTGTCACCTATGAATTCCTGAAGTGGGGAAGGCATGTTGGGGTCCAGGCCCTTAATCTGCAGTAAGGCCCAGTGGTAACGACTCGCAGCATCCCTAAATCGGCCTTCTTTGTAGCAGCGGTTCCCTTCCTCCTTGAAAATGCGAGCCTGTTGCAGCCGTTGCTCCGGGATTGCTTGGGGAGAAACCTGGCCGTCGCAGGAGAGAAGAAAATGACAGTCCTCGACTTATAACGGTCCACTTAGTGACGGTTCAAAGGGACATCACTGCAAAAAAAGAGACTTAGGACCGTTTCCCCATAAGCAACAACCCCCACGGTCACGGGATCAACATTCAGACGATTGGCTCCGATTTACGATGGTCCCAGGAGTTGTGTAATGCTCTTTTGGTGACTTTTTCATCACTCAAGTCAAAGGCAGCTTGAGTTGGAACAGCTGCCAGCCCTGGGAGGAGATTTATTTAATATCTGCCTGTTATTTAAACATCTGCCAGACTCCGTTCTCTGGGAAGGACTGGATATAAACGCCAAATCCAATTCTAACCATCTGGCTGGTTAGGCGTAATTGGACACCATGGGCATTGACAGAATTCCCATCCCGTCAATTGCAAAAGGCAGCTTGGCTTGGAATAGCTGACATCCTGCAGAGAGACATTTAACCCATCCACATCTGGGTTAAACATCTGTCTGACTGTACAACCAACTGTAGTAATCATCGCGAACACTCGTTTAATACGGTGGGCATTGACAAAATCCCCATGCAGTCAATTGCAAAAGGCAGCTTGGCTTGGAACAGCTGACATCCTGCAGAGAGACATTTAACCCATCCACAGCTGCCTCTCCCAGGTCCTAAACATCTGTCTGACTGTACAACCAACTGTAATAATCATCGCGAACACCTGTTTAATACTGTGGGCATTGACAAAATCCCCATGCAGTCAATTGCAAAAGGCAGCTTGGCTTGGAACAGCTGACATCCTGTCACCATACCTTTAATAAATATTAAACATCTGTTCCTCCCAAGTCTTTGGGAAGGGCTCCAGAGGAGGTCAAAACATGCAAACTGTTTTTGCATGTTTTACAATCCGCCATAACAATAACAACAACAATAATAATAAATAATAATAACACAATATTTTGGATGACCCGGATCAATCTTCCCATTGGACCAAGAGCATGCAAATGCAAGCCTCCCAATGCAATTTCTGGATGCATTTTTTTTTTTTGGCTGCAAATTGCAAACTTGCAAGGAAGCCACCCCCCCTTCCCCCCAACCGTCCCCCACATTTTTAATCAGGGCTCTTCCCTGGCAGGCATGCAAGCAAAGGGAGGGAGGAAGGAAACACCCCCCCCTCTTTGCTCCCGTCCCGGAGGTCGCTTGCAACGGGGGTACCTTCGCCGACGCCATGCGGGGCCCGGGATGAGCACCGGCTCCCGCCAACCGGCCATGCAAAAAAAAAACGAGGTTGCAGCTGCTCTCCAGGGGCTGCCACGCCCCCTTCGGGACCGGAAGCCGAGTGGCCGGCGGAAAACAAAAAAAAACTACCAAAATGGACGCGGCGCAGGTTGCCATGTGACTCGCTGAATTCCAGCTGATTCTCTATTCTATTCTATTCTATTCTATTCTACACTATATTGTAGTCTATTTTGTATATTCTATATTTCTATACTATTCTATTTTCTACATTCTACAATATTTTGTATTCTATTCTATTCATTCTATTCTATTCTATATTCCTATTCCATTCCATTCCATTCCATTCTAATTCTATTCTATATCTGCTATTCTATTCTACAGTATATATTATTCTATTCTACATACTATTGTCTATTCTCTATTCTATTCTATTCTATATACTATACTATTCTATTCTATTCTATTCTACTATACTCTACTCTATTCTATATACTATTCTATTTTCTACATTCTACACTATATTGTATTCTATTTTGTGCTCTATTCTATATTTCTATTTTATTCTATATATACTATTCCATTTTCTACATTCTACAATATTTTGTATTCTAGTCTATTCATTCTATTCTATTCTATATTCCTATTCCTATTCCATTCCATTCCATTCTAATTCTATTCTATATCTGCTATTCTATTCTACAGTATATATTATTCTATTCTACATACTATTGTCTATTCTCTATTCTATTCTATTCTATTCTATTCTATTCTATTCTATTCTATTCTATTCTATTCTATTCTATATACTATACTATTCTATTCTATTCTACTCTATTCTATTCTATATACTATTCTATTTTCTACATTCTACACTATATTGTATTCTATTTTGTGCTCTATTCTATATTTCTATTTTATTCTATATATACTATTCCATTTTCTACATTCTACAATATTTTGTATTCTTGTCTATTAATTCTATTCTATTCTATTCTATTCTATATTCCTATTCCATTCCATTCTAATTCTATTCTATATCTGCTATTCTATTCTACAGTATATATTATTCTATTCTACATACTATTGTCTATTCTATTCTATTCTATTCTATTCTATTCTATTCTATTCTATTCTATTCTATTCTATTCTATTCTATTCTATATACTATTCTATTTTCTACATTCTACACTATATTGTATTCTATTTTGTGCTCTATTCTATATTTCTATTCTATTCTATATATACTATTCCATTTTCTACATTCTACAATATTTTCTATTCTATTCTATTCTATTCTATTCTATTCTATTCTATTCTATTCTATTCTATTCTATTCTATTCTTTATTTCTCACCCCCCAATTTTTAAATCTACTGGACAACTTTCGGGTAACCATCATGGGGCATAGATGGAGTAGGGATTTTTTTGTTCCTTTTTCAAGTCCATAGTACTCAGTAACATTTGTGGAAAGGGAGTATAGATGCATCTAGAAGCAAAATCAGATCTGGATCAGGCAATGCAGATAATCCTGATTTTCCAGCCCCTGGGAGAGCAGCATAATTTTATGTACGTTTTGGAGAGATCACATTTTATAGAATAACAAGTCGGAGTACTAGAGCCATGTCTGAATTTGGAAAATAGATTTGGGGGTTTGTCCATAAAACATAGAGTGGACAAAGTCCTATGCTCTTTGCTGTATTATGATTCCAATGTTGCGATACTGAATTATACAAGGAAGAGATTCTAGAAGAAAATTTAAAAGGAGAAAATTATCCTTGGGTTGAATGTTGATGTGGTTAACGATGAAAGAACTCCGTTCATAGTTATTTATGATTGAAAATTCCAAAATATAACTTTTTAGGAAGACCCTAAATAATTCAAAACTTCCCTGAAAAATTGTCCAAAAGATATATCCTAGTTTTTCTTAGTGTCTGACAAAAATATAGATGGTAAAAAACAAGATAGAGTACTATAGCAATGAAGGTAGCTGTTAAAATAGTATCATCTATTTATTAAATTTACATTATTATATTATGCTTGGGATAAACATGTCCACCATGATAAAAAATTAAAAAGCACAGAATTTATGGCTAGATTTTTTTCTGCTATCAGTTTTCTAGGTTTCTATGCTTCTATTCAGTGGCTTTCAATATAGTAAAAGCAGGATAGAAAAACAATTACATAAAAACAGATCTATAGGTGTCTGATACAAACTATAGTGACATCAGAATGTATACAGGACAGGCAGTTATATATATTTGTGAAAGAAATGGGTGCGAGTCGCTATGGGCGAATAGGAAGCAATATAAATTTAGTAAATAAATAAACAAATAACCATAACAAGAATAGCTCTTATAGCTATATATATATATATATATATATATATATATATATATATATATATATATATATATATATATATAGCATAAAACTGAACTGCAGAGATTTATTTTTTTTTGGAAAAAGCTTCAAAAATAGCCAGTGAAATTGGAAATCAAATCTAATTTTTTGTCTTTCTATCCTTTGGAAAGTCAAGCTTCCAAGATTTAATTATAGTGAAGTTTCCTGAGCTAAAAGAGGATAAAAGGAGATTTTAGTGATTTTTAAGTTTCCTTAAATTGCGTTTTATTATTTTAGCCGACTTGGAGAATACATGTGCAAAGATGTGCATGGTGCATATTAATTTTTAATGTATAAAAAAAATGAATGATGTGCATGAAACGAGGTGCAATTCTTCTTATTTAAGGGTTTAAATAAAGGATTGTCCAAGCTGAGGGTTTTATTTTTGCAAAAGATGGTCAAGCATGTTAACAATGAAACTGCTTTGTTTGTTTTCCCCATGGCATGATTTGAAAGCTGCACCTGTCCAAGAAAAAAAAATAAAAATAACTGATTTTAATATTTGTCTTTTGCTGAGATATTATTTTTTGAAGGGGGGGGGTGGAGTGTTGGAAGATGGCGGCACCTCCAATTTAAATAAAAAAAAAAGAGAAACCGTTTTATCCAATCAACGCAGAGTCTGGTTGGACCTTTTTTTTTTTTTTTTTAAATCGAGCCAGGAGACCCAACACCTTCTCTTTTCCCGGATTGGCGGAGCCGCGCCCAATCAGAAAGCTCGGCCTCCTTCTTTTCCTCCAGTTGCCTGACGCTCGCTCAAATCGACACGACGCAGAGCCCGCGCGCGAGCGCGCGCCCGCCCCTCCAACAGCCCGAGCACGCATGCGCAAGAGCTTCATTTTTTTTTTAAAGCGAGCCAAGCCTCTCCTTTCAAAAAAAAACAACACAAACACAAACACAACGAAAGACTATTCCCGCGACGGTTGATAATCCTTTTTATTAAGAGTATTATTCAGTATAATAATAATAATAATAATAATAATAATAATAATAATAATAATAATAATAATAATAATAATAATAATAATAATAATAATAATAGAGACAGGGAGGAGAGAGGGAAGTTAAAAAAAAAAGCGGGCCTCCTCCGTTTAAAACGTGAGGGAGAAGGGGAAATTTAAAAAAAAAAAGAAGAAAAAAAAGAAAAAGCGGGGTTTCCCGCGCAGGCGCACCCTAGGCCACAGAGGCGCGCGCCTGCGCGGGAAACCCCACCTCCTTTTTTTTTTTTTCCTTCTCCTCCTCGGCCGGCCTTTCCTCTCAAATCGTTCGCTTTTTTTTCCCTCCCCCTCCCCAGCATCCCTCACCCCGCCCGTCCGCGCTTGCGCATCCGCCTTCGCGCGCGCGCGCCAGAGTGAGAGAAAAGAGAAGAGGGGAGGGGAAGAGAGAAAGAGAGGCTCGCGCAGGCGCGTTCCCTCTATTTCCCTTTCTCTCTCTCTCTCTCTCTCTCTCTCTCTAGCCGCTGCGCAAAGGGTGTAGCCGCCGGGCGGCGCGTCCCTTCTCCTGGCGCGCGACGGGGCCGCCCGCGCAGGCGCGCTGGCGTCGGAGCGCGCCGCCCCCCCCTCCCCTCCCCTCCCCTCCCTCAATCCGCGGAGCGCGCGCGCCATGGACGTGAAGCGGCTGAAGGTGACGGAGCTGCGGGCCGAGCTCGGGCGGCGAGGCCTGGATTCTCGAGGCCTCAAACTCGACCTGGTCCAGCGGCTCCAAGAGGCCCTCGACGCCGAGATGTTGGCCGCCGGGCCTGAAGAAGCCGGCGCCGAGCCCGGAGCGGCCGGCGGCGGCGGGCAAAGCCTCACCAGGGCCCGCTTGGGCGTTGAGGGGGACGACGACGACGACGATGAGGAGGAAGAGGAAGAGGAGGAGGAAGATGAAGAAGATGAGGAGGACGAGGAGGAGGAGGACGAGGAGGCGCTGCTGGCCGACGAGGAAGAGCAGCCCCCGCAGCTGCCTGAGGCGGCGGCGGCGGCATCCGCGACAACGGCGGCGTCCGGCGACGGCGAGCAGGCCCAAACCGAGCCCGCGGAAGGCCCCGCGCAGCCCGGAGGGGTCAACGGCGCCCAAGGAGCCGCCGAAACCGGCGTGGCGGCCTCGTCGGCCTCGGCGTCGGCCGGGGGTTCGGCCAGCGGAGAAGCCGAGCAGGGCGGAGACCAAGAAGGTAAGGATGGCGTTGGCTTCTTCCCTTCTCAAGGCTTTGGATATTTCTTTCCCCCCTCCTAGAACAACACAGTTTCCTTATTTTGGGGGGGGGGGAGAAATGGGGGAAGGAATTGAATTGAATTGAATTGAATTGAATTGAATTGAATTGAATGGTTTGATTGGGTCAAGACACACACACACCACACACTCAAGTCTTTGGATATTTCTTTCCCCCCCTCCAACCACAACACACTTTCCTTATTTTGGGGGGGGGGAGGAATGGGGGAAGGAATTGAATTGAGTTGAGTTGCATTGAATTGAATTGAATTGAATTGAATTGAATTGAATGGTTTGATTGGGTCAAGGCACACACACACACCACACAGACACATACCACACACTCAAGTCTTTTTATATTTATTTCTCCCCTCCAACAACAACACACTTTCTTTATTTGGGGGGGGGGAGAAATGGAAGGAATTGAGTTGAATTGAATTGAATTGAATGGTTTGATTGGGTCAAGGCACACACACACACACCACAGAGACACACACCACACACTCAAGTCTTTGCATATTTCTTTCCCCCCCTCCAACAACACAACACACTTTTCTTATGGGGGTGGGGTGGAAGAAATGGGGGAAGGAATTGAATTGAATTGAATTGAATGGTTTGATTGGGTCAAGGCACACAGACACACACCACACAGACACATACCACACACTCAAGTCTTTGGATATTTCTTTCCCCCCTTCAACAACAACACACTTTTCTTATTTTGGGGGTGGGGGAGAAATGGGGGAAGGAATTGAATTGAATTGAATGGTTTGATTGGGTCAAGGCACACACACACACCACACAGACACATACCACACACTCAAGTCTTTGGATATTTATTTCTCCCCTCCAACAACAACACACTTTTCTTATTTTGGGGGGGGGGAAGAAATGGGGGAAGGAATTGAATTGACTTGACTTGACTTGAATTGAATTGAATGGTTTGATTGGGTCAAGGCACACACACCACACACTCAAGTCTTTTTATATTTATTTCTCCCCCCCTCCAAGAACACACTTTCCTTATTGGGGGGGGGGGAGAAATGGGGGAAGGAATTGAATTGAGTTGAATGGTTTGATTGGGTCAAGGCACACACACACACCCCACACAGACACACACCACACACTCAAGTCCTTGGATATTTCTTTCCCCCCTCCAACAACAACACACTTTTCTTATTTGGGGGGGGGGGAGAAATGGGGGAAGGAATTGAGTTGAGTTGAGTTGAATTGAATTGAATTGAATGGTTTGATTGGGTCAAGGCACACACACACACACCACACAGACACACACCACACACTCAAGTCTTTGGATATTTCTTTCCCCCCTCCAACAACAACACACTTTTCTTATTTTGGGGGCGGGGGAAGGAATGGGGGAAGGAATTGAATTGAATTGAATGGTTTGATTGGGTCAAGGCACACACACACACACACACACCACACAGACACATACCACACACTCAAGTCTTTGGATATTTCTTTCCCCCCTCCAACAACAACACACTTTTCTTATTTGGGGTGGGGGGGAGAAATGGGGGAAGGAATTGAATTGAGTTGAGTTGAATTGAATTGAATGGTTTGATTCGGTCAAGGCACACACACACACACACCACACAGACACACACCACACACTCAAGTCTTTGGATATTTGTTTCCCCCCTCCAACAACAACACACTTTTCTTATTTGGGGGGTGGGGGTGGAGAAATGGGGGAAGGAATTGAGTTGAGTTGAGTTGAATTGAATTGAATTGAATGGTTTGATTGGGTCAAGACACACACACACACACACACACACACACACACACACACACACACACACACACACACACACAAGGAAATATCGGGTGGTCCCTGGGGGGACAGAAGCTCCCACTGTTTTCATGAATTGCAAGGCGTCAGGGAATGGTGGTGGTGATGGAGATATATGGAAATGTGGGACATGAATGTATTGAGTTTGCAAAAAAAAGAGAGAGAGAGAGAGAGAATTTATTTATTTATTTAGTGTATGGCTGGTCCCACACTATTAAAACACTTCATTTTTACAGATTAAAAACAATTAAAGCAATAAAAAAAGCAGTAAGAAAACAACAGAAATAGCATTTCAAAGTTTAATGTCGAGAAAGAGAAAGGGAAAGGGAAGAAGAAAAAAAACAACCTCCCAGCCACCTTAACTTTTGGAACTGCCTCTATATTGTTTTCAGTGTTAACTTTGAATGGGTCTTTGGGTCCTTGGTTGGGAGTTGAATGGTTTTTAAGGTTTTTTTTTTTACCAGGCCCTGGACTTTGAATCAGAAGGAAGATTCAACCAATAAATAAATAAATCATCATCATTAGCACCAGTCAGTGGTGCATTTTTGAATGTCCAGTTGACTGTTTCATGTTTAATGAATGAAGTAAATAATAATAATAATAATAATAATAATAATAATAATAATAATAATAATAATAATAATAATAATAATAATAATATAATAATAATAATACCACCTAGGATGCTGGCAGCAACCCATATCAACAATTAGCACCAGTAGTGGTATTTGTGATGCATTTTTAAATGTCCAGTTGACTGTTTCACGTTTCATGAATAAAGTAAATAATAATAATACCTAGGATGCTGGCAGCAACCTGTTTCAACCAAGAGCATCAATCAGTGGTATTTGTGATGCATTTTTGAATGTTTAGTTGACTCTTTCATGTTTAATGAATAAAGTAAATAATAATAATACCTAGGACGCTGGCAGCAACCTGTATCAGCCATTAGCACCAGTCAGTGATATTTGTGATGCATTTTTGAATGTTCACTGACTGAGTTTCACATTTAATCAATAAAATAGATAATAACAATAAAAAAAATAATAGCAACCCGTATCAACCATTAGCACCAGTTAATGGTATTTGTGATGCATTTTTGAGTGTTCAATGGATTGAGTTTCATGTTTAATGAATAACAATAATAATAACAACAATAAATCAGCAGCAGCTATCTTAAAGCTTTTAGGCTTTTAGTTAGGACTTGAACTGTTAAGTTTTTACCAGGCCTGGACTTTGAATCGAATTGAAGAATAAATCAATAATAATGATGATGGTGATGATGATGATGATGATGATAATACTAAGTTACCTTAAAAGTCTTAGGTCTTTGGTTAGGACTTGAACTGTTTAATTTTTACCAGGCCCAGACTTTGATTCGAATTGAAAATTATATAATAATAATATAATAATGAAAATATAAAAATAAAAATATGATGAATCCAGGCTGAACAGTGGACTGAGTGTGTGTTGGATTGTAATTAAATTAGAATAGATAAATAAAGCTGACATCCTGTGAGGATATTCATAACCCCATTAGACATCCACATCTGCCTATTGGGTCCTTGGGAAAGGGGGGGGGGAGCCAAATCCAGTCTGAACATCTGGCTTGACTGTACGATGAACCATAATAACAAGGATAATGCCAACGATAATAACAATACCTTCAATAAAATGGGGGAATAAAAAAATAAAAGACATAAACAGTAATATCACAGTCACAGAATTGGGAGAATTAAGGATTCTAATGAGAGAGAGAGAGAGAGAGACACTGGCAATCCCCCTCATCAAGTGCCCCCTTTATCCACTCTCTGCTAGTGCTTCAGCTCCCATCGTCCCCAGCCCGCTCAATTATCTTTTTCCCACGAGACCCATCCTCAGCAAGATAGGTGTTGGTTGCCCTCCCTTTTTTTTTTTTGGTATTTATGGATTGTATAACAACAACAACAACAACAACCTATTGGTGCCACGCGCTCTCTCTTCTCCCTCTCTCCCTTGTGGCTGCTGCAGAGGCTTGGGGGAGTCCCCAGTTGTGGATGGGCTCCTCGAGAGAGCAGAGGGGGGGTGGGCAGCATCTCTGTCCTCGCCACTTTGCAAACATCCAAATGGTTCTCTTGTGTGGCATTTGGAGAACTGAGGGATGGCAATCCCCCCTCCCTTTAAAAAAAACGAGTGAGGCTTGTTTTGTTAGAAATATGGTAATGGCTTGGCTTGGGGGCATTTGGGGGTCCTTGGTAATAATCCCTAGAGGTGCTTTTTGGTAGTAAGCAGCTTGAGAATTGGCCCCCCATTTTTATTTATTTATCCGTCGGTTGGTTGGTTTGTTCATTTGATTTTTGGCTTCTGGCAGTGAGCAAGCAGAGGAGTTTTATTTATTTACCTGTTTGCTTGTATATTTATTTATTTATTTTCCATTTGGCTTCCCACAGTGAGCAGGCAGAGAATTGGGCATCAATTTGCTTGCTTGCTTTCTTGATTTTTTTTTATCCTGCCTTTATCACTTTATAAATAACTCAAGGCAGCCAACATAGGTAGAACAAATTCCTCCTCCTGTTTTTTTTCCCACCGCAAGGTGGGTTGGGCTGAGAGAGAGGGACAAATTGGTTAGAAGCAGCCAAAGAGTTATTGGGCATTCTTAAAAGACTAGACATTGTCCTCAAGGTACAACCGTTCGTTTAGTGACCGTTTGAAGTTACGACGGCACCCCAAAAAAATGGATCCTGGCACTTTGGAACACTATTGCAGCTTCCACACAGTTGCTTTCAAACTAGCAAAATCGTGACCCAAAATGACCTCGTCCTCTAGTTTGTCAAAAGATCATCAGGGTTATGGTGAGCCAACTGAAACTGAAGACTCTAGTTGGTGACTAGAAGAAAAGTAGCTGACTTTTGCCAATCACTGTTTTGTAAAGAAAAGCAATGTTTGAAATTAGGGACATTCAGTCTGTGGAAGTCTTCCTCTACAAATGTACTAATACTGTGGCAGTCTTTTTTTTTTTGTATCTTTAAAAGCTGTTGTAGCAGAATAATCTATAGCATAACTTGATTTTTTTTTTTCTTTCTGCTAAATCTTAGAATGGGCTTCTTAGGACAGTTCTTCTCCCACTTTTTTGGGAGGAAATTGCTTTGATGGCATATGCCCGGCAGTGATTTGTGTAAAATACATTGCGAAACACAGTTTTGATTTTGTTTTGTCGCAAAATGTGATTCCCCATTCAACCCGGTGCCCGTCTCCCATTGTTAGGGATTCCCAGAATCTAAATAAATTCCAGAATTCCTGGGTAGCATCAGTTGTCTTGGATGGTCTTGATTTGAAACACATTTTACCTTTCTTTCTCATCTAGGTTAAATTATCACACCTTAAAGAAGGTAATGGGGTGGGTTAAAACTATTTTTCTGAATTTGAGGTGTGAGTAAAATCTATAATATTCCTCCTTGCTTGCAGACTCTGGATGGAGTTCAATAAAATTAAAACAAAAACTCAATGTAAACAATGAAATATCCACAGAAATCATTCATAAACAACATAAGTATTAATAAAACTAAAGTAGTTTAAGGATAAAATGTGCTCTAGAATGTGTTTGAAATAAAGTTGAATATCATCCACAGCATAATTTGAATAATACCGATGATTCTGTATGAATAATTATAATCAAAGAATAATTGTTACTATTTCAATTTATGTGCTTAGTAGATAAGAAGTCATGGTTGCCTGAACAGTTGCTCTATTCTTCTTTGCTAGCTGCAAGAAAATAATTAAAAAATAAGTTTTGGGGTTTTAACCTTTTATAGCCCAGAACATTGTCTTTATATTCCCAACAGCCCTCTCTGTATTATTATTCCTTTTTGGTTTGAAGTGATGGTCATATGAGCACTATAAACGTTTAAATATATGGTAGTAAGATTTGGTCTTGGAATGCAATGCATATTTTAATTATCACATTCTAACAATGTGAGGAGATTTATACAGTTTTCACTACAAATCCGATGTACTTGCTTAGTCTTTGCAAGAAATTGAAGTGCTTATTTTGCTCTGTTGATATTTAATAAATAGCAAGTCCCAGATATAATTAATCAGTTTTTTCTAGCTATATATTTTTCTTAAAATTGCTCTCCTTTGGTTTGTAAAATCGTTGGTCCCCAGACCCAGTGAGGACTTGGTTAATTACAGAACTTGAAATAAAATTTCACAGTTATCTGCAGGAAGCATACTAATGACATAATGAATTGCATAGCTAACTATACATTGTAACTATACAAACTACACTGTTGAAGTGTAGATTGTACATATGGGATAAGGTCTTTGGGAGATTTTAATCTACACAAGATTGATTTTCTGCATTCAGAAAGCTTTTGTAATATATAAGCATCCACATTAGTCTTTAAAACGTGGAAGCTTTTCTAGAAAGTATGAATAAGGGATAATGTACATATCAATCATGCATATGTTAAAAGGCCTTCCCTCTGAGAGCATTAGAGACAGGCAGAACTCCGAAGTGGAAAATGAAACATGCCATTTTGATTTCCTGCAGTCGCCTTGAGTGATAGGTACCCAAAGTAGACAGATGTGATGTGATGCTTGTTCGTAATTATTTATTTATTGGGCACAAGGGATTTGGGCTGCTCAAGAGTCTAAGCCCCAGGTGAGAGTTATATTCTACGTTTGAAATGGTCAAAAGGACTTAACCTGTTTTCTGTATATATTTTTTTTCCTTCCTTCCAACAAAATCTGCCTGCTTGTTTTTCTTTCCAGGAAATGAGGATGAGAAGGCAAAACAGGCTGGGCCAGACGGTGAACGCCACGGCCTCAAAAGACAGCGCGATGAGAAGGAAGAGCACGGTCGTGCTTATTTTGAGTTTCGAGAGGAGGCTTATAACAGCCGGTGAGCTACGGATGGTTTGGGCTGGGAATTTAATCCGCTAGGCCAGAGGAGCGAAGCAGAAGTGCAGTAGAGAATTTGGAGGATGGGTTTAGAAGCAAATGAAGAAACGTGATCAAAGGTTTGCAGCCACTGATAACGATCGATGTACCAGTGAGTGAGTGGCTGGCTCTCACCTTTCTGTGGAACACAGAACACACTCTACTGTGGAATGGTGCGGCGGCCTAGAGGTGGAGGTCTCGCCTCACAATCAGGAGGCTGTGAGTTCAATCCTAGGTAGAGGCAGATATTTCTCTCTCTGGGCACAATGAGAATATTATCTGCTCAACAAAACTCTGCACTGGCGACAGGAAGGGCATCCGGCCAGTAAACATTCAACCCCAGTCAGTTGCCCAAACTCCACCCCGCAAGGGATTACGGAGTTGTTAAAAGATGATGATGACAGAATACACTTGTATCATAGTGATTGGGATGTTGGAGTGTAACCAGGCAGACCCAAGTTGGAAGTTGACTTTAGTTTTGGAAGCTCCTTGCTGGGCAATTGTCTTATTTTGGTCTGTGGGGGTACAGGTAGTCCTTGACTTACGATTCATTTAGTGATCCAAGTTACGACAGCCCTGGAAAAAAGCGACTTGAGACCATTTTTCACCCTTAACCACCACCGCAGCTTCCTTCATGGTCACGTGATCAAAATTCAGACCGCTTGGCGACTGACTCACATTCATGACGGTTGCCGGATCCCAGGGTCACGTAAAAACACTCTTTGCAACCTTCTGACCAGCAGAGTCAGTGGGGAAGCCAGTTTAACTTAACCCCTGTGTTACTCACTTAACATCTGCAGTGATTCGCTTAACAACCGCGGCAAAGAAAGGCCGTAAAATGGGGCAACATTCGCTTAACCAAATGCCTCCCTTAGCAACAGAAATTTTGGACTCATAATTGTGGGTCATAAGTCGAGGACTACCTGAAGCCAGAACTGGGGAAGAGAGCAGAGGGTTGCTTACTTTTTTACGCACCTTTTTTTAATTTTTTTTTTATGACAGTGAATTTTAAAGATGGTTTCCTTGATTGTCCTTTTCAATACAGATCTAAGTCTCCGCCACCCCCAGAAGAGGAACCTAGGACGGAGGATGACGAGACTCTCGTGATCCTGGACACATGTACGTATCGATTCTGTGCGCGTTTCTCTAGGGGAGAAAGCAAAGAGACCCCCAAGATGAAATATGTATAACTCCAGGTGAATTTCAACCCTGCCCAGTTACCTGAAGAAAATACCTGAAACCTGAATGGTTCTGCGGTTTTATTTTAATGTCCCTCCCTCTTGAAGCAGAACACTAATCCTGAGTCCTAACCAATCCTCACTTCAATCCAGCGCATAAGGGTGAGCCTACGGCCTTATTCCTCATCGGAGTATAATTCTGTGAAATCGGGGGAATTTGTTCTTAGCGAACGAAGCGTTATTTTTTTTCTTCTTCATATTTAATCTCCCGCTTCTGTTTACAACAGGAAAAAAGAACAAATGTAGTAAAACAATTGCAGGCCTCATCTCGTTTATTTTTACTTGTCGCGGAGTTAGCCAAACTCTGGTTTTCATCGTGCCCCCTTCCTCCCCCCCCTTTCCGTTTCTCCCCCAGATACATGCGATCTCCACTTCAAAGCCACCAAGGACCGCTATGGAGGGCAGCCTCTGTTTTCGGAGAAGTTCCCCAATCTCTGGTCTGGGGCGAGAAGCACACACGGGGTGAAAGGGGGAAAAGTCTGCTTCGAGGCGAAGGTGAGGAGGCTGGCAGTCCATGCTGGCAAGTGGGATCGGGGCCAGTCCATTTAATTTACAGGGCAGGATGTGTCTTCACTAGGGAAAGGGTTGAAAATTGGTAGAAGAAAAACCATAGATTTATAAAGCTCTTCATGGCCTAGGCCCGGGATATTTGTCGGACCCTCTGCAGCCAGCGACAATTCCCAATCGCCCGGTTCGTTCCCACAGACAGGGCCTCCTCAGGGTGCCAGTGGCCAGACAGTGCACCCACCCTCTGGAACCACCTTCCTTTGGAGCTCCGGATGGCCCCTGACCTTTGCTCGTTCCGCCGCGATGTGAAGACCTGGTTGTTCCTCAGCCTGGACTGATGGGGGGGGGGGTTTCTTAATGAATTTTAAATTGTTTTAAATTGGAATTTTAATTTTGCATTGTCTTTAATGAGGAACTGTGCATCTCTACCATTGTGAGCCGCCCCGAGTCCTTGGAGATAGGGCAGCATATAAATTGCATTATAAAATATAAATAAATAATTGCCTGAAAGATTTAGATAATGGGCACAAAGCAGCAGCCTTTCGCACAGATAGTCCTCAACTTACAACCACTACTGGAACCAGAATTTCCATTGCTAAGCAAGGCCATTAAGTGAGCTGCACCTAACTTTATGAACTTTTTCGCATTGCATTGTTAACGTTGAGTCATGCAGGCCAGCTTGCCCCATTGACTTTGCTTATCAGGACACCAGCTCCGCCGTAACTTAAATGTAAGTCGAGGATTATAAATAAATTGACCAGGAAACCAAATGGTTTAGACTGCTATTCACAGGGCACTTTTATCAGAATCAAGTCTTGCAGAAGCAGGGAACTTGAAGGTGAAACTAGCCAGGAAGGGAGATTCCCATCTCTAGGCCCATCCCTTTCCCACCTGGTGTTTTGGTCTTCCCCTCCCTGTCTTAGGTAACACAAAACCTACAACTCAAGGAAGGCTGCACAGAGACTCAGCTGCTCCGGGTCGGATGGTCTATCGATCTCTCTCGTTCCCAGCTAGGTAAGTCAACCTTCCAGGATAACTCAGCTGATCCTTCCTGGGTCGGCGGTGAGGGAGTGGGGCTCGGTTGTCCACAGCACCGCCCGAGTAAGCATTTGCTGTCTCATAGGTGAGGATGAGTTTTCTTACGGCTATGATGGACGAGGGCTGAAGGCTGAAAATGGGCAGTTTGAAGAATTCGGTCAGGCCTTTGGGGAGAACGACGTGATCGGTTGCTTTGCCGTAAGTGCCGTGCAAGAAGGCTTTATTTGGGGTGGGGTGGGGTTATATCTTCTGGAGAAACCCCAGTTTGGGCTAGGACCCAGGTGCTGCACAAGCAAACTGCTCTGTTCCTTGATCCGGTCTCCTTCTGGAGACGGCCGCCTGCTTTAAGTGCCATCTTCAGCCTTTGCTCTAATCTCCTTAGAACGGCCCCATCTGTCTGTCTGGTTTGCTGACTGCTCAGCAAAGCGCCCCTCGTTTCCTGCTCGAACGGCGAGGTGTCGTCCCCGCCCCCGAAACATGGCTCGGGTGGGCCCCAAATCCCCACACGGCCGATAAACACCCTCCATCCCCTCACACCTTCCGTCTTCTGCCTTACAGAACTTCGAAAGCGAAGAGGTGGAGCTGTCCTTCTCCAAGAACGGGGAGGACCTGGGCGTGGCTTTCCAAATCAGCAAAGAATTGCTGGGGGACAAGGCGCTCCTGCCCCACGTCCTGTGCAAGAATTGCGCCGTGGAGCTCAACTTCGGCCAGAAGGAAGAGCCCTATTTCCCGATTCCTGAGGGTTACCTGTTCATTCACGCCGTCCCCGTCGAGGAGCGTGTGCGCACCCCGGCACCCCCCAAAGCGCCTGCAAAATGTGAGGTAGCCTAAGTCTCTTTGTTTTGCTCCCTTCCCAATATCCCTCCCTTCCGTATCCCCAATATAAACAACGTGTTAGATAGTTTCAGTCTTGGGAGATCCGCTGGCAGTTGTGTTCGCCCTGCGGTTGCAGCTGTGAAAAAGGTGTCGTTTAAATTCGATCCCTGGCATCGGCTTGCTTATCTTATCGTTACCTGCAGCCCTTTAGGAAAGGTGTCTGATTGAAGTAGCAGATCAGGAAGGCAGTTCAGGCCGTGGATTATTTATTTTTTTTCTCCTTGGGCAGGGGTCTCCAAACTTGGCAGCTTTTAAGCCTGGTGGACTTCAACTCCCAGAATTAAAAATTCCTTAGCCTGGCTGAGGAATTCCACGATTTGAAGTCCGCCAGTCTTAAAAGTTGCCAAGTGTGAAGATCCCTGTCCTTGGACGTCCTCCCTCCTTTATGTAAGTGTGAGCACTGCCCTGTGCCCTCTGTTTGATCAATGGCAAGGAATGAGGGGTTTCCCAAACCTTAAGCTCCAGAAACTCTGTTTTCTTTTCCTCTTAAGAGTACCAGCTATATTGGTAGCTCAGGGTTGAATTGTGAGGCCTTTATTGCTCTACGAGTTTGGTGATTTTCTTGCAAACGTCTCATGACCCAATTAGGCAACATCAGTGTTAGAAGGGAACGGTGGCTTGACTTGCCAGGGTGATGAGGCTACCTAGTTGGGTCATGAAACTTCTCACAGCTCAGCTCAGAGAACACCAAGGATTCCACCGTTCTGAGATTGCTAATTCTGCAAACTAAGAACGGAAATGCTACCCCTGGTGCGTTAGAGCTTTGATCCCCACAGTGGCCAGTCCTCTGTGCCCCTGGGAAGACCAGAGAAGCACCCCAGAATAATTGAGGCTTCCGCCCTATGCTTCTGAGGCCTTGAGGAAAAAGTCACCGTGATTAGCAGCCCTTGATAGCTTTGTCACCGGAATCCCTGCGGATCTCTTTTAAAAGCCAGTCATGCTCCTAGTCCTTGGGATACCTCACAATACGCAAATGCTATTATTCTTATTGGGCATTCAGGGCCAACAGCTTTTTCAGAAGTGCAAAGAAAGCTCTCCTTGAGTACATCTCTCTCTCCTAATGGATTGGTTAAAAGGCTACCAATATTTCTGGCTTAGTTTCCCTTTTTATCTTTTACCTCCTCAAGGCTGTCTCATTTCAAGGCATCCCCGTAACCTTAATAGCATTTTGGCACCTCCTTCCCTGC
Source organism: Coluber constrictor foxii (assembly GCA_038048745.1). Taxonomy (NCBI): domain Eukaryota; kingdom Metazoa; phylum Chordata; class Lepidosauria; order Squamata; family Colubridae; genus Coluber; species Coluber constrictor. Next base: position 9,410,328 of record CM075975.1, read on the forward strand.
AGAGGCCTCGATCGAATGGGCGTGGCTTACTCTCTTTCTCCCGTCTTCCCTGAACCAGGTTTTGCTGATGGTTGGGTTACCAGGATGTGGGAAAACGTTTTGGGCCCAGAAGCACACCGAGGAGAATCAGGACAAGCGTTTCAACATATTGGGGACTGACAACATCCTGTACCAAATGAAGGTAAAAAGAGAGAGAGAGAGAGAGAGAGAGAGAGAGAGAGAGAGAGAGAGAGAGGAGGGGGTGCCCCCAACTAGCTGCTGCAAAGACTTACGGCCACAATTGAGCTCCGTTGTTAAGTGAATCTGGCCTTCCCTGTTGACTTTGTCCAAAGGTCACAAAAGGGGGATCAGGTGACAACCCCCCCCCCCCCCCGGTACACTGCAACTGTCATAGATATGAACCAGTTGCCAAGCATCTGAATTTTAATCACGTGACCATGGGGATGCTGCAACGGTCTTTTAAAAAAAAATCACTTTTTTCAGTGCCTTAACTGAACGGTGACTAAATGAATTGTTGTAAGTCGAGGACGAAGAGCAATTAAGGAAATCGTGGTTAACTCTGCATGTCATTCTTTGGGACTCCCAGGAGTTATCCCATGGGCCTCTCTCACCCTTCCGATTTCATCAAATTAAAAAAAAAAACAACAATCCGATCCGATGATACGTAACTTCCAAAAATTTTGAGTAGTAATTTGCCCCTGTTCGATCCCTCCCTCACCTTTCCCCAAATGTGGGGGGCTTCTCCCTCCCTCCTTTAATCTTTCTGCTCTCCCCCAATTTCCTTCCTCGCCAGACAAAAGGCCCCGTGGTTGAAGAGCCGCTGCCTATCGAAGCTCGCGATTCGCTGCTTCAGCAAGCTGCCCGTTGCGTGAGCAAACTGGTCCAGATCGCACCCCGGACAAGGAGAAATTTTATTCTCGATCAGGTAATTTATATTTAAAAATCCAGAGACCTCTGATGGATGTCCAAAAAAAAAAAAAAAGAGTTTCTCATCTCCACAAACCACATTTGGCATGGCTCAAAAACACGCTAAGCTAAGTCAGGCATGCCATCCTATGGTCCAACATGTTCTGTGAACCTTAGTGAGTGGATAAATTTTGACTTCACACTTGTGGGTTTTTTAAAACATTTATTAGTGTTGGTCATCTTTTGCCAGAGAGATGCAGGCAGCTTTAAAAGCCAAAGGATTGTTGTCCAGGTAGTCCTCGAGTTACGACCTTATTGGAGAGCCTGTCTATTATGGTCGTAAAATGGGTCAGTGATGTGACTGACCTGATTTTACACCTTTTGAGCCAGTTTTAAGCCAACGCTGTGCCTCTTAAGCGGTTTACAGAATCAGCCTATTGCCCCCAACAATCTGGGGCCTCATTTTACCGACCTCGGAAGGACGGAAGGCTGAGTCAACCTTGAGCCCGTCAGGATCAAACTCCTGGCTGTGGGCAGAGCCAGCCATACTGCATTCTAACCATTGGAAAGGAAGGAAGGAAGACAGCACTTAAACTTACATACCGCTTCAAAGTGCTTTAGAGCCTTTCTAAGTGATTTACAGAGTCAGCCTATTGCCCCCCAGCAACCTGGGCCCACATTTTACCGACCTCGGAAGGACAGAAGACTGCGTTAATCTTGAGCCGGTCAGGATCGAACTCCTGGCTGCGCCTACAATGCTGCATTCTAACCACTGTGCCACCAAGTCTCCAAACGGGAGCTGTGCTTCAGCATCTCTGGAGGGCTTTGGGGTGCGATCCCTGGGAATGCCACCTCGGCCTTTCTGAAGCCCCCTTTCCCCTCCCTCCCTAGTGCAACGTCTACAATTCCGGCCAGCGGAGGAAACTCCTGCCTTTCAAAGGCTTCCTTCGCAAAGTGGTGGTGCTAGTGCCCAACGAGGAAGATTGGGTAGAGAGGCTGCAGCAGAGGGAGAAAGCCGAAGGGGAGAACGTGCCGGAATCGGTGATGCTGGAAATGAAAGGTACGATCCATTCAAAGATCCAGACTTGGTGTGTGTGTTTGAGGGGAGGGGGGGCAGTCATTTGGGGGAATTAAGGCTTGGGGGGGCCTTCTCATCTCTTTGATCTTTTGCGTCCCTCCACCCCAGCCAACTTCTCCCTTCCGGACAAATGCGACTACATCGACGAAGTCCTTTTTCAAGATTTGGCGAAAGAAGAGGCCCAGCCTCTGGTTACTAAATACAAGGAAGAGGCCCGGAAACTCCTCCCACCCTCCGAGAAACGGACGAACCGTCGCAACAACCGGAACAAACGCAACCGCCAGAATCGCAACCGCGGCCAGGGATACGGTGAGGCTGGAGGCGAGCGAGACAGGATACGGGTAGAGTTGTCCTGATGTCGCTGAACTTCCAGGAGCTTCTTCACATTTTCAAAAGAATTCTGGGCACCTTTCAGAGAGGGTCTAGGAAATACCAAGCCGCTGCAGGACAACTCAACACCGCCTTCATTGTTTCGTTCAGTTATTTATTTATTACTATTCATCGAAATTAATTTAGTTTTTGTGTTCGTTGAATTGTCCCGTGGCGAGTTGACCCATTCCGCCTTTCAGAGCCATGTATTATGACTCCTGGGTTCTGGCTGTGCTTGTTTCTTGGCCCTTGTAAATTGATGTTTTTTTCTTTCTCTGGCATTTCCGCTGGCTTGTGGGAAGAACAAAGGGGAATTTGGAGGGACTCACATGATGGGATCCAGTTGGGGCTGGTGGTGCTTAGTGCTCTCAGATCTTGCTTTTTTTCTTGTAGACGTTTCATTACCCAACAAAGTATCCTTATCAGGGCTAGAAGGGAGAGGGGTTTGCAGAGAGGAGGAGGATTATATCGGGTCTTGGGTGCTCTCTGAGCTTGGTTCTTTTTTACAGACGTTTCGTTAACAAACTACCGTATTTTTCGGACTATAAGATGCACTTTTTGCCTCCCCAAAAAGGGCCGAAAATGTCTATGCATCTTATAGACTGAATAATGTTGAAGATCTGCCCACTCGCCAGCCATTTTTTGGCCTCTGCGTGCCCTGTTTTTTTGGGCTTTTTCCAGCCTGTTTTTGAGGCTTTTTGGGACCATTTTTAGGGCTTTTTTTCAGCCTGTTTTTTCTTTCTTTCTTTTTTCTTTTTCGAGAAAAATGGGCTGGAAAAAACCTCAAAAATGGGCCGAAAAAAGCCCCGGAAACAGGCCGAAAAAAGCCTGAAAAAGACCTGAAAAAAGGGAAGCCCAAAACCCTTTTTTGTTGTTGTTTTCCTCTTCTAAATTTAGGTGCATCTTATAGTCTGAAAAATACAGTAGGTAACGTCATCAGTGCCAGTAGGGGGCATTTGCAGCAAACCCCATTCAGCTAGGAAACCCAGATGGATTTCACCAAGCCAAAACTCTGGCCTAACTCGCTTTCTCTCCTGTTTTTCCCAGTCGGAGGAGGTCAGCGCCGGGGTTACAACAACCGAGCCTATGGACAACAGCAGTACTGGGGGCAGCCTGGAAACAGAGGGGTGAGTATATCTTTTTATTTTTGTAGGCCGGCACGCAAGTCAGCCAGATGTTCAGACTGCCTCTGGCCTTTTTTATCCACCTCTCGAGACCTTCCCAAGGACCTGGGTTAAGCAGACGTGAACGTTTGATGGTTTTAAAGGTCTTGTCGCAGGATATAAGTTGTTCCGAGACAAGCTGCCTTTTGCAATTGACCGGCGTTGAAATTTGTCAATGCCGGTGGTGCTCCAGTTATTTTGGAGCTGCACCCAAGGCGTTGCTTATCACCATTCATTTATTTTTATGCTGCTCATGTCACCGATAACAGCAAATCTGGCCGGCTTTCCTTCCCACCCATTGATCAGGGCGTTTTTCAAAACGGACAGCACTGTTTCTTTAAAAATATAATTTTTTAAAGAGCCTGCAAAACTGCATTCTAACCATTGGGAAAGAAGGAAGATAAATAGCAATAACGCTTAAGCCTGTGTAGCGTAGAGGGCTAATGCCTCCTACTAAAGGCAGCAATTAACACCAGCTGCCTGTAATTTCTCTGAGTTCAATCCTCGCCAGGTTCAAGGTTGACTCAGCCTTCCATCCTTTCTAAGGTAGGTCAATTGAGGACCCAGTTTGTTGGGGGCAATAAGCTGACTTTGTATAAATATACAAAAGTATGAAGGCTATTGCTTAACACATTGTAAGCCGCCCTGAGTCTCCGGAGAAGGGCGGCATATAAATCAAATTAAAAAAAAAAAAAACTTATATACCGCTTCAAAGTGCTTTAGAGCCTCTCTCTCTCTAAGTGGTTTACAGAGTCAGCCTATTGCCCCCAATAATCCGTGTCCTCATTTTGAAGCCTTGGAAGGCTGAGTCAACCGTGAGCCGGTCAGGATCGAACTCCCGGCACTCGGTAGAGTTTGTCTGCCATACTGCATTCTAACCACTGCGCCGCCACGGCTCTTCAAGAATTACGGGACCGCTAATTTTCTTTCCTTTCCCCTCCCCACCCCACTAGTTCTAGAGCAGCGGCTTTCAACCTTTCGGGCCGCGGGGACCGGTTCCATAGAGAGAAAGGGTTTTCCGTGGACCAGAGAGGCCGTGTTTTCCGCTGCGGCCTGCATCCCATAGATGCGGCTTCGCTTGTGGTTTGGAAACCACAATGATCTAAGGAAGGTGCTTAGAAACTCAAGCTGTAACGCCTGGCCCTGGTTTGAGCAAGCCATGGTCTACGATTGAGGCTCCTGACCAGTGGTGCTGGGGCTTCGATGCTTCTAACTGACATCTTTTAACCCGCAGGGTTATCGCAACTTCTATGACAGCTACAGAGGCAGGGATTACAATCGCTTCTACGGACGCGATTATGATTACAACAGATACCGGGACTACTACAGGGACTACAACCGAGAGGTAAGAGGTTGTATACGTCCAGGGCAGAGTTACAGGTAGTCCTCGACGTACGACCCTAATGAAACCAGCCTATCGTGGTTATACTTTACGACGGGTCGCCTGTTTTTATGACTTTGGTGCGTGTGTGGCAGTCCTTAAGCAGACACTGGGGTGGCGAAGCGAACGACGGGTGGGGTTTTGCCCAAAACTAGAAGTGCCACTGCCCTTCCAAAAGGGATCTGACTACAGGTAGTCCTCGATTTATGACCTGACCACAGTTGAGCCCAAAATTTCCACTGCTAAAGGAGACAGTTAAGTGAGCTTTGTCTCATTTTATGACCCCCATGATCACAACTCTTTTGGGAAAGCCAAATTCACCGAACAGCTGTTCAACTAATGGAACAACTGCAGCGTTGTAAAATGGGGCAAAGTCACTTAACAAACGTTTTGCTAGCAACAGAAATTTTGGCCCCTATAAGTCTAGGGCTACCTATAGTCAGGTAAAAATCGTATTGTTTGGTTAAATAATCTACATTGGAGATTATATTTGGTTCCTCCAGCTTTCTTTTTTCTTTTTGATTTGATTTCTATGCCGCCCTTCTCTGGAGACTCAGGGCGGCTTACAAGGCGTTAAGCAATAGCCTTCATACTTTTGTATATTTATACAAAGTCAGCTTATGGCCCCCACAATCTGGGTCCTCAATTGACCCACCTTAGAAAGGATGGAAGGCTGAGTCAACCTTGAGCCTGGGGAGATTCGAACTTACAGTAATTGCAGACATCTGGTGTTAATCAGAATGCTTTTAGTCTGCTGAGCTATCCAGGCTTTCTCACTTTCCTTCCTCTTTTCTTTCTTTCTTTCCTTTTCTGTCCTTCCTTCCTCCCTCTTTTCTTCCTTCTTTTCTCTCCTTCATTTCTTCCATTTCTCCTTTCTTTTTCTTTTTTTTATAATTTGATTTATATGCCGCCCTTCTCCGGAGACTCAGGGCATCTTACAATGCGTTAAGCAATAGCCTTCCTACTTTAGTACATTTATACAAAGTCAGCTTATTGCCCCCACAAACTGGGTCCTCAATTGACCTACCTTAGAAAGGATGGAAGGCTGAGTCAACCTTGAGCCTGGGGAGATTCGAACTTACAGTAATTGCAGACATCTGGTGTTAATCAGAATGCTTTTAGTCTGCTGAGCTATCCAGGCTTTCTCACTTTCCTTCCTCTTTTCTTTCTTTCTTTCCTTTTCTGTCCTTCCTTCCTCCCTCTTTTCTTCCTTCTTTTCTCTCCTTCATTTCTTCCATTTCTCCTTTCTTTTTTTTTTTTTATAATTTGATTTATATGCCGCCCTTCTCCGGAGACTCAGGGCATCTTACAATGCGTTAAGCAATAGCCTTCCTACTTTGGTACATTTATACAAAGTCAGCTTATTGCCCCCACAAACTGGGTCCTCAATTGACCTACCTTAGAAAGGATGGAAGGCTGAGTCAACCTTGAGCCTGGGGAGATTCGAGCTTCCAGTAATTGCAGACATCTGGTGTTAATCAGAATGCTTTTAGTCTGCTGAGCTATCCAGGCTTTCTCACTTTCCTTCCTCTTTTCTTTCTTTCTTTCCTTTTCTGTCCTTCCTTCCTCCCTCTTTTCTTCCTTCTTTTCTCTCCTTCATTTCTTCCATTTCTCCTTTCTTTTTTTTTATAATTTGATTTATATGCCGCCCTTCTCCGGAGACTCAGGGCATCTTACAATGCGTTAAGCAATAGCCTTCCTACTTTAGTACATTTATACAAAGTCAGCTTATTGCCCCCACAAACTGGGTCCTCAATTGACCTCCCTTAGAAAGGATGGAAGGCTGAGTCGACCTTGAGCCTGGTGAGATTCAAATTTACAGTAATTGCAGACAGCTGGATTAGGGTGCTTAGTCTGCAGAGCTCTCCTTACCTCACCCCCTTCTCTTTTTTCAGTGGCAGAACTACTATCAAGACAGAGACCGATACTACAGGAATTACTACGGATACCAGGGGTATCGGTGAAACCCCTCGGCCGCCTCCACCCTTCAGCCAAGCACCCAGGCTCAATAGAGGGAGAGAAGGAGAAGGGGGAATGTCCGTCACTTCTCCAGAAGCAAGCAATGGAAATGGGAATGGGGGGGGGAGGGGAAAGGGGGGGAGGAGGAGGAGGAGGAGGAAAGTGGTGGCTGGGTTTGAGAGAGAGAGAGAGAGGGTGGGCAAGGGGGGGGAGGTTTGAAAACCGAAACAAAAATTGTAAATTTTTTTTTTTAAAGTTTGTTGGAAAAAAAAATATTGTCTTATTCTATAAAAAAAAAGAGGGGTGGGGGAAAAACCGAGGGGGGGGGGAAAACAAAAAAACAAACAAACCACATTTCGAACCCTAGTTTAGACATTTGTAATCCCCATTTATTCGCCTGGGGGGGGGGGGAAACCTAAAGAGCAGCACTTAAAAAAAAAGCCGTCTATTAATCGGATAGGAAAACGAGACATGGTAGATCGGCTAGGCTGGCAGCTTGTCCTGGGGGCTGGGGGGGGGAACCGAAACGGGAGGGGCAGGGCTCCTGGGGGGGGGCACAATGCAGGGAAGAACGGGGTGCAGGGCTGGGGAGGTGGATGGTTGGGCATCCCCCGTTTTCGAAACCCAGGGAGGATGAAGTCGTACGTCGGCATATAATTTCGTTTTCAGGCCCTTCTCCTCCTCGCTCTGTCAAAATATCAGCCCGCATTTTCAGACAGTGAATTGCTGGATGGCCTGTTAGATGTTGGGAGCCACAGGCTGGAGGCCAAACTTTCCCTCGCCGTTCCTCCTTCGAGATTTCAAGCCAGGCTCACAAATCCCCTCCCGACGTACCACCAAACCAGCCAGTTATCCACCCCGTTTGAAGCCCGTAGCTCTTTTTCCCCCCCTCTCCTCTCCCGAAACTTAGCAGGGCCCCCGTATTGGATCATCTCTGTACAGAATCTACGTCCTTTCCTCCTCCTCCTCCTCCTCTCTTCTCTTCTCCTCTTTCGATTTTAATTTTTTGTTTTGGTTTTTGCCTTGATAACGGAACGAACGGAACTTTAAATCTTCTCAGGGTTTCTGCCGGATCTCCTGGTTGTTAGCACCTGACATGTATATAGGGAAAAATCTGTGCTAGCAGGTCGAATTCAGCTTCCGAGTAGCTTTAATGTGGAGCATCGAAAGGTCGTTTTATTTTGTTGTTGTTTTTTTTTTAAAAAAAAAAATACTGTCAAAAGTGCAGGGGTGGGAGAAGGGAAGCCCATCGTCCTGTGGTTGTTGTGGTTTTGATAAACGGATCGGCCTCTGTACATAATGTGGGGAAGGGGAGAAGGTCTGCGTGGAGGGAGTTGGGCAGACGTCTCTGTTTCTGGCTTGGAAAACGAATGTTGGTGTTTATTTGAAAGCATAGTTCTCTCTCTGCTAGTCCTCGTCTCCTTCTCTCTTCTTTCTCCTCCTCCTCCTCCCCTATTCTCTTTTTCCTCCCATTAATGAATTAACTTGGTCTTCCTTGGCTTCTCTCGTGGGTTTGGGAGTCTTTTTTGTCACTGGATGCCCTCTGGATGCCTCCCCTCCCCATTGTGTAAATATCCCTTTGCTTCTTGGCGCTGCTTGTCTCCAGCTTGGCTAATTATGTCTGATTCCCATCCACAGGGATTAAAAAGATTAGTTCCTTGTGATTCACTGTTTGAAATTCAAACTTTTTAAATTCGGGGGTGGGTGGGTTTTTGGGGGGCAGTTTCTTTTTCCTTTTTTTTTTAAATGTTGGCTGTTTATTTTATTAAATTTTTTTTTTTTGAAGAATAGATTCTCCCGAAATCTCCTTCCCAGTCTTCGCAAGCAGCTTTTTATTTCCATCCCCATTTAAAAAGTAAAAAAAAAAAATGCTTATTTCTGCATTTCAGCCAGATTCAGAATCCTGCCGACTTCGGGAGGTGCCTGGGAAAGTAGAAAAAAGTTTTTTTTTAAAGAAAAAAAGGAAGGTGATACGGATGAGGGGAAGAAAAGGCAGAATTCTCTCTCCATGCATGCCTGTGGGTTGTGTGAACAACTTTTTTATATCTAAAGTTAACTGGTATTTTCAATACTTAAGGCCACCGAAGTGGGGGGGGGGAATTTTTATTCTTCTGGAGAAAAGAACAGCACACATATGCTGAGGGGTGAGACTGGGAAGAATATCCGTGCTCGTGGGTAACTTCAGTAGCTGACCGCTTGCGTGAGTTTGAAATGGTGGAGGGGCTCTGAAAAGTTGGCTGTGGGGCATGTGCAGAGTGCCAGCTGCTGAGATCACAGTAAAGCGTTCCTTGGTTGCACCTGTTGGCTCACAGGATAAGGGGGGAACAGGCCCCGGGCCCCAGTTAGCTTCTGTACTTTCTAGGAAATAGAAAGGGGTTAGTTTTGGGGGTTTTTGGGGGGGGAATAAGGGTCTTTTTCAGATGGGACCTTTTTAAAAAATGGGATTTCTGGCTTTCTGGACTGGGGAATGAATGAAACTGCTGCACCCTTAGACCAACAGACCGAGAGAGAGAGAGAGAGAGAGAAAAGGAAGAGTTCTTAGCAACTTTAGTAGATGTCTTTTCTTTTTCTGCACATTTTTGTAAAAAAACAAACAAACTGAAAAAAAGGAAGAAAAAAAAAGTCAAAACGGTTCAAAAACAAAAAAAAAACCCTTTAAAAAAAATTCAGCCTGTTTAAAAAATAAAAAATCTGTTAGTGTTTTTTCATGATTGTATGTCTTAGTTGCTGTAGACACAAAGCTCAAGCGAAACCGAAGGCAGTAAAAAAAAAGGAAAAAAAAAATATATAAGTTTTTACGAATGGTGAAACGTTGAAGCGGCCAGTAAAAATAAAGAAAGAAATAAAAAATAAAAAAAATAAAAAACATGGGGAGGGAGGGGGTTGCCATTGAACATGTAACTTTTGTGTGGTTGTTTACATCTGTAACTTTTCCTTTCTTAACAATTTCTGGCATCTGTAGGTTTGGAAAAAAAAAACGTTTCCATTTTTAGAATAAATTAGCCATTCGCTTGACTCTAGCTTTTTCTGTTGCACCACTAACTTTTTCAGTGTCGTCATTTGAAGCATTGGGCCCTCTTCCTCCTCCTCCTCCTCTTCTTCCTTCTCCTCTTCCTCCCCAGTGAAACACGATCTCCAAAGACCAAACCATTCTGGAAATTAATTTTGATTTTAGCAGAAAAACCTTCCTCTTCAATAAATTTGAATGTGGGTACTCTTCAGAAAGTCTCCTGTTTCGTTGATAACCAGAGGGGACCGCCTTTGAGGGCGGGATTCGCATCCGGTGCTTCTTCATAACCCATCTTCTCACGGGAGGTGGGGGGGAATACAAGCAGTCCTCATTTAATGACCATTTGAACCCGCAACCTGGTCTTTAAGCAGTTGCCGGCAGCTCTTGTGATTGGACTTCCGCTTCCCTTTGCTGTATAGACCAGCATTGTTTGTCAGTGCATGGGCAGCTTAGCAAAATTAGTTTGTTATCCGCGTTGTAACCGAACGGTCGCTAAACGAGGACTATATAGCCTTATTTATTGAGTTCTTGCTCTTGAGTTTGGTTGTTGATGTTTTCCCACCGAGTAGGTAACATCGGTGCATAGGAGAGGGTATAAACAGCCAGCTAACTCCTATCTCCCTGACGCCCTGATGATGTTACCTGGCTTGGTAATGAAACATTTGCAAGTCAATCACCAAGCTCGAACGACAACGAAGACTCGACATTTTGTTTCTGTTCTTGATGGTTTTCATTAACGGAACATTTATTGAAAGGTCTCTGCCTGATACAGAAGCCTCATAAATTTTGGAAGGGATTGAGGAAAGTGTATGCATTTAACGTCCTTTTCCGTATCGCTCTTCTAATCCAATATGCTTTTTTTTTTAATGCTTAGAGTCCCTCTGTGAGGGAGATGGCGGGTTTAAAAAGATGATAATTTTTCCTTATCTTATGTAAAGCAAAGCTTAGAATATAATAACACTTGGGAGTTGGGGCAGCCAAAATACCTTAAAATCTAAAGATTCATTCATCCCAGCAACTTTAAGATGGGTGGAGTTCAATGCCCATCATTCCCCCATCATGCTGCCTGGGGAATTCTGGGAATTGAAATCCCCCCCCCTCCAAACTTAAAAGTTGAACTCCTCTAAGGGAACATTAGCAACACTAAACTACAGTTTTCTTAACCCGATTCGTGGAATAAAAAGCTTGGTTACTTCCTACAAGCGAACAGACGGAGCAATTAACTGCTGCTTGCTAAGTATTACTACGACTTTCATAACTCGGTGGACATGGGATTTTGGTTCAGTAAGTCCTTTGACGACTTGATGATCACAATAACTAACCACCTTGTACGTCGTTTTTCAAATCGTCATCTATTTTTCCAGCCTCCAGGGTCTCATTCACAGCTTATCTAAATTTGGCCACTAATAAATCCTGCCAGGTTTAAAATTCAGTGGTTCTAGGGTGGAAACATAATAGGAGGTGGGGGGGTGGGTTGTAATATATTTATGCTAAAGCGTTCTGCTCTCATCAGAAGCAATTTTTGAGCCGAACACAATTTTAGAAGCCCAATTTTTTAGTTTTGGGAACCAAACTAAAACTACCGCAGATTTTTGCCGGATTTTTGTTAACTGAATCGCTGCAGTTATTGAGTCACACGGTTGTTAAGTGAATTTGGTTTCCCCCACTGATTTCGCTTGATAGGTCGCAAAAAGGATTACATCACTTCGGGACACAGCAACGGTCCTAAGTACGAACCAGCTGCCAAGCGGCCAAATTTTTTGCTACGGTGATTCTAAGGGTGGAAATAAAACAATCGTAAGCCACTTAGTGCCGTGGCGACTCGGAACGATCGCTAAAACGAACCGTTGTAAATCGAGGAGGATTACGCGATCTTTATGCAACGCCGGCATTGGCAAAATTCCCCCATCGGTCCATGGCAAAAGGCAACTTGACTTGGCACAGCTGACATCTTGCAGCTGACATCTTTAATATTATTTTAACAAAAATAATATTTGTACCTACCCAAGATTCTTGGGAAGGACTCCCCCACCCGTGGATAAGGCTGGCTTTGCCACACCAACCATAATAATAATTATTATTATTATTATAATTCCTCGCTCCACGCCAGAAACACCTGTGCGCCCTTCCTTTCTTACCCTGGAGGTGAATTGGAGAAAGGCGAACGCGGAAGCCTTGCATTGGAATTGTCTCCTCTCGCGCGCCGTCCGTCTGGAGAAAGAGACGTTTAAAGAGGGAAGGCGCTCGACTACGCTCGCTCGCTCGCGCCGCTTCCGCCATGTTGACTGCTGGCGCCGAAGCCGGCCCGGGCGGCGCCATGTTAGGGCTCGCCGCTTTAGCCTGCAGCACATGGCGGGAGAGGGCGGCTCGGCGGCGGCGGCGGCGGCGGCCGGTTTGCAGAATGGCGAAGAGCCGGGCGGGAAGCGAGCCCGGTTGGGGTCGGCTCCCCACGCTCCTCCTGCCGGGAACCGGGTGACGGTGGTGCTGGGGGCGCAGTGGGGGGACGAGGGCAAAGGGAAGGTGGTCGACCTGCTCAGCCTCGACGCCGACCTGGTCTGCAGGTGCCAGGTGAGCCCCTCGCTAGGCTCTGCTCTGGGGTGGGTGGGTGGGTGGACTACAAGCCCCATCCTCCGCCGCCATTGGGGAACGACAAAGCCCATCCGCCCCAGTTTAGGTCCTATCCTCTGCGGCTGGGGACTTCAAACTCCCATGTTCATGAATTTGGGGGACTAGAAATCCCACCCTCTCCAGATTGGGGGGGGACTACAAATCCCATCCTCTCCATTTGGGAGGGGAGTATAAATCCCACCCTTTTAAGATTGGGGGAACTACAAATCTCACCCTCCAGATTGAGAACTACAAATCCCATCCTCTCCAGATGGGGGGGGACTACAAATCCCACCCTCTCCATATTGGGGGAGGTGGACTACAAATCCCACCCTCTCCATATGGTGGGGAAGTATAAATCCCACCCTTTTAAAGATTGGGGGAACTACAAATCCCACCCTCCAGATTGGGGGGGGGGGCTACAAATCCCATCCTCTCCAGAATGGGGGGAACTACAAATCCCACCCTCTCCATATTGGGGGAGGTGGACTACAAATCCCACCCTCTCCAGATTTGCGGGGGGGGGCTACAAATCCCACCTCCATATTGGGGGGGACTACAAATCCCACCCTCTTCTGATTGGGGGGACTACAAATCCCACCCTCTCCATACTGGGGGGACTACAAATCCTATCCTCGCCAGATTGGGGGGAACTACAAATCCCACCCTCTCCATATCGGACGACTACAAATCCCACTCTCCATATTGGGGGGACTACAAATCCCATCCTCTTCAGATTGGGGGGGAACTACAAATCCCACCCTCTTCAGATTGGGGGGGACTACAAATCTCACCCTCTCCATATTGGGGGGGGGACTACAAATCGCACCCTCTCCATATTGGGGGGGACTACAAATCCCATCCTCTCCAGATTGGAGGGAACTACAAATCCCACCCTTTCCAGATTGGGGGATTTACAATCCTACCCTTTGTAGTTGGGGACTCCAAATCCCGTCCCCCACAATTGGGGGAACTACCAATCCCACCCTCTGCAGATTGGGCCAGTTAAATCCTGTCCTCTGCGGTTGTGACTTCAACTCCCATCCTCCACAGCTGGGGAACTACAAATCCCATCTCTTGCAAGAGGGGTGGGTGGGTGCGGGGACTGCAAATCCCAACCTGTGCAGGTTGGGGGATTTGAATCCTATCCTATCGTCGGCTGCAGCTGGGGACTTCAAATTCCATCCTCCACAGTCTGCACGGGGCTGCTTTCTCACAAAGGTGGGTGGGTGGGGGACATGGATTCTCCCTCCTTTATGGGCGGAATACAAAGCCCATCCTCTGCAGCTTTGGGGGGGAGGCGGACTGCAAACCCCATCCTTTGCAGTGGGGGGGGGGAGTTGGCTGAGGAATTCTGGGAGTTGAAGTCCACAAATCTTTCGAAATCCTCTCTAAAGTTTTGTCCTTGAATCTCCTGTTGTCGGTGTAATGGGTGCGGCCTTGCAGGTGTGGGTCCAGGTTGTGTAAACACAGCCTTGTGCGTTCTTTTGTTCCCTTCCTTTATCAACACCTACCTTTTGATTTTTCTCTCCCCGCAGGGTGGCAACAACGCAGGACACACCGTCGTGGTGGACACGGTGGAATATGATTTCCACCTCTTGCCCAGCGGCGTCATCAATCACAAAGCCACTTCGTTCATTGGTGAGGTTTCATCCATGTGTCCGTGCAGGTAGTCCTCGAGTTACAACCACAATTGAGCCAGTGGTGGGATTCAAATAATTTAACAACTGGTTCTCAGCCCTAATGACCGGCTGTGGGCATGGCTATGGTGGGCGTGGCTAGGCGGTTTGACAGACAGCACTCAGCCTCTGGCACCCCCTGGGAGCAAAAAGCAGGGGTGTGTGTGTGAATGCGTCCCCCACAACCTCTTTTGGGCCTAGGGGGCTTCCCTACACTTTCCTGGGAGCCAAAATGGGGGCGTGTGGGGACTCGTAGAAGGGGTGGAGAGGGGGCGGGGATAGCTAGCAGTTTAACTACCGATTCGCCCGAACCACTGAATTGAGCCCAAAATTTACGTTGCAAAATCAAACATTTAAGTGAATTTTGCCTCCTCTTACCACTTTTTGTGCCACAATGATTAAGTTGAATCATTGCATTCGTTAAGCGAGTAACACCGTTGTTAAGCGAATCTGGCTTCCCCATTGACGTTGCGGGTCAGAAGGTCGCAAAAGAAAATCACGTGAACCCGGAGGGCAGTGCGACCGTCGTAAATACGAATTGGTCGCCAAGAGTGTGTGAATTAGGGTTGACCGTGGGGGGAGGGGGGGAGGAATGCTGCAACAGTCGTAAGTGTGAAAAATAATCCCAATAATCACTTTTTTCAGTGCCGTGGTAACTCTGAACGGTTACTAAACCGAACAGTTGCAAATCAAGAACTATTTTAAGTATAAAATCTGGAGCAAATACTTCAGTATGATGATGCTGTCTTCTTGTTCCAGGGAACGGGGTCGTAATCCACCTTCCGGGACTCTTTGAAGAAGCTGAGAAGAACTTAAAAAAGGGACCAGGTGAGTCCTTCTCCCGAGCAATTTGTCGTGAAGGAAAGAGCACAGGAAATAAAAGAAATAAAAATGCCATTGAACCAATGGCCTTTAATTTCCCTCCCAAAATAAATTTGGCCATTGCCAACATTTTCTTCTTGGGATTCCCATCGTTAACGTCACTTTCATGGAAGTCCACCATGAAAGTCCATAAGGGTCTTGACATCTGTAGATTCCATTAAGCTTTCCATTCCTCCAAATTGTGGTTCTGGGAATTCCCGTGTTCCCCAAATCCCGAACAATTAATTTCTCCTTTAAAGAAATAAAATGTCTGGGATGATCCTGAAGTTGCTAATTCTCATAAGCATCGAGGTGAAAGAGAGCTGATGTTCTCCAAGATTTGATGTCTTCCTGACATTCGTTCTGACTTGGCTTCCTTAGAAAGTATAAAGCACAATCTTAGTCCCACAAAATTTATCTATACGACTGCAAATTACTTCCGTTTACAGTCCGCAAGGCTTGACAAACAGTCTTTCAGAGGAAGGTTATCAACACCCACCTTATCTTACGTGGAACGCTGCCAGAGAGCTAATTTCCAGACGCAGGGCAAGGCCAAACTTGGCACAGAGTCACAAACAGAATTTTCAAATCTTGAATCGGCCGGATGAACTAATTGCTTCCTGCAAAAGCTCACGTCCCATTTGCTCTTTTATGTCTTATGGGAGGGGCCAGTCATCTCCAAGCCTTACTCCCAAGTCGACCCTGTTTCCTTAATTGTTCCTGTCTCCTGGCAGCTCTGCGCACGCGCACATTGGGAACAGGCTCCCGCTGTTCTTCTGCCTCGCTGATGTCAGACTCCGGAGGCAGCAAAGAACCATCAGATGGCCTTGGCCCCCTCTCTGCCTCCGATGCAGAGCCGTTGTCCGAGCTTTCCCCAGGGCTGGCCCAAGTTCCTCCCCACCTCCTCGCTGTCGGATTCTGCTCCCAGCTCTGCTGATGGCGGCGAGCCACAACAAGATTTTCTTGAGCTTCTCCCTCCGAGACCCCCGAGCTGCGCTTGTGAAGCCCCCGACCTCAATTTATTTCCTGAATTGCATAACTATCCCAGTTACTTGTTGGTCCTAAAAGGAACCGTAATGGAGGTTTAATCTGAATCTTGGTAGGGCTTCAACGATTGGGAGAAGTCGCTCCATTATTTTGGCTCAGGGGACAACGAATCAGAGTGAACATTGGAAACGGCTGATGGCGGGAGAAGGAATAAATTGCATTTTCCAGGACTATAATATTAAACATTTTGTTTCCACAGGGTTGGAAGGCTGGGAAACCCGGACTGTGATTTCCGATCGCGCTCACTTGGGTAAGTCTTCGAAAATGGGGAGATTTTGGAGGGCCCTGATCTTGGAAAAACCGGAGCGACATTGAGGAAAGAATCAATACTTTCTATCTCACCTCTACTTATTTACTTATTTATATATTATTTTACAAATAATGCAAGGCGGTGAATGTATCCAACATACCTTCCTCCTCCCTACCCTTTTTCCCACCACAACAACCTTGTGAGGTGGGTTGGGCTGAGAAAGGAATGGGCCAAACTCACCCAGCTGGCTTCTATATCTTAAGTCAGAAGATTTGGGCCAATCACCTCCTGGGGATTGGCCCAAAATCACCCAGCCAGCTTTCATACCAAAAGCAAAACTAAAATTTACAATCTCCTGGTGATTAGCCCAAAGTCATCCAGCGGGCTTTCATGCTTAAAATGGGACTAGAACTCACTGTCTCCTGGTGATTGGCCCAAAGTCACCCAACTGGCTTTCATGCCTAATGATCTGTCCCCCTCTACACACACCCACAAAAACACAGCCAGTCGAGGGTTAAGAAGCACTTGGCACACACCACAGTCCTTATCTCCAACTTGGCAGCGATATTCACACCGTCTGCCAAGTGCTTTAATTGTTCACAGAAAGAAAATCACATACGTAGCTTTGCCAAAATCCGTTCTTTTAGCAGCTTCAGGCTCCAATGACTACCAGATTGAGTTTTGTTCGTCACAGGGATCACTGACCACCACCCTCTCTTATATAGTCTCTGGGGTGTGATCCAGTGACTCATTGGTCCTGTGACTCAAGTCCAGTGACTCAGGTCTATTCCCTCGCACGCCTCCTCAGCTGCTGCAAGCGCTTATCTCGCCTTCGTTGACGTGCGTCCAGGAATGACGTCTCTCCCTCACTCTCATCTGAGACACCTGTTTCCCCACTACTTTGCTCTCTTTCAGCTGGCACCTGAGACGGTGCCAGAGGGGGGGGGGGCTGGGAGATCTGGCTGGCTCCTCTTCCTCATGCTCAGAGCTTCCTTCCTCCAATGGGATAGGCTCAGAGGACAGGGCCACAACACCTAAAGTGGGACTAGAACTCTCTTAAGCCTGGTGCCTTAAACCACCGGAAAAAACCAGCTCTCTTATATTTCTTTAGTGTTTAACTTCCACCAAGCCGTGGATGGCATCCAGGAGCAGCAGAGGCAACAGCAAGGAGGGAAAAAGTAAGTAGGACATTGGGAAAGAAGGATTGAAGCTTTGCTCTCCGAAGCCCTCTCTAGACTAAGGGCGGAAATGATTCAGCAGGCTGAAATGGAGAAGTGGGGGCCTTGCGAGGTAGTCCAGGCAGGAGACACACCCAGAAGAACTTCCTCTGATTTTATTGAACAGAATCGTGCTGGTGTGAAAGTACACCTCTTTCCCCCCCCCCACCTCACCTTTACATCTGAAGACACTAGGGAGGGTCTCTTCTGAACCGCTTTCTCCATCCGTTGTGCAGCCGAGGGTTCAGCAGTCTCTTATCTGACCCTTCCCCTTGGCATCTTTTCATCCATCCCTCAAGGTCTTTCTCACATACTATTACAGCCATCTCCTTTACAGCCTGAGAAACTAGGGAGGGTCCCTTCTGAGGCTCTTGCCTGCCTGTTATACATCTGAGGGCTACGTTGTCTCTTATCCGACTGTTCCTGGGTAGGGTTTCTTTCCTCTGTCTCCCAAGGTCTTTCCCACATACCTGTACCCCTCTAAACTCTTCATAGATCTAGATTCTCCTTCCCTTCCTTTACATCCCAAGACAGTCTAGGGAGGGTCTCTTCTGAACTTCTTCATCCATCCATTATGTAGCTGAGGGCTCAACCGTCTCTTATCTGGGCCTTTCCTTGGCATCTTTTCATCCATCCCTCAAGGTCTTTCTCACAAACTATTACAGCCATCTCCTTTATAGCCTGAGAAACTGCCTGTCCATTATGCAACCGAGGGCTCGGCTCTCTCCTATCTGACTGTTCCCTGGGCAGCATCTCTTAGCTCCATCTCCTAAGGTCTTCCCCATATACCATCCCAGTAATCTCCTTTACATCCTGAAAAACTAGGAAGGGTCCCTTCTGAGCCTGTCCATTATGCAGCTAAAGGCTCGGTTGTCTCTTATCTGACTGTTCCCTGGGTAGCATCTCTTAGCTTGTCTCCCAAGGTCTTTCTCCTTTACATCCTGGGAAACTAGGGAGGGTCCCTTCTGAGTCTTTTGCCTTGTCCATTATGCAGCCCAGGGCTCGGCTGTCTCTTATCTCTGATCCCTGGGCAGCATCATAGCCCCGTCTCCCAAGGTCTTCCCCACGTACCATTCCAGCCGTCTCCTTTACATCCTGAAAAACTAGGGAGGGTCCCTTCTGAGTCTTTTGCCCTGTCCATTATTCAGCTGAGGGCTCAGCTGTCCCTTATCTGAACATTCCCCCTCGACTGTGGCTCTTTTCCCAGTTTCCATTCTCACATACCGTTGGATAATATTACAGGTAGTCCTTGACTTATGACCGCAATTAGTTGCCAAGCGTCTGAATTTTGATCACGGGGATATGGCAACAGCCGTAAGTGTGAACAACGATCTAAGTCCCTTTTCTCAGTGCTCTTGTAACTTTGAATTGTCGCTCCACGAACTGTTGTAAATCGAGGACCATCTGTAGTTGGAATGAGGGTGGGAAGTGCCCTTTTAGACCCTGTTCGATGCCCGGTTGGTTTCTTCCAACAGCCTGGGCACCACCAAGAAGGGCATCGGTCCTGCCTACGCTTCCAAAGCATCGCGTACCGGACTACGCATTTGTGACCTGTTGGCAGATTTCAACGAGTTCTCCAAAAAGTGAGTAATTTGGGAGCTGGCAACTCTTAACCACATAGAAGTGGGCGTTGAATCCAGGGATGCCACTAGTCCTCATTGAGGATCGGGGACAGGCACAACTGCAGTGTAGTCTCTGCATAAGTGGAATAGTAACAACAACAACTAACTATTACGGTCACAGATCAGCAATAGACAAATTATCACTGTTTGCAATAGTGTTAAAAGATACCTATTTATGCAATTTACGTACATATTTTTCCATCATAACGTATATATTTCTCATTCGTACAGGTATAGATTAATAGACAAGTATGTAGAAGTGTGTAGAAATATGATATAGATTGTTAGTATGATGTTACGTATAAATAACGTATAAGGTTAAAGAATTAAATAGCACTTAGCTGCCAGCTGCCTGGAATTACTGCAAGTTCGAATCTCACCAGGCTCAAGGTTGACTCAGCCTTCCATCCTTCCGAGGTAGATAAAATGAGGACCCGGATTGTGGGGGCAATAAGCTGACTTTGTATATAAAAAAAACACTGCTTGGGGGGCCGAAAGCCCTACTAAGCAGGTATATACAAAAGTATGAAGGCTATTGCTTAACGCAATGTAAGCCGCCCTGAGTCTCCGGAGAAGGGCGGCATATAAATTGAACCAACAAATAGATAGATAGATAGATAGATAGATAGATAGATAGATAGATAGATAGATAGATAGATAGATAGGTAAATAAATATAATATTAACTTTAACATAAGGTGTATTAGTTTAAAGTGTTGAAAGATATTTAGAACTAGTGATGTCATAACTATGTTTTTAATTTTGAATGATTAATAAAAAACTTTTTAAAAATTTTAAAAAAATGGTGTTAAAAGATACTACTAATAATAATTAGTAATAACCTCCATAATAATAAAATACATAGTATTTTAGTCATAGCATGGCTTTTACCCTTGGTTACATGATGAGAGAGCGGGTAAGTATGAGTGTAAATATAGATTCTCTAAAAATTGTTAGAGATATCTTCCAGAAATTGGTGCGGTAAACATCTTTAATTCTGTAATTCGAATTTTCCTTGTGGTCCTTGCAGCTACACAGAATTTTGCTACTGCACGTGTGATAGCATAAGTGGAAAGTTTGAAAGCTGTTTAAAGTTTGTTTTAAACTTTTGTCATTTTAATCTATGTTTATAATTGTCGGAGATTTGTATATTGAACCTTAGCGGAAGCTGCTCGGAGTCGGCTTTGAACTGCGAGACAAAAAAAATTGGATAAATAATAATAATAATTTGGATAGTAACCAATTGACTCGTTTCAGATTCAGGGTTTTGGCCCAGCAGTACAAAAACAACTACCCAACACTTAATATCGACACGGAAGCCGAACTGGAACAACTAAAGGTATTTTGTGGCTTCCGGGCGGGGAGGTTTCCTGAAAATGTGTGTTTATAGCTGGTTTAATCTGTAGTTTGCTGACTCAAATAACAGCCAGTCCTCAGAGAATAAATATGAAAGCTATGTGTTGTAAAAATAGATGAGTAAAGAAGAGAAATGTTAGGTTTAGTTACTTTATCAGTATTATTATTATTTAGTATTAATAGAAGAATGAATGTCAGAAATGAATTACGGTGGTAAGTTTAATTGTTAAGACACAAAGAATTTTATACCCAGACGACACACTGTTTAATGAAAGATGGAATGTTTGTATTGAAAGAAAATTTTGTTTTTTAAAAAAGTATCTTCTAACTCTCATAGTATATTTCCCCCCCTGATTTAATTCAATCTTGCCAATCTTTCTCGATCGGCAGATCTACGCCGAGAAGATCCGGCCTCTGGTGAAGGACGGGGTTTATTTCATGTACCAAGCTCTCCATGGGCCTTCCAAAAAGATTCTCGTGGAGGGAGCCAACGCAGCTCTCCTGGACATAGATTTTGGTAACGTCCCTTTTTGCAAATTAAAATTCACTGTTTTGGTTGACAGGTGTTCTCTTCTGAATCAAAAACTGCCCACTAGCCAGCTTAAAGTTGGTATCTAGATTCATTTGGTGTGCAGCGCTTGTCGTCCTTCAAAACACAGTTTATTACCGTATTTTTTGGAGTATAAGACGCTCGGACTATCCTCACACCTACCTTTTTTGGGGAAGAAAACGAGAGAAAAAAAATCTGCCTCTGCCTCCTAGCAATTTGACTCCTTGCAGCAAACAGCAAGTTTCAGTTTCATTTTCAACACAGCCTGATTAACACAAGAAAAAAAATTGCCTCTGTGCAGCAAATAGCCTGTTTCATTTTCAGCACAGCCTGATTAGCACAAGAAAAAAGAAAATCTGCCTCTGCCTCCCAGCAGTTTGCCTCCTTGCAGCAAACAGCAGAGACCGAAAATGAGTTGTGCGGAGGCAGCAGTAGGCAATGGCAGTCCCTGCAGCCTGAAACAGCTGATGTTCAGGAGGCAGATCCAACCGACAGTCAGCTGTTTGTGCTAATCAGGCTAAAAGTGAAACTGAAACTGAAACAGGCTGTTTGCTATAAAGAGGCAAATTGCTGGGAGGTAGAGGCCAAAGGGGGGGGGGGCGATGGGTGGTGGGTGGGGCCACATTTGGTGTATTTGGTGTATTGCTGTCGCTCAAAATCTGCGTCACAATCGCCAGTGTGTGACACCGGCCGGCACATGATTTATTGAACTTTTCAACTCCCAATTAGGCCAACCATGGATAAATCCAAGAAAAGAAAAGTTTCAGAAGAAAACAGAATGTTTAATTCAACTACATATGCTAGTTTTGTGGCCGCTCAAGAAATAGTCAGGCACGGGAAGGGTTTTTGTGGCTCCCGGTGTTTTCTTTTCTGTGGGAAACGGGTCCAAATGGCTCTCGTGAGTGTTTAAGGTTGCTGACCCCCGTCTTAGTTGCTCTTTGCCCTTTTTTCCAAAGTCTTGACCGCTTTTTCGTCGTACGGTGACCAAAAATTGGTTGCATAAGTATGTGAACTTCTAACTAGATACTCTACCCTTAAACTTGCAAGTGTCGCTGACTCAAAAGAATCTCCTTTTGCAGCCCTAAAAATGTTCTCGTCTCCCCCCAAAGGTACTTACCCCTTCGTGACCTCCTCAAATTGCACCGTGGGAGGGGTTTGCACCGGCCTTGGCATTCCCCCCCATTACATCGGCAAGGTATATGGCGTCGTGAAGGCGTACACCACCCGCGTCGGGGTGGGGACCTTCCCCACCGAGCAGAACAACGTAAGTCCCTGAATATGGGAGTGGGTCTTCCCCAGATATTGAAACTCACCCGGGGGAGCCGTTTTCTCTCTGTCCTGTCCTTATTCTCCATTACCGTATTTTTCGGAATATAAAACGCTCCGGACTATAAGACGGACCTACCTTTTTTGGAGAGGAAAACGAGAACAAAAAAAATCTGCCGCCCAGCAATTTGTCCCCACACAGCAAACAGCCTGCTTTAGTTTCATTTTCATTTCCAGCACAGCCTGATTAGCACAAGAAAAGAAAAAAAATCCGCCTCCTTGCAGCAAACATTGGAGGCCCGCAGTGGCAATCCCTGCAGCCTGAAACAGCTGATGGTCGGGAGGCTGATCCAACCCGACAATCAGCTGCTTGTGCTAATGAGGCTGTGCTGAAGCTGAAACGGGCTGCGTCTGAATATTTTTGGCAAAAAAAAACCCTGGGAATAACCTTAAGGGAGTGTCCACACTCCGTACATTTTTTTTAAAAAAAAAATCTCCTTTGCAGGAGATTGGCGAGACGCTCCAAACACGAGGACGAGAATTCGGCGTCACCACGGGCCGTAAACGTCGCTGCGGCTGGCTGGACCTCGTCCTGGTGAAATACGCCCACATGATCAACGGTTTCAGCGCGTGAGTCTCTTCCAAATTTCTTTCTTTTTTTTTCCCCCCCCCCCCTTCCTTTCGTTTTTATTGTCCCTTGCGGGATTTGAACGTCCTGTGAAGACGGCACTCCACTAGGGGGCACCATTTGCAGAATGCCGCCCCCCTAGTGGACAGATGAGACTTCTGCTTTCCTATGCAGCTTAAGTAGTCCTCGACTTAACGACCCCAATGGAGCCCCCCGCATTTTATGTTGCTAAATGAGAAATCGGCGAAGGGAGTTTGGCCTCCAGTTTTAACGGCTCTCCGTGCCACCTTTTGTTCAGCGAAGCGCTGCGGTGGTTTAAATCCGCGAGGCCGTCGTTAAATGAATCCAGCTGGTCCAAAGGTCGCAAAAGGGGATTGTGTGAGTCTCCGGGATGCTGCAGCCGTCATAAATACGAGTCAGTTGAATGCCAAGCGTCCGGATTTCGATCATTTGACCGCCAGGAGGCTGCAACGGTCATAAGTGTGAACAATAATCCTAAGAGGATGTTTTTGCCTCGATCATAACATATTTTTTTTGGACGCTTCCTAGCCTGGCTGTGACCAAGCTGGACATCCTGGACACCTTTGAAGAGATCAAAGTGGGCGTGGAATATCATCTGGATGGGAAGCAGATTCCGTATTTCCCAGGTGAGAACTGAGGACTTTCGGGGTTTGAAGACCCATATGTCCCAGCAGGCAAGGAGCTAATTGTTGGCCTCTCTTTCAATAGGAGAGACTAATTTGGAGTCAGGGTTGAACTGGAGTTCTCAGAGCTTAGTGGTTTTCTTGGAGACGTTTTGTGACCCAACTAGGTAACGTCATCCGTGTTAGAAGGGAGAGGGATTTGCTGTAAATGGCCTTCTAGCACCAATGAGGTTACCTCGTTGGGTCATGCAAGAAAACCACTAAGCTCAGAGAGCACCAAGGACCTCACAGTCCTTTCTTTCTTTCTTTCTTTCTTCTTCTTTCTTTCTTTCTTTCTTTCTTTCTTTCTTTCTTTCTTTCTTTCTTTCTTTCTTTCTTTCTGCCTGCCTGCCTGCCTGCCTGCCTGCCTGCCTGCCTGCCTGCCTGCCTGCCTGCCTGCCTGCCTGCCTGCCTGCCTCTCTCTCTCTTTCTTTCTTTCTTTCTTTCTTTCTTTCTTTCTTTCTTTCTTTCTTTCTTTCTTTCTTTCTTTCTTTCTTTTTCTCTTTCTTTCTTTCTTTCTGCCTGCCTGCCTGCCTGCCTTTCTCTCTCTCTCTTCCTTTCTTTCTTTCTTTTCTTTCTTTCTTTCTTTCTTCTTTTCTCTTTCTTTCTTTCTTTCTGCCTGCCTGCCTGCCTGCCTTTCTCTCTCTCTCTTCCTTTCTTTCTTTCTTTTTCTTTCTTGCTTTCTCTTTCTTTCTTTGCTTTCTTGCTTTCTTTCTTTCTTTCTTTCTTTTTCTCTTCTTCTTTCTTTTTTTCTTTCTTTCTTTCTGCCTGCCTGCCTGCCTTTCTTTCTTTCTTTTTCTTCTTCTTTCTTCTTTTCTTTCTTTCTTTCTTCTTTCTTTCTTTCTTTCTTTCTTTCTTTCTTTCTTTCTTATTTCTTTCTCTTTCTCTCTTTTCTTTCTTTTCTTTCCTCTTCTCTTCTTTCTGCCTGCCTGCCTGCCTGCCTGCCTGCCTGCCTGCCTGCCTGCCTGCCTTTCTCTCTCTCTCTTCCTTTCTTTCTTTCTTTTTCTTTCTTGCTTTCTTTTTCTTTCTCTTTCTTTCTTTCTTTCTTTCTGCCTGCCTGCCTGCCTGCCTGCCTTTCTCTCTCTCTCTCTCTCTCTCTCTCCCCCTCCCTTCCTTCCTTCCTTCCTTCCTTCCTTCCTTCCTTTCTTTCTTCTTTCTTTCTTTCTTTCTTTCTTTCTTTCTTTCTTTCTTTCTTTCTTTCTCCCTCCTTCCTTTTCCTCATCCTCCTGCTCCTTGGAATCCCCACTCCTTTCTAGCACTGATTGAGGTTACCTAGCTGGGTCACAAAACGTCGTGCAAGAAAACCACTAAGCTCAGAGAGCACCAAGGACCCTGCACTCCTCCTCCTCCTCCTCCTCCTCTCTATCCCCATTCCCTTCTAACACTGATAATGTTACCTCATGGGGTCACGAAACGTCTGCCAGAAAACAAGCAAACTCAGAGAGCACCAAGGACCCCACAGTCTTCGTCCTCCTGCCGAACCCCACTCCCTCCTACCCTGATGATGTTCCCCGGTTGGGTCACGAAACGTCTCCATGCTCCGAGATCCCCAAGGACCCTAACGAGATCCTCTGTTCCTTCCTATCGCTCTCTGCAGCCAATCAGGAGCTCCTGAACAAAGTCACGGTGAAGTACAAGGACCTACCTGGATGGAGGTGTAGCACCGAGGGGGCTCGTACTTTTGCCGACTTGCCCGCCGAGGCCCAGGCTTACATCCGGTTTATCGAGGACTATCTGGAAGTGCCAGGTGAGCCTTTTGGGACCGTCTTGGTTTTTTTTTTGTTTTTTTTTTTTGAATTTTTTTTGAATTTAAAACAAAAACAACATAAAACCATCATCATTCCATACAATTACAGCCAGTGTGTCAATCGGTTAAAATTCTTCTGTGCATAATTCCATTTCCAGAATCCTTCCATCCTTCCTTCCTTCCTTCCTTCCTTCCTTCCTTCCTTCCTTCCTTCCTTCCTTCCTTCCTTCCTTCCTTCCTTCCTTCCTTCCTTCCTTCCTTCCTTCCTCCCTCCCTCCCTCCCTCCCTCCCTCCCTCCCTCCCTCCCTCCCTCCCTCCCTCCCTCCTTCCTTCCTTCCTTCCTTCCTTCCTTCCTTCCTTCCTTCCTTCCGCATTGCAATCTAACTCTGCATGCAGCCAGGGTTTTGATCCTCACTGGCTCAAAGTTGACTCAGCCTTCCGTCCTTCCGAGGTCGGTAAAATGAGGACCCGGATTGTTGGGGGGGCAAGAGGCTGATTCTGTAAACCGCTTAGAGAGGGCTGGAAAGCACGGTGAAGCGGTATATAAGTCTAAGTGCTATTGGTGTTGTTTTTCTTTCTTTCTTTCTTTCTTTCTTTCTTTCTTTCTTTCTTTCTTTCTTTCTTTCTTTCTTTCTTTCTTTCTTTCTTTCTTCTTCCTTCCTTCCTTCCTTCCTTCCTTCCTTCCTTCCTTCCTTCCTTCCTTCCTTCCTTCCTCTTGCTTTCCTTCCTTCCTTTCTTTCTCTTTCTCTTTCCTTCCTTCCTCCCCTTCTCCCTCCCTCCCTCCCTCCCTCCCTCCTAAAGATTGACTCAGCCTTCCGTCCTTCCGAGGTCAGTAAAATGAGGACCCGGATTGTTGTGGGGGCAAGAGGCTAATTCTGTAAACTGCTTAGAGAGGGCTGTGAAGCGGGATATAAGTCTAAGCGTTATTGCTATTGCTATTCTGTAATTCTGACCGATGCTGGAATTACCCCTTCCTTGGGGAATTGATTTCCTGGTGGTCTCCTCTTTAGATCTCACTCACCCAATTCCCCCTCCCTCTTCTCTCTTTTTCAGTCAAGTGGATCGGCGTGGGAAAATCTCGCAAATCTATCATCAAACTCTTTTGAAGTCCTCCTGCCTCCCCTCCCCGGACCGAAGGTAGAAGCTGTTTCTACCCTCAAGTCCGTTGAGCCAAGCAGCTGAGGACGCCCGCCCACCCCTCCTGAACGCACTCAAGCCAGACTCCCCCCACCCCTTTACTAGAGAGGACACAGCGCCCCTTCCTCAGTTTCCCCCTGTGTAAAACTTCCTCTTGGCCCTCGATTCTATCCCTTGGTTGTTTGGGAAGAGAATTAAGACAAGCTCTGGCTGCCAGCTGAGCTTTATACATAGGGACGCAGTGGCTTAGTGACACTGAGCTTGTCAATCGAAAGGTTGGCAGTTCAGGTGTTCGAATCCCGAGTGTAACGGGGTGAGCTCCCGTTCCTTGTCCCAGCTTCTGCCAACCTAGCAGTTCGAAAGCACGTAAAAAAAATGCAAGTAGAAAAAATAGGGACCCCCTTTGGTGGGAAGGGAACAGCGTTCTGTGTGCCTTTGGCGTTGAGTCATGCCGGCCGCATGACCACGGAGGCGTCTTCGGACAGCGCTGGCTCTTCGGCTTTGAAACAGAGATGAGCAACAGAGATGAGCACCGCCCCCTAGAGTCAGGAACGATTAGCACATATGTGCGAGGGGAACTTTTACCTTTTATCTTACCTGGCTGGCAGCTGAGCTTTACACATCTTTCCAGGACAAATTTAAGGGCACACACTCCATTTTTGCACCCCATTCCTTTTTTTTACCCCCTCTCCCTCCCTCCCTCCCTCCCTCCCCAGTAAGTTGCCATCGATCATCCCTAATCTTGATCTGACCAGTATTCGTGGTTCACCGTCTTTTTCTGCGTTACTAATCCCTTGGGTCATTCCCTGGCGGTCAGCCCTGATCCCATGTTGGAGTTGTCTCTCTCCCCCATCCCTTCCAGCCAGGTTGGGGAGGGGAGTAGTTCATGGGAATTGTAGTCCTCTGGTTCAAAAAATGGCAGACTTCTGTCGTTTGTCCTACCGTACTACAAGTAGTAATTCCACCAAGTGTCAGCTGGCGGTGAGAAGTGCTAGGAGCTGTAGTTTCCACATCTTACCTACTGTATAGAACCGGGCGGTAAGTAGCTTTCTGGGGGGCGGGGGGGGGGGGAGGGGAAGGTCGTCGTAATTTCAAACCGTCACAAAGGGATCCGTCGTAAGTCGAGGACTGCCCGGGGCTCAGTTCCTGCACTGGAAACAAGTGCATTGTGAATTGCGGGCGGTTTTATGCTGTCGAAAACTCTTCGACGCGTCGCCCGATTTTTTTTTTTTTATATTTAGCTTTCTACATTTAAAAAAAAACAAAACCAGCACGCTTTCTATGTTTAAAACCTAACTGTAGAGATCTCCTTTAGGGATCGCTAAATTACAGAAGCACTCCCTGTAGATTGTGTGGTTTCTTTTCCCCTTGGGAAACCTTAATCAGGACTAGCCTCTTTAATTGCCGTTGGTTAACAGGGGGAAGCAGCCATTTGGGATGCTAAAGCTTTCTACATTTCTATTTGCACAAACTTCTCTCACGACGTCCGAACACACGAAATTTTAGTGCTTTAGAAGGGAACCTGACTCGCTCTCACTTCGGTCGGTCGTTTGTTCGTTTTCCGGCAATTGTCAAATCTGCCACCAAAAGCAATAAAAAGAATCACGATTTATTTTTTTTATAAACCGGTTGGAATAGTGAAAGAAAAACATTTTGTTTGCTGTTCTTTCCTTTTTATTTTTTTACTTCCCCGGGTTGCCATCGTTGTCTTAAGTCCTCAACTTAACGATCGTAATTGGGAGCAATATTCCCGTTGTAAAGTCATTGCGGTCGTAAGTCGGATGCAATTTTGCAACCGTTTTTTATGGCGGCCATTTAACAAAGCAAGACAGATGGGTTAAGCGAATCCGGCTTCCCAAACGGAAGTGCTGTTTTAACTTCGGTCATTAAATGAACGGTTTGGTTGTAAGTTGAAGAGTACCTCTTCTACGCGCACGCAGCCATTTTGATCCGATCCTGGAAGGTCGATCCAGAAGGTTGTGTGAATCGAGAGATCTCTTTGGGGATCTCTCTTCTTTTTTTTTGAGAGAGAGAGAGAGAATCCTCCATTTTCCCCACCCCGTTCCGCCCGAATTCTCTAGCTCAATCACTCGCGATCCGCAAGAACTGAACTCCAGTAAATTTTATTAACTTTCCGTGCTTTTCTGACATACAGTACGGGTGAAAAGTTGTGAGAAGAACCATTGTCTTGTGGAAACCTTCTGCCCTTACTTGGGGGGGGTGGGAATGGGGGGGAAAAAACCTTTGGGGCAGGGGAGGAAGAGAAGGAGGAGAGGGCTGGCTTCAATAACCTCAATTCAGAGCTAAACGTTTAACCATAGTGTGAACGATGCTGGACGTGAATGCCGGAACAAAACTCCCTAGATTGGATCCTGGGGGTTTACGGATTACAATACTTGCTGACTGTTTGATCTAATTGGGGGAGGGTATTGGAGTACCCTAATTTTTCCCCCACCCCCTAAGCAAACCACAGCTCCCCCATCTTTGAGGGGGGAAATGAGGCTGTTCCTTTCATAATAATGCTCTGTGTTATTCAAAGGATCTGCTTCCTGGGTTTGGAAGCTTTTGCGAAAATAAGAGTTTGGGGGGGGGGGGGGCTCCCTGCAGGAGAAAATAGATCCGCCATGAAGACAACCTCCCCCCCGCTTCTCTACCCCCAGCGATAGGAGTTTGGAGGCCAAGGGTCCTGCAATAACCCAACTCCATACAGATTGATGAGTATAAGAGGGGTGAGGGGGTGAAGGAAAGGGACACGACTTGGTGTCGGGGATCAGGAGCAGGTGGGTGAGAGCAAAAATAGTTCAAAGCAGGGCGCAGAAGAATTTCTTTTCCCGGAAGGGGTTTTCTGAGGTGGGCACAGGGCTAATGAGGGGGTCCTCGCAGGCGTGAGCATCGCAGTAGGTCATCAAATCGGCAGCCGCTTTGGACACCTAGGGAGGATGCGGGGGGGGGGGGGGAACAAAATTAGAATGGCATTCATCTGCTGGAGAGGTAGCAGTTGTCAATCAACTGCATTTAGAAAATCAAGGCTACAAATCTGGGCTGCAGTACTCTATATAGACCCTAGGTGGCAGACTAGAGAAGAAAACCAGCTACTTAGAATGGTAGTTGCTGCCAGCTAGTGGCGGCTCGCGGTTTTGCAGCCTTGTTGGTTGCCACCGTTTATCCACGGTCGTGTTTCGCTACCTAATGACTCGAAGATGCAATGCTGGCAGGGGAATTCTGGGACTTTGAAGTCCACGCACCTTCGAGACGTCAAGGTGGAGTAAACTAGCCCAGCGTCTACCTTGTCTCCCACCCCCCTCCCTCCACGGTAGGCCCTTTCCTCACCTTTATCCGACACATGCTGGCCTCAATCTTCAGCTGTTCCACCATTTTGCGAGCTTGGCCGATGCTCATTGTGCTGTTGACGGGGGTTTCGCCCTTCATGAGGAACCTGCTGAGGACATCAAAGAGGAGAAAGTCCATCCAAAGACCGTAAACGGAAACCTTTAGGACGTGTTCTTCAAAAGCAGCCCTAACTATTGTGGCCCGCTGGCAGCAGAGTCGGACAGTGAGGAGGTTGGGGAAGAATAGGGGCCAGTCCTGGGGGCTGAAGGAAGCTCGGACGAGGGCTTTGCGTCTGAGGCAGAGAGGGAGCTAGACAGCAGCGAGGCAGAGGAACAGCTGGAGCCCGTTCCCAGCGTGTGCTTACGCAGAGTTGCCTGAAGACAACAACAACATAGAAAGCAGGGTCGACTTGGGAGTAAAGCCACACGAAAGAGGAGTGAACGGGGAATGGGATTTTGCAGGAAACAATTTGTTCATTCCGTGACTGAGAGACTCTGTGCCAAGTTTGGCCTTGTACTGAGTTTGGAAACTAGTAACGTGGCA
Organism: Coluber constrictor foxii; assembly: GCA_038048745.1. Taxonomy (NCBI): domain Eukaryota; kingdom Metazoa; phylum Chordata; class Lepidosauria; order Squamata; family Colubridae; genus Coluber; species Coluber constrictor. Next base: position 9,440,716 of record CM075975.1, read on the forward strand.
GCTTGCCAAGCGAGATAAGGTCTGTGTTGATAAATATTCCTTTGAAAGACTGGACAGGCCTTGCTGGCTGTGAATGAAAGGAATTCAGAGTCGTGTAAATAGAAGAGGTTTTGCGGGGAAATCAAAACTCTTGCTTCTTGCTTTTTAAGGGAGCCTAACACTATCCTTGCAAGCGACTTCACTAGGAGTAGAATTTGCTGAATCGTAGCTTAGGGCTACGTCGCAGTATTCCAGGCGACCACTGGAGGGCGACCACTCAGTTGCAAAGCCACTACAGTAATGCATTGCACCACCTAGTGGGCATCGGTAGGTTTGCACACACACCAGTCCTCTTAAAAGAGGAGTTAAACCCAAGTAGAAAGTACAACTGTGTGTGTGTGTGTGTGTGTGTTACGAACGCGAACCGAAGGGTACCGTCCCTGTGTTACACCTGCCTGAACCTCTGGAGGGCAATTTCCATCGGGTCATCAAGCCTGGATGGTTTAGTAAAAGCTCTTTTGACCCACCTCTGCCTGGGAGATTTATATTTTTGTTTTTTAGAATTTTGTTCCTTTGTGGTGGTTTTGCAAGAGAGCTCTCAATTGTAACGGGATAACAGAGTTGGAAGGGAGGTCTTCTAGTCCTCAAGAAGGAGGCCCCATACCAGTGATGGCGAACCTTTTCGCCGAGTGCCCAAACCAGAACACGTTTGCACTTGTATGTAGGTGCGCACGCCGGAAACCGGAAGAACAGCTGTCCGGTGCGTACATCGTAGAGAACGGGCGTATCAGGTAAGACCAACGTCCATTTTGGGCGATTTTCAGGTTGTATTTTGGGCCTTCTTCAAACCAAAAAATGGCCTGGTTTTTTAGCTGGTTTTTGGGGCCATTTTCAGGCTGTTTTCTGGTACTTAGGCACCCATGAAGACCAGCCGGAAATCAGAAGAGGCGATGGACCACAGACAGGACTCTGCGTGCCACAGATTCACCATCACGGCCCTATATCATTCCACACAAATGGCTGTCAGGTCTCTTCTTAAAATCCTCCGGTTTTTATACGGGGAACGTGATATTAAAACAAAAAATGAACCCTACTTTTGGATTGTAACTTGAGGACTAGCAGCATGACTAGGCCTGCATTCGCCCAGCAGAGGGGGTCGAGTCTGTGGGATGGCACAACTATTATTCTGCACCAGGGTTAAACTCGAGAGTTCACGTCCCAACCTCACCTTGCCACAATTGGAACAACTACAGTTTCCTCAGCCACAGCTTATCCCTATCGACTTCAACCTGGCTTTGATTTACACAACATGCCATAAATAAACCATGCCAAAGAGCGACATTTGTGGGTGTCGTTGGGTTCCTATAACACAAATCCACAACCTCAAATGTGGTGTGAATGTAGACCCAGGCAGAATGCAGGGAGGGAGATGAGAGAGAGAGAGAAGGAAGGAGAACAAAAAATCAAAAATAACTCCAGAATAACAAAAGACCATTTTCTTTTCTTAACAAACCATAATCATCTAAATAACCTTTAGGGCTTCTTTCAAAACCAGGATGCTTCATTGTTTTTTTTCCCCCTACAATGACCCACTCTTGCGTATAGTAAAGATGAATTAACTTCTGGTTTTCTAGAGAGAAAAAAAACATTTTCCCTTCGGTTCTGATTTGATGTAAAATTCCCTCCCCCTCAAAAAAACAAAACAAAAACACAAATAGCCCCTGCCTCATTCTGAAATTTCTCCGCTTCATCTCTTCCCCCCCATTTATTTTCTGCCCCAAGCCCTCCCTTCTCCGATCTCTGAAGCAACCAAGATAAATAGAAAAGAAGAAAGAAAAAAAATCTGTTCGAAAAAAAAAGAGACATTACAAAACAGAAATAAAAGACAGTCCCAATGTAGTAGGACATCCAAAGTCATTCAGAGCCCCTCTAGCAAGGAGATGGGGAGGGGGAAAAATTTTCTGTTTCCTTCTGTGGTTTCCCACCCGAATAGAGGACAAGATCTGTCTCTCTATTATCTATCTATCCCTTCTTCCCTCCCTTCCTTAACTACCTTGTTTATCGGTTCCTTCCTTCCTTCCTTCTTTTTCTTTCTCTTTCCTTCCTTCCATCTATCCATCATTTCCTCCCTCCCTCCCTCCTTCATCCATCTATCCATCTTTTCCTCCCTCGTAATTTCTTCCTTCCCCTCTCTCTGCCCCACTGCCTTGTTTACTTTATGCTCCATCCTTCCATCCATCCATCCATCTTTTCCTCCCTCCTTTATTCTTCCTTCTTTCCCTCCCTCCTTTCCCCTCTCTCTTCCTGCCTGCCTTATTTACTTTATGCTCCATCCATCCATCTTACCTATTCATCCATCTTTCCCTCCCTCCCTCCCTTATTCCTTCCCTCCCTCCTTTCCCCTCTCTCTACCTGCCTGCCTTATTTACTTTATGCTCCATCCATCCATCCATTCTATCTATTCATTCATTCATTCATCTATCTATCTATCTGTCTATCTATCTATCTATCTATCTATCTATCTATCTATCTATCTATCTATCTATCTATCTATCTATCTATCTATCTATCTATCTATCTGACATTTCTCTCTCTCTCTCTCTCTCTCTCTCTCTCTCTCTATTTCTATATCTATCTATCTCTAGTCCCTATGAACAAGTCCCTCATACAGCTGGGCCCTTTTTGCTTTTCCCCTGCGGGAGATTTCCTGTATTTACATGGAAATCATTCCTCACCCCACCCCACCCCTGACACCCCCACCCCCAGGGACCGAAAGGATCCAAGCAGGAAAACCCAGCCCAAACCAAGACACACACACACACCTTTGGAGAGATTTTCCTGCCGAAAAGTGAAGATGGAGCCAAGTCAGACCGTTCGGGCTGGAGTGCGGAGATGATCTGGAGAAGAGTCACCTGGGCAGGGAGGGATGGAGGGGGGGGGCACTGCACCAGCCCCTGCAGAACCCTCTTCCAAGGTGGACAACCAGAAAGGGGCTCCTTTCCCACCCACCCCTGGCTTCCTAAGACATTTGGCACACCTTGGCGAAGATGAAATTGAATCCCACGGATCGATATACCTTGAAGGATTCCACAAAGCAATTAACGCTGGGACCAAACCATCTCTTTAAAGGGTGGGGGGGTGGAGGGAGGGCTGATGGTACACCCCCCACCCTCTGCCCAGGCAGCCATTGCTTGAAAGCCAGGACTGGAAAGTGTGGGAGGGGGCTGGCATAGCCAGGCTCTTATTACGGAAGAGTTTGATTGAGGAGGAGGGCACGAAAGGAAGAAGCGGAGTCAAAAGAGAGTGGCTGTGTCACTTTTGTCAAACACCACCATTCCCCCTTGTGCAAATATGAACGTCGGGGAGCTGCAGTATTTATCAGCAATTGCTTTCATTTACAAATCTGACATCAACAGCCTTTCAAAAAAAAAAAAAGCTCTCCCAGTTCATTGGGCACCAGACTGCCAAAACCTAGCTCCTTTTCCTGCATCACCTTGGGAAGGAAGACTGGGTGGAACTCCTGGTTTGCATAATCCAGGGGTAAACCCAAACATAACAGGGCATAATCAGGAAGGAAGGGCTAGAGAGGGAAGGAAAGAAGGAAAGGGTAGAGAAGGAAGGGGAAAAAGGGACAGAGGGAGGAGAGAAAAATGAAGGAAGGAGAGGAGGAGAAAAAAGGAAGGAAGGCAGTGAAGGAGCGAAGAAGAAAGAAGGAAGGGAGGGAAGGAGAAAAGAAAGAAGGAAAAGGAAGGAAGGAAAAGAAAGGGAAGGAGAAGGAGGAAAAGGGGAGAGGAGAAAAAAGGAAGGAAAGAGAGAGAAAAGGAAGGAAAGAAAAGAAAAGGAGAAAGAAAACGAAGGGTATTAACAATTTATACTAAGTTAAATAGAGTTTCACAGCCTATTTATGTATTTTGTTAAGGCTGAGTTTTTTAATATATATAATTCAATATAATTATGAATTATATTAAAACGGGTTTGTATATGTTCTACTAGCCTGTGAAATGTTTTTTTTTTAAAAACACCCCAAGCATCCCAGAAGATAGGTTCCTGTTAACTCTTTTTTTTAAAAATTTAATTTATATGCTGCCCTTATCCGGAGACTCATTGCGGCTTACAATGCGTTAAGCAATAGCCTTCATACACTTGTATATACCTGCTTGCTTAGGGTCTTGGTTCGCCCCTTGTTCTAAGATGTGGTTTATTTAACCATAGTTTGTTCACACAACATGCTTAGCCATAGGGGCACAGCCAATTCTGGCTTATTAATTTAATTGTAGGTAAACAGATGGAAAATTTAATATAAAACGTGTACCAGGTGAAAATTTCTTAAACGGGTACCCAGAGGATTGCACTCCAAATGGCTATTTCACAGTACCATTAGATAAATATTCAGTATTCCTACCTAGATCAGTGACTTGCCACTATATATATTCAGTGAATATATTTATTCCACTGTTAAGGCCGTCATCTTAAATATCTTTATACAGTGTGCCCCCTCCCCCCCGGAAATAAATTGGATTTACCAAAGAATAAATTAATTTTCAAGATTGTGCCAGAAACTTGGGAAAGTTGTACAAAGAAATAATTTGACTTATATAAGTCAATTCTTATAAGAATTAGGCTCAGCCACTCTCATTGTACACCTCTTGTGCATTGACAATAAAGATTTGAAATTGAAATTCCATAAAATAATTCTTTACGATTCAGGGCCTGAATCGTAAAGATCAAAAGCTCCACTGTTTATGGTAGAGACACCTTTTCTATTTTTCTCAGATCAGTTGCTGGGCATGTATAATATTCTGTGCTCCCATTTTTATCCTACACTAATCATATATATATATATATATATATATATATATATATATATATATATATATATATATATATATATATATATATATATATATATATATATATATATATATATATATATATATATATATATATATTTGAAATTTCACCAATTGCAAGCTCACCCTCTTGTAAATAAAAGCCAGAGAATTGATTTTAACAGAGCTGTAAAAGGAATTTCTTTTAGGTATCTGCAACACAGGAGGTAAAAGATTCCTTTCCCAAGAAACCTTAACGCCTAGCCCACGAATCTAGGGTTGTGCGAACGCAGGCCCCAACTGGTAAGGAAGCTTAAATATGTAATTTTTATATTTAATGATGAAACAAAAGACCCCTGTTTCACTATTAGAAGAAGAAGAAGAATCATAAAGCAAGGAAGCCTTTGGTTAAAATAAATCTCTTTTATTTTCCTGAGTGAGCATCCTTCCTTCCCCTCCAGCATCTCAATTTGGAGAAAAGGCACCAAAGCGGTCCTCCGCTTCGGCCCGTCTCCATGGAAACGGGAGGCAGGCAGCCGCCGCCGCATCCCACCGACCACGTGACTGGAAGATGCTCGCAGCAGCAGCAGCCTTGCCAAAAAGAAAAGGCCACTCCCCTCCTCCTCCTCCTCCTTCCCCCCTCCCTCCTCAGGGGCGGGGCCAAACCCGGAAGAGGTAGCACCAGACTCACATTTGGGAAAAGTGGGGGGGGTGGAAGGGGGGAAGACTTTAAAGGGAGAATCCAGAGGCGGAGCCGCAGCAGCAACAACATCGCTGGAACTAATTAAGGTGCTTTGAAATTTTATTTTTTTTCCCCTCTTAATGGAAATTTAACAAGGCTTCCTCTCTGACTCCTAATCAGGGTTTGCAAGCTTTTTTTTAAAAAAAGCCCCCTCCCCTTTTTTCCTTCTGCATTCCCCCCTCCTCACTATTTTCTTCCCCAGTCTGTGCTTGCATGCAAAATCTCTGATCCTTTTTATTTATTTTATTTTATTTATTTACCTCTTATCCTGGTTGTCTCTCTTAAACCGAGATGGGATGTTGGTTTGCGTTTGGAAGGAAGCTTCTCTTCTTCCAGAGAAGCTAAACCAAGATTGGTGGTAGTGATGGGGGGGAGGGTGGAGAACTGAATGGACATTGCCCCCCTGTTTCTAATTAAAAACTCAAAGTTTCCCCATTTTATCATAACAAACCAAGTTCAATTTCCCCTCTTAATTTCTTTGTGTGCAAAAATAAGACGACTTTGGAGGATTTTGTCTATTGTTGCACTTCGCTTTGTATGGATGCCTTTTGTCTGTTTGTTTGTTTAATTCAGAATGTAGAATTGTAACTAGGAGCTGAATTTAGAATTGAACTAGAAACTTAGAATTGTAACTAGAAGCTGTAATCGGACATTCCTGGGAAAGGGGGCTTAATTTTCTAAAAGTTTAAAGTCTGTTAGTTTGATTGGCAGGGCACGTTGGCAAGTGTTAAAACAGTTTTCATAAGCTTTCCTCTCATTTCTACCTCTTGTCTCTATCCATTCATAAAATTTATTCCATGTCCTGTAATATTTTGAGTCTTCTTTATCTTTAATTTTTTTTTACTGCTTTTATAATCTTTAGGGTAGATGGACACCATAAAAATTTGATAAATAAAAATTAAATATATTTATTAATTGTTTATGGAGTCCATCTCTAAAGTTTATAAAACCAGTACAATTGTTTTAAACCATTACAAAATTAAGATTATACAGATTAAAATATTATTTAAAAACTGTACTAAACTGCAACTAAGACTCCAACTAAGACCACTCCTACTACAGATTGTAACCTTGAGCAATAACTGATTTTAAATTCCTTCTTGTCCCAAGTTTTGCCTTGTTTGAGGAAAGGAAAAAAAAAAATAAAATACTTTATTTGGCTTGGGTGTTAGTACATCTTTTGCTCCTTGGAATTCTGAATTGGGAGCTTTGCACTGTAATAATTTAACTGTAGCTTTATGTAAAGGCTTTTTATCTTCTTCCCTCTTTTACAGAAAGCATTTTTTTTTTAAAAAAATGGTTCAAATTAAGTGATGGCTTTTATTGAGAAGTAGGGACCAAATATATCCCTCGCCAGTCTTCGTTTTTATTTATTCTGTGTTTGTTTAGAAAATGTACAGTTTTCTGCCTCTAGATCAGATGGGAGGCACATTATTATCGGTACATTTAATAAATAAAATAAAAACCTGGCTGCCCAAACTCACATTGACTCTGATTGGCTTATGAAAAAATAAAACCCCAATAAACTTTTCAACAAACCCCAATATCTCAGGGGCTGCCACAAACAAGAGGGAGCGAAGCTATTCTCCAAAGCACCTGAGGGCAGGACAAGAAGCAGTGGGTGGAAACTCATCAAGGAGAGAAGCAACCTAGAAATAAGGAGAATTTTCCTGACAGTGAGAACAATTAACCAGCGGAACAACTTGCCACCAGAAGTTGTGAAAGCTCCAACACTGGAAGTTTTTAAGAAGAGGTTGGATAACCATTTGTCTGAAGTGGTGTAGGGTTTCCTGCCTAAGCAAGGGGTTGGACTAGAAGACCTCCAAGGCCCCTTCCAATTCTCTTATTCTCTTATTATATATTAAACTCAAGATTGTTTTAACATTCAACCATCGGTGACCAACAATGTCGCTTCTGACACCGTTCTTTGCAAGCTCCATCTGGGTTACCCAGATAGAATTGGCAAAGGAAGTGGGTCAGAGGCCGAATTTATTTTTTTTAGAGGGGGGGGGTTATAATCTCTGCATCCCATGATACCCCCACCACACACACTTTGCTGTAGAACCTCCTTCTCCAAAAAGGGTTAACGCTCTTTGTTCACAGATCCAAGGACTTATAGGGGAAAGTTGAACCCCAAAAGAATATGTTGCAAGAATTTACAAAATCCGCCGTCTGCAATAACCCTGTATCTATTTTGTCTTTTTTTCCCCCCCTTTCCATTTTAGGAACTTTCCGGCCCCTGGGGAGCGGAGTCTAAACAAAGAGCCTAATTTCTTGAGGAGGGGTCCCAGGGCTTCCCTCCCCATCCAGCATGTTCTGATCCTGCTGTTTTTCTCATGAATCCAAAACCGCTTTCCGAAAACCGCAATGCACCAGCGTACCGTCTTCCACCCGGTCCTTTTCACCTGCGTAAAAAGCTTTTGACTTCCAGATTAAAATGACTACCACGCTTTAATTATTTTTAAATCCACTTCTTCGTTGCGGAAGGAATTCCGGTTACGTTGCTGTGCTTGTGGTGCGGTGCTCAAAATCGGTCGCTTACCGCTTGGGGCAGGTTGAAACCTTCCCCACCTCTCCCCAAACGTATTGACTTACTCTCCTTGGATCTTGCACGAACCGCCATCATGTCGGCCAGTCCCGGACCATTCTTGGTTTGGGTCCAAGAAGTCGCCTCCTTGTTGATGTTGCGAGTACGGCGCACGGTCCTTCAGACGGCCATTTTGTTCTGCGTGTTATTGCTGCTCCTCTGGGTCTCCATTTTCCTGTACGGCAGCTTCTACTACTCCTACATGCCGACGGTCAGCTACGTCAGCCCCGTGCACTACCAATTCAGGTTAGTTTGGGTGGAGGGGGGTTTGTAGCAAGGCTGGGTTAGTAGGAGATTATGACAGGCGGTCCTCGGTTTACGACCGCAATTGGGGCCAAAATTTTCCATTGCTAAGCAAGGAAGTTACTAAAGCGAGTTACTTCTGGTTTTTTTTTTTTTGGCCAGCGAATCAGGGCAGTTGTTAAGTAAATCACATGGTCGTTAAGCGAATCGGTCTCTCCCCCCACCCTTGCTTGACTCTGCTTGTCGGAAATTGGCTGGCAAGGTCTCAAATAGCGACTCTGCCAACATTGTAAATCCACGCTAGTCGCAAATGGCCAAAATTTTGATCCCGTGACCGCGGGGGACAGTCGTGTAAGAGCGAGGAATGGCTTATCGGTCCCTTTTTTCCACTTCCATTGTAATTTTGAACGACCACTAAACACATCGTTGTAAGTCGAGGACTACCTGTAATTCTTTGCCCCAAAAATTACACGTCCAAAAAAAAAAAAAAGCTTTGTAAGTTTGAGATCTGCTAACGTGTCATCTGAATCTGATTTGGGACAATTCTTTGGCCTTTTTTTCAGGACAGATTGTGGCCACTCGGGACCTGAGCTGTGCTCCTTTCCTGTTGCCAACATTTCATTCATCAAGGACAGCCGAGACCAGGTGATTTTCAAAGACCAGTTGATGACTGCAGTTGTTTTGAAATGAAATGGAATAAAGTTGCAGGAAACAAAAGCTGCGCACTAATTTTTGTTCTTCTACAATTTTTGATAATTCTGATTCCTCCCTCCCTCCTTCCTTCCTTCTTTCCTTCCTTCCTTCCTTCCCTCACTCCCCTTTAGCTTCTTCCTTCCTCTCTTCTTTCCTTCCCTCCCTCCTTCCTTTCTTTCCTCCTTCCTTCTCTCCCTCTCTTTCCTTCCTTCCTTCCTCTTTAGTTCCCTTCTTTTCTTCATTCCCTCCTTCCCTCTCTCACGTTTATCCCTTCCCTTTTTCCTGTCCTTTCTCCCTTTCTTTTCCTCCCTCCTTCCTTCATTCTTTCCCTCCCTCTTTCCTTCCTTCCCTCCCTCTCCCTCTTTCCCTCTCTTTCCTTCTTTTGTTCCTCTTTAGCTCCCCTCTTATCTTCCTTCCCTCCCTTCCTCTTCTTTATCCCTTCCCCCTTTCCTTTCCTCCCTCCTTTGTTCTTTCCCTCCTTCTCTTCCTTCCTCCCTCTTTAGCTCCCTTCTTTTCTTCCTTCCCTCCCTTCTTCTCATTTATCCCTTCCCTTTTTCCTTTCCTTTCTCCCTTTTCCTCCCTCTTTCCTTCTTTCCCTCCTCCTCCCTTTCTTCCCTCTCCTGCCAGCTTTGAAGGCAGGAAAAATTAGGCTGTAAATAATTAGCTTTAATCATCATAGGTGATTAAAAACAGGATACGGGCGGCCAGACAGATGTGTTTAGGCACATGCGTGCAAAGCACGGTGCCAGAGCAAGAAAAACCATCGGCATTTCAGCCCAGAAACTCCGTGAGAGCCGCATGCGATGCTCTGGGGTTGTTTATTTCTTGAGTCTCTCTGGTATTGCATCAGAAACGAGGTGAAAAATCAGATCAGGTCTGAAATTCTCAGCTCGCGGTTTTATCTCGGCTGCTGCGCCCGTTGGGTGCAGCCTGGCAATTAAGACGGCGGAGTGGATCACCCTTGTGCAATACCTGTTGAACTGACCCACCCACATTTGTGTTGCTAAACACGGTCGTTAAACGAGCCCAGCTTTCTCCCCCCCCACCCCCCCATCGACTATGCTTGTCAGAAGCTGGCTGGGCAGGTCACAGAAGATAGAATTCGTGACCCCGGGATTCTACAACTCGTATTTATTTATTTATTTATTTATTTTATTAAATTTATATACCGCCCTTCTCCTAGTGGACTCAGGGCGGTGTACAGCCAAGAATAAAAAGCACTCCAATACAAAATTTTAAATATTAATAAAAGAATTAAATAATTTTGGCCCAATAAATTTAAAAAACCCAATAGGTAATTAAAATTTAAAACCCATAAAACTTTAAGCTTAAAAAAACTCATAAATACATGCCGGTCTCCAAGCAGCCGAATTTTCATCACGTAATCGTGGGTACGCTGTAACGGGTTCTCCATGCGAGGATTGGTTGTAAGTACAGGTAGTCCTCAAGTTACGACCACAGTTGAGCCCAGAATTTCTGCCGTTAAGTGAGACATTTGTTATAAGGCAGTTTGGCTATCCCTTTTCTTGCCGTTCGTTGATAAGTTAGTCAGCCGGTGGTTTGGTGAATCTGGCGTTGCTTGTCAGAAGGTCCTAAAAAGGGGATCGCGTGATTTATGACTGCCACCGTCATAAATACGAACCAGTTAAATTTGATCACGGGGGTGGGGAATGCTGGAAAGGTCCTAACTGCGGAAAAACGATCCTAAGTCACCATTGCTACACGAATGGTTATAAGTGGAGGATTCCTTACAGTCTACAAGGGCAGCCCCACAGAGGCCGCATTGCAGTAGTCTAACCGGGAGAAAGATAACCAGAGGCATAAGTGACCCACAACAAAGGAAAATCGTTCTCTCTTTTTTCCCACCAGGTTCTCATGTACGGCCAACCTTACCGAATGTCCCTGGAGTTAGAATTACCCGAATCGCCCGTCAATCAGAATCTGGGCATGTTTATGGTGGTGATTTCTTGTTACACCAAAGGAGGACGGGTCATTTCATCCTCCGCTCGGGCTGTAAGTCTGGGATTTTAATAAGGATTAAGAGATTCTCAGAGGGATTAGATTATTATTATTATTATTATTTGATGGACAGGATCTGGGTTTTTTGTTTGTTTGTTTTTTTTGATCCGCTCTCGCCAACGGGTGGAGCCGTTCAATAAATCATCCCTTGATTAATTTCACACGGGCGAGTGATCTTTGAAGTATCACAAAAGGGGAAACTTTTAGAACGAAACTTCTGCCAAATAGTTGCTGAGCCAACAAGAGCCTGGTGGCTCAGCAGACTAAAGCATTGTGATTAGCACCAATTAATGTCTGCAATTACTGTAAGTTCGAATCTCCCCAGGCTTGAGGTTGACTCAGCCTTCCATCCTTTCTAAGGTAGGTAAATTGAGGGCCCAGTTTGTGGGGGCAATAAGCTGACTTTGTATAAAATATACAAAAGTATGAAGGCTATTGCTTAACGCATTGTAAGCCGCCCTGAGTCTCCGGAGAAGGGCGGCATATAAATCAAATTTTTTAAAAAATCGTGAAAAACTGTGGAACTCTTTCACAGTCTCCGCTGAGATAACAGGCGGCAGCCCTGTTAATTCTACCATCTGGATTTGTTTAATTTCGTATTATTTATTGTATCCCGTATTTATTATCTGTACAAGTAATTCGAGGTGGTAAATCTATCAAGCACTTCCTCCTCCTATTTTTTTTTCCAGAACAACAGCCCTGTGAGGTGGGTTGGGCTGAGTGGCAGAAGGACTGGCCCATAGTCTGGCTTTCGGGCCTAAGGCGGGACTAGAACTCCCAGTCTTCTGGTGATTGGCTCAAAGTCACCCAGCTGACTTTCATGGCTAAGGCGGGACTAGAACTCCCTGCCTCCTGGTGATTGGCCCAAAGTCACCCAGCTGGGGTTTGTCCTCTATCCCATTCAACAGAGACAATTAGAAATACATGTGGAATTTTCAGACTGTACCAATAAAAAAGAATATTTGTTGCTCAAGTTTGAACGGTGGGGTCCTTGGTGCTCTCCGAGCTGGGTGGTTTTCTTGGAGACGTTTCGTCACCCAACTAGGTAACGTCACCAGGGTGAGAAGGGAGTGGGGATCGCAGAGTGGAGAGGAGAAAGAGAATGGGAGGAGGAGGAAGAGGTGGGAGGAAGAGGGCGAAAACTCTCAGGGTCCTCTGGGCTCTCTGAACTCGGTCGCTGTCTTGCAACGTCTTGTCACCCAACTAGGTAACGTCATCAGTGTTAGCTACCAATGCACTCTTCAATTGCAATCGGTATCTCTGTAATTCTTGGATTGTGATGGATGAATTTCCTTCCTCTTTTAGGCCATGTTGCACTATCGGTCGAGATTATTACAAATGCTCGATACCGTCGCTTTCGCCGGCCTGTTCCTCGCCGGGTTTACAGAACAGAAACAAACGGTGGACGTTGAGCTCTATTCCGATTACAAAGAAGATTCGGTGAGATCCTCTTTGCCCCCCCACCTCCCCCCAAGAAGCTTTGGATGCAGATCCTTTGAGATTCCCTTGTTCTATTAAGAAACAGACGAGGGTTAGTCCTCGAAGTTACGAGCGGAATTTCCACTAACTAACTAACCAAGGCAGTTGCTAAGGGAGTCCTGCCTGATTTTATGACCGTTTTTTTTTTTGGCCCAGTGGTTATTAAGCAAATCTCCAAAGTTGTTAAACGAATTGTGAGGTCATTAAGCGAATCCGGCTTTGCCCCACTGTCGGAAGCCGTTTGGGAAGGTTGCTGCAAATATTGCCCAAATTTTGATCGCGGAGATGCTGCCAGCGGTCATAAGTGCGAGGACTTACCCGTATCTTTTAATGATATAATAAGCCGCCTTCATTGCTTCATTGTACAGGCAGTCCTCGACTTACAACCATTAGCGACCGAATTTACAACGGCGTTGAGAAAGGGGACTTATGACCGTTTTTCCCACTTAACGGCCGTTACAGCATGCCCCCCCGACGGTCACGTGCTTGGCAACTGGTTCATATTTATGACGGGGTCTCCGCCTCCCGGGGTCACGCAATCCCCTTTTACGACCACCTGACCAGTAAAGTTAACGGGGATTCGTTTAATGACCGTGTTACTAACCGAACGACTGCAAAGGCTTCGCTTAACCCACGGTGGCACGGAAGGTCGTAAAACGAGGCAACGGTCCCTAAACCGGTGCCTCAATTTAGCAACATAAAATTGGGGGGCTCCTTTGCGTGGTGGTACGTTGAGGGCTAGCTGCATGATCAAAGAAGGCTCAGTTTTATTTTATCCGCTCTACGCCCTCCCGTAAGGTAAATATAACCAGCTGAGCAAGAGATTTGATCTCCGGGTCTCCGTGAGATTAAAGTCAACTCGTTGACTTTGAGCTGTCCCGACATGTTAGATTTTTGATTTGCCGATCTGGCCAGTGGGAGTTGAAATCCGGCACTTCTGGAAGTGTGTGTCAAGTTGGGGCAGTCTGGATTAGTTGTGTTGCAATGCTGTAACGCAATGTTTCCCAACCTCAGCAATCTTAGGACACGTGGACTTCAACTCCCAGAATTCTCTAGACCCCCCCCCTCCCCTCTTAAGAGCTGGCTGGAGAATTCTGGGTGTTGAAGTCCACCCATCTTCAAGTATGCTGACTGGGGGATCCTGGATGTTGAAGTCCACCCATATTAAATCATGCTGACTGGGGAATTCTGGGAGTCAAAGTCCACTCATCTTAAAGCAAGCTGGCTGGGGAATTCTGGGAGTCGAAGTCCACCCATCTTCAAGCAGGCTGGCTGAGGAATTCTGGGAGTTGAAGTCCACTCATCTTCAAGCAGGCTGGCTGGGGGATTCTGGGAGTTGAAGTCCATTCCTCTTAAAGCCTCCTGACTGAGGAATTCTGGGAGTCGAAGTCCACCCATCTTCAAGCAGGCTGGCTGGGGAATTCTGGGAGTCAAAGTCCACTCATCTTAAAGCAAGCTGGCTGGGGAATTCTGGGAGTCGAAGTCCACCCATCTTCAAGCAGGCTGGCTGAGGGATTCTGGGAGCTGAAGTCCACTCATCTTCAAGCAGGCTGGCTGGGGGATTCTGGGAGTTGAAGTCCATTCCTCTTAAAGCCTCCTGACTGAGGAATTCTGGGAGTCGAAGTCCACCCATCTTCAAGCAGGCTGGCTGGGGAATTCTGGGAGTCATAGTCCACTCATCTTCAAGCAGGCTGGCTGGGGGATTCTGGGAGTTGAAGTCCATCCCTCTTAAAGCCTCCTGACTGGGGAATTCTGGGAGTTGAAGTCCACTCATCTTCAAGCAGGCTGGCTGGGGGATTCTGGGAGTTGAAGTCCATCCCTCTTAAAGTCTCCTGACTGGGGAATTCTGGGATTGAAGTCCACTCATCTTCAAGCATGACAGCTAGAGAATTCTGGGAGTTGATGTTCACCCATTTTAAAGTTGCTGAGATTCAGAAACAGGGCTGTGATGTTAATTTTGTTTTTACAAATTTTTACTGCTTGATCCTTGAATTTCCACTAGAGGGGACTAAGATCCCTGTGAATCCTGGCCCAGCTTAGACAATAAGAGTGGCAAGAAAGGCCAAAAATAAGCAGCAAAACTCACTTAAAACAACATAAATTTTGGGCTCAATTGTGATCGTAAATCAAGGGCTACCTACAGAGTGTTTGAGCATGGAATTGCTAAATAATCTGAGACCGTAACATAACAAGCAGGAAAAGTCCATCCTTTCCTCTGTTTAATTTAATTTTTCCTCTTTCCTTTTAGTATATTCCCACCATTGGGGCAGTGATTGAAATCCAGACAACTAGAATCCAGATTTATGGGGCGCAACTGAGAATTCACGCGCATTTCACTGGTCTGCGGTAAGAGAGACTCACGTTGAACATTTGAGAGGGAAGAAAATTATTTTTTTCCTACGTAAGGCAATAAATGCAGGGAAGATTTTCCGGTTTGAATCTGAAAACGGAGGAGAACTTTAAGCTTGCCAGGCCAATCCGACCAAATTTAAGGAGATTTTTTTTTTTTTGAGAAAAAAAAAACACTTTCTAGAGTCACAAACACAAGTGTTGCAATAACTGAATTGCTCAAATCTTCATCTGTTGAGTCAACACTCAAATATCCACCCTGCTCCTTTCTAGATTTCCGGACCGATTCTTTCCTTGCTAAGATTTGAAAGAGACTTGAAGAGCTGGTTCTTCTCTTGAGGTTTTTGGGGCGGGATGGAGTAGACCAGAAGCATGGATAAATAGTGTGTATAGACAGTCCTCGACTTACGACCATTTCTCTGAAGTTACGATAACGCAGAGAGAAGGCAAGTCCAGGAGAACCTTAACAGCGTTCAACAAAAACAAAATTCGATGACCAAATTCTGAATGAAGGATCGAAATATACCGAGATACATGACGGTGAACTCTTAACCCATTGTTTTTCTTGTCTTTCTGCCCCACAGGTACCTTCTGTACAACTTCCCTGTGACTTCGGCCATTTTGGGAGTAGCCAGCAACTTCATGTTCCTCAGCGTCATCGTGCTTTTCAGCTACCTGCAGTGGATCTGGGGCAGTTTGTGGCCTAAAGAAACGCTCTCTGTACAGGTGTGTGTTTTGGGGGCTGCTTCTTTGCGACAGACACACACGCATAGGCACCACACAACTTTTTAGCTGTGAACGAGTTTGTATATTTCACCTGCTCCTCCGGGTTCGATGTGTTGTGGCCCACCAGTGGAGTTGGCAGCAGATTTGGATAGTGAGGAGGTTGGAGAGGCCAGTCCTGGAGTCTGGGAAAGGCTCGGATGAGGGCTCTGCGTCAGAGGCAGAGAGGGGGCCAGGGCCGTCTGACAGTTGCCAGCTGCCTTCGGAGTCAGACATCAGTGAGGCAGAAGAACAGCTGGAGCCTGTTCCCGGTGTATGCATGTGCAGAGTTGCCAGACGGAAAGGAACAGCTAAAGAACAAGGGTCGACTCAGGAGTAAAGCCACAGGTGGACGATGAAGGGCCCCTCCCAGAGGGAATAAGAGGAGCGAAAGGGGAGTGGAGTTTGCAGGAGACAAATTAGTTCACTTAATTGGCTCCTTGCCAAGTTTTGAAGATATCAGTCCAGCAGCTCTCCAAGCCAGATAAGATCTGGGACTGTAAATTCTCCCTTGAAAGACTTTGCTGGGTGTGAATGAGAGGAATTCACCGAAACTTAATAAAAAGGGCTTTTTTGTCGGGACAAGGAGTCTGCTTCGTGGTTTGGGGAAGCCTAAGTGAGAACACAATGTTTTGTGTGTGATAAAAGAATAATTTATTTGCCGTGAGATAGGCAGCAAATAAGTGATCTAAAAAAATGAGGCTTAAAGCATACGGAGAATGGTTGCAGGAATCGGATACATCTAGTCTAGTGAAAAGAAGGACTCCGGGTGGAGACACAATATCGGTCTTCCAATATTTGAGGGGTTGCCATGAAGAAGAGGGGTGGAGGTGTCATTCTATTCTCCAAAGCCCCTGAAGGCCTGACAAGAAGCAACAGATGGAAACTAACCAAGGAGAGAAGCAACTTGGAATTAAGGAGGAACTTCCTAACAGTGAGAACAATTATTCAGTGGAGCAGCTTCCCACCAAAAATCATGGGTGCTCCATCACTGGAGTTTTTTTAAGAAGAGATTGGACAACAATTTATCTCCTTGAGCAGGGGGTTGGACTTCTGTGAGACCACCCAACGCTGTTATTCTCTTAAAATAAATTTGAGAATAATAATAATTGATAATGTCAGCTATTCCAGGTAAAGCTGCCTTTTTTGGCAATTGACGGACGGGCATTGACAAAATCCCCATCAGTCAATTTCAGAACGGAACATCTGACATCCCATAACGAGACTTTTGACACCATCAAACAGCCGATTGCAAGTCCTTGGGAAGAACTCAAGAAGCCAAATCCCATCTAAACATCTGTCTGACTTTGCGACGAACCACAATAATAACTAAACGACATCGGCATTGACAAAATCCCCATCGGTCAATTGCAAAAGGCAGCTTCCCTTACCATCTTATGTCAAGGTCTACCTGAACTAGGCACAAAACGACCTTTAAAAAACTCAACAAATACAGAATTACCATTGCTGGACTGAGTCCCAATGAATAATCAGTTTTTTTCTGGTTTGTGGTTTTTTTTTTTTTGTTTCTGAACAGATCCCGGGCCGGGACAAATCCGGACCAGTGCAAAACTTGGATGATTCACGTCGACAAGTTGTATTTCCTAAAGAAGGTGAGGTCGGTTGTGATCAGAATCACAGCTCTCGGTTCAATCACGAAGGAAAGAAGATACAAAACCTGTGTGTGTTCGGGAGACTGCGATTGTCGTAAAAGACCCGATTGCCGTCTTGCGACCACAGAGGCGCCCGAAGGATCATAAGCAAAACGACCGCTCATAATTGGTTTATTTTTTTGTGCAATGCCATTTGTAACATTGAACAGTCACTAAATGAATGGTCATAAGTCGAGGACTACCTATAATCAGCTTTCTCCCTCCCCCACCTCCCCATTTTTTTCCCCCAGGAGGCGACGTAGAAGAAGACACTTCTCTGCTGCAGCCAGAAGATGTCGGAGTTGCCGAAGGAGAAAAATTGTCCAAAGCTGGTGTGTTGATTTTGAATTCTCTTTCTTTTATCCGGCGAGACTCAACATTTTTCTCGAGTAATGATCAAATTGCTTGCAGGGATCAGTCCCAACGTGAGTGGTATGATGGCCTAGAGGTGGCGCTCTGGCCTCACAATCAGGAGGCTGTGTGTTCGATCCTAGGTAGAAGCAGATATTTCTCTTTCTGGGCACGATGAGAATATATCTGCTGAACAAAACTCTGTATTGGTGACAGGGAAGGGCATCCGGCCAGTAAAACACTCAACTCCATTCAGTTGCCCAGACTCCGCCTTGCAAGGGATTATGGGGTCATTAAAAGGAGACGAAGATCAGTCCAAACATCCAAGCAATCTTACAGTCGGGTTTCCTGGCTCTTTGATCTTCCTGCCCTTTTTACAGATAGTCCTCAACTTACAGCCATTCACTTAGTGTCCGTTCAAAGTGACATAGGACTGTTTTTCACGATTACAACCATTGTAGAATCATCCCCATGGTCCCATGATCAAAATCCAGATGCTTGGCAATAGGTTCATAATTAACGATGGTCACAGTGTCCTTGAGTCATGTGATTCCCCCTTTTGCGACCTTCTGACCAGCAAAGTCAATGGGGCCAGCCCGATTCACTTAAGAACCGTGTTAGTAATTTAACAACTGCAAAACTCACCGTAAAAATTGTCTCCCTTAGCAAGAGACACATTGGGCTCAATTGCTGTAGAGCAAGTGCTTTTTCTCGCATTAGTGGCTTGTTTTAATGTACGGATAGTCCTTGATTTATGACCCCAATTTATGTTATTAAGTGAGAAGTTTAGTTAGTTTAGTTTTATTAAATTTATATACATTTATATTATATTATATTTATATTATAAATGTGTTAAGCGGCATTTTACGACCATTCTCGCCACCGTTGTTAAGTGAATCACTGCAGTTGCTAAGTTGGTCAGACGGTTGTTAAGTGAATCTGGCTTCCCCATTGACTTGGCTTGTCAGAAGATCAAAAGGGGATCACGTGAATTCCCCCCCCCCCCGGGGCACTGCGACCGTCATAAATCTGAGACAGTTGCCAAGCATCTAAATGTCAATCATGTGACCATA
The DNA here is from genome assembly GCA_038048745.1 of Coluber constrictor foxii. Classification (NCBI taxonomy): domain Eukaryota; kingdom Metazoa; phylum Chordata; class Lepidosauria; order Squamata; family Colubridae; genus Coluber; species Coluber constrictor. The sequence continues at coordinate 9,459,474 of CM075975.1, forward strand.
GGGGTTGCTGCAACCATCGTCAGTGTGAAAAACGGTCCCATTTTACTTTTTTAGTGCCGTCGTAACTTTGAATGGGTCACTAAATGAACTGTTGTAAGTCAAGGACTTACCTGTACGGGATAGTACACTTAAAATTGCTGTCGTTTTCTCGATTTTAATCCCCTCGATCTTCTGCAGAGTCTACGACGGAGGTGAAGAAAAGCAGCCTCGAAAAATCCGATTTTGGAACGGAATCCGGCGTGACTGCCAGCTCAAACGAAGGTGACCCAGATTTTATTTTGCAATGCCGCCGTGTGTTTCCTTTTTCGACAGGTAGTCCTCGAATTGCAACCAATTCCTTTAAGCGACCGTTCGCAGTCGCAATGTGAAAAAAGTGCGAGTTACAACCGGCCTTCGCTCTGGTGACCCGTTTTAAGCGACTCCTGGCTTGATTTTACAAGCTTTTTCGGCACGGCGGTTTAAGCAAATCGCGGCAGTCGTTAAGCGAATCGTGCGGTCGTTAAGACTTCCATCCCGTTGACTCCGCTTGTCGGAAGCCCGTTGGGAAGCTCGCATATGATGACTCCCCTGATCCCGGGATCATATAGTCATCTTCGTAGATACACACCGGTTGACAAAACATCCAAATTATGACCAGGCATCCGTGGGATGGTCATAAATACGAGAGCTGGTCACAAGTCCCTTTTTTCAGCGCCGTTGTAATAACTTTGAGCGGTCGTTAAGTGAATTATTTGTAATTCGAGGATTGTCTGTATCTTTTAAAGTCTTCCTCACTCCAAAAGTACCCATCCTTTGAGATTTTTTTCGGTCCCCAAAATCCAGCTTTATAACCATACAGCCAGAGGTGGGCCTTCACATACCGTCACCACTGGTTCGCCCAACACCGGAAATGTGACCCTGTGCCATCCGGGAATGCGTACGGCGTCACAAACACAGGAATTCGCTCGCTCGCGTGTGCCGTCCATACAGGCATGCAACATCAAAAATACTGTGATATAGGATAGGATTGCGGCCAAACCGGACCGGACTGAACCGAACCGGCTGAAGATCACCTCTGCATAAGGCGTGCCAGGAAATCCCGTTACTTACACAATTTGGGGTCTCTGCGTCAATGCCGATCATGTGTCCTGTCCCCCTGTCCACCTTCAGACAGATCCTAATTTATTTTGGGGGGGGGGTTCCTCTTTTGACAGAGGCCGAATATGACGTTCCGGATGAGACACCCCTGCTTACTGAGGTCAACCTTCCTGCCCCTTCCTCGGAGGGGAACAGCTCAGATCTGCTGCCCCCCTTGTCCCAGACACTGACGCTCGGCTCGGAAGTCCGCCAGAGAAGTAGCTGTTCCAGTTCCTGATCGGGCATGGGTTCGAGTCCTGCCAGGAAGCTCCACGTTACACTCCCGGTAGCCTACCCACAGGCCTTGCTCTCCTGAGGGCTTGTATTTTACTTCTTGCTTATGTTTACATTCCAATCCCTTCTCCTCACACACGAAACACTGTAAGTTAAATAAAAGTTGAACGGCGAGTCGCTCACCGACATTGTCTCGTGATCGAAAACCTCCGTTTCTCCGAAGAATGGGAATTGAGAGAGAGCTTGCGTTTGAGGTGTTCAGGAGTCCTCCACTTACGACAGTAGTCCTTGGCTTATGTCGCACCTACCTGGAAGCTACTCGTGACCCAGATTTGATGTTCTGATGGTCCCTCGCACTCCAGTCACAGGACTAAACTTCCGATGTTCGACAACTGGACTGTATGCGCAGCCATATTTAATCTTCCTCCTATTTTCTTCACACAACAACTCTGTGATGTGGGTTGGGCTGAGAGAAGGACTGGCCTAAAAACACCCAGCCGGCTCTCATGCCTAAGGCAGGACTAGAACTCACCGACTCCTTGGCTGCTCAGCCGGTTTTGTTTCTAGGTCAAAACTAGAACTCCCTGTCTCCTGGTGATTGGCCCAAATTCATCCAGTAGACTTTCATACCTAAGGCCGAACTAGAACTCACCTCTCCTGGTGATTTGGTCCAAAGTCACCCAGTGGGCTTTCATGCGTAAGGCCGAACTAGAACTCACCTCTCCTAGTGATTTGGTCCAAAGTCACCCAGTGGGCTTTCATGCGTAAGGCCGAACTAGAGCTCACCTCTCCTAGTGATTTGGTCCAAAGTCACCCAGTGGGCTTTCATGCGTAAGGCCGAATTAGAGCTCACCTCTCCTAGTGATTTGGTCCAAAGTCACCCAGTGGGCTTTCATGCGTAAGGCCGAACTCGAACTCACCTCTCCTAGTGATTGGTTCAAAGTCACCCAGTGGGCTTTCATGCGTAAGGCCGAACTAGAACTCACCTCTCCTAGTGATTTGGTCCAAAGTCACCCAGCCAGCTTTCATGCCTAAACAGGGTTAGAACTCACCGTCTCCTGATGATTGGCCAAAAAGTTGCTCAGCCGATTTTTATACCCAAGTCAAAACTAGAACTCCCCGTCCCCTGGTGATTGGCCCAACTGGCTTTCACGTCTTAAGGCAGGACTAGAACTCACCATCTCCTTAGCTCGATGCTTAACCACTAGGCCAAACTGTCTTAAAAATCACACTTTGCTCCATTTTCATGACCAAAATGTGCAATTATTCAGGATTTGGATTTGGGGGCATACACTGCCCTAAATTGTAGCTTTATATTGTGTGAATTTAACCCCAGGCAAGCTGCAAGGAGTGTTTGCATCTCTGGCAATTTTCCCTTCCTTTTTTTTACGGGAGTTTATTTTACACAACCTTGGAGCCCCGAAGGAAACAAAACAACAATATATTTACTTTTTCAGGGAGCAAATGCAAGCGGATATTTTCAGCCAAGTAAATTCTGATAACCGCCACACATCTCTCCCCCCCGCCCCCTTCATCTCTGGAATGCGATTGCTTGCTGACTAATTTTGCAAACAATAAGGCCACAAAACGTTGTGTTTGCAGAAAGCAAACAAAAACTGCCCCACACCGCTTCTGTTTTTTTTCCAGGAAAAAAAAAATCCTGCATAAGAAACTTCAGCTGCCCCGCTGGGCCCTCCTGAAACGCCAGGCGTTTTAAAACATTTGGATAGGAAGACAAGTTTCTAGTCCTCGATGCCGAGTGGTCGGCTTGAGAGAAAGGGATTTTTAAATAACAATAATGATGATAATAATAATAATAATAATAATAAATTAAATCAAGAAAATGTTTGTTTTGAAATCTGAATTGAGCCCCAATATGCGGTTTGGGGAAATTCCAGTCAGGATTCAACCGGAATCCTGACTGGAGAAAGGGATTTTTAAATAATAATAATTATAATTATAATAATTATAATTGTATATTATATATTTATTATATATTATATATTATCATATAATATTATTATATAATAATATATAATAATAACAGTTCCTAGGTCCTTGGTTAGGACTCAAGCTGCTGAGCTATTAACCAGCCTCAAAGGCTGTGAATCTCACTACAGATTAAGTAATAATAATAAAAAATTTTTAAATAAATATTAAATAATAATAATAATAATAAATTAAATCAAGGAAATGTTCGTTTTGAAATCTGAATTGAGCTCCAGGATGCAGTTTGGGGGAATTCCAGTCAGGATTCAACCAGAATAAAATACTATTTTTTTTAAAAAAAAAAATTCTGCATAACTCGAATGGCATATTTTATTCATTCCAGTCCTGGAATTTTGTGCAGATGTTCTCACTGATGTAAATTTTCCTCTTTTTCGTCATGAATAGTTGTGAGGACACGAGATCCTGTCCAGCCAGCTATTTCTATTTTATTTTTTTTCAATTTCATTGGAGTGGGGAGTGACCCATCTCTGTCCGGTTTCCACCCTTTTTATTTCTGGGAAGGAGAACCGTCTGCATTCCACAAACCTCAAATAAACTCTATATTAGCCAACTTTGGGCTGGCTCTGACCTCCGGGGATCCCCACCCATCTGGGACGTGTGTAATCACACCTCTTGCCAGCCACACCGATCGAAATGCGTTAGTCAATTTCTAACCGCCGTTGTGTCACGATTCCGTAAGGCTCCGCCAGACCTTCGCAACTGGACATTTTTTTAAAATATTTCTCCACGATAAATCTCTACAGGTTTATCCTCGACTTACAACGAAACTGTTCAACCTTACAACAGAACGGGGGGGTGGGGGAGGGGAAACTGACTTGCAACCGGTCCTCAGATTTACGACCGTTACAGTATTACCACGATCACAGGATCAAAATTTGGCAACCGGCATTTACAACGGTTGCTGGGTCTTGGGGGGGGGGGGTGTCTGTCCCGTGATTTTCGACCTTCCCGGCTGGTGTCTGACAAGCAAAGGCCGGATTCGCTTAACGACCGCCTGGCTCACTTAGGAACGGCAGTGATTTGCTTAATGACCACGGGGAGGGGGGGGGAAGGTTGTAAAGCCAGACTTAGCTTAAAAACCGCCTTGCCTTGCTTAGAAATGAGATATTTGGATCCCGATTGCGGTCGTAAATCAAGGACTGCCTTTCTCTAACCAAGGTAGTCTTCGGCGTACAACTGTTCATTTAGTGACCAGAGTTACGACAATGCTGAAAAAAGAGATTGTTTTTCACACTTAATAACCAATATAGCATCCCCGTCACCGTGGGGTCAAAATTCAAGACGCTTGGCCACTGACTCATATTTACGACGGGTTGCACATGTCCCAGGGGGGTCACATGATCATCCTTTTGCGAACTTCTGATGAGCCAAGTCAACAAGGAAGCCATCTTCACTTAACAACGGGGTTTCTACCTTAATCATGATTCACTGAAGAACTGTGGCAAGGAAGATCGTTAAATGGGACAAACTTAACTTGTTTCGCTTAGCAAAGGACATTTGCAGCTCACTTGTGGTCGTAAATCAAGGATTATCTATATATTCTTGTCTTGCCGGCTTCCGCTTGGTTTAATAAAATAAATGTTTAAAGAACATTTATAATACATAATCCTTGAGACTTCGAGCCAATAATGTAGTAAAACATTATTTTACTACATTATTATAGCCCAGATAATGCATCGTAATTCGTGTTCAAAGATTTTTAAGGATCGGGCAAAAGGCCCAAATAATAATTCAACCGTCATCATTTTTCAGGCGAAAGGAAATGAGATTTTCTTTAAAAGCTCATTTATGCTGAGTCACGAACACGATGTTCTGACTCAGCACAAGATGTTCCCGAGCAAAACATATTTCCAGGAAAAAGTTTTGGGGGGGGGGGGGGAGAGGAAAAAAATTCCTTTGGATGAGCGTGAATTAAATCCAAGATTTTATTTTTTTTTGGCTAACTCGAGACACCTCTGCCAGAAAACAAGACAGGGCTCGGCTGCCAGATGACAACTCTGGAGATATTTTTGGTATTTTGAAAGAAAACAACAAAAAAAAGTATTTTGGGAACTTGTTTTGAAAACTTTGGCTCCCTGGATGAATTCCTCTTTTGTGTCAGCCCGTCGCACCTGCAGTTTTCATGGATTTTTTTTTTTTATAGACTGGATGAAGGAAGCATTTAATAAATGCAAGAAAATATTTTGAAGAGGCTCGTCTGAAGAATTTAGATTTGCTACAGGCCAGGGGAACAAAATGAATTAAATGAGAATTTGGAAGACGGCAGACATTGAATAAGACGCTCTTGTTGTTGTTTTTTTCATTACAAATATTCAGTTTTGAGGATTTCCTAAGGAAGAAGCGGGGATACATTTCCTTACTTCCAGCTTTCAGGAACAGGTCAAAGCAAGAATAATCAAATAAAAATTAAAAGTATTTGTTCAGTAGGAAAAGAAATGGATTGACTGTTTAACATGCCACTTCCTTGTAAACAATACATTGAATTTATCCAAGAAATACATTGAACTTATGGCCAGAATTGGGGCTTGAATTTTGGGTGCTTAGCAAGACGGTTCTTAAATGAGTTATCCCCTGTCCAGGGGCAATCCACCCATCTTAAAGCAAGCTGGCTGGGGAAGGGAGGGGAGAGGACCCTGGAGGTCTTCTAGTCCAATCGGAAGGAAGGAAGGAAGGAAGGAAGGAAGGAAGGAAGGAAGGAAGGAAGGAAGGAAGGAAGGAAGGAAGGAAGGAAGGAAGGAAGGAAGGAAGGAAGGAAGGAAAGAAAACAGAGCCTGGAGATCTTCTAGTCCAACCAGAAGGAAGGAAGGAGGGAAGGAAGGAAGGAAGAAAGGAAGGATAGAAGGAGGGAAGGAAGGAAGGAAAGAAAACAGCCTGGAGATCTTCTAGTCCAACCAGAAGGAAGGAAGGAAGGAAGGATAGAAGGACGGAAGGAAGGAGGGAAGGAAGGAAGGAAGGAAGGAAGGAAGGAAGGAAGGAAGGAAGGAAGGAAAGAAAACAGAGCCTGGAGATCTTCTAGTCCAACCAGAAGGAAGGAAGGAGGGAAGGAAGGAAGGAAGAAAGGAAGGATAGAAGGAGGGAAGGAAGGAAGGAAGGAAAACAGAGCCTGGAGATCTTCTAGTCCAACCAGAAGGAAGGAAGGAATTAAGGAAGGAAGGATAACAGAACCTGGAGATCTTCTAGTCCAACCAGAAGGAAGGAAGGAGGGAAAGAAGGAAGGAAGGAAGAAAGGAAGGATAGAAGGATGGAAGGAAGGAAGGAAGGAAGGAAGGAAGGAAGGAAGGAAGGAAGGAAAGAAAACAGAGCCTGGAGATCTTCTAGTCCAACCAGAAGGAAGGAAGAAATGAAGGAAGGAAGGAAGGAAGGAAGGAAGGAAGGAAGGAAGGAAGGAAGGAAGGAAGGAAGGAAGGAAGGAAGGAAGGAAGGAAGGAAGGAAGGAAGGATAACAGAGCCTGGAGATCTTCTAGTCCAACCAGAAGGAAGGAAGGAATTAAGGAAGGAAGGAAGGATAGAAGGATGGAACGAAGGAGGGAGGGAGGGAGCCTGGAGGTCTTCTAGTCCAACAGGAAGGAAGGAAAGAAGGCAGAATAACAGAATAACAGAGCTGGAGAAGGGACCTTGGAAATCTTCTAATCCAACCCCTTCTCAGGTAGGACGCCCTATGCCATTCCAGCCAAAAGGTGAGCCAATCTCTTCTTAAAAACTTCCTGTGTTGGAGCATTCCCAACTGCTGGAGGCAGAGGTTTTATTTTATTTTATTTTTCGCTGCACGGATTCCCGGGTGCGAGGAGTGTGCAAACAATCCTTATAAGGCATGCTTTGCTCTCTCTCTCTCTCTTTTTTTTTGCACGAACACCTGCGATGGGGGCTGGAGGCAAGGCCAAATATATTTTTTTTTCCCTTCCCCTTAAATGAAACCCAGAAAAACCCACCCCCTTGGCTCTCCTTTCCCTACTTCCCACTGGCTGGGCCCGGTTGTTAAAAAAAAGGGGAGGCGAGGAGGGGCACATTAAGTCATCGGATGAGTAAGATATAAAGTTTTCTTTGGTGAGCGAGTCTCAGCAGAGAGAATTCCACTCCGCCGTGCCTTGCAAAGCGAGGACAAGAAAATAATCTTGATTTTGGCAGCCGGTGGCCAAGCCGGAGAAGTGATGCTGAATCCAGTTTAAGAAAAACACTAATTTTCTCTCTCTCTCTCTCTTTCTGTTTGTATGGGGGAGACTCCTAATGCTGGACAGCTTCATCCCAGATTCCTGAATTTTTGATTCCTTCCATCGTGCTTGGATCCCGAATTCTCCTTCGCTGAGATTTGAGCCTAAAGATCCTAAACATGCCAGGTGAGACACACTCTCTCTCTCCCTCTCTCCGTCATCGGTTCATTTGCTTGCTTTTCCGGATGAATTGGGCAACCTGGAAGAGTTTATTGATCATTTTATCATTTATTATTTATTTATGATTGGGATTTACATGCTGCCGTTCTCCCGAAGGACTCAGAGTTATCCAAGGGGTGAACCTGGAACAATGGGGGCGGGGAAAAAGCATTTTTCGTTAGAAGTGGTCCTTGATTTACGACTGAGACACGGGGGCAGAATCTCCATTGCTAGGCAAGGAGATTGTTTAGTGAGCCACACCTGATTTTATTATTATTATTATTATTATTTTGCAGACGTTCCATGACTTAACCAGGTAACATCATCAGTGCTAGGAGGGAGAGGGGGTATGTATGGGGGAGGGGTGAGGAAGAGCAGGAGGAAGAATTGTCCTCGGAACGCTCTGAGCTTGGTTGTTAAGCAGATAACTGCAGTTCTTAAATGAATTGTGTGGCCGTTCAGTGAATCTAACTTCCCCCCTTTGACACCGCTGGTCCGAAGCTGCAAATGGATGCTGCAAATTGTTGTAAATGCACCTGCTTTTGCCAAGCGTCCGATTTTTCTTCACGCGACCACCAACACGGTGTTGCAAGTCACTTGTAACATCGCTCAACGAATCGTTGTAAGGAACACCTGTGTCTTTTTTCCTCACGAGTGTCCCTCTCGTCTTCTCCTCAGGAACCACGCAAGCTTGGACGCTCTTACCCATCATGGCTTGTGGCCTCCTGACGCTGTGCCCTCAGGGGTCCCCGACCAGCATGGGCCACCCGCTACCCAAACCTCTCCAAGGCCCAAACACCCCTCATCCGTCGGTCAGCCACACCCCGTTCTCCGGACCGGAGAAAGCATCTCCCGCGGCGTCCGATGAGTACGACGACTACTATGAAGATTATTACGACAACTTTCAGACAACTGAGTCCCCCCGTTCCATCTCCCCGGGGTCGCTGACCCCCTTTTGCGCCTACGACCGCTGCAGACATCTCCAAGTGCCTTGCGTGGAATTGAGCCGGTTGAGCAAATGTTTGTGTCCTGGAGTCACCGGTCCGGACGTCCCTCCGGACTCTCCCCGTTTACGAGCGGTTCACGTCAGCGAGACCCGAGCAAACTTGCACTGGTGCGCCCCTTCGTCCACGGTTCAAAAGTACCACCTCAAGTACCAGATCCCCGGCGAGGATTTCATTTTGGGGCCGCCGCTAAACAACACCGTCCGCGTCTCAGTGCTGTCCGACCTCATACCCGGCACCGAATATCTCCTCTGCGTCGTGGCGACCAACCGAGCTGGGTTCAGCCCGACGGACGATGGCGTTCGAGAACATGGACCATGCCGGCGTGGTTCGAACCCCGGCTCACCAGATGACCTATGTCTATATAGGAGTGGGTTTGGCCTCTGTGGTAATCCTGGGGGTTGTTTCTGTCCTCTTGTGGCGTTTTTACATACGGAAACCAAAACCCATCCAGCATGGATCCTTGGATAATATCCTGGACGGGGAGCTGAGTTCGGGACACGCCGGAGCCACCAACTGCTCATTCCGGACGGAAGAACAACTGTGATGGTTGCTTCCTAGTGCCAGTTTCTATTAGTGTCCCGTTTTGGACGATCACCGAGTTTCTTTTTACGGCGGGGACACTGAGGCACGATCATGGAGAGGCTGAGCAAGTGATGGAAGACAGAGGTGCTCCGATGATGGACAGTCGGACCGAAGCCTCACTTTTCTGCTAGACGATGGTTTTCAAAATGAATTGATTCTCTTTACGGACTGCAGGGAGTCCTCGACTTACGACCGTGTGTTGAGCGACCATTGAAAGTTAAAACGGCGCTGAGAAAAAGCGACTAACGACCAATCCTCACACCGAATGACCAAATACAGTATCCCCACGGTCACGTAAATAAACAAAATTCGGAGCGCTTGGCAGCCAGGATATATTTATGACAGCTGCAGTGTCCCAGGGTCATGCAATCCCCGTTTGTGACCTCATCAGCCGGCTTCCGACAAGTAAAATCAATGGGGGAAGCTGGATTCACTTAATGACCATGTGATTCACTTAGCAAACCGTGGCAAAAAAAACCCTTGTAGTATTGGGCTGTCTTACAGCTGCCTAGTTTAGCAATGAAAATTCTGGTCTCAATTGTCATCGTTAAGTTGAGGAGTATTTGTGTTCTCTTTCTCCCTCCTTCCTTCCTTCCTTCCTTCCTTCCTTCCTTCCTTCCTTCCTTCCTTCCTTCCACCCTCCCTCTCTCCCCTCCTTCTCTCCCTCCTTCTCCTCCTTCCCTTCCTTCCTTCCTTCCTCGCTCCCTCCCTTCTTCTCTCCCTCCTCCTTCTTCCTTCCTTCCTTCCATCCATCCTTCCATTCTTCCTTCCTCCCTCCCTCCCTCCTCTTCCTTCCTTCCTTCCTTCCTTCCTTCCTTCTTTCCTTCCTTCTTCCCTTTCTCCTCCCTGCCTTCCTCCCCTCCCTCCTTCTCCTCCTTCCTTCCTTCCTTCCTTCCTTCCTTCCTTCCTCGCTCCCTTCCTTCTTCTCTCCCTCCTCCTCTTCTTCCTTCCTTCCATCCATCCTTCCATTCTTCCTTCCTCCCTCCCTCCCTCCTCCTCCTCCTCTTCCTTCCTTCCTTCCTTCCTTCCTTCCTTCCTTCCTTCCTTCCTTCCTTCCTTCCTTCCTTCCTTCCTTCCTTCCTTCCTTTCCTTTCTCCCCCCTGCCTTCCTCCCTCCTTCTCCTCCTTCCTTCCTTCCCTCCTTCCTTCCTCCCTTCCTCCCTCCCTCCCTCCCTTCCTCCCTTCTCCTAATGGCTGCTAGTTCTCGGAATGCAGAGAAATTTTCCAATCCAGATGTTGTGAATTATGTTTATTTATGTATTTATTAGCTCGCTGTGCTCTCTCTCTCTTTCTCTTTTAATCATGCCACGGTACAGCTATCCCCACCCTGGCATCCCTTTGCCACTGAGTGTGACAGCACCAGATGGGAAGATCACACTTAAGACAATGGAATGGGGGAAGGGATCGAGGGGGGGGGGGCTCTTTTTGGGGGTGCGGGGTACTACGTACGTCCTGTCTGTTGCAATGATTGAAAGTACTTTGAAGAAAAAAAAGCTGCTTCTGACACCCTCTTTTGTAGCTGGCTGGCATCTTCAGATCTACAATAGCTCATCCTTCGGGGGTTAGACTAGATGACCTCATGATCCGTTCCAACTGTTAGATTCAATGATTAGTAGTCCTATGGAGAATGCCTTCCCCAGTCTGGAGTCACAGGTTCCAGGTTGTTTATTTCCCGCAAAGATTAAGCTCTGATGCAGTCAAATCTCTCAAAATCCAGAATTAATCCTTTTGCACCCAACATTGTGATCTGTTTATTAACTCAAAGAAGAAAACTACTCTAAGACTTAAAACCATTTCCAGAGTTGTGATCTCATTTGGGGGAACGCTACTGCTCCTGCAAACTGCAGCTCCCAACATCCTGCCAATCATACCATCTGGGAAATTAAAATTGAATGTATTTATGCCAATCATACGAGCTGGAAAATTAGTTCTTTAATTTAATTTATTTAATTTAGGCGCGCCTCCCACTCCAAAATCCTTCTGGAATTCAATATCCAGACGGTTGCACATTTTCCACACCTAACTAACTTCCTCACCGAGGAAAGTTTTTTTTTTTTTTTGGATGTTTCTACCAATTTGGCATTTAGAAACTACCAAATTCTATCTTTGTGGTCTCGCAAGTAGGAGAAAAACTCCAGTTTGAACATCTGGAGAATGACCGCTTTCCAGCTTGGCATTGTCGGTGTGCGCATTTCAGCCGCTCCTTTCCTGCTTATTTAACAAACCTCTATTTATTTTGCACACTGAGGACTAGATTCTTATTTTACTAATAGGAGACAAAGCCATAGCTTTCTACGCCGTTTGGAAAATCCCTCTCTAAGTATGGCCAGTCCTGGAGACATTCGTGGTTTGACTTGTCCTTGACTGGTTTAATAATTTAGCTGTAAGAACTTTTGTGTGTGTGTGTGTGTGTTTCTGTGTGCGGATGGGGTTGGGCTCACACAACGCTCTTCTCTTGGTATGGCCTAACAGGGAACAATCTGAGCCTAATTTAGCAAATGTAAGAATCATTCTGTCAATGGATGTTGACTTTTTATCGCTGGGAAGAATAAAATTGGGTTTAAATCTGATCTCTGGGTTTCTTCTTTGCATTTTTCCTCAGAACAGTGATGGTAAATCTTTTTGGCACCGAGGGCCCAAACCGTCATGCGTGTGCAACCGGAAGTGCCGGAAACCAGTTGGCCAGTGCGCACATGCCTGTTTTTGGGCCGTTTTTCAGACCCTTTTCTGGGGCCGTTTTACGAGCCATTTTCGAACCGTTTTCCGGCCGTTTTCTGGCGCTGTGGCACGCGCAAAGACCAGCTGGCTGGCATGCGCCATGCCTCTTTCTTGGCTGTTTTTCAGGCCGTTTTCAGGCTGTTTTCTGGGCCGTTTTCAGGGCGTTTTCTGGTGCTCTGGGACCCACGAAGACCGGCTGGCTGGCATGCGCATGCCTGTTTCTTGGCCGTTTTCAGGCTGTTTTTCCGGCTGTTTTTGGTACTCCAGCACCCGCGAACATCAGCCTGTTTCTTGGCTGTTTCTTGACCATTTTCTTGGCCATTTTCAGGTGATTTTCCAGGCCTCTTTCTGGCCTGTTCTCCGGGCTGTTTTCTGGCCGTTTTCTGGGCCTTTTCAGGCTGTTTTCTGGGGCCGTTTTTCAGGCCGTTTTCTGGGTGCTCTGGCACCCACAAAGACCAGCTGGCTGGCACTCCCATGCCTGTTTCTTGGCCGTTTTCAGGCCGTTTTCAGGCCGTTTTCCAGGCCGTTTCCAAGGCCATTTTCCGGGCCATTTTTAGGCTGTTTTCCTGGGCCATTTTCCAGCTGTTTTCAGGCTGTTTTCTGGCGTTTCCAGCACCTGCGAACACCAGCCTGTTTCTTGGCTATTTCTTGACCATTTTCTTGGCTGTTTTCAGGCCATTTTCCAGGCCTCTTTCTGGCCTGTTTTCCGGGCCGTTTTCTGGCCATTTTCCGAGCCTTTTTCAGGCTGTTTTCTGGGCCGTTTTCAGGCCGTTTTCTGGTGCTCTGGCACCCACAAAGACCAGCTGCGCTGGCGCTCCCCATGCCTGTTTCTTGGCCATTTTTTTGGCCGTTTTTCAGCCACTTTCCCAGGCCCCTCTCCAGGCTGTTTTCCAGGGCATTTTCAGGCCATTTTCAGGCTGTTTTCTGAGGTATTTTCCAGCCGTTTTCAGGCCATTTTCTGGCGCTCCAGCACCCGTGAAGACCAGCTAGCTGGCACAACGCATGCCTGTTTCAGGCTGTTTTCAGGCTGTTTTCCGGGCCGTTTTCGGCTATTTTTCGGGGCGTTTTCCGAGCCATTTTCTGGCGCTCCAAACAACCGCAAAGACCGGCTGACCGGAAAGACAGAAGAGCAGCTGATTGGGTTACTTTAAACCTTGCTCTCTTGGTTTGTTCTGTTGCTGCTTTTCCTTCCCTCAGAAAAAAGAGGAGGTAAATAAGGTAGATTTCCCCCCCCCCCCCTGACCCTTTTCTATCCACTTTCCAAGTGCGGAATTTTTTATTTGCGGCTGCATTTGGCCAGCTTCTTTTGCTCCTCCCGAAAAAGGCAATATTTTCCAGATGTCAGAAGGAACAGCAACAGCTGGAGATGCCCACCGTTCAATCGGGTTGGGACAATTTGTACCCACACATTCCTTGGGGCCTGAGTCTGCCTTAAATGCCTCCCTAACCTCTAAACCAGATGTGGAACAGATTTTTTTTCCCAGCTTCGTTTCCCACCCCTTCCCACTCTTTCCCTTCACTTTTCCATGTGTTTTATTTGTCAGCTTTTAAAAACATCGATTCCTACGGAGGTCCAAAAGGGGTCCGGGGCAAAATAACTTCGGAAAGATAATCCTCGCAAAGGGAATCGGAGGGCAGTTCTTAAATCTATATTTACCAGAAAAGTGTTAAAACCAAAAAATATTCTTCCCGCGAAATAATTACTTTTAAAGCTGGAGGGTGCCTTAGGGTCACTGAGAATAAATACACCAAGAGGCAGAACATCCTAGTTTTCCATTCTTTAGGTGGTGGGAATGTCTTTAACATCCTTTTCCAGTTTATGTTGTGCTGAATTTTTAAATTACAAGGGATAGCTTGGATGGAGAGAGCGAGCGAGCGAGAGAGACAGACGATAGATAGATGATAGATAGATAGATAGATAGATAGATAGATAGACAGACAGACAGACAGACGGATAATAGACAGACAGATAGATAGACAGATAAAGATAGAGCAGGAAAGAAGGAAGAGAGATGATAGATAGATGATAGATAGATAGATAGATAGATAGATAGATAGATAGATAGATGATAGATAGATAGATAGATAGATAGATAGATAGATAGATGATAGATAGATACATAGATACATACATAATAGATAGATGATAGATGATGGAGATAGATAGAGCAGGAAAGAAGGAAGAGATAGATAGATAGATGATAGATGATAGATAGATAGATAGATAGATAGATAGATAGATAGATAGATAGATAGATGATGATAGATAGATACATACATACATACATAATAGATAGATGATAGATAGATGACAGAGATAGAGCAGAAAAGAAGGAAGAGAGAGAGAGACAGACAGACAGACACAGACAAACAATGCATGGATTAAGATAGAGAAAATGAAAGAGGGAAATTAACATACAGCAGGTTATAGATGGATGGATAGATAGATATAGACAGATAGATATAGACAAGAGATAGATGTAGATAGAGAGACAGATATAGATTGACAGACATAGATGTAGATAGATAGATAGATATAGATAGATAGACATAGATGTATATAGACAGATTAGATAGATAGAGATAGATAGATAGATAGATAGATAGATAGAGATAGAGATAGATGTAGATAGATAGATATAGATGATATAATGATAGATAGATAGATAGATAGATAGATAGATAGATAGATAGATAGATAGATAGATATTTAGATGGAAAAAGAGAGACAGATTTATGGGATAAATTAGAGGAGTTTCGGCCAGTGTTTCCCACTCCAACTCAGCTCCCTAGTGAAATTGTGGTTTGTGTGTGTGTGGTCATTTTCACAGTGCAGGAGGGAAAAGAAAAGGAAAAAAGTGTGAAAAATGGTCCCTAAAAAATAACCTTTTTCAGGGGCCAGTCCTTGTAACTTCAAACACTCACTCACTGAACGGTGGTAAGTCGAGGACCCCCCTCTGTCAAAAGACCCTAAAAATCAAAGGATCACCCCAAACTGCTCCGAGACCGTTGTTTGAAGATAATAAAACCCGAGTTGTTGCGTAGAAAAGCATCCCCGAAAACATCGACCGAACACGGACTCCCTGTGTGGTTTTTTTCTGTGCTGTTTTGGGCTGCAAATGCGTCATCCGGAAAAGGATTATGGCGTTTAATTTAATTCTGGCTGCTCATCCAGACTGACCCTCGGCCTGTTTGCTGCCCTAAACATAATAAAAACCCTCACTTGCAAATGAAGTCCAGACGAGATGCACAAAGGATGATTGATACACCCCCTCGCCTGGCCTTGATCCCATCCCATCCATCCCCCAGTTTTGGCAACCGCAGGTCGACATTCTGGGATTTAATTTTATCCCTGTTGATTCATTCTCTCATTCATTTGATCCTCGCCTTCCGTCTTAGGTAAGATGAGCTGGAAGGAAGGACCCCAGCCAGTTTGTTGCACTTGCTAGCATTTTTGTGGTTTTCCCTTTTTGGTAAACAGTTAGGAGATGGGCCACACGGACGGGATGCGGTTACGAGGACTGAATCTTGCCCTTGTTCATTTAATTTTCGTTGCCGTTCAAAGCTCGGGGCTCAGCGGGAGCAAGCTACCGTATTAATCCTCTTTCTTTAACACGTGTGGCAATTATATGTGTGGGTTATACATATATATATATATTAAAGATTTGGACTTCGGTAATAAAAGGTAGTAGAAACTGAAGGGAAGGAGGGAGGAAAGAAGGAAAGGAAGGGAAAGGAAGGAAAGGAAAGGAGAGGAGAGAGAAAAGGAAGGGAAGGATAGAAAAGAAAAAAAGGAAAGAAGAGGAGGGGAAGGGAAGGGAGGAGGAGAGGAAAGAAAAGGAAAGGAAAAAAATGGAAAGGGGAATGAAAGGAAAGGAAAGGAAGGAAAGGAAAGGGAAAGGAAAGGAAAGGAAAGGAAAGAGAAAGGAAAAGGAAAGGAAAGGAAAGGAAAGGAAAGGAAAGGAAAGAGGAATTAAGGAAAGGGAGGGAGGAGAGGGGGGAGGAAATGAAGGGGAAAGATGGAGGGGAGGAAAGGAAAGGAAAGATGAATTAAGGAAAGGGAGGGAGAAGAGAGGGGAGGAAAGGAAAGGAAAGGAAAGGAAAGAGGAATTAAGGAAAGGGAGGGAGGAGAGGGGGGAGGAAATGAAGGGGAAAGATGGAGGGGAGGAAAGGAAAGGAAAGATGAATTAAGGAAAGGGAGGGAGAAGAAAGGGGAGGAAAGGAAGGGGAAAGATGGAGGGGGAGGAAAGGAAAGGATAGAAAAGAAAAATAATGGAAAGGGAATGGAGAGAGAGAGGAGAGGAAAGGAAAGGAAAGAAAAAAGAATAGAAAAAGAAAGGGAAGGAAAAGAAAGGGAAGGGGAAGGAAGGAAAAGAAAAAAGCATGGGGAGTGGGAAGGGAGGGGAGGGGAGAGAGAGAGGAGAGGAGAGGAAAAGAAAGGACGAAGAGAAGGGAGGTTAACAAGGGGCTAGGGAGGAAAGAGAAGAAAAGAAGGAGAAGAGAAGAACCAACACTAACATAGCATCAGATGCACACCATCCAAAAAAATGCTCCTTTAAACATTCATTTATGTTTTCAGGGTCTCAGATTTTAAAATAACAATGGGTTTTAAAGGCTTTTAGGTAGCTTTGTGGGGGGTGGGTGGGTGGGGGTGTCAAATGGCTCTAATCTGTTTTTTCCTGAAAGTCCCCTCCTGGATTTACTGGTATAGGAAGTTGTTGAGACGATAAGGGAATCCCCAGCTTGGAAAAATTTAGAATAAAATCACCGAAAACGTGGATGGGGAAAAAAAAATGGTGAGAATTCCACGTGCCAGGCGGGTGCCCTTCCCTGAAAAGCGGGAAGAAAATTACTCTTCTTATTTATATTTCATATTTCTAAACCACCCATCTTCCTCAAAGTTTTTTCTGTTGGTTTAATGATTATTCCACCGAGTTATTTTCTTACTAGGAAAAAAACCAACAACAAATCTACTGGGGGTAAACATAGAGTTTTGTGTGTTCGGAGTTGGTAGATTTGAGCCCTCCTCCCTCCAAATATCCTGTCTGTTTATGTTTTTGTGGATGTTTTTCCTTCTCTCCTTTTGGATTTCACTCCCTGCCAAGGAATCATTCATTTATTATTATTATTATTATTATTATTTTAAAAAAAACAGCTTTGCATTGTGTAATTTCCTTCTCCCCGGCTTAACTCCAACATGATGACAAGCAGAAATTATGGAGTAATGTTCAGGGATTTGGGAGGGGTGAGAATGTTTAGACGTAAACAGTCTAGCTTTGGAAAGATTAAGATGACCATGTGAGGATCTTGTGATCCTGTCTTGCTCATTTGGTTGCTTCACAGAATCGCAGAGTCGGACGGGAACTTGGAGGTCATCTAGTCCAGCCTCACGCCCCACCACACCCAAGCATAAATGACACCATTTCTGACAGAAATGTCTCTTCTTGAAAGCCTCCAGTGATGAAGCTCCCACAACTTCTGAAGGCAACTTCTGTTCCATGGGTTGATGGTTCTCCTTGTCAGAAAATTCCTCCTTAATTCCAGGTTGAATCTCTCCTTGGTCAGTTTCCATCCACTATTCCTTGTCTGGCTTTCAAAGGTGTTTGGAAAATAGCTTGACCCCCCTTCCTCCCTCTCTGGGGCAGCCCCTCAAATATTGAAACACTGCTCTCCTGTCTCCCCTGGTCCTTCTCTTCACTAGACCAGCCATGCCCAGTTCCTGCAACCGTTCATCGTAGATTTTGAGCCTCCAGTCCCCTCATCATCTTCATTGCTCTCCTCTGAGCTTCTTCTAGAGTCTTAACATCTTTTTTTTATAATACGATGACCACCAAAACTTGCCAGGACTGTCTGTATGTCATTTAATTTAATTTAATTTAATTAATTCAATTTATATGCCGCCCCTCTCCAAAGACTCAAGGCGGCTTCGTTTAGGATTTCAACCAGCCTTCTCCCTCTCTCAGTGGTAATTCCGATTTTATCGTTGCTGTATTTGTCCTCCCCCTCCAGCAGTGAAAAAACAAACGGGAAAAGATAAGATAACGAACATGTCCAGATCAGTAGCTTGTGAGATGTTGACCTCCTAGATGTTGTCAAGGAAGACGTCACGTCTGGTTCAAAGATTTCATTGCGTGGAGACTCAAAACAGCTTTTCCACCTCCAGCAATTTTATATTTCTGGGGAAAAAAAGGTTGGAAAACGCCCAAAATTGAGCAAAAACAACATTTGTGTGAAAGATTTTTTCATCCCCCCCAAAAACATATACAAGTTGACTTATGACCCCAATGGAGCCTCGTTTTACAATGGCCACTAAGCAAATCGCCTGGTTGTTAAGGGAAGTTGGCTGGGGAACCCTGGGAGATGAAGTCCGTAGGTCTCAAAGCTGCCACGATTGAGGAACCTCTGTCGTAAAAGCCATGTTTCCCTTTCGTTCTTCTTCCGATCTTCTGCATTGGGTATGTTGACTCGTCCCTTGGTGTCCCTCATGATAGGCATGGACATCCCGTGGATCTACAGAGGACACAGGGCTTGGAGAAAGGTGTCCCAGAAGGTATTCCCCTTTGGGAACGACCCCCTAAACTGAGATTCCCCCCATGATGGTTTAGAAGACCCATGCTATCAAAAGAAGGTTTGTGTGTCTGAAGTCAGAACGTTGGAGCCGTTGCTTAGGAACACACCAATTCTTCTAAGATTCAACATCCATGAAGCTCTCGTCCACCCACTCTCATCCTTGACCTCTGCTCCCCCACCAACAAAGCTTCTATTGTGGGGTGAAGGCTTTCAACTGGTCATCCCTTGTCCTTCTGGGGACCCCCCCCACCCAGCTGAGGGGTGGCCATGACCTCCACTCTTTGCTTGAAGTAAAGATCCTCTTTTGGTGAGATGAGAAGAAGACCCTCGGGTGAGGGGAGCGGGTAGGGGGTGCGTTCCTGCTCCCCCTGGAAACACCGTCTTGTTCCTCTTCCAGGAGAGACCACTGAAGGGGGGGGGAAGAAAGGGTCACCCCCCCAAATCCTTCCATTAGAAGATTTAGGAGGAAGTTCAGGAATCCACAAAGCGTGGGGAGATAGGTTGAGTTTGGATTTTCCTCCTCCCTCAGGACAAAGGTGGGGAGAGGTTTGTGTAATTGTGTGTCTGTGTGTAGATGAAGTCAGTAGATGAAGCTGCTTTGAGGGTGGCTCAAATTTGTTTTCCTGTCTTCCTTCCTAATTCTGATTTTGAATAGTTGGTGGGAAGGTTTGAATGCTTTCAGATCTTGGTTTTTACCTTGAACTGGATTTTTTTCTTGACTGTCTCCCTTCCTTCCTTCCTCCCTCCCCTCCCTCTCGTCTTCCCTTTCCTTCCTATCTTTCACTCTATTCTTTCTTTCTTTCCTTCTTTCTTTCTTTCATCCCTCCCCTCTCCCTCTTCCCTTTCTTCTTCCCTTCCTCATCTTCTCTCTATTCCTTCTTCCCACTCTCCCTCCCTTTCTTCCCCTTCCCCTTCCCCTATTCCTTCCTTCCTTTCCCCTTTCTTGATTCCTTGCTCTTTTTTCCTTTTTTCTTCCTCCCTCCCTCCCTCCCCACCCCTTCTTTCCTTACCTCCTTCCATTACATGTAGCTGTACCTCTTTTCTCCCTCCGTCCCTCTTCTTCCTTCCTTCCTTCCTTCCCTCAATTACATCTAGCTGAACCTCTTTTCTCCCTCTTTTTCCTTCCTTCCTTCCTCCCCTCAATTACATTTGCTGTACCTCTTTTCCTCCCTCCCTCTTCTTCCTTCCTTCCTTCCTTCCTTCCCTCAATTACATTTAGCTGAACCTCTTTTCTCCTTCCTTCCTTCCTTCCTTCCTTCCTTCCTTCCTTCCTTCCTTCCTTCCTTCCTTCCTTCCTTCCTTCCTTCCTTCCTTCTCTCCCTCCCTCCCTCCCTCCCTCCATTACATCTAGCTGAACCTCTTTTCTCCCTCCCTCTTCTTCCTTCCTTCCCTCCCCTCCCTCCCTCCCTCCCTCCTTCCTTCCACCCATCCATCATCTGGCAAATTGATCTTCTTCCTTCTTTTTTCCTTCTTTACAGAGGTTCCTGAGGATCAAGAGTTCGGGTGAGTAAGCCACTTTCCGTAGCACCCCTCCTGCCTCTCGGACCTTCCATCCCTTCTCCCCCCCCACTCCCTCCTTCCCCTTAAAATATTCCCAAATGCTTCTCTTCCATTGGGGTGTCTAATTCCTTCAAGCCTCCATGCCTTTTGGTTCTTCTTAACATTACACAAAATTAATATTCCTTCTTTTTAACCTAACCCATATCATTCCTTTTCCTTTGGGTAGACATGTTTTGAATAATAATAATAATTAACACCAAGCACTAAGTGGCTCAGATTTGAATCGTTGCCTTAGACTGAATCATAAGACTGTAGATTCTCCCCATGCATTATAACTCTTGTGTTTTAAATATGGATTTTTCTCAGTTCATGCAGATTAAGCTACTCTTGGAGAAAAAATTCCCGAATAAAACTGGACATTGTAAGTGAGTTGTGGTGGAGCCAATCCAGAAAGTTGTGTGGGGGTGGGGGGGAGGGGGGTGGGGGTGGAAATGAACTTGGTGTAAATCCGTCTGTGGTATTTTAACAGTCCTGAAACACTTCGTCCTATCCCAAATCCTGACTTGGAAAATCTGAAGTAAATTTTTGCTGGCTTGCTACTTGCTTTCAGCTTTCTTATCCCTTTTCAGATCAGTGGCTGTCTAGTTTCTTCTTAAAAACCTTTTTCTTAGGAAGGAAGGAAGGAAGGAAAGAAGAGAGGGAGGGAGGGAGGGAAGAGAGATTTAAAGGGGTTTTAGTTTCTTTAATTTTGGGGGTTTTAAATCATTGGCCATATTATTTAATTAGTTTTAAACTGTTTTAACTTTTGTATTGATGTTTTTACTGTTGGCTGTACATGCCCCTGAGTCCCTTGGGAGAAGGGCGGTTTAAAAGTTTGAAAAAAAGGAAGGAAGGAAGGAAGGAAGGAAGGAAGGAAGGAAGGAAGGAAGGAAGGAAGGAAGGAAGGAAAAGAGAGAAGGAGGGGGAGGAGAAAAAAGGAAGGAATGAGAAGGAAGGAAGGAAGGAAGGAAGGAAGGGAAGGGAAGGGAAGGGAAGGAAAGGGAAGGGAAAGGAAAGGAAGGAAGGAAGGAAGGAAGGAAGGAAGGAAGGAAGGAAGGAAGGAAGGAAGGAAAGGGAAAGGAAGGAAGGGAGGAAAGGGAAGGGAAGGGAAAGGAAGGAAGGAAGGAAAAGAGAGAAGGAGGGGAGGAGAAAAAAGGAAGGAATGAGAAGGAAGGAAGGAAAGGAAGGGAAGGGAAGGGAAGGGAAGGGAAAGGAAGGAAGGAAGGAAGAAGGAAGGAAGGAAGGAAGAAGGAAGGAAGGAAGGAAGGAAGGAAGGAAGGAAGGAAGGGAAAGGAAGGAAGGGAGGAAAAGAGAGAAGGAGGGGAGAAGAAAAAAGGAAGGAATGAGAAGGAAGGAAGGAAGGGAAGGGAAGGGAAGGAAGGAAGGAAGAAAGGAGGGAGGGAAGGAAGGAAGGAAAGAGTTGGAAGGGACCTTTGAGGTCATCTAATCCAGCCCCCTGCTCAATCAGGTGATCCTATCCCATCTCAGTGGCTGTCCAGTTTCTTCCTGTGATGGAGCCCTCACAACTTCCGGTGGCAAGCTGTGCCACTGGTGAATTATCCTCACGGTTAGGAAGTTTCTCCTTAATTCTATGAAACTCTATGTTGCTTCTCTCCTCAATTAATTTCCATCCATTGTTTCTTGTCTGGCCTTCTGGTGCTTTGGAAAATAAATGGACCCTTTCCTCTTTGGGGCAGCCCCGCAAATATTGGAAGGCTGCTATCATGTCCGTCTGTCCGTCCCCCCAGTCCTTCTTTTCTCTAGACTGGCCATGCCCAGTTCCTGCAACTCTTCTGTTCTTCACATGTTTTAGTCTCCAGGCCTTTTAAAAACCATCTTCTCTGCCCCTTTTCCAAAAGTCTCAACTTACTACCAAGTTACAACGGCACGTATATATTTTTCCTCTCCAGACGGCGGAAGTTGGTGAGAGTGGGACTTTTGAAGTGATTCTGCCAGAACCCAATATCGTTTTGCATTCCAAGAAGGTGAGAAGAGGAGTTTTGTTTTTGTTTTTTCCGAGTTTCGAAAATGGATTTTGTGAGCCAAAGCAGATAATGTCGTCAGTGTTAGAAGGGAGTGAAGTTTATGGAGAGGAAGAGGAGGAGGAAGAATCCCTTAGGAGTTGGGCGGCATAGAAAGGCGACAAAATAAATAAATAAATACAATGAATAAAATAACGTCATCAGGGTTAGAAGGGAGGGGAGTTCATGGAGTGGAGGAGGAGGAAGAGGAAAAGGAGGAATAATGTGAGTTCCTCGATGCTTTCTAAGCTTGGTGGGCCTCCCGGACGTCTGGAAAAGGGCCCGTTTCCGGCCTCCGGAGCCCAGAAAGGGCCATTTTCGTCCTCCCGGAAGCTCAGAAAAGCCTCTAGAGCCTGGGGAGGGCA